>CM057822.1:41163874-42363874 GCA_030067965.1 Latrodectus elegans
AAACTTTTACATTACTTACATCAACAAATGTTATATTTCTTGAAGATACGTCGAATTCTTTCCAACCAATTTCTCTGAAATAAATGTATATTTAGGAATAAAAGCTGTGGAGGAATAAAATTTTTTCATGTATTGGAACAACATTCTAATGTACAGCATACAATATTAACATAATAGCTCATAGAATGAATGTTTTTTTAATATTATAACCACTAATATATTAATGCAAATATTTATATTTTTAACATGTAATCCTCTACAGTAGAACTTACTGCAAATCTATTTTTTTTATATATATATTTTCAAAAAATGTGTATAAAAATGTACTTATAAAATAACAAATTGTCATTATTTCATATCCTTATTATTTTTTTCATGTGTGCTTCACAACTGCAAGATAACCGATTTCTGACCAGATATAAGTAAAATTCATTCCGATTTAACAGTTTCGAATTCACAATACCACCTACATTAAACAAAAGATAGACACTGTGTCTTTAATTTAATGTACAAAAATCCAATAAATAAATAAATCAAAATAGAAAATTATACTAAATTTCTGAGAATAATAAGAGAGATAATTTGCATATGTGCGAGTTCTGTTAATCATTTAAGACTTTCATAAAATAGAAGAAATGATAAAATTATGACAATAATCATTATCATTATATTCTTAATTAAAGCCGAATGGATAACTTTTGAATTGCAAAAATATGAGGAATTCTGTATAATAAATGCAGGAATTTGGTAAACGGATAAACTTTGTTGTCAAATATTTGTTATTAAAAAGTTATACATGCCATTTACATTCAAGATTGAATATATGTTATTTTATTTCATACTTATAACATTGATTTATTTCAGTTTTAGATTTCAAAACAAGTTCTTAACTATGTTGTTATTTTATGCTCAGATCACTTTCATTTGATGAAAGATTCGTGCAATTCAAGAGCTGATTTTAATGTTAAGATAATGTCAAATAAAAACTAAAGCATTGTTTAAATTGATGGTAAATTTACGAAGTTGACAACAATTCTCCGATTTCTATAAAATTATTCTTGCAAACCATTAACGATTATTTTGATTAAATATTCGAAAGATTCGCTATGGCACAAAATGCTATCGAGCAGAGGTGCCCAGTACCGTGCAAGCCCATGAAGAAGAAGAAAAAGATTGAGAATAGGAATTCTGATTTTAAGGTTTTTTCACGAAAAAAGATTTCAACTGTTCTTTTCTCCAATTCATCCTTCCCAATAGTCAATCATAATGGGGGAAAAAAAACAATGATGATATAATTGGGCAAATTATTGGCTTAAAAAGCATCATTAGTAATCGATAAATAATGTGACGTCTTAGTAATAGTAAAAAACACACACATTTCAAGAGTAATAAGTTTACTGAACTCACTTTTCTATCACAGGAAATAGTATAGCTTCGATAAACAGAGTGCTGCTGCAGCTTACCATTAATTCCATTAAAAAATGGGCTAATTTGATTTTACAATTCTTTGGATAAAACAGCATTTCTAAATCATCTTTATTCTCGTTTCTTGCAATTTCTAACATCAATAGAGTAGACAGAGAGCAATTTTTTTCAGTATATGCCTATTTCAAGAAACAAAATGCTAGTTAGTATTTTACTTAAAACACACTGGAATGCATTTACACATGTAATTCCCATTCAATTTTAAAACATATTTTTGATTTAATTGTTTATTGTTGAAATTTATTAAAAATGCTTACGGTCTCATCGATTAATTGCTTAATTGATTTTTAGATTAAAATTAATTTTTCATTTCACAATCTAAATTTGTAGAATAAAAAAAATATCATCTTATTTTTCCATTGCAAAATTGTTACATGTGTATTTAGAGAAAGTCACATTTTGAAACTTAATTTAAAGAGATTCAGAGATAAATCGGTATTTGTATTATTAAGAATTCTTGATTCACACTTAAATCCATATTTTAAATAAAGAATTTTCTCTTTTTGATAAAATAGGGTTGTAGCGAACATGAACAATTTAAAAATTGAAATTAAGTTTTTAATATAATTTTTATAAAAACAAACATTTAAAAAGGTTTTACTTAAATAAATTAATGAATAATTATATTTGTATATATTTGTGTATTTGATTAAAAAATACGATGATTTAATATTTGCATTAATTTCTGTACTTTTTCTTAAAATAAATCCTAAGATATATACAATTTTGATATTCAGTTTAGATTGGTTAAATACCCAAATTTTTCAAAGGAAAATTTTTGTATAAATAAAAAAAGCCTTTCTTCTAGTTAATTAAAAGACAAAAAAATTAACTGTTTGATGAATGAAAATTTATTAAAAGAAGAAAACTATAATACTAGAACACACGTAAATAAATTTTTTTTCAAAATTTAATTTATTTCGAACTTTTTAAGCAAAAATTAAGAAGAGACAATACTTACTGAATATTAAAAGACATCTTTGTGATAAAAGACATCTTTATAAAGGATATCTAAGCATTCATAAAAAAATATATTTAAGTATTCAATTAAAACTAATTTATTTTTACTTCAAAGAAATTGTGTTGTTCGACAATCACTAACGCTGAAAAGAAATCGGCATTTTTGATAGCACTTCAAATTGTTATGAAAGAATTTCCTTACAGTTTTTAATTTATTAATGTTTCAAAATAAGAGTTAATATTTTTAATTGAAATATTTATAATCTTGATTTGAAAGCTGGCTATGACGAAAAATAAATTTAACACATTATAAATATTAGTTGAAACTTACTAATAAAAACAAATATGCCTACGAGTTATTTCAAGGACCAAATTAAATTATTTGCTTAGAAAAATTATCTTAAATATTGTTAGTTATTTTTATTATTCTGATATCACTATTTGGAACCAATCCACTACAACAGACTATTGACAGATTGTTTATTCCATTACAACAGACGAATTGTTTTAGAAAATTTCTAAGAAACTGTGTATGGCATATTCTGAGAAATGACATTAAATTCATATGCAAACTTGATGGCAGAAATAAAGATTATATATATTATAGGATTACATTTATCTTGGAATAATCATTGTCCCGCATAGCGGTTTGAATTAAAAATATCAAGTTTAAAAAATGTTTAAATTTAAACATTTGAAGAAATAATTTTGTGTACGTCAAATTGTTGAAATATAAATTTTAAGTACTTACTAAAAGCATTTGAAAAATAAGAATTTCCAGACCTGGATTTCAAAGTGTTCCATATAAAACAAATGTAAATTACATTGGCCTCTAAAAGTTAAGGAACAAACGATTTTTTAAGCTTAATTTGCAAATGAATATATGTAGAAATAATAAATTTGGATGGTGTGCATAAAACACGTATGTTCTGATTGCAACATAGAAGATTATATAAAAAAAAGCGCATAAATAATTTACAATAAAAAAGCAATCTCACCTGTAAAAGTACTTTTGGAAAAAAAGCATAATCACAGTTTTTGGTGGTAAAATGTCATAGGAGCATAAAAAAAGGAATTTTAATAAAGAGTGTGTTCTCATCCCTAGCTTGAATACACTTGCAGAATCGATTTCCAATTCAGTTGTCGGTTACCGAAACATGAAGCAAAGACCAAACACAGAATAAGTTGTATTCTAATCTCCTATAGAACTTAAAGATCAGGTCGATAACTGCTGTTACGGCAAGTTACAGTTTGATCTCATTTCATAGTCAAAAATGTATTAATAAGCATACACATATTTCTTCTTATATATAGTCCAGTCACATTAATGTGATAACCATGTACTTTTGACTTTGACGTTAAATAACCGATCACAAAAAACAGATCTCAACACAGTGCAATTGAGCGTATATAAAGGGTGTCTGAGGGATACGGGAAGCAGTTCGATAATCGGCTCATAATGCAGAAATAGAGCGATTTATCCGACGTTCGAAAGGACATGCTCATTGACTTTCAGATCAAGGGTGGAAGCATTTCCGAATGGCTAAGTTTGTGAACTGTTCGGGTGCCACAGTGGTAAAAGTGCCCCATGATTGGAAAAATGGAACTGTTCAAAATCAGCGACTTGACAAATGTGACTCACTACGAGCCCATACATGGCAGAAATGAACGACGGTTACGAAGAAACGTTCGGGTGAGTAAGCGCGCTACCGTTGAGGCTGTATCTGACATTGCAGCAATGGCCGTTAACGAACATTGCTGTATCTGAGCCTCCAAAGCAGATGTGTGCCTCACACATCTATGCTGTTCATCAACGACGAAGGTTAGAATTTCCATTCGAGTACCGCTGTAGGTCTCGACAAAGTGGCGACAAACATTTACCAATAAATCATGTTATATTGAACAGATGAACGTTAAGATATATGACGTAAAACCTCTAAAGGTAAACACCCTGCAACCATTGCCGGAATGGTCCAGGCTGGAGTCGAGAACATTATGGTCTAGAGAATGTTTTCGTGCCATTCTCTGGATTCATCATTATTGTGGAAGTCACGATGGATCAATACATCTACCTGTCTCTCCTTGCAGACCAAGTCTACCCATGTATGGGCATTGTCTTTTTCTCAGTATGATGGCATCTACTAGCAGGAAAATGCAAAATGTCATACAACTGGCGGTATATGTGCGTGGTTCGAAGAGTATCAGATTGAGTTTACTGCTCTCTACAGCCAGCAAACTCATCTATCTTAAGCCCAATAGAAATTCGGTGGGACCACTTAGACAAGGCTGTTGGGGGCATGAATCTTCATCCGCGTAATCTAGCGCAGTTGGACACAGCATTGGAATCGGTATGGCTTAGCATCCCAGTGAATACCTTCAGGAAACTAATTGATTCTCTTCCTATACGTCTCACAACAGTCCGCTCTGAGAAAGGAGATTATTCTGGCTTTTGGCAGATGGTCACATTAATGTGACTGGACTGTGTGTTTGACATTACTGTAGTTTTTCAGTAATGATGTTCAGGTCTAATTTGTGTATAAAAAACTTGTCATATAATTCCTTCGTTTAATATCGCTATCATCCTTTCTAAATATAAATACCTGGAAAAGCTAATCATTTTTCACAGTATATTCTACCTGGCGTTCGTATAAATTTCCCGTATATTTCGTGTAGCTTTTTTGATGCAGCAATTTCAAAAGCCAGCAGTGTATTCCAAATTTTATATGAATCTGTCGGCACAACTAGAACTGTTAACATTTTAAATAAAAATTCAGTTTTATAAATAATATAAGCTCCCAATTGTCGGAAATGCTTAAATTCCGAAAAAAAAAAAAAAAAAACTGCACCTAAATAAAGTATTTCAATGCAAAAAATCTATAAATTTATAAATAGTAAATAATTTTATTCTCAAAGTATAAATTGTTCAACTGTACATTTGTTCCGATTTATTCCTTTTTTTCACAATTTTATGGATTATCCGAGAAGTTATCTTATCTTCAGTAATTAAGCCTCTTAATTCCAAAGGAAATAAGGAGTTAACTGCATAAATCAATTCTTGTAATTAAATTATATTACATGGAAATCTTTATTATTAATAAATTTGACACTCACGAAATGTTTATTTCAAACAGAAAAAATATACCAAAATATCATCCACGTAACTTCTCATTATAATTTAAAATATAGATTTTGACTCAATCAATTAAACCATTTAGTTCAATGGAAAAAAATCTAAGCATTTTAATTTTAATAATGATGAAGACTTAACAATATACGAATATGAACAGAAAATATTTCTGAAAAATGAATGATATATGAAAAAATATAAAATCGGTATTCTTGGAAAACAAAAATTAAATATAGTAAACACAATGCAATCAAAAATGTAAATGCAAATTACACAAAGAAAACATCGTATTAACTAATTTTAGTTAAATCAAATTTATACAAATACCTTCATTACAGCCGATGGATTAGGAAAGTTCCACGATGTGCATATTTTCACAGTAAGCCAAACAGCAAGGCTTGAATTGCTTTGCCATCGACAAAAGTCATGGAATAGTTCTTTTCTTATCCAAAAAAGCCACGGGGATGCCGAGGCATACTTTGTGCGGGTGGATAACTGAGCTTGGGGGAAGCCGTTCTTAAAAGCCTCATGCAGAAGATTAATGGGTGAAGTCAGAATGACAAGAATGGACAGAAGAAAGCAGCAAGAGTTATGTATTTTATTCAGAGTCATTGCCTGAAATATAATCAAGAAATTTATTTCGGAGGTTATAACGCGTTGGGTACTGGTTATTAGCTATCAAAATGACACAATAAAATCGTTGCCATAACAAATTCCTAAGTTATACTCTCATTTGCAAAAATTAAACCTGAAGAAATACATTGTTGCTTTGATCAATATTAAACTTGAAGGAATCCAACTAAAATATTTTTTCATATAATAAACAAATAATTATAATCATAAAAACAATATTGGTTTTTTAAAGTTATAAATCAGTTGTTCCCAAACTCTTTTGATCCACGGATACCTTTGTGCAGTCAAAACATCCCCTCGAACCTCAAATAATAAACCTACATGGATAGTATAAAAGTTAGAAATCTTAAAAATATTTTATGCAAAAAATATTTATATTGAAATTATAACTTTTGTCTAAAATATAATTAAAAATAACTAATGTCTTGGATGATCTTGATGACGTATCGGCTCAATACAAGTAGCAATCACAAATACTCATGAATGCTAATATCTAGTCAGTTTCTTTTTCGTGATAAGATTCGTAATGGCATTGAATACACGTTCTGTCAAACAAGAAGATGGGAAAACAGTCAACAACTTTTATACAATAACTCGCTATGCAGGATATAGAATTGGGATCTGCTTTTGTAACCAAAAATTTTGATGTTCTCTTTCAAACATTGGTTTATATTCTTCATTTGTAGATATTTGAGTAAGTTGCTCCTATGGATTCATTTGTGTCTAGCATCCAAGTTAAATCGGCAAAAGAGTTCAACACCTCATCGGGAAAACCCAAGTGAAAATATCTTTAAATCTTTGGTTTAGGAGCCATTAAGTTTTGTGAGTCTGAACATAGCAATTAATAAAGTAATGTTATAAGAACGCAGTCATCATCTCCCTTAAAAGTGGTTTCCATGAGCTGTTGCAGAAACTGTGTTTTCAAAGTTTTTTCTTTGAATCCATATCTTGTTACTATGTGGATTTTTACTAAATATTCTTTAAGCTTGGAACTTTTCAGAGAATCATTTGGCATAGTTTTAAATACGTAAAAGATATAGGTAAAGTACTATTTCTTGGTGAGGATTATAGACTATACTTCAAATATTCAAAACACTGTATTGTCGGCATTTTTTCTTCAGTTCATTCATATTATTATCTGTAAAAAAGGGCAGAAAAGAATATAGAATTCGTATATTAAATGTTTCATTTGTAACAAACCACTGTTAATTGTTATCAACTTTTCCTATGAAATGCTACAGTAGAGCTCTTTTGAATTGTTTGACGTAAGGAGAAAATTTCACGCTATTTTTTTACTAATATATAATTTTCAGCTATTAATTAATTTCAAAAAACGTCTGCATTAAAAAACTTGGGATTTCTTAAGTTTTTAATAAAAATGTAATGTTTTAACAATCATTACAATTTTTTTAAAAAAATGTATTTTCTTGATTACTTTTTTTAAAAATAATATGATTTATAATTTTCTCAAAAAAGATTTTATTAAAATATACATACGTAACAAAAGTAACAATACAAAAACTGACCTATCAAAACTTCCAACTAATAAAACAAAACTTCTTTTTGCTTAAGACTGGAAAATTTGCTTATACCCTTCATATCTGCATAATATAGAAAAAAATTGTTGATTAGATTTATTACTCTTATAGTTTATATTGTAGACAAAGTAGTGTGCGTTCGTAGAGGTGTCATTGGGTTCCAGTATAAACCAGTTTTCAGCCGTTTGTCTCTCCACGAATCATGCTTGTTATTAATTAAACAAATGGTGGTATCTAGATCGATTAACTCATAAATGTGTGCCAATGAATTTTCTTTTATTTTCGTTTTTGAGGGATTATCTGTTCTTTGTTGTTATTAGATTGTTATTAGCGTATTGGCGAAAATTGAAAGTTTAAATCTAATAAATTGAACACTAAGTTTAAGTAATAGAATTAAAACAAGTTATACACATACCACTGTTAACACATGAGACAAATCAGTGAAAATAATTTTTTTTCAATGCTCATTCACACAAAAGGTATAATATTTCTCAGTGCTTTAGTAATTTACTGTATTTTTAACTATCTACTTATATTTATATTCTACTCAGGACGTAAAAATCGCTACTATTTTATATACATATATTTATTGTTATGTAATTAAATTTTCCATAGTAAAAATGGATCACAATTTTATATTAAACCTTGCGTAAACCCCCTATAGTTGTTCAGGGACCCCCAAATAAATTTTCATTTTCCACAGACCTCTTGAATAACACCGGAGATCCCTGAGGTCCACTTTGAAAACCACTGTTATAAATGATGATCCATCATTGGAGAAAGTAAAATAGAACATTTTAAATTCATGACTAAAAAATTGACATGAATAAAATACATATGTCCCTTTCATGTGCTTACAAATTTCATTGTGTTTGACCATATTTTCTATGCGAAGTCAACCCCCACGGAATTAAATAGGTTCCTCTGCTAGAACAATTTTTAAGACCAAAAAAGTGGTTGAGAAACACATACATCCAACTACGTCGAAATCACTCCAAAGATTGTAGTAGGATTCAGATTGGATAAGAAAGTCTGTTATTCCCTCGTGCAATTTCTTCACTCGTCAAATAATTGATGATGATATTTCTGTGGTAACTCATTGTAATCCATTATAATAAAATTAGGACAAGTTGCTACGCTATACAATGGGATAGAGATTAAGACTTCATCCTAATAAGGTACAATCTAGCAAAAGCCCATTTTTAAACAGCTAGTTGGGACAATATTCTAATGAAGCCTCTGATTAGATCATAATAATTTCATTTCAAAATGTATGATGTTCAGATATATTCAGGAACATATTTTATGTATTTTGTACCTACTTATACGTTCATCATCGTGTTTTAAGGCAAATTTGAAATTACAGGTGAACATAATCCTGCTGTAAATAAAAACAGGCCAAATGGGATGTTAGCAATCATTGTCTTCTTCTGGATTGGATGGATCGAAAAGCAGCAACTCATAGTGTTATCTAGATACGTAATCCATGACGATACAGATTTTTGCAAGCAGCAAAAATATATATATCAGCTTACCAATGCCTTCTACATCCGCAAATGTCACTCGTGTATAGGCTAGTATTTGATTCCATTTGACTGCAATAGGAATGTACTGTTAGAGAAAGTCGTACTTAGGACATAACGATTTCGGATAGCTGTTTGGCAGTTTTGAATTTGTTTTCAAAACGCGAAATAATAAAATGATATATTCCAAAAATCATTAATATCTGTCAATGATTGTCCAACTCCAATACATTTGATATCTACTCAGCTTTCAGAATCCTCCATTCTTTTGGGAATTATAATTTCATTTAAATCGTACCAAAACTAAGCAACTTCTATCCAAATTTATTAGTAACTTTTACAGCGTTGCACAATGATAATATCTATACAACTGTTGATTAACTATAAACTCCGTATATATTTAACTTTCAAAATTGAATGAAAAAAGCTAATCAAATGGCAAGTAACTTCAAAAATGTTCAAATTTATCTCCAATTTGGTAAATTCAGCAAATAATTAGTTTTTAAAAATATTATTTAATGATTCCAGATTCACTTGTTAAGTTAATCGTGTGTTTATTTTGGACAATTGTGACATCATTATTCTGATAACAGAAGATGGTGACGGGTGACAATAATTTCAACGCCGATTGGTGATAATTTTGATGCCGTAGGGAATCGATAACAATAAACATGGTCATTTTGATGACGGGGAAATAATGAAAATCATTTTGCACCATACATTTTTTATACGATATAAAAATTTTTGCTTATTTATTATACGAAAAGAATATTACGGGAGTAAATTTTAAATCGAAGTTTGCTTCCATAGTGACATTTAGCTGTTAAAGATGGAATTAAAAATTTTTTTTCATTTAAAAGTATTTAAAATTTTGATTTTTACTTTTTTTCTTTGAAATTTTAACATTCATGGAAGTATAAATAAAATAGTTATAAAAATAAGATTTTTGTGACTATTTTATTGATCGAAAATAACTCTCACTCTCTCTCTCTCTCTCTCTCACACACACACACACACAACACACACAACACACACACAACACACACACACACACACACACACACACACACACACACACACACACACACACACAACACACACACACACACACAACACACACACACACAACACACACACACAACACACACACACAACACACACACACAACACACACACACAACACACACACACACACAACACACACACAGATATATATATTTTCAAATTTTGATGGAAATTAGAAAACAAAAATTTTGTAGCCCAGCAAAATTAATAATAATATAATCTTAACATTCTCCTTCAAAAAAGATAAAAACAATTATCTATAGACATTTATAAAAAGTAAAAATTTAATTAAAACATTTTTAAAAAGAATGGAGACAAAAATAACAGCTTAGTTTTCTATCTTTCAAAAATAATTATTTTGTTATTCAACATTACAAACCAAAAAATAATAATAATAATAATAAATACAATTTCAGAGGTACTTTTATATTAAATTTGTTTTAGAGTGTTTCGACAGTACATGCTCAAGTTGAAAAATATGTGCTATTACAGTTAAAGATATGCTTCTGAAATATAATTAGTTTCATTTTTGATATAGCTGTAACGTAATTATTCGTTTCACATTGTTAGAAATATAAAAAGATAATACTATGGAATTATGAAAGTGAAACGTAAATTCATTAGGAAGTAAAGTAAACAGTGAAATAATAACTACAAGCTTATTCGGTTTTGTAAAACTTTCTTTATACCTTATAAATTTTTAAATTATAAGGTAAATACTTACGAGGTCACCTTCATCCATATCGCGTTTCGTTCCAATGTATTGTAAGACCGAATTGCAGGCAGGCCATAATAATTCACTGATGCACACCAGCAGTACATGGATATCACGCTGAATTTGAAAGTTCCTGGCTTCACTTGGCATGGCATGAGAATATCGCAACAGTAAGTGCTCAACAGAATCCGCAAGAAGCCGTCCGTAAAGTTCTTGGGCCATTCTCTTTGGTAAATGGGACGCAAGATCATGGTGAAGCCCTTTCATGTAAAGATTCCACGTCTGGATGGAGTAACTAATTCTTTCATTCTACAGGTAACAAACAATACTTTAAAATTTGCCTTTTAATAGAAAATAGAAAAAGACAGGTTTCTATAATATATTTTAAATACACATAATTAATTTAGACTTGGTTTTTTTATTATTTATATTTAAAACAGAACTTAATTTACTTAAAATTATCAGTTGCATGAATTTGATATTTTCTCATTATTTTTATAAATTCGGAATCACCTGTCAGATTCAGTTGAAAATTTTTACCATTAAATATTCTTCAAATAGATATTTCAAATTGACTCAGGTAGTCGGTGATTCTAATTCAAAATACAATAATTGCTAACAGTGCCAAAACTATTACACAGATGTTTTATTGGCAATTAAAATAGATTATTTGTTCTATAAAGGAAAATATAAAGTACAATAAATGAAATGCTTAATAACCTAATCCATAAAATGGTGGGTAAAATAAAAGCGATAAATTTGAATAGTTTATATCATTCATAAATGAACAGTGCATGTTTTGTAAACTTTGCTTCTACGTGTGTATTTAACATATTAAATAACATTTACTACAATGGTTTTCTGGGGAAATATCTTTCTATAGATGCCAATTTTAATTTCCGCTTAAAATGGATGGAACAAATGTTAATATAATTAACCAAGAAAACATTTAAAAAGTTAAAGATTTGATAATTAAATTATAATATTGAGATTATATTCAACAATACATAAAAATACAATAATTTCACCTATAAGAGAGCTTATAAGTGAAATTATTATATATTTCACATTGTTTAATCTACACTTACTTCAAAAAATGGCTTTTGATCTTGAAAATTAAAACTGTCTGCATCAAATAAAATTCCACAGCTGAGATATTTGTAATGGTAGAAATAAGCTGATTCATGCAAATCTTGAACCAATTGAATGATAGAGAGGCAGATATTATTTTGTGGGCATCTAGTTACCGGAAGAAATAATATTAATATAGTACTAAATTTTAAAATTCATATATTATCTTAAAAAAAATTTACAAAAGCACTAACACTTATTAGAGAAATAAGTTTAAAAAAAAGTATATAAAGTTTTTGCGACAATTTTTTTTATGAAAATGCAGGAATATTAATTACATATCATGTAAATATTTAATAAGTTGCTGTTGACGTTTTTATGAGTTAAATTAATATAGGACAAAGCATTATTGTGATCATTTGCCTGTTAAATACAATTTCCTCTCTTAAAATCTAATTTGGCTATACTGTTATTTTTATGTAAAGTAAATTTAACCCGAATTTTTTTAACATCTTCTCTCTCTCTTTTTTGTATTAGTATTATTATTATGAATTTATTTCTTACTCGAAGCCATAAATAATTGTTTCTCCATATTGCATATGAGTTTCTGCACTTCATTTGTTCTAAATGAAGTGCAGAAACTCATATGCTATAAGGAGCTTTCTTTAATTATCTAGATTTCTTTAACTATCAATCTTTGATGGTGGGGTATCATTTATTTGTCTTTCGCGGAAAGAGCGTTATCGGAATAAATTGGTTTTAAAAATGTATTTGAAATTTAATTTGGCATATGCAGAAGATTTTAGCTCAAGGATATTCAAACGATGAATTATAATATTTTAGGCTGAAAATTGAATCTAAGCATATAGCTCGTTAGTCTAATGAATCTAAACATTTACTCTTACACAATGCATAAAAAATATAAAAAAACAATGTAAAGCATGGCTTATAAGAAGGCATTCAAGACAATTAGCTTATCAACTTTATGGATAGTATTCTGTAAAAAGATATCAAGAAAATAATTATTTTCTATTACGATTCTCACTACTCTGTTGTAATGAAGCTAAGTTTTTGGAAGAAATATATAAGATTAGAAGAATGGAATCATGAACTTAATAGATGGTACAAATGTGAGTAGTCAACTGAAAGGATAAGGAAATCCATTTTAATACAGTAATACTATTAAAAAATCATATATATGGTTTTACAAAAATTGGAAATATTTTTCTGTTCATCAACCCTAGCTGGCTTTGACACACAGCTGTTATAACTAGATATTATTTTCAATAATTTTGCCAAGAGGAAGTAGCATGGGATCAATAATGTCAACCAGATGTCCCCAGTACACATTGAAAATATTCCCTTCTTTTGCAGTAACAAGAATCTGATCTGTTCTTAAAAATATATATAATATTTGGTTGTTATATTAGATCTATTTTTGCGTCTATGTATAATGAGTGTCTAATGATAATCTGAACATGTTTCATTTTTCTGGCGAAGACGAGCGAGTTAAGTTTGAAATTTATTACGATCTATAAATTTGTGAGAGACAAATTTCCTAAGCTTCTACTACTTTTTTCTCTGTTTAATTAATTTCATATACATTTTAAATGAGAAGATATGTTATTTTTATCAAATAGTTGAGGTATAAATTTTTCTATCATGCTTATGAAGAATTTTTTTGATATCATCTTTCAAACCATTATATTTTAATAGCATTGAATTTTGAAATCTGACACTTCATTTGTCGGTACATTTTGTGTTTGCATCAGATGTAATGAAGCTTAAAACCATCGAAATGCCAATCTGGCGCTGTTATTTCTTAAGGTTTCCGCATATTACTCTCTTATTTCTTAAGGAATTCCAGATATTAATTATTACTTTTCCTAAAACACATGAAAAATAGCTTAATACAAATAATTTCTTTCGTAATTCCCTTAACCAAAACAGAGACAATAATATTTCTCTGGATATTCGAAAATTATTTCGACTAAATTTTAATTAACTGAAAATAACGATTATATTTAAAAAAAATTCTAATTTAATGCTCCGCATTATACAATAATATATTGCAGAAATATGATTCATTAGAAAAGTGCAAAATTTAACTTAATTTTATTTTAATAGATTAAAAACACTATTAATATTAAATTGATATAGATGTAAACATCATTTAAAATGGGTTGCGCAATAAAAGCTAAACTCACTCAGACACTGAACCTTTTAACAAATCACAGTAGTTTTGTAGGCGGTCTTTCAAAAATATAGCATTATTTAGAGCATAATGCACATGGTCAACAACAAAATTTTCATTCCGGGTGGTGATTTCTTTAAGATGCTTAACAAGATCAATAACGTAAGTTTCCAGTGTGTGATAAAATGATGATTTAAAGGAAATGAACGAATCACATTTTGTAAGAAGTACAGATAAATACTTCTCCAGAATCTGTACTGTGTTGAAAACGCTACACAGTAATGTATTCATTTGAACTTCTGTACATTCTAAATGAAATGTATTGGGTACAAAAAGCTCTTTCCAGTTGTTGCTCTTTAAGAGTCTTCTGTCCTTCTCAATAGAAGTTTTTAGCACAAATTCTACTTCATTTTGCAAAGATTTTTGCAAGTAGCTAAGGTAGCCAGTTTCAACCATGGTCAACCTACAAAGTAAAAAGTATTTAATATAAAATAAACAACCCAATATTACTTTTTGAACAATTTAAACTTAATTATTAGTTAATTATTTTTGTTATATAGGAAATAATTTTAGAAAGCTTTATAAAATACCAAACATAACTGAAAACTAAATTTCTAATCACACAGCGGGAATAACATACCAAAAACAATTAGAGTCGCGCATGGTAATTGTGATTGAGATTTCCGTTTACGATGAGAATACAGCATTTTCTGGAGAAAGTGTATAGACATTAAATTCTATCAGGAAGATATAAAAGTAATACCATCTCATAGTACGTTTCAGTCGTTTGCGTTTCTGAATACAATAAATGATTTTTTTTAAGAAACGTGAATTGCTATAAATAAAGTACAGTACATATTCTCATTTTGACTAGTTTATTTGACCTCTTCATTTTCATTAATTTTATTAATTAATTCATTTATTAATTCTCTTCGTCTTCATTTTCATCTTCATTAAGATTATGTATGCATCACTAGATTAAATGTAATCGTTGTATTAAAAAAAAAAAAATCTGCTTTCAGTTTAGCTCAATTCAATACCACTCAAACATGGAGATACTTGTGCAACTAACAAACAGTGAAAGATGTAATAAAAAAACTGCAAATGGATATGCTAGTATAAAGCATACTATGCATGGATGCCTAAGTTCAGAAGATCAGATTAACGAGGGTAATCGTGGCATGTGACTACTTAGAAATAGTACATTGGTGCTCATAAGACTTAAACAATCTATTTCATATATAAACATGTTAATGTCAGTGCTAGGTAATGAAACATTTCTAGATAGCTCATGGAAGCAAAGTTATAGGCAATGGGACCAACAGATGCGCTACTTTTAACATTAAAATATTGTCAACCCAGCCTATATTTCTATCAAGACAGGAAAACGCAGAAAACCACAAATTAGCAGCTCAATAATGGATAGTGAAAAATGTTATTTCTCCTTGTGTAAGTGTGGGATTTAGCCGATATTCAACTTCGAGCTCTCTTTGCTGATTTAGAGAAACCTCATAAAAATTGCACTCTGTGGAACACTAACATTTCTGTGAATCTGCTACATGCGCTAAAATGATATACACTATTGGTCAATGATATAATTAGAACTATTTGAGCTTATACGAAATGATTTTTCCAAAAAATCTGATAGAATTGCAAGAATAAAAAAAATGAAGGTAAATTAAGGTTAAATATCATTTCCACACGAATGCTTAAGGTTGGCTATAACTGCGTTAACTTTAAAGTTTGGCGAATTTTGTCTGATACAGTTCATAGAAAAGTTCCAATAAAACATGGTTTGTTTGTCGTACCTCCAGTTCCATATCACAGATATTTTCTCACCATCTAATAAAAGTTGATTCTTTCTGCCCAACCTGCCTTGAGTTGACCGGTTAAACGGAGATTGCTCTGGAGATTCAGTTGGAAGAACGAACTTTGTACCTGTCGGGTAAAAATCATTAAAAGAAACAATAAAGCAAAATAGTTTTTAAAGAATAAAGCTAAGAGATAAGGTATATTAAATAATTTTAATTTCCTCTTTTATTTATGTGTTCTTTTATATTTATGTAAAAAGAGGACTTCCTATAGAGCTAATGAATGCCAACATAAGACATATTTCATAATGGATGGTTGTCTTTAGTCGCACAAAAATCAGCTTATGGCGAACTCGATTAATAGACCTGAATTCAATCGACTGTACTTGAACTGCCTTAACAGAAGGCGCATCTATTTGTAGTCCTTTTCTTCATACCCATTTTATACTCCTAACTTTTGATTCATAAAAAAATTGCTCATATTAACTTGAACAAGTAAAAGTTATAAATTACAGCATGTTACATCGCAGTGTATGCTATTTTGTTTTTGTGATCAGACTCTTTATCGAATGCATTTACACTAGATTCACTCCTTCAATTAATTAATTTCAAATATGGACTATTTCTAAAACATTTTAAGAATCAGTTTTTTTTAATATTTTATAGATCTGTTTATATGTTATTCTCTGTAATCTATTTTCATTCAATTCAAAAATAGCAAAATGAGTATTTCGAAAAATTATACAAATGCAATTTTTTTAAGAAAAATAATTGTTGATATTTTTTTTTACTTAATTCATGAAAAGTAATGCGATTGAAGCAATATTATACATTGAGAAGGAACTTTTCAGTGTATTTAGAAAAAAAATGAATCAACATGATAAATCATACTTTTTAAGAAACTTGAATATTCATCACAATGGCAGTGAAGATTTTGAGATTCTTCTCCTCTGTCAAAAAAAAGTGCAGCCATATGATTTTCTAGATACAAAATGATTTCGATTATTTTAATTATAGACCTGATGAACACATTTTTTGATATATTTTCGATATTACAATGAGCACTAGATGAATTTAGAACATATAATATTTCAGAGTCTTCTTTAGATTGTAAAAAGCAAGTCAAGCATGTTTTTGAATACTTATTCTGAAAGAGCCAACCGGAACTTAGTAATGAGACAATTTCCGGAGATATATTACTATCCAACTTAAGGCACTCAGGTAATTTTTTCAGAAGTTCATAAAATTTATGATCGATAATATCAATATATGTTTGAAGTATGTTAATTTGAGTGACAATATGGGGGTGAAAACAACCGGCGTATGTTAAAAATTGATCTTCAAGTATACATTTCATGCACATTTCAACGCAACATTTGAAACAAGATGCTAAATGTGGGCACATACACTTGTAATGTTTTAAAAATTGATGACGGTAGTAACTATATTTTTTCCAAACTAATTCAGGAAAAAATATGCTTTGCAAATGTAGAATACATTTCTTCAACTGTGATAAATTCAAAGCGTCATTTAGTTCGAAATTTAATACATAGTTTTGAGATAGAGTAGAGAATATATAGTTCTCTATTTTAGAACAAATGTTATTCCATAATGACACAGTCTTTTTGCGGCGATTTTCCTCTTGAGAATCAGAAAGATTATTCTGTACTTTTTGGGGCGATGGAATCTGTATTAAATCAATTGAATTTTGCTTCCTCAGTTCATCCAAGTGAGGAAGAATATATTCACTCGTTCGAGGTGATCGGGACAAATAATCATCCTGAAATAGTAAAATATTTAATTGATAAAGAAGAATATTCACAAATATTTTTATAAAAAATAAATATAAAATGTTATATTTTACTCATAATAAATAATGAATATATAATAAGTAATACTCATAATAATAATAATAATAACTCATAATAATGATAATGAAAATGCTGGTTATCCAGCATTTTCATCGTAAGAGAAATTAATTCATAAGCATCTTCAATCAAAATTAAACTATAACTAAAGACATAATTTATTAATATTTATTCATATTTTTTACTATGAACATAAGTTATATTCATCTATTTTTTTGTTTTTATTTCTTCTTATCAGTTTAACTGTTCAGATTTAAAAATTATGAAACCAAATGCAATATAATACAGTATATGATATAGAATATTTTAGAAATATAAAATTTGTTTAATGTAACTAAAGTTTTCTGATATACTCTTAGACAATATATTCATCAACTCTTAAAAGGAAATCGGAGATTCTATCAAAAATATTTTAACTAGAGAAGGATAATCAAGAATATATGTATTTTTTTTAAAGGAAAAGATACTTTAATCATCACCAAATTGGATTACTTCACATAACACAACTTATATAAAACTGTAATTCATCAGAAAATATTTTTGTCCAAAATATTGATGTTATTGCAGATAAGTCTCAAAAATCCCATAAAATCGTTTGCGAATAACATATTTATATGTTTACAGTTAATAATAGAAATACATTGAGTTTTTTTTTATTCAATTATTTCACATAATGAAAAAAGTTGTTGATAAAAACTAATTGTTTTGATAAAAATGGCGATGAAATGATAATAAAATTTGAATACATGAGAAGCATACTTTTTAATTTACAGTAAAAGAACATGTAGTAATTTATATAATTTTCTTACAGTAAATTTGGTTTGCTCATAAAATAATTTAAAATTAAATGTTTAGTCTAAGAAAATATGCTACTGAAGGATTGATTTGAGAAGTAATAATGATCTATAATTACACAAGATAATCTACAAGGTTATTTTATTTTCATAATAAATGCACGTATAAATAATAATATAAACTACAGGGAATTTTTGGGTGTTTAAATAAAATTCTTTTTCCTTTATTGAAAATTGTTGATATATATAAACCCATTTTTTTATTTCTATGACTATAATAAAAGATATTATTTTTATAATGAAAAAACTGAAATTTATTTCATGAGAAAAAAGAAAAGCACTTCTAAATAAAAATTAAAGAAAGTAACTTCATTGAATTTTTCAAATGGAAGGTATAAAAATTTTGAAAGAAATTACTAAATCAAAGAATATACTATATTTTTGTACCTACCCCTCTTATAGGTAATAAAATTTTATCATAAAAGAACTCAAATTTTCAGAACTCTTAGATTCGAGGAAAATATACAATCAGAAAAAATATAGAATGTATTTTTAAACATTCTTAGTTGGATAACAAAGCATTCAAATAGTTAAATAAAATGTTGATGACTGTCAATTTCTTTAAAATGGAGACTGGAATAATCGTTATTTTATTTATAACATTAACCCATAATAAAAGATATTATTTTTATAATGAAAAAACTGAAATTTATTTCATGAGAAAAAAGAATATTGAACTTGAGTTTAGAATGTTGTTTCCTAACAAAGATTTGTTTATAGTATAGACTAGACTAAGTATGTGGTCTACAGACTTTCATGTAATACTGACAATTTCCAATTATCGCTAAAACCAAGGCTAAATGATTTATCGCTTATAAGAAGGTAATTATTAACTGTAATCCACAATTATTATCGGATGAGAAGTAAGAAAATATTGTCTAACAATAAACACAAAATTCTAGTAATTAGATTTGCAGATAAGTTAGCATGTAATATTTTGGGTTGACGCGCGTTACTTTATACATTACCTTATACGTTCTCACCATTGACATTATTTTGTATATTGTCAGTGAATTATATAAACGGCCACGAAAAAGTTACTATTCATCATCATTTTATTGATTCAATTATCTATGAAAATAAGAGTAAGACAAGAAGCACTTCTTATAAAGTTTAATTTCCTAAAACAAAGTTATTCTGCTATTTAAAAAACAAAACTTCTCCACCAAACCTTTTCTGTTTCCCAGGCAAAAATAGGCATTGCAAAGACATATATTTGCTGATATTTCAGGCATTCAATCTGTTATTACATGAAAGTTAAAAGTATTTGGAAGATAGATATTTCTAGAATTTTGTAGTATTGATGAATGATATTAAAAGTTGTCTAAAACAAAGTAATACTTCAAAAAGCATTCATATTTCCCCCTAAGTATTTAGTATAAGATGGAAATAAAATGTGATAAAAAATTATGTATACAAATACTTAGACGACGATCATTTAATACAATTTTACAGAAGCATTCATAAACTAGAAATTTAATTTTTATATATTTTAAAATCTATTTTGAAAAATGCTTTTTAATGAAATCTTTCCCGCAAACATATACACGTTGCTTTTACTTAAAAATTTTTATGAAATATATATGTCAAACAAAATTTCCGAATCTTACAAGTTCTATGGGTCAATTAATCACATGAGTCTAGAGTGAATTTATAACTTACCAATTTTTGTAGAAAGGAGTAAAATTGCTCAGAAAAGTCCTCAGATAAATTTAATATATTTAAATTTTTATCAAGATTTTCAACACCTTCAAAGAAGCTAGCTATATCATTTATGCAAGAATTAATCCTGGGAAATAAAAAAATATATATTATTTAAAGACTAATAATATTTTTAACTGCTTCATTAATCAAATAAAAATTATTTTCTCTCATTATTTATACGTCTTTATAGAACTAAAAAATTTCCTTAAAATTTATGCTGACAAAAAATTGCTAACATATGATTATATTTTTTTAGGCATATGCAATAATTCTCTAAATTGTTCTACATGTAAAATTCTTATGTTTCAATGCATTCAAACATTTCACAGTGTATTCTCTTTGATTCTAAAAATCCCATTTTATTCACAGAAAAATAAAATATTTTTATATGTAAGAGAACAAAACAAATGAGCGCACATGTAATGTACGCACATGTGTATACATATATGTATGTGTTTTTGTGTGTGTACTGCATAAGTCATACAAGTAAATTATAAAACTGGAAAAAATGTGTGTAATAAATATGTGTTTGTATATTAACTCATAAAAGCAGAGCAGTGAAAAGGAAAAAGTTATTCATTTCACACAAAACTCTACATAATTTATAATAATGAATAACAATTCAAATGAATAAAATTTCGAAGCGAATTTGAAGACAGAAAAATTAAATTAAAAATGTTATACCTTTTTTTTTGCATGCATGTCTAAGCATATGTCCGTTTGTTTAAGCATATATATATATATATATATATATATATATATATATATATATATATATATATATATATATATATATATATATATATATATACAGTTTGTTTAAGCATTTTTTTACATGCTTATTTCAGCAAGTTACCCTATTATCGAATTATTTTTTCTATTTATATCTGTATTTATTTGCATGTTTTTAGTTGAAGAGATTATTTTTATTAATGCTTGATATTGAAGATATGTGTTGATGAATATGTAAATTTACTCCGAAGATATTCATTTGAGTCTGGAAATTTCTCCACACCAACGACTAAAAAAAAAACAGTATTATCTTTGAAATTTGAATTTACAATATTTATTAAGTTGTCTGCTGCATTGGTTAAACAGCATCTTGTGCACAGAAATGCTAAGAAAAGAATATATACAATATGCCCTAGCATATGAGGAAAAAAAACAGATGCATCGCAAAAGAAACAAATAATTATAGGTACATTTACCTTTAATGATGATTTACTTCGTTATTTATAATGCACGCACATATTTATCGTGTTACCATCGATTTATCTTGGTGAAAACGAAAATGCCATTTTCTATAATGTATTGAGTAACAGAACTGAATCATTTTGCACTAATCAACGGAGTACTCATTCTTTTTCTTGCATGTATTCGTGCAAGATAATGTTTCATACTAAGTGGCTGCTAATATGCAACTTAGTAGTGACCCTCCGCATATCTTGTTTAATTTTCAAGACAGAATTTCGAAATTTAAATTTTTTCTTTAAAGGCATTAGTCGTCTAAATATATAATCATTTTTCCATACTTCAACACATTTTTATATAACTACAGCTGTCGACACATTCCAAAGTAAACATTGAAAAATAACTTATAGGGCACTCAGTATAGTATTTCATTAACGATTCCCACTTGTTCCCTAATGAATAAGGGCGCTCTTAAAACAATCATGTATGAGAAGTATGACGGCATACAGCAATGTGACAAATTAATTCATTAAGTATAATATGATTTTAAGTAACAATACAATTAAATCAAATTTTATTTGATTTATTTAAATTTTATTTAATCAAGTTTTATTTGATTTAAGGTACATAAGAAACAATACTAAGAAATTTTTGAAAATAATTAAAAGATGACTTGGAACATGTAAGCAGTTTATCGACATCGTATTTTAAGATTTAATGCCATAAGTACTAAGGAATGTAAGTGTAAAAAAGCTCTGAGTTTTCGTATTTTTCTGAGAAATAGTTTTGTTTTATAATTAATTTTTTGTTTTATAATATAGTTTGCTTAAAACGATTTTCACTATTTATAAATGAAATATAAGAAGGAAATATAAGTGACAAATCGGAATAGCCATGCTTTTAATTCTTTTTGAATTTTACCTTTCTCATAATAGATATGTCCATAATACAAGAAATTTGAATGGGACCACAAACATCTCTAAAAGTAATATAGTGAAAAGAATAAAATAAAATCAATGGAAGTTGTTTCTCTTTTTTTTTGTTTGGCAAATATCAAGAACAGATACATTAAAATTGCTAATCATGGGAGCACTTTTGAAACTATCAGTAAAATATTGTCTAAAGAATGATATTAAAAAATATTTGCATAAATGTACACAAAAAAGTAACATCTGCTTATGATTTATCATTTTTTTACATCAATGTGTACGTATACATTTCAGTTTCTACTCCCCAAGAAGACAGTCCTTCGTAAGAATTATAATTCATAAGAATCAAAACTTTTTATGTATATAAATTTTATCAGCATGAGGAATTTTGATATAATTGAAGAACGATAATGCTATTTCTCAATTACAAATGAGGGGTAATCTCAATTAATATCCGGGGGAATTTCTTTGATGAAAAGTAGCCATATAGTTGTAATATTGGTGATAAGTTCCGAAATACTTGAGAAAAGTAAAAACAAAATTATATTTTAAGACATTTTTCAAAAACATTAATCCATATTGTAAAGTATGTTGAACGAACCTTCCTGTGCAAACTATCATAGTAAGCACATTATAATATTTCCAGGGCTCATAAATGAGCCAACATTGTAAACGGTTGACGTGATTGAACTATAGGTCCCTGTTTAAAACTATTGAATATGACTTTTTAAAAATATGATTTCAATTTATGAAATAATTTAGTGCTTATGATGATGTTTATTATGTACGTTTGATGATATTTATGGATTTTATTTAATAATGCAAAATATAAAAATTTATATTATTGCAATTACCAACTCAATCGATTAAATAATTATATTAACGTCATAAATTTTAATTTCTGATACATTTGATTTCATTTAACAAATTTCTTCGTGTTGATCATTCTGATAAATTTATATAATGCTTTTTTTATCAATGTTTTCTTGTTAATTTTTCAGATAAATTTAGATAAAGTATGTTTTATAAAAACACATTAAACAGTTTAATTAAAATACAGTTCCTTTTTGATTCGATTTTATTTAGATTATTCAGGTTATTTCATATATATATATATATGACTTTATAGTTTTAACTTTAGATACAATAAAACGGAAAATAAACTTTACTTTTTGTTTTTCTTACTAATTGTGTGATTTTTTTAATATCAACGAACCAATACACTTTTCAAATTGTATGAAAAAATATGCTTTTTATTTATTTTTTTCGATTCAAATTCTACTATTTTTTTATTTATACTTAATAGTATTGTATATTAAAATTATTCCTATTTTCATTAAAATATTAATTGTACAGTTGTTAATTAGGAAAGCACATGTCACATAAATTAGAATAATAATATAATTAAAATAATAATCTAATATAAATATAGTTAAAATAATGTATACTTTAACATGTATTAGGAAAAAAAATCTTCTAAAAGTGCACGCACGCACACACACACACACACACACACACACACACACACACACACACACACACACACACACACACACACACACACACACACACAAACACACACACACACACACACACACACACATACACACACACACACACACAAACACACACACACAAACACACAAACACACACACACACAAACACACACACACACACACACACACACACACACACACACACACACACACACACACACACACACACACACACACACACACACACACACACACACACACACACACACACACACACACACACACACACACACACACACACACACACACACACACACACACACACACACACACACACACACACACACACACACACACACACACACACACACACACACACACACACACACACACACACACACACACACACACACACACACACACACACACACACACACACACACACACACACACACACACACACACACACACACACACACACACACACACACACACACACACACACACACACACACACACACACACACACACATACACACACACACACACACACACACACACACACACACACACACATACACACACACACACACACACACACACACAGACACACACACACACATGATCTGTTTCAATAATTTCCTTTCCCGCTGAATTGTTTTAAACTTATTTTTCCCAAATCCCAAATATTTTCATGAAGAATAACTGTGGCTAAGTGGTACGATCTCGCCTTTTTTTCAATGCAAATAATATTAAATCAAATTTTTTCAAATCAAAAAGTAGATTCAGATTCAATTCCAGCCATTGTCAGATTTGATAAATAAATATTTATTTATTAGCATATATATATATATATATAGATTAAATGCTTGGAAATCTACCAATTTTTCTCCTTTGCGACACTGAAATGTGTTTCTCTATTTATAATACTCCCTTCTGGAAAATAATCAAAGGCAGGTACTCATATGTTAGATGTTAGAGTACTCATGTATCTTTATAATACCCATTGTTCATTGGTCCATTAACTTCTCAAAGGTACAGTATTGATTTATAACTGAAGAAACAAAATTGTATTTGTCACTTTTTATGAAATGTTTATTATTTCTAGAAATATGCAGTATTTTAAATGATACCAGAAATTATTGTGAAGCATGTATATGCGTGAGCACTTTAAATGTAAACTTTTCACATATAATTGAGAAATAAAGAAAAGTATATGAACACCGAAAAATCGTGAATGGATTAATTTGCTAACACGTAATTTATTACAAAATTAATATCATAAAAATATTAAGTTAAGTATTATTGATTGAAAATACTTGTTCAAACAATTCCTTTTAACTAAATGGATATAAATCTTATGAGAATTTTGAAAGTTATATAATTCAATGTTTAACTCAGAATTAATTAATGCAAATCTTATTTACATTATGTTCTTAATCACATCTTTACATAATTTTATGTAATAACCAGTTTTAAATTTAATAATAAATAAATCATAAAGATATTTAAGGAATGAATGATATATTTTACTGTGGAAAATCTATATAATGAAAAAAAAAAAAATCCCATGTAAACATTAACTAATCAAATTGAACAAGTACATTTAATTTATAAAGATAAAAGTTAAACACAGCTAGCTCCACCACATTACATAAATTTAAGATTAAATGAATATTAAAAAAATTAGATTTTTTAAAGTAATTTTTAAGGAACAAAATAAGTAACATTTCTTCAAAAAACGACTTTAATTATAAATAAAAGTAAAGGAATAAAATGATAAAATAGATAGCATTTCTTCAAAAAAAGACTTACTTCTCATCTAAATCTTGAACATTTTTCGAATATGTTACTTTTTTAGACATATCTAACTTTAATTTATTTCAGATTAGTTAATAATATTCAAATGTGTTCACACAAGAAAGAATGCAGCATTTTGGGAAAGGATTTCATCGGAATTTATTATGACAGCTTACAACAATATTGACTCTGATTAATATCGTGCATATGATAAATTTTACTAATTTTTAATCCATGCTGCAAACAAGTCTGCTGTAAACATGAATGACTGTTTATTTATTTATGTTCCGGTTGCTAAGCAACAAAGATAAAGTTGAATTAAAATTCATATTCACTTCAGTTACTTAAGATAAAAATATTTTTCTATCTTAAATATCATGTATTAATTTTTGGAAAAAACTAATTTTTATGATTTGTTTTCCAAAGTATTCTTATTTATTGATTTAAAATTTTTTTCTTTGTTTACTTTCAAAATTTTCTGAAATACGTTACTATTTAGTATTGTTAGTACATTGGTAACTGTAGTTGAAACTATACCCGGTATGTAAATAAAAATAAATAAATGTTTGCCTGGAAAGGGCAAATGGAGAAGTATGGAGCAAATTTGCTTGATAATGTTTTCAGGAAAATCATATTCTTATTTTTAAGTCTTCATTATAATGCCTAAAGTGCTTGATAACGTGCAATTAGGTTTTGCTGCCTGTAGAATCGGAATGAGAAGGGTTATTAGATTGTTTGCAATATGTTGAGTTTTGATATTCAAGATGTCATTATTGTATATTTATTTTATTAGATATTTCTTTATTTTAGTGCTGGCAGTGGTTGAGTTGTTACCGACCTCTTATTTTAATCAGAGATCAATACCAAGTTTTATGTCTTGGACTTGAAGGTTCTGGGAAAACAACTGCATTAGCTGCTTTAGTTGGTGAACCTATAACTGATGTGGAGCCTACTACTGGTAAAATATGATTTTATTTAAACATTTTATTATGTACCAAATGCTTTTACTATTGTAAATATTTAGAGGAATATAAATGTCCACATATTTAGAATTATTAGCTATCCCTTATTCCTTTTATATTAAATGTCATTTCACTTTCTGTTCTTAAGAATCTGGATTTAAATCTCAATACGGCGTTGATCGGAAGTTTTATGTATCTGGGTACATCTAAAATTTTAATATAATTTTAGAAGACCTGTATCCACTCTCTAGTATCTTTTCCCAGTTTAAAAACGATTGGCAGGTACCTTTGACTCACCACTTTTACAAGGGTAGTAAGCCAGAACTTTCTCTGGCTCTTTCCTGTGATAGGAAATCCAGCATTTGCCTTGCATGTCTTGCCTCTGGTCACTTGAAATTCCTCACTTTTGTATCAGGTAACAAGACCTTCCCCCTCTGTCCTAAATGCCATGGACACCAAGCTTCTCCGGAGCATATCCTGAATTGTATGAATATGTTATGGGATGAAATCTACACTTCTCCTCGCATTGTTATCGATTTCCTCTCCGTCAATGGATTCTTAGATTTGGTCTGACGGAGTCAGACCATTGAAGATAAGAAACAACAACAGTACCTTTTTGTTTTGTTTTAGCACAATGTTGAACAATATTTGTTGACTTCATACTTCTGCAAATAATACCTCAATATCTGTATTCATGTGCAAATAACAACTCTGCTTGGAAATAATAATTGATTCAAATTGAGAATGTAAATTCAATGGAAAATGTGTAGATTTTATTGACAGCACTTCATTTCAGGTTACATACATTTGATAGTTATTAAGTCACAGGTTTTTAAATTTAAAAAGTTTCTGAGCTATAATATATTATTTTTGAATTCTATTGTGAGCTACCAACAAATAAACTATAGACTTAAAAAAAATTTATTCGATTATTTATAAATTTATGTTAGCTGTCAATTATATATAGAAAGAAATTAAAATGCTCTTATAATAAATATCTTATGTAATAACTAATTTTTCTTTTATTAGACTTAGTAATTTTAATGAGAAGAACGAAATTCTTGTTAGTTGTCATCAAGCTTCTTAAAATTTAGAGAGAAGAATGTTATTATCATTCTAATATAGTCTCCAAGTGTTTATCAGTGACTCTATTTCTTATTTTATTTATAATATCAATTCCAGAAAAAGAAATTTCAGCATAGATATGTAAAGCTGAATATTGCCATGACTTTGAGACAGATTTAGATCAAAATAGAATATTTTTCTTAAGGAATAAGAAGCTAAATATTTCAGAGCATAAAGAAATTGATTTTATTAACAAATCATTTTAAAAACCAGTTAGTTTGGATTCCTCTATAACTTCCTATATAACCAACCATGCAATAATTAAAAATCTTGGAAATTTTTGTGGATTTAACATCTCAAATTTAAAATAATTCCAACATATTGTTAGTTGTTGCAATATATTAAACTACTTTTATTGTGTTGATTAATTGAGGTTGAACAACAAAAATATGTTAGTCTGTCATTCCACAAGCTACTAGAAACTTGTGATCCAATAGTTTCGTAATCACTATGTGATGTGATATATCATTGAATGACATATATTTCTAGATTTTTTCATTAATAATATAAAATGTATTTGAGTTTATTACTTAATTAAAATGTAGTTTACTACTTGAAAACTTCTATTTCATGTCTATGTTTGATAAAAGTAATGGTTGATTTTAGATCTTTCATTAAATTTAGCAAAAACAAATTCTCAGAAACTAATTGTTAATTTTAATAAGTCCTAAGCAATACTACTCTTAACAGCTCATTATTTAGGTTTATAAACTCTCCTTTTCTTAATATTTACTATTGAGTACTTGGTAAACAGTTTTGCAATAATATGAAATTATCAAAATTTAATAAAATAATTGATTAAAATGTTGCAATTAAGGAAGAAAAATAAGATAAGAAATTTTTCATTAAGCTGTTATAAAATCAAAAGGTACCATATATTGTAGAATATTGAAGAACCTAAGATAACCAAAACTTATATTTATTAGGATTTTACACTATTAAAGAAATGATAAACAACATGCATAATGTTGCTTACCCAACATTATGAAATTTCTATCATGTATTTACAGTCATGAGGTATGCAAATTGTGAGCATCATAACATATTATGGGATCTTCTATTTAATAAAGTGTGCTATATAGAGCCATTTCATATGGAGAAAATATTGCTGATCTGAGTTACAATAACGGGTTTTCATGCATTTTTTTAAAAATAAGCTGTTAAAATATTTCTGATAGAAGATATTGTGAATCTTTCAAGCAGATTCCTGAACCATCAAGGAAGAACAGTAACCTATAGGAATTATGGACTATCCTTTAGAGAAAATTGGGATCCAAACTAAGCAACTGTGGTGTTAATTTCTAATAGCTGGATGCAGCAAGTAAGGACAGACTAATGGGACTTATCACATCTACCTCCTAGTGCCATTGTACATATTAACAGCCATATTATGCACATTGATATGTTATATCATTTAGCCTCATCACAAATAATAACCTAACAGAATCACATTATTAAGTATCCACTTATATTATTCAAATAATAAGTGGAATATCTAAAGGTATCAATTGTTTCATTTACCTTTGACTCAAAACCACTGGATAGTGAAATACAACATGAAAGTGAATTGAGCAAATTAATTCTTACTGATGAATTCCACTCCTACCTGCAACACTATAATAGTTGCATTCAAATCCTTAGACACCATGGTGAAAGACTGCTGAACTGTTACATTATGAATTCCTTTACTGATTCTGAGTATGAAATCATGGTTTATAGTGCATGGATTTCATTCTCACATCCCTCTAGTACACACACAACTGATCCATTTCAAATGTATTATTTCTTAGATAGATTTTTAAATACTTTATAATTGAAAGTAAATTTTCAGTAGTATTCTCTTTTACAGATCAGATGATTGAAAATTTTAAGAGCTTATGGATAGTGTTAGAAATATGTGTGTTGCTCATTGCTAAATCTCTTAAAAATATATTTCTTTTAGTATTTCTAATTTATCTTCAGTTGCAAATATGGAGTCCTTTTCCAATTTCATTAAAATTTAATAAAGTAACAATTGCTTTATGGTTTTTGCAATTTTGAATATTTTCATTTATTTACCTATCATTGTTTGGCTTATGACGAAACACTGAGAAGCTGGCTTACCATGTTGTAATGTTTTCTTTCCTTTCAATTACATAATTAGCATTTTGGGATGTACTGTGATTGTGTGCATATGTGAAATTTGTTTTGTGTCCTAGTAACCCTTTTAAGCATTTATTAGCAATTTGTTTTTATTTGATTACAATTTAAGCTTTTGAAGTGGATTGATGATTTAGTATTTATATTTTGAAAGTTAAATTTTGGAATTTTAGTTTGCAGTGAATTTTATATTTTAAGTTTCGTATGTAAAATTTATTTTGAAAGATTGTAAAATAAGTTTATTTTCAGTCAGTAACTATTCAATAATATTAAATAAAATAAAGAATATTAATAACTTTATTTAAGATTATGTTTATATTAAAAGATCTTACTTTATCTACCAGAAAATGCATGAGAAATATAACTATACTTTTATTTGTGTTGTAAAAATAAAATAAATAAATAAATATTTCAACTTATATTTCACTAAAATAAAATAATTAGAACTTCAGTCTTTTTGACTTAACTCAAAAGTTTTAATCTTGTAATTTATTTAACTTAATGTTTGAATTCCAAACTTGTAAAATTAAGGACAACTTTTATGAGATTGAAGGGTTTAAGAACAAAGTTACATAGTCTAAAGTACAATTCTTCATAATTAAATTTTTTCTGAGAAAGGTTGTTGTATGAAAATATCCATTGTAATTTCAATCAACACATTTTCATAAATAAAAAAATAAATACCAAATTATTAAGTCTATGCAAATATTAATATTTTAACTTACCAAAGAATTAATTGTAATGATTCTGCTTATATTCAGTATATAGTTGACATTGTTTTTAAAAAATATTTTTAATTTTTATAATTAATCTTGAAGCACTCCTGGTAAATGTACCTTCCTTAAATCATAAAATCTCTCTTAAGTTTCTTTATCTGAGTTTAAACATTCTAAATAACTTTGCTCTTAATTGTCTTATTATAAATTAACTTTTTTAAATTGCTTCATTTTTTAGGGTTTAACATCAAGACGTTACCTTTAAAAGATACAATTGTTGATATAAAAGAATTAGGAGGTATGGGTTTATCAAACTCTTGTTTCCATATTTCTTTAAATTGACTTATATTAGTGTATGAAATAAATTTAAAATTATTCTTTATTAGAAAACAAATATGTATTTGTATAATGTTTGTGAAATTTTTAAAAAAGGTAAAATTGTAATAAAAGTGAATTGTTGTAAACCATAGGTAATCAATTTGCACTAATAAAATTGCTCTATATTGTTTTATTTTTTAGATATTTGTTAACAATTCTGAAAAGTATCTAATTTACTACAATAACCATTATTATGTTTTACAAAGTTAATTTAAGTGCAGTAAATTAGGATTAATAAAGTGTTACATTTCTGAAAAGCAAGAATGTTTTTATTCTAAATTTTTTTTTAAATATACCTTAGTTATCAGCATTACAGAAATTGATATTGTAAATAATGATAACATGGTGTGAAATAAATTAAAAAGTGAAATTTTGAAATATTCATTAGCAACTCAATTGATTGAATAATTTCTTGTCTGATCTTATATTATAAAAATATCAAATGTAGTAAAATAAAGCTTGATTTATATTATTTTGACATCAGAAATCATATTTCATATTAATAATATGTTCCATCATAATTGAATAGAAATAGCTAATTTGTTTTTCTTCAAATTTTTTCTCTTGGTCTTTAAATATATTAAATATTTATTAGTTATATGCAGATAAATATATTTTCTGGGGGAAAAAAGTCCTTAAAATAATAAAAAACATGAAAAGAATATAGTTAGTAAAATCTTCTATAGGTTTCATGCAAAAGGATTTAAAAATTTATAGTAAATTTCTTGATAACTGAAAAGATGGATAGCTGACTTTCATCGAACTGTTTATGGATTCAACTCTTATTCAAAGTTTTCATGCTTTTAATGGTTATAAGCTTTTTATTTAAACTGTAAATCCTAATCATTTTTACAAAAATTGACTCTAGAGCAATGAATCAACCTATCACAAATAAAGTTTTTGATGATTATTTCAATCAGTATAAACATTTTATTTACATATTTATTTAGTATATTATTTCCATTAATTTGTGCACGAACAAGAATAAACAGTTTGAAAATATTTAAAACAAGCAAAATAAATGCAGTAAAAGAACAACTGCAGTATTGACATAAAGAAAAACTCTTAAGTTAGCTAAATTTTTCATCACCTTAAAATCTCACTTCCTAATATAAGAAGCTTCATCTCCTTGGGAAACCCTACACATATTAACGATGTTTGTTTTTAAGTTCGCTATGAATCTTGGGGTGCATAATAAGCAACATTTTGATTCTGAAATAAATTGCTTTGCCTGGTCTAAATCTTTAATTAGCTTCTATGATTTGCTGAAGAAGGCAGATTTTTCAGAAAACTTTTTTAATTTGATACTGCCATCTTTACTAGAGTTTTTTTTCCACTAATGTAACTTGGCAAGAAAATTTTCTCTAAAAACTATTTCACTTTTTTGTAGCATGTTTAGCAACTGTGAGGTTTATGCATTATAGCAAAGATATTTTATAACACATATATATGCATATATTTATATCCTTCAGATTTCTACTTGAACACTGTACTTTGGTATATATAAAAAAAAAAGCTATTTATAAAATATTTTAGAGTGTCTTTTGAGAATTTTCATTTAATTAAAATTATAAAAATGAGGACGAAATTGGAATTTTGTTCACTATCTTCAAAATATTGAAAAGCGAAGCCTAAAAATTATAACAACATGTATCATTATTTCTTTATAAGGTTAATTAGAAATTCTATGAAAGCTATTTGTATTTATTAATTTTTCTTGATTTTTCTGTACTCTTTCTGTTTTATTGTTCAGATGATATAGAAATCCACATTAATATAAATTTTAATTATTGATGGTTATGTATGTGTTTTCTAATCTTAAATTATTTTACATCTGAAAGATTTCATTCTGTGAAATTCAAATCTAGATTTTATGGTGCTTCAGTTTAAATTTTTTTAATTTCTGAATTCATTGTCATTACTTTTAAGGTCAAATTATTACTAGTTTATGTAATTTTTTAAACCCATTAAAGACTGCCAGTTCAGATACAGTTATTTTGAATTTCCTGAATGTATAATATTTTCTGAGTAGATAGCTTAAAGTTTCCAATTTGCTTGTCTTATGACTATAGCTATGTACTACAGGTAGTAAATAGTACATTTTATTCAAAATATAATTTGATATTATTGCTAAAATAAAAGAAGTATTTAAACATTACTACTAGTATTTTGTAAAATTTAATTTTTTAGCTTATAGTAAATAGGATAATTTTATTCAAAGTTAAATTTACTTTTTGCATTGATCATAAAACTGAAATCAGCTTTGTTTATTCATTTGTTTTCAAATTTTTTAACTGTAAATTATTTACTTTGCTTGCCATTAAAATTGCTGTGTCAGCATTGAAGTGCGTCAAGAAGATGGCACACTTCATAAATGAAATTTACTTACAGAGTATGCTACAATATGTAAATGATTGGTTTTTTTGATGCATGTAAAGTAGACTGTTGTAGGCTATTGTAGTGACATATGAAGTATGTTTAAGTGAAGAAATTGTATAATAGGCTTTTTGCACACTATATATTTCATTGCAGTTGAAAATGTTACCTGGTGAGAAATTTTTTGATAATTCAAAACAAGGAAAAATGCCTTCCATCAATTACTTACTTTGATAATGATTGAATTGCAGTCTATAGTGATTATGATTTACTTCATTGCAAGTGAATATCATTTACAACTGCGAAGACTGACCATATTACCTAATGACCTTAATGGATCATATAACTGTTTCACCTGCCCTGAGTCAAGAAACTTATTAGCTAGCAAAAAAATATTTGCAGAACAGTTCATTGGCATTTGCTGCAGCATAATCTGTCAGCTCAGCTACAATAGTTTTAGCTACCCTTCAGTTCACATTAAAAAGCACCTTTAATGGTGTAATGAATGACAAACCAGTATGCAGAAATGGTATAGTGTTCAGTTCTTCAGACAAATCTTGGTTTCGTTTACAGCATCAGGTTGGTTTTATCCATGTTTGGCATTATAGAGAATACATATTGCTATTATGTACTTGATATTGTTTTACTAATTACCTGGAGTGATGGTATGAAATGCTATTGGCGACAAATATTTAAACAGTTTTTACTTTTCTGTTGTGTTTCAGTTCCATGATACAACCATTTATTGAAGCTTCACCAAAAACAGTGTTTTAGCAGAACGATGTATGATAACAAACAGGAATAATAAGTGACACCATCCTTAATTTTAAAATATTCAGCCACTGCCATTATTAATGGCAGGAATAATGAGTGACAACTTCCTTAATACAGATAATGTTCAGCCACTGATGTGGCCAGTAAGTCTTCCAGATCTCTTACTAATAGAAAATGCCTGACCATTGGTCAACAACTAACTTGCCATCATATGCTAATCACTGCATTCGATAAATTGTAGCATTATATTGAATCTAATTGAGTAATTGCTTGTACAGGCTATTCTCTTTGATTAAATACCTGACTGATAAAAGTACTGTTGTTTCTGCCAAAGGCAATAACATCCTAGGATTATGCCAAATTGGCAGCTGAATGATTAATACCCTGATCTTTAGTTTAAGAGTTTGTGAATTTGAATCCTACCATGGATTTGGATTTTTTTGTGGTACTTTAAGCTGTAAATATCCAAGTCTAATTAGTGCTAGTATGCATAAAATAAGCATTTACTAACAAACAACCCAAATCAAAATTTAGTATTTTTGCTTTCAAATTTCTTAAAATTTTTATTAATTTTTGTTTCTGGTATAATTTATTTGTGCAATAAATTGTTATTTAAGAAAAAATGTATATTAGTCAAAAGTATTAACTGAGAAAAAAAAATTGTTAAAGTGATAACTAAATAAATACAATCCTATTCATTTTGTTGTTACCTAGATCAGATCTATAGAATAATTTTTTTTAGCTGGAATAAAAATAGCTATATGCTTTTTACATAAATGCAGTTTTTATATTCTTCATCACTCAATCAAGCACGTTTAATCTTTGTTGATAAACAGTTTAATATGTGTTAAATTTAATAATATTTTATTTGTATAAGTTGTTTTATATGTGACAATTTAATATGTGTGGAAATTCATTTGAGAAATGCTCTGATGAAAGTTGAGTTTTTGATGATGATTGATTTATTATCATACTTTGTTTCTTTTATATTGTTTTCCTAACAATCCCCATTACTATGGGTTACAAATAGTTATTATTTTTTAATTATATAATGGACAAATATAATTAAAAACATCAAGTAAATTTAAAAATTTTAAATTATATATTACTAATATTTTAATTAATATGTAGATTTGTGTCACAAAAATAATTTATTTGTAATACATAATTTTTATTTTGCTGTGATAGTTTCAATTTTTTTTCCTGTGGATATCTAAAAAAGTATTTTTATAAGTTAATTACAAGAATAAATTACGTACTCAAGAATAAATTGAATCTTCATATGTAATCTGAAATCATTTTTATAAAAATATTTGACCCCTTATTTAATGGACCCTTTGGTGACATGATAATCAAACTCATTCCATGTTTTGTGAAGCAAAATAGTATCCTTGAATTGACAATACCACCCAAAATGCCTTTCTTAACTTAGTGGTTTTTTCCATGGGCTCTTCTAAAAGGGCATTGGTCAACTATAACATGGATACAACTAGCATATTCAAGGGCATAAAGATTTTTCTTTCTTACCCTATTTTTGATTTTACTATTTCATTCAGTTAGAAAGAAAATGTTCTTCTGCCATCTGAAATACACAATACAAACTTGCTGAATTTTTTTGTTCTTTTCATTTCTCTCTCATATGAGTAATACTCTTAAAATTTCAACTTGAAAACCAGAGTAATATTTGTTCCTATATATCTTTTGATTAAACCTTAAAAAAAAATTTAATGCTGTGTTACTATCTTATTTTATACATGATAAATTATACATAAAAATATATTTAAATGTAATGAATGTACTAAACTCCTTTAATTTACCATAATATAACAGTAATATATACTAAAGATTTAGGGTTATGCATCAGTTTGTTTTTTATACGTACATTTAAAATTTTAAAATATTTTATAAAGGATCTGAAGAAATTCGCCCATTTTGGAGTAAGTATTTTGAAGGACAACATGGTATACTGTATGTCATAAATGCAGCTGCAGATGATGAAGTCTTAAAGCAGTCAGTGAAAATCTTACAAGAGGTACTCCAAAATAATTCATTGAAAGGTCTTCCATGTGTTATTCTTGCTACACATCAAGATGTGGAAGGCGCCAAAAATCATCAAGAAGTATGTATGGAAAACTTGTCCATTATTAAAATAGCATTACTTCACTTATTTGATATCACTGTATTAATAATTCTTTTACAGTATTTGTTTTAAAATTTAAAACACAAAATATATATCTATCAGGATTTTACCATTCAGAAACACTACAACAAAATATTGTTACTTTGAGAAAATTTATAAAAGCAAAAAAGTATTTGATATCTATTTTGTATTTAAGGATTATCATGCATACTTTTATTGTCACCATCTGTTTTTTATGCTAAAATTTGTAGAGGATCTTGTGATAAGAATTATAGTACTAAAAATACCCCACAATAGGATTTAAACTTATAAAATAATGCAATGTTTTACATTATCAGTGAAATAGTATTTGTTAAATTAAGGAACATAAAAAGTCATTTCATTATCATAGAAGAATTTTTTTAAAAAATTACAAAAGATCATTTGAAAGCAAAGAAATTTTGTTAGAGTTGTTGAGCTTTCTCATTATAATTCAGATATTAATAGATTTGATTATGTTGTAAATAATGTTATTGAAAGTTATAACTCTTACTCTGGCAAAAATAGTCATTTGAAAATTACCGATTTGAAGTAGTCTAGGTCCTAATGAATTCTTAGCTCTTCTGATTATAATTATGATAAAAAAATTAATTAAAAAATATAGTAGGAAAGAAAGTAAAAGTAAAAGAGTTTTTGATTTGTCACTTTGAAAACCAGTAGATTAATGATTATTTTATTTTGCCATTTTGTATATATCATAGGTATGAATGTGAACTTTTAATAACTTGTGTCTTATAATTGGCCTTCCCAGTATATAGATTATTTTTGTCTTCTAAATTAAGGTTAATTTTAGTGTTAATGCTGAAGTTGAGAAAATCATATTTGAATATTATGGATCAAAATATAAAGTCTTATGTAATGGCACAAAAGGTTATGTAGATAATCTATCCATATAGCTACCCTGAGGTAGCTCATTAAGTATTAGATTGCTGCCTGAAGTGTAGCAAAATTTTACAAAAATTTAGTAATTTGAAAAGCTAATTCATATATTTTAACTTTTTGATGACATTTAGTCTCAAATTTTCAATCACTTCATTGTATCATTAAAAGTCACTCGTTGTTATAGATATAATTATAATAAAAATTATAATGTGTGAAATTGAATTAATTAAATTATATTAATGAATTTATTAAATTATTTATTCATTATTATTTTAATTATAATGAATAAATAATGGTATTTTTATAGTAAATAAATACTTGTATTTCACTGTATTACTTTTATGTGAAATTTTAGTAATTCTCAACTTAAACTAAGTTTTTAAAATTGGAGAACTACTAAACTGTATTATAAAAACAAGATGTTACACACATGTTTGTAGTTGTTTAGAATCCATGTTAATTATAGGTTCCTGCTCAACTAATCCCATGAGCCAAAAATACATTGGGTAGCAAACAAACCAAATCAGAATTATTATTTATAACTGTCCATATTGAAATGCATGATTGATTGGTAACACAAAAATAAAGAATGTACCAAATCTTCGAAAGTTTAATTAGAAACATCTGTGTTAATTTTCTTTCTTGGACAAATATTCCATTTTTCAAGTGTTTTGTAACCTCGACTGAAATCAAAATTTGATTGATTTTATAATGGATTCTTATAATTTTCATTGTTTTCAGTTGAATAATTTTCTGATATTATTAAATTCTTTAATATTATTAAATTCTTAAATTATTATTGGATTCTTATAATTTTCATTGTTTTCAGTATGCGTGTTTATTTTCAATTATATGTTGCATTCGATTTATAACTGAGCAATTATTTTTTGCGTGTACCCCTATAAATGCTTGCTGGGAGAAAAATCCTAAGAAACAGTATTATCTTCTATACAACTATTCAAGTTTATATTATACTCTGTTTTTGGAGTTGTGCTAATTTTATAATGAAAGTTTGTAAAGTAGTTCTAAATTTAATTTATAATTATGATTAATTTTATCAATAATTTATTTTATAACTATTGCAGTAATTAATATTGTCTTATGAGAATTGAAATTAGGTGGTAAGTTTATGAAGTGTTGTATAATAAAAGTTAATATTGAAAGCAAAATATCATGGCATGAAGAAAAGTTGAGGAATTTTGAAATATATTTTTATGCAATTGAAGGGAAAATATATGTATTTATATTAAAAAATTGTGCAAAATGTGATATAAAGAAAATTTGTTTTATAAGTTATATAACTGATAAATGTAGATTGTACTTATTTATAATGCAATAGTTGTGGTTGAATTTTTTCTAACCTTTTTTCTCAATTGTCAGATTTCAAGTGTTATGTGATTTATATTTTCAAATATAGACATCTTATAGATTTTAAGACAAATAGTTGAATCTAAGTCTATTGCTATCACACAGTTTTTTAATCTTGAAAAGAATGAAAGCATGCAGATATCAATTAATCATCGAAGATATTATGCCAATTGAAATAATTTTTAAGCTAAATATCATGAATAAAAGAAGTGCATTTAAAGGAATAGTTTAGCATTCACATGACCCTCTTTCTCCTCCCTTCCCCTTATTTCAATAAGAATTAAGTGAATTTTAATTAAGTTTCTTTGATTTGATTCTATTAATCTTATGAACTTTATTCAATATTAAAGTTAATCTCATGTTTAAAGTAAAAAATTTTAAATAGAAATATAACTAATGTGATTTTAACCTTGAATTATTACATACTGAATTTTTTAATATTCTCAATCTAATGACTGAATGAAAAAGTTGAGACATTTGAGAATAAAATATGATATAAAAAACAAAAATTACATTTGTTTGATACACAGTAATTAAGTTGATAAACTTTGGGTGAAATATTCTGTTTGTAAATTAATCATTTGGTTACATTTAATGTACTAAAATGTCACATATTTACCTTTATGCATTTTTTGTCAAGTTTACACATGGCATTCTTATATGTAATTGTTTTAAATTTTTTCTTCGTGTTGTAGACTATGCAATTCACAATAGGAAATTATTAAATTCTTATATAAAGTACTATTTTATCACGTCTGAGAAATTAAATATGCTCCAAAATAATTCCTTTTTCTAATTGAGTACCCAAATAGTTTATAGTTGTTACAATGGAGTGTTCTCCGCGTAACATCTATACACAGTATAGTGTTCCCTTGCCACTTTGCACTTCATGTTTTGCAACTTCAGTGTTTTGTGGATTTTTCAAAATATTCATAAAAAAATATAAATAAAAGAATACAGCCTTATCAGCAATCACATTGCAGAAAGAAGCGTTGTTTCTTGTTGATGCATGCCTCTCTGAGACAGAAGAATATTGCATGTCAAACCAAGAGAGTGGTTGACTCAGAGTACATGCCACAGGTTCTCATAAATTCGAGTGGTTGGTTTTCAGTGTGACAACAACCAATGAGATTACAAGTGGATTTATCCGTGCATCTTCTCTTATTGTATCTTGCCAGTCTTGTCCATGATGTTGACTATCTCACATACTGTATTTTAGTATTGTGTTGTTGGTAGCTTGTTTTGTGTGAGTGATAATTTTGAAATGCTGGATTTGTCGACTTAACAAAAGAAGATATCAGCATCCTTATCGATTGCCACTTGGACCAATGAAAACTGCCTTGAAATAACAAAGTCTGTAAGTAAGAAAGAAAATGAAGAGGAAGACGAAGAAGAAACTGAAAGCATTACCTTACCCTGCAATATCTGCAACAATTTGCACAAGACATTGCTGACAATATGGTTCTAGCTGTCTTGTTCAGCAATCGTGTTGATATGGTTTTGTCTTTGTAAGGGGAATTTTGAAAAAGAATAAAAGACAACTACCCAAAAGCATGTTTCTCTCCAAGGTAAAGTCACAGGCTCTACCATCACCCTCTATAGCTAAGAAAGCCTGAACACTCTCTTGTGACGTCATCAACCGATGGCTGAAATCAACCGCTTTCGTTCATGATTAAAATATTCCGAAAGAACTGCGTTTTTATGTTGTTTAAAAAATTCCTCGCAATCAATTACTATAATATTTTTAAATTAATATTTATATTGTTTCAACAAAGAATATTAAAAAATTAATAGCAACTGTATGTAAAAACTTATTTAAGTATAACTTTGAATGAAAACATTCTATTAATTCTAGTCAATGAAATTTTATTCAATATTGGATATTAATTTTCCTTGGTGTACTTTCAATAGAAATATATATCTGTGGTGATTATATATTAATGTGCTAAATCTAATAATAGAATTATTTTTATGAAAATTATATGTATAGTTAATTAATCATTCCTGTGCACATTTTTTTTTTAAAATTCAAGCAAAACATTTTGGGTGTTATAATTTATTCTAAAATAATAATTAGCAACATATAATCTATTATGAATTGAAAATATTTCTTTAAAATTTATTGAATGCAATAAACATGATTAATTTATTAGCAAAATATATTCCCTGCATATGATAGATTTAAAATATTTAATTCATTTAATGGGTGAGATAATTTTGTATGGTTGAAGAGGAAAAGACAATCAAAAAAATAAAAAATAATTTATTAGAATCATACTTTCTTCATATTTTTTCTAAAAATGATGCATAAATTTAGTATGAAAAAGAAATATTAACATAAACATTTTCTTTAAAAAATAATGCAAGTTTGGCAATTTGAAATCTTATACATACAATGACTATATGTATATATAAAAACAAAATTTCCCTATGTTATTTTGCATATTACAACACAAATAAATTATTTACATACATTAGAACAAATTTAAACTATATACATAATTACTACATTTTTATTCTCTTTATTTTGATGCATTCATAATAATGGATAAAAATAACTATTTGAGTGTACTGAAATTTATTTTCAAAATTATTTTTGTTTTAAAAGGAAATAAAGATATTGGATACAATTTCTATTTCAAATTGCATTAAAAAGTAATTTTTTTAAGAATTATTAAAAGTTATTGTTGCCAAATCACAACTATTATGAGATGTACCTCATAATTGACCTCCTTTGTAATCTAAATATGGCTTTATATGGATCTCATCCATTAAAAACACAACTTTTTTATCTTTTTCTTCCAAAAATAAATATTTTTCTTTAATATAGGAAAGTACATTTATATCTATTTGCTCAATTTGAGGATTTAAATTATAGTTTGAACATAATCGTTTTGTTGTATTTGGATGTGATAAAATTAAAGAAGAACAATAGTATAAAAATCTGTATGCATGAGGGAAATAGAGTATAATAAAGTACATAAAATTAAAAAATTGGGACTATATCGACGACGAGTTATATAACCTTTTAACAAAGAAATTTGTTCCTTTACAAAACTTAGAATATCTCTCTGCAGGTTATTTACAGTATTTTCTGATAAAAAGGATAAAATATTATCAATTAAGTCATATAAATCTGTTTCATGATCTTCATAATTTTCATTTAATTTAATTTGCTTTATATTTTGTATTACATTACTAAGATCAATAACATTATTAATATGAAATGGTAAAGAATAGTTACTTACTTTTCTTATTGGCACATTTTTAATAAAACCATTTATAGTCAAATTTTCATCAATAACTACAGAAGCAAATAAATTTGGATATGGATTACAATCAATATTTAAAAACATAAAATTACTATTTTCATTGACTATATATACACTCCAATAATCAGGAATGTCTATATTTTCCAAGCATTTTTTCATTTCTTCTAAATTTGTAAAATAATACTTTTGTTTGTACTCTAAATCACTCTTTCTACTTTGAGCAATTGCTTCACTCAGTTGTGTATTTTCAAATCTTTGCTGTTTAGTTGATGGATCCTCTTGATGACTTATTTCGTTTGTTAAATAACTGGGGCATCCTTTGAAGATATACGGTACAGCTTTAGGATGTAATTTTGGATTTTATAGGTTTGCGATGATTTTTTTACCATTTTTCTCATCAAAAGCTTCAATAGTTCTTAATATATCAGTTGGTTTAAAATGCAGTTCACACACCTAGAAGTAAAATTTAAATATAAGAAAGCTGATATACATAAAACAAAGAAGTAAGTCTTTCTTTAATTTCTATTTGATATGATCATTAGGATACATTTAGAAAATATTTCCAAAGAGCTATGAGTTTAACATTTAATATATTACTCATTCTCTTTTAATCCCAAATATGATAAATGGAAAAACAGATGAATGTTTTTCTATAAATATTTTAATTTGAATGATAGGATTTTATGCATAACAAATGAAACAAAATTCTACAGGAAGTTACTTTTTATTTGAAGTGTTTTATTATTAATAATATTATCAAAATATTCAAAAATAAAATACGAAAGAAATTATTCTTATGAAACAATAAATAAATAAAATTAATAAGAAAACTAATGTGCATGCAACAAAGAAATCTCAGTCTTTTCTTTTCTAATAATAGATTATCAAAACAACATTAAGATCATTCTGAAATTAATTTCGAAATAGCTTAGAGTTTAGTATTATTATAGTTCTCTTTTACTCCTACGCATTTTAATGACATTAATAAATCGAAAAATTAATAATTATTTTTCTTTTCTATGAAAATGTATATTTGAACGATATGAATTTAATGCCTAATAAATTTTTAAAAAAATTCCATAGGAATTTACTTTTGATTTCATTTAAAATTCTCTATTACTCTTAATGTTATTAAAAAAAATCAAAATTAAAATAACTAGCCAAACATGATGCAAATGAAACAATAAAATTAATTTACTTACCCTGGAATGTTTGGTCACTTCCATGTTTTCTCTCGGATTTGCCCGAATCCATTTGTGTTTTAAATCTTCTTCACGTGGGAATCGAAACAGAGAAACTTTGGGTCCATTATCATAGTTGCCTTTACAGGCAGTTACGCAACATTTATAAGGCATGTTCTTGATTATTGTACAGAATAAAAAACAATATATTTTGAAAAATAAGTCAAAAATGAGGGATTTGTTTATGGTAAACAACACAGTAACAAGCCTCTGTTCAAGCGTCACTTAGAAGAAAGCGACAGCCTTTGGATGCAACGTCACAGCCATTTGGTCACATGGTAGTCAGGCTTTCTGCTATTGGAAGGTACTGGCTCTACCCTCAGTGTTTCCAGAGAAAGAATCAGAATCTCTGAGTAAGCCTAAAGCTTCTACAAGTCAGGGATATTCTCACCACCTGCACCTACACAAGACACTTTGCCTCTTTCAGAAAGCAGTGTTTAATATTTATTATTATTATATAAGGTTTAGTAATTAACTTTAGCACTAACACGCTTAAGTAAATACGTATATTGTGTTGTAAGTTTTTTCCTAAATATGTAAAGTAGAAATACTGTTTACATATTTAAAACATTCGTGTATCTGGCATATATGAATATTCCTTTTGGGCAAATCCTACTTAACGGTTTTTCAGCTTTCACAGAAGGTTCTGATCCCTATTAACTGCAAAAAATGAGGGATCACTGTAATTATGTTGGTAAGCTTTGTACAAATTCATTTGTTGGATAGGTTCTCTAAATTTTTCATATTTCATTACAGTTTAGTACTGCCAACAATGGAAGGCATATCACTATAGGCATCACAAAAGATGTTCATGTAAACTGTCTAAAAGAATGTACATTATACATTTAGGTTATTTTGAATCAGTTTCCCAGCTGAGTTTCTTTTTAAATTGAAATATTTCTTTCAATGTGAAATTAATGCTCAGATGATACTATTGTTTATCAACTGAAAAATAAATTTCAGTACTTCTGTTAAGTTTTTATTTTAATTAATGTTAGCTGCATTTACAAGAAAATAATTTTCTCTGTTTACAACTTACTTCAAGTTACCTCTTTACTTTTAATTTCAGATTGTTCAACTTTTTAGTGGAGTTTTGCATGGTAAAAAATGGAAAGTAGATACATGTGGATATCAAGACAGAGATGGAATTCAGTTGTGCTTGGAAGACCTTATAGATTTGATGACTGGATTATCATGACAGTTGCTATTGTTTAACTGTGAAAAACAGAATGTAATTTGTTTTCCAAATTTTCCATTTGAGAATGTTTTTGTAGCATTTAGATTTTTTCTGTGAGCTTCACTTTATATTCAAATACTTTACTAGGTTTAAACAACATATTTGATTTAGATTTCATGTAGCAGAAGATACGTTATACTCAAGCATAACATTATTCACTTAAAAATATTTTTTATCTGTAGTGTGACAAACACATAGCATGTTGTGCATTTGAAAAACCTAGAAATTATTTTAAGAATTTTCTTTCTTATGTTTATTAAATTGTTTAGCAAGAGACATTTAAAAAGATTAATGTTTCCTCATTGGAATTATGTATTATTCAAGAATTTTTGATTTAAAATAATTTTGTAAATAAATAGACTGCTTATAATTAAATATAAATATTAGTTTTTATCCTGTAAACATACCGGTGTTTTACATTAATTGTGTCAGTGTTACACAAATTCAGATATTTATTGTCTGTGATATCGCAGTTTAAAATTTTAATGAAAAACACTGTATTTTTGCAAATTTAAATTGTGAATAAAAAAAATATATATATTTGTTAAATTGTTTTCAAAAATTTACTTTTGTATAATGTAAGTATTTTTTCCATATTTTATTTTTAATTGTCTTAAATCTACTTAACTTACGTATGCATGGAACAAATTTTTTTTCTATTTTAATTATTAATTCATATTTATTTATTATTAACCATTAAAAATATTCATTTTATAAAAACTATTAATTTATTCTGTACAAATGTTTGAAGATTGTAATTTAATGCTTATAATATTTGCTTTAGCGGCAAATAATTTTTTATAGTAAAAATTTAATATTACATAATAGAAAGTTTCTGTAGAAATATAATAGAAATTATTCAAATGTCAAATTATTGTGACATTTTTATATTTATTTAATAATAAATAACAATATAATCATCTATTTTATTTTAATTATGTTAAAAATGGAAAATTTAATCAGATCTTTGATATTACTTTAAATTAATTATATAAATGTTTTACAATAGCTTTGCATAAGTATATCTTTATTTTACAATCAGTTATTTAAGATTTCTTTGAATAAATTTATTATGTTATCTATGATTTATAATGAATAGATAAATATCTCTGCTGGTTTTTGCAAGCTAAATATCAATGAATTATGATTGTTTAAATTATTTTCATTTGATTCAATTTTTAGTAGAATTGATTCTGCTTACAAAATAGAAAATTATTTTATATTCTTTAATAATTATGTTTTACTCCTCATAACTCATTATTATTGCAAGAATATTCATCATGTTTTAAATATTATTGTAAAAATCTTAATTATTAAGTAAATTGAGAGGACCATAGTAAAAAAACTTTCTAAATTAGATTTTATATTTTTATTACAATTGAGTAAAGCACTTGTAGAGTTCTTTAACTGTCATTGAGAAAATTAAAATGTTATGGTCTATATTGTATAAATATTTAGTGGTAAGAACATGTTTGGGTCCAAAATGTTTACTTCAATTTTTCTTGTCTGGTTAGTATATGAATGATCTGTGCTCTATTTTTCAGTTTAGTCATTCATAAATTCAATTCTCTACCTGAATAGATATATTTTAATTTATAATTTCTTTTAAATGGATAGTTCCAACAAAATTAATATTTGTGGGAAAAATTTAACACAGAATGAAATTTGCAACAAAGAACAGAAACTGTCTGATTATTAATATAATTATTATAAAGATGTTTCTTTATAATTATCAAAAGGATTTCAATTTAAAAAAATAGGGAGCACAAACTTTTAATTATTTTTAAATGTAATATTAAAGTTAATATTACTTTGAAGTAATATTACTTTAAATGTAATATTACTTTGGAGTTAAATTCAATTTAGCCACTTAATATTTATAAGTTGAGTGTGAATTAAACTCTCTATTGTCTATTGTTTAAACAAATTGAAAATTTTAGCATTAAGTTGGTAACATTTTTTTTTTTTTTTTGGAAAAAGTTGTAGAAGGCAATTTAAGTAGTATTAACTAATGTTAACATCTAGATGTGTTAATTCATCATTTTTTTTTGTTTGTCAATACATTTTTAAAAATTCCTTTTACATAATTTATTCATATTTTTTTCGAGGGATGTGTTACTTAATACAATATTTGATTCATATAAAATGATCAAAGTTTATATGCTTAGTTTCACATTCAAAGGGTGTAAAAGAGCATTTAAATGAAATACTTAAAAAAAAGTTTAATTTTTTAAAATAGTTTCAAAGTTTATAATAGTATTATAAAATAATCATGTTATCTTTTGTAAATATACCAATATACTCCATACATAAGTTTTTCTTTTATTTGTAGCTAAATTAAAACAAAGTATAATAATATACTTATATTTCTCAAATATAAAACTTTTGCTCAAATATTTATTTTTTAAATGAATATTTGTAGTTTTATTTGTATAAATATTTGTTGGTATGTATTTTCAGAATATTTTGAATCTTATTATCCTCTCCTTAAAAACTTTTCAAACAATATTGGGTAATTTTTGATGCTTATCTAATTAAATAGCTATTTACATCACATTCCTGAATTGATTTTACAATATTTAACTGTCATGTTAAATTTATATATTTTGCATATGTGTGAACTATATGGACTTGAAGTTTTGTATTTTTAATTTTGCACAAAAATGTGAAAAGCACACCTGAAATTTTAATGTGCATTATTATATTTTAGATTCACAGTCATTAACATAATTTCCAATCTTTTCATTAAACTGAATTTATAATTCATAAGTGTTGGATTTCTTAGCTCTCATTTTGCTTAATGAAACATAACTTTTACATTTTTTTAATATAAAATTACAACTATTGTGTCAAAATAAGTCAGTGCTCAAAGCATAAATATGTACAATTTATTCTATATGATTGCCAATTATATTTTAAATAACCTTTACAAATATTAAATGTTTATTAGAATTAGTACAATTCACTATTTTATAAAATGCAACAAGTTGCTAAAAGCCCAAGTTCTGAAATGTTGTAAAATGTGATATGGTTATTTTTTAAATCTTAATCATTAGCCCAGTTATTGTGTTGTTCTTGTGATATGGTTTACATATGTAAAAAGCTCAATTGTATGTTTGAAACATAATGTATTCATTTTATTTCATTTTTATTGAAATAATTTGTATGTTTACAATATTATTGTATACTTAAAATAACTGATGTGAAAGAAATTTGTAGATAAAATGTGTACAAATCTTTGTGTGTGTGTATGTATATATATATATATATATATATATATATATACTAGAAATTTTAAATGAATAAAACTAAAATTATTTAAAAAGAGTATTTTTTTTATTTTTAAATCAAATATATTTAAGCTTTTTCTTCACATGTATATGAAAATTTATAATGCAAACTAAAAATATTATTAAAATTTATTTCATAATTAAAATATTTTGTTGAAAATTTACAATGTGCATAGTATATAAATGTTTCCTAGTTATTAAAACTAGATGGTGTCGTAAAGATAAACTTGACATTATTTAGAATTGGGTTAAAAAATATTAAACTAAGAATTATTATATAATATGTTATGTTAAATCTTTAAACTTCTCTCATTTCTTTAAATTGCTTTCCTGCATAACTTACTCTATTTTCTTAAAATTAAGGTAATACAAAACAGTATTTTAATTAAAAAAAAAAAAAAAAAAAAAAAATCTAAACTTATATTCTTATTATTTTGCATTGATATCAAAAACATGTTACCTTTTCATTTCAGGTATTTGTCAATTAAGCATTTGATAGTTTTTGAATAAAATAAGTAACATGGAAAAAATTCTGAAATAGTTGTAACTTTTTTCAACTTAGAAAATAGTATACTAGTTGATATCCTATTAGTTGAAAGGCATAAAACCTTTTTTAGTGGCTTTGCATTGCTGGAAAACTTCCTCTGATATATATACATGCAGTAAAGCAGGTTGATTTGTTTGCCATTTAAGTCATTTTTTACACATAAAGGCTGGTTATACTGAGAGCTATAGTGAATTTAGAAATGGTCATTTTTTGACCGCCACCAAGAAAAGGAACCATGTCTATACAAATACTAGTGCCACAAGAATATGTTTTGGATAAATCTTTTCATAGCTATTGTAATGAATGAATTCACAATATTATTGAACTTCATTTTGGCTTATTAATGTCAGAGTAGTTAACGTAAAATTCAGTAATTAATTAATATGAAAGTATTTACTTTTCACTCATGAAATTGAGTACAAATTTCTGCATCCAATCATGCCCAATAATTCTCTGTAATGCAGATTTTTAGGGACTTAATAGTTTTAAAATTTTTGTTTAGCTGAACACGTTTGATAATTCATATTCATTTAATAAATTAAAATCTCAGAAGTAATTGTAAACTTAATTTTATTGAACTGAGTTCATTATTGATAAAAATTTTAATTCTTTTTGAATAATAACATGTAGAAATACTTTAGTTCAGTAAAAGTTTCTGAAACAGAACTTTGAGTATTAAAAATTAAATTTTTGAAGTTATATTGATATAGTTGAGTGTATTAAATAAATGAAGTGTTTTTATGTAAAGTCCCATTTGAACCATATAATCTGCTTTTGTGTATTAGAAATAATAACTGAAATCACAGTATTTATAGTTATATCCATTAGCACAGACTTAAAAATGAAATGGTTTTTAAAGTTTTGCTCAAACCTCCATTAATACTGTGCTCATAGAGAGGCCAATGTTAGTTTCTTGACAGTCGTACAAATGTAGTCAATATTCCATTGTATAAACATATATTAAGCAAAAGAAATTAAGTTCAAAATAATATTTAAAAAAAGCTAATGACTACATAACCATTCAAAAGTAATCCTGGCATGTAGTTAGAATTTCAAGATAAATTATGAAATTATTAAAAGACTAGCTATAAAAGAAACTTCAGAAGCTACTAATCACAGTTAAATATTAAGAACTTAAAAAACTTAAATGACCAATTAAATTCTGTGATATAATAATTTATCACAATGTAATTAAGAGAATCAAGGTTAAAAACAAACAGAATTTTATTTTCAAAGTTGTTATATACAATAAGTAATTATTTATACTTCAGCTTCACAAATTATAAGTATTCCAAAACAATTAGTAAATTTTTCCTTACTATCTCAGAGCATCTAACTGGGACTGGATCACTTCAAGCTAAAATAAAAAAAAATTAAAAAAAACATTTTTATAACACTTGATCATATATAACATTAAACAAACTAAAAATAATGCTTACTATTTTTTATTATATTATTAAGCAATGCATTTTCATTAACTAGCTTTTTTAAATATACATTATGAAGTAAAAATCTTAGAAGAATTATCACAGATTTTAAGAACTATATTTTATAAAGAGTTAACCTGTTTTACTACAATTTCAAGCTCAAAAGTCAAATCCACAAAATAATGAAGACTTGATCAGTAACATTTTACAGTTTTACTATAGCAATAGCTCCAGTTTAATGAAATGAAAAAAAAACTATGTTGTAGAAGTTTTTATGGTTTCTTTTTCTAAAAAACGAATAAAATAATTCCAACAGCAAAAAATAAATACAATGTGCATTATTATACAACATAATAAATACACTATAAACTCATAGCTCCTAATCTTAAACAATACATAAATACCAGACTTGAAAATTTAAGTACATAATAATTTCATTAACAAGAAAATTGAAATATGGTTCCGATTAGGAAAAAAGTATGTACAAGGTGCATTATATAAAAAAAAGTTAACTAAAGTCATATGTACTTATAAATTGATAGCTTCTAATTAAAAAAATTAATGTAAAATCCATAAATACTAGAATTTAAAATGTAATTACATTAATGAAGTAGAAGCTTCACTTTTGCAGAAATAAAAGTAAATGTCAATAATATGTACCTATTTTTAATTTTTACAGTTCATAACTTGATATTACTACATCTAAAATAAAAAGTCATTAACATTACAAAATTAAAATATATATATAAGTACCTTATTGTAGAAAGAGTATAATTCCTTATGAGAAAATTCCATTAATAGTTTCTCAGGCTCATCTTTTGTTGCTAATGTAAGTTCAATCAATCCAATAGGGTTTTTTAATTTACTCAATGAAGACTGAGCCATTTCTAACCTTAATTCCCAATTTACATCACTAAGCTGCAATTTTATAATATATTAATATTACACACAACAAAAATTATTAATAAAATATTCTATTAAAAATCATAACAGGAATTATATTAACTTACTAGCATTTATCTGAAAATTCATAATGAAACATGTCAAACATAAATTCCGTAATATGAAATTTTTCAGAAAACATAAAGGTTTAAATTTTTATTACAGATAATAAGTCAATTATTCCTAGACATATCTTTATTTGAAAAGATAAAAGAATTAACAAAATACACTTTTCAATTTTACTAATTTTAAAAATCATATTCTACACAATTGACTAAAATTTTAAATATTTATATAAAAATATTTATAGTGTTTCAATTATTTGAAAAAAGGATTACAGAATACTTTTATTAAAATTTTTTTCTTACTTATTGTATTATACAAAAGGTATGCAATAAGAGATTTTGAGATAATTCACATATTTATCCCATTAAATATATATATACCTATACATATAGGGAGAGAGAGAAATTAAGAGAATGCAAGTAAATTCTAAAATGGAAGTTGATTTACGCATAAAACAAATATCAGAGTACAAAAGCTTGTTTGAATGAAAAGCAAACTGTACCAGCAAAATGAAAAAAACTTCTAAGTAAATAATTTAAAATATACAAATAAATATTAAAATTTAATCAATATTAAAATTTCAAGAGCCCTTAAAAAAATTTGAATTCTACAAGTTTGTTATATATTTTTATATATATATAAAAAAAATTCTTTATCAGGAAAGCTTGAAATTTTGAAAATAACGCTGTTCATTTTTTATAAAATAAACAGCAGATGGCACCATGACTTGGGTGACTTGTTTCAGCTTTAATCAATCTTATCCAATTAGGTTCAAGAATAAATTCATTTCTCTAGAAAGAAATTACAATTGACTGTCATCATTTCACATTTTGCCTTCACCTGAGATGTTTTTTTTTTTTTTTTTTTAAATCAAATTAGTATATTATCCAGTGGAAGGGAAAGCAGATAAGTTACAAAGCAATTTATTCTAAAAATTAGTGAGAAGGCAAATAAAAAAATAGTGACAAAAATATTAATGTAATGTTTAAAAAAAAAAAAAAAGCATGCTCTATATAAAAAAAAATGCATACAATCCATAGTTCAAAAATAATCCATTTCTTATATTTAATGATAAAATATTATTTTTAAGATGACTAACCTTGTTTTAAAAGTTATTAAAAACTATAATTCGATAAGTTTTACTAGAATTTTTACGAAATTAACATTCTTGATTTTTTGATATGGTTCTTTCATTTCAATTTATCACACTTTCTTTAAGAGAAACTGATAATTTTACATTGCTGAAATTGCAAACTATATAAAAATAACTAGAAGAGGACTCATGGTGAGAGAATTTTTTGCTTCCTTTTAGGATCAATTTAAAAAAGTGCATCATAAGTAACTACATAAATCATATACTAACAGAAATCGAAAAATTATTTAATATTACAAAAAAATTTTAAAAGAACTAAATTTAGAAAAAACACAAAATTCTCTCTACTGTTGCAATAAAAAAGTCTTTTGTTGGATTGAGATTTCAACTCACTATTTACAAATAATGAAAATGAACACCAAACAACCAGATCATCAGGGATTGATATGATTCTTAAGTGCAAAATAAGTCAACTATCGGAATGAAATCTGATTCTACAGGCACACAAAACTGAGCGTTTAAAGTCAAAGGATGCTGTCTAGAAGAATGGTGCATTCAACTGCTCACAAATCAGAGAAGTTTCAGAGGGCAGTTAAAATTACTGCCTTAATGAGCATTAACAAAAAACAGTAATTTAAATTTTAATATTATCACATTACTGTTCTTGATTATTAAATCTAGAAAATTAGTTAACCTTATATAATTCAAGGTTTTGCAACAAAAAGCCATAAAACAGTAGATTTTTGGGAGAAAGGAATGAATGTTCAGAATTTTCTATTCAAATAATAAAGTCTGAGTTAGGTATTTGGTAAGAGAATTCCTCTTGCCAGACTGCTAAGACAAGGATGTAATTTGACAAAGGTATAATTATATTTTAGTGGTTTAAGATTTGATGACCTATTCTCTGGAAGACCACATTTTTCTAACTCAGTACTCATATTACAGAAACGAATTTGATTTCCAAGATAACACAAGCTGTCATACAATGAAATGCATTATGAGTTGGGGGGATTCTGGGCTTCAGTATTAATACAGACAGAAATCTCATTAAGTACCAATAAATTGGATTATTTCAACAAAGAATTGGAGAATTGACTTACAAGTAGCTTGCAATACACAATAATCATTGCATAAATTGGCCATTTTTCTTTAAGATGAGCACAAGAAATAACTGATTGCATCATTCAGGCCTGTTTGTGAATGTCATGAAATATGGCTAATGCAATTACTGATGCTACAAATTGTGCTATTTATTCATGATGAATTATATTAATTTTTATTTCTATTACAAATATTTAATTATATAATTTTATCATATATATATAATAATATTTTGATTACATGTTGATAAATTTACCTGTTTTGGAGCAATAGTTTTTTTCTTTAATTTTTCCACAACATCCTTTGCATGAGTTACCCAAGTTTGAATTATAGTAGAAATCTAAAAAAAGATTTGAATATTTTATTCAGAATTAACTATTACTGAAGTGATATATGTTATATATAATAACTGTCTTACACAATTCATTTGAAGATAATCAAAATAGAACAATAGTTTTGACATTGTAAAAAAAGGTTTTTCACACTTATACTTAAAATTGTTAATTTTAATACAAAAATTTCATAAAAATAGAAGGAACAACAAAAACAAATTGTAAAAACAATATTTGCAAAAATCAATAATATCAAACTATATTATATGGACAAGCAAATATTTATAATAAAGTATTTCATGATATCATAGATATATAATAATTATGCTGAGCAAGTTAATTAATTTGTTAAGTTTATAAAAATAAGCAGGGGATTTTCATTCACATTGATTGACATAATAAGTATTAAAATAGTAATTTTTCTTTCTGAAACTATAATTTACCAATTATATTTTTAATGCTAAATTACCTATTCAATAATTTAGTTTGCATTTTATTATTAATGAAATCAAATGAATTTTTACATTTGCATCAATAACTTACTTAAAATATACAAAAAGTTAACAAAATAATGAAAAAAAAATTTTTAATTTATAAAGAAATCTTTGTGCGTATGTTGATCATGACTTTATGTCTTGACATGTAATACAATTAGGATTCGTCTTGGAATAGATTCATACATAAGCAAGAGATTGTTTAGAAATATTAAGCCATTCTTTATGTAGATATTGTGAAAGTGCTGGAAGAGATACAAGTGGAGAATATCAATTTAGTATTGTATGCTCTAAAACAGACCATAATGATTCAATTATATTGAGGGCAGGTGGCTATGTGGTTGAAGGTAGATGTTAAATTTCATCAAACTATGATTGGAAATGTCCAGCTGCATAGATAATGCACAGTCACCCTAAAATATCCCATGTCTGACAGGAAACATTATAAGATGTTTGTATCATAAGACGAACCTGTTCGGCTAAAATTTTTCTATGCTGCTTTTAAGTGATCTTTTCTTTCAAGGGATGATTGGCCCAACAGAAAAGTATAACTTGTTAACATCATATTCTACTTCCATGTCTGACAGTTAGAAACACACAACCATGTGATCATACCCTTCTGCAGGTGTCCTCTAAATATATACTTGTGTTGTAGGGAGAAGTGTGAAAGACGATTAATCAACCCATACTTTCATGCAGTTACTAATCAACAAGGCTTTGCAAGTGTGACACAATTGTATAAGAAATTTGATGTTAATATTTGTGACAAATGGCTTGAAAATTGATATCTTAGGGTAAAAGTGTTCTGCTTATGAACATGTTTCCTAACTGTAATCAATGACAATGGAGAATACAAATTCTGAAGGAGCTTTGAGACCATTTTTGCTGAGGTTATTTTTTTTTTTTAAACATTACAATCCATTTTAATGCTGGTCAACCTTTTTCACTGAGCTATCTTGCTCTACCAAGCTTGTTTAACCACAATATGAGTATGCTGTCATGATTTTAAACACTCTACCAATAGAATAACCTAAAAGTTGGAAGATTTTATTTGTTTGCTTGGCACTCAGTGATAACTTTAGTGTACAAGGGCTAATTAAACCAAGAACTATGGTTTAAAATGAATTTTAAACCACAACAAACATTCAATCTGAGACCTATGAAGTAACAACCATTTGGCTGCCAGCTCAGCTCTAAAAATTATAATGTTTCAATCACACTCCAGCTATATAGCTTCCTATAATTTGGCTTCCTTGAAAATCAAAGAGGTTTGACATTTCAAGCTTTTGAAAAAAATTTAAGACTTACAGAGCTTTAATAAAACTATCATATACTACCAAAATATATAGACCTATTTATATATAAAAAAACTCTGGCAGTTATCATATTTTAATGATTATGAAGTACATTTAAAAGTGTCACGCTTAATCACCAATGTTTTTATTATTTTAATAACATTAGTAATAGTAATGATTTTTTTTAAAGAAAAAAGGAATATTTATCAGACACATATTGCTCTTCACTTTATCCATAAAGCTCTTTTTATATGCATGCAATATACATGTACAAGAAACTTGAAGCTTTTATATTTTTAGGCTAATATGATACCTGTTTTACAATTGTCATATATGATTTTATAACAATTACAAGCCTTTTTAATTCAACTAAAAACTGTTCTAGAAAAAAACATGCAATTTCTGTTTTCCGATTAATTTTGTCTATGTTTTTATTTTAATCTTGCTTATAATGTGATGACAATAAAAACTAATGATTATTTTCATTTCATTGGAAACCTTAAAAATAAAGTGAAATATTCACAAAATTTACAATGTTTCCCAGAGAAGGAAAATGATGTTTTAAGAAGAAATTATAAAATTTATTATTAAACTAGAAATAAACTCATTTGTTTCATTACAATAATTTAAATGCAAGAGGTACTTTCACATATATTTTATCTGAATTATAGGAAAATTTTAATTGAACAATGTGTAAAAATAAATTTTAAACCAATTAGGAAAAATAGTAGAATATTTTTTTTCATTCTGCAGACAAATATTTTTAAATATTGTGATTTGCACTTAGTTTGAAAATTTTTAAATTAGTATACGAATGTAATTTAAGTACAAATTTCTCAAATTATGTTCTAACAGTTAAACGAAATTTAGATTAGCATATTTTCTAGCATTTTGTCAATCATGTCTACACTTTTATTACTTAAAAATATCCATTCTAAAAAAGAACAATATAAATATAAAGAATTACTTTTGGGCTTATCTGACAAAGAAAAGAATCAAACAACATTTTGAATTTAAAAGCAACACAATATAGAATGACAAATATATTCTAAATGCCTTAATGTATAAGATTTTAATTTCTCATTCAAAATTTTTATTGTATTAATAGATTGAAATATCTTTTTACTCTTTCCTTTATTATCAATAAATGGAAATTCTTTTCTTACTTCTTTTCCAGTGTAAATTACCTCACTTCATTAATATTAATACAAATAATTTCTTTTATATATTTATTGCCCATAACTCATAATTAATATATAATTTATTTTTAATATATATGAAAAGTTTTATTTTGTATATTTAATGCTCTAAATTAAATAAAAAAATTTACAACTTTTTTTGTATGAATGAATTTTGTTATGTAAAAAATATTTTTCCCAGAAATTAGAAAATAATTATTAAACAGTTTATGAATTCTAACAATACAATCTAAAATATGGAATTCACAGAAAAAATCATAAATATTAGTTAGCAAAAAAATACAAGTTAATTTTTGAATTTCAATTTAAATTCTTTTTTAATTCAAAAATAAATTTATTTCATAATATCATTTTTAATTTCATATAAATTATTTCATAATTATATAAAAAAATTAAAATTTTTTTAATTTGGTATTAGTTTTTAAAAATTTAAATTATAATATCAGTAACAAAGAACAAGAGATTTGTTACTGAAATTTTGACATTTTACATATTTCATTCATCAAAATAAAAATGGTTACATTTTTACATAAATACACAGTATTAATTAATTTGATTTTTAAAATGTTTATTGTTAAAAATAACAATGTACTGTTCTTGCTGAATTTATCACAAACTAATTAAAAATGGACTAAATGGTTATGAAGAAATTGGATCCCAATTATTACTGTAATCATTACAAATTATAAAGCTTGTTTGATAATTGCATAAGTATATATATCATACTTATATTCTTCCAAAGTTTAAACATTTTAAGTGCATTGCAATAGTATTAAATATACATGAAAAATAAATATTTAAAACTTCTTGAGTGAAAAAATCTAATATTTTGTTTTTATATGTGTATTAAAAAATTTGTGAAACAAAACAAGATCATAATCATAAATAACATACTTTTTCATCACTTATTTCAATTTGCTGCAACTGTTGAGTTAACACAGCTGGTTTCGCCACATGATAAGCTGCCTGAAATTATTTAAGTATAAAAATTAATTAAAAAAAGTATTAATTTATTAAAATCACTTAATGCAAAGTATTTATAGAAACTCACCTGTTGGAAAATAAATGTCAATGTTTGCAAGATTAATTTAAGCTGTTCTTGATCAACAGCCAGGGATATTTCTAATTTTGAGCATTCTTCTTTTGTAAACACTTCTTCCTTTAAAATATATACAGCCCTTTTAAATACTTATGATACTAAAAAACTATCAAGAAAATTAATGCAACAATATGACTCAGTTAAAAAGATGATTATAACTTAAATATTACAAATACAAAGACAGCATATTTAGGTAATGTTTTTTAAGATATATTATTTGTTATAATTGTTTCTGTTGAAGGACTTTGAGAAATAATTAAAACCAATAATAAGTTGAAATTTCTATAACTATTTCAAATAACACATATACAAATTACTTTCTAAATAGTGAAACATTGTTTCTCAATAATATTAAATATGATTTCCAAATCAGCTTCTTAGAAATATTTATGTTAAAATAACTACAATTATTTCTAAGGAAACCGAACATTAAATTAAAATCCTGTCTAATATACTGTTTTGAATCCATCATTATAAAGTACACAAATAATTTCTAGAAATATCATTCATCATTTAAAAAAAATACGTAACTAGTTTATTAAAATGATTGCCCATGCATTTAATTTTATAATTAAATGCATTCCAGTCCTTAATTTATTAATAAAAGTTTAAGTTTATAATTTTTTCAGAACAGCATTATTTTATTTTATTTTGGGTTGGCTTTTTTCTTGACAATCTTTTGATACATTAAAGTGTTACTTTAAGTTGTAATCCTTTAATCCCTTTTTTTCAATATAAATATTCTAAAAAATGCTTCTACGATACTTTTTTTATTCATTAAAATATAAGGAAAATAATTTATTGTTTTATATTTGAATATACTTAAAAGATCATGGAAAAGAAAAAAATTACTATAAGCAAAAATATGTGGAAGTACAAAAGGGAAATAGTTTAAAAAATAATTAAAAAATAATATTCAGTTTGATAACTAATTATAAAAATAATTTAAAATTTGGCAATAATTTGCTGGCTATTCCTTGCAATAAACTTTGTTCTACTATTTTGAATAGGTTTTGGTTTTGTTTTGTTTGTTGCTCAATGGTCATTTTTTGCACACGAAGGCTAATTAGACCAGGACCTACGGTTTTAAAGTGGATTCCAAGCCATTACAAACATCTATACCCAAGGTGCGATTCGAACCCACCAACTGTTGAACTGAAGGCAAGAGCGCTAAACATTCTGCTGTTAGTTCGGCTATTTTGAACAGGATCAAGGATTAAAGATACATGAAAATTAATTACTATCAATTTTAATTTTTACAACAACATTCAAAAAAATAGTTAAAATTATTCTATTAAAAATTTACAAGTAAAATATTCAAATAAAATTGTTATAGTTATTAAGAAATATAGAAAGAACAAACAATTTGGACGCTATATTTAATGCAACAATAAACTATGCTAAATATATATAATAGCATTGAAAAAAATAAAGGCTCATTTCATGCATATGCCAAAAAATATTGTCCGAATTTTTTTTAACATTTGTATATAGCATTTGTAGATAAGTATGGCTATGAAATCAAATGATGATGCTTTTATTTCATATACAGTCTTCCTCTATATCTAATATACATATTTAAAAATGTAATATAAATGTAAAAGTATTTATAAGATACAAGATTTCCTTTGATTTAAAATTTAAGATTTTGTAAACATTTTAATAGAAAATAGTATTTATTTTCTATAAGAATCATTTTAATAAAATTCAGAAAATTGATATTTAAATTTTTCAAGCAACAATTATTTAAATATAAAGGAAAATTAATAAAAATCTTTTAATTACAATACCATTAAGGAATATAGAAAAAGCATTTTTAATCAGATATCTATAAATTTTGTTAGTCACTTCATATATCATCATACAAAGTACATATTAAGCAACAGAATACTCTCATATTTTTAAATAATTATGATATTTTGAAAATGAAATTGGATAACAATTTACTATAAAATACATAATATTTTTCATGTACTCTTCTAGATATTAGAATCAGCCCTGCACAAATGTATGTTTTATATGTGCTGAAATGTTACACATACACAAATGAACTTAAAGTTTCATTAAGTACACTGGTAATATATGATTTTGAAGGAAAACAATTTATCATCACTTTTATTCTGAAATTAAATATCTGTAATACCTGAAGAACAAAGTATGCAAAATCTCGAATAAAGATTTATTTTAATTGCAAAGCAACTCTAGTAAAGTTATTTAAACTATAATTAGATACAACTTTAAGTAGTTCAATATGTAATCATCGTCTAATCAGTCAAATGTAATAAGTAAACAGCATGAAATCAAGATATTATATAAAATACCATAAATCCCATTTTATCATAAATGTCTTTTAACTTCAATTAACAAAACAAAATTCTCCTTAAAAAAAATCTAGAAAAGAGTAATTTTAGTAAAATAAACAATGAATGAAGTTCTATTTTAATTTTTGAAAAAGCTTCAAACAATTAATAATTTATTTCCAAAATACTTTTTTTTACAGTATTTTCCAAGTAATTATCTGAGAAAACATTTTAAAAGTATATGGTTGAACACTTTGTTACAATTTTTGGTTCTTTTCCATTATACTTATACTCTTTTTTTTTTTTTTTTTTTTTACAGAGAATTGAAAATGATAAAACAAAGATGCACTAATTTTACTGGTTAATTTTATTTTAAATTTAATACATAATAAATTGAATTTTTTTGTTCAAAAATTTACTAAAAAGTGATAAGCAATGCTAAAGCTAGTTAATGTAAAAGATTGCTAGGTGATAATTTTAAAAGAAGCATTACAGTCACAAGTCACTAAAGATGAAAAACAACTAAATACAACAAAATTTAATTTTGTCTCATTGAAAAAAGTACTATTACATTTTACTTATGCAAATGATTAGATACAATTGCTGAACAGTTTTCAAAGGAAATAAAGATTGACACTTAAATAACTTTTATCAATAACTGATAATTGTTTAGTTTATAAAATGTAAATAAAAAGTTGTACAAAATTATTATTTATAGTAGTTTCTGAAAATGTAGATGTATATAAGACGCAAATAGATTACTTTAGACAATAATTTACAATTTTTTTTCCAGTTTTGGTGATTATCAAGTGACAATATAATAGAAAAGTACCAAATTATTTACTCCGACAAATATATTTAGTTTTCTTTAACATAATAAACCCCAGACTAAGAATTTTTGACACCATCTACCATATACTCATTAATGTATTTATTTTTTGTAGTTATTCTAGATATTTATTTTTCTTTGCTATAGAGAAAGCCATTGATATTTTCAATTTCTTCTTAACACACTTAATACTTTAAATTTAATATTGATTCAAAACAACAATATGTGAATATTTAACTCAAAATCACTTGGTTTTTAGATAATTACTAACTTAAAATCCAAAGTAAATTTAAAATGATAATTTCATGGGTGAATTATAATAGTTTATTAAAATTAGTTTATAAAAAATTCCTTGAGGGACAAAGAGCTATAATTAAAAATTATATACTTCAAACAAGCAGGACCTATTGATATTTTATCATAAATAGAAGCTTGAATAACTTTTACATTATTGTTGATGGATATTTCAAATTTACAAAAATTTGGTAAAAAACAATTGCAGAAATTTATTGTTTATAAAATTGGTATATCAAAACAATTAAATTTTTTTAAAAAACAAAATCCATTTCCAGAATTATTGACCATGATAAAATACTTATACTTTATATTTTGCTTCTTCTATAATTTTTTGCAAAACTATTTTTCTGTATCTCACAGTTAAAAACTTTCAGTGCATGAATAAAATTAAAATTTATTATGTTCTTTCATTATAACTTTTTATTACATTGAAATTAAAAGATAAAATAAATTTAAAAAGCAAATCATAAATTTGTTATGAAATTATCTCAGTGTGTGAACTGAGAATGCTGATAATTTTAAGTAACTTTCTAAGTTACCTAAATCATAGAAATAAGATTTTGATCGTTGGAAAGGAAGGTCCTGAGTTTGATCCCAGCCACAGTTGAATAATGGAAAATGGGTGATAGATTTTTAAATATGAGAGTGTCAAGCTTTGTAACAAATAAATCTAATGCACAACTGATAGAAAGTCCTAATGCTATATGTTCTTAAAACTGAATTGTCTCTAGTTCATTCCCAGCCATTATTAAAAAATAGGAGATGGGTGATGCGTTTCTGCCTTTTGCATACATATCTGTCAGGGAGGCTTGGTTTGTTGTTCAAGCATCATTTTCTGCATGAGGTCCAATAAATCTAGTCCTACAACTTATAGTGAATTCAGAACCACCACAAACATATAATCCCATGGTGGGATTCAAATCCATGAACTGTTTAACCAAAGGCAAGAGTGTTAACAATTTGACTACCAATTTGGCAGCTGCTGGGTGCATGCTTGAAAGTTTTATGGGTTTTTTCCCCCTTGTGATACTTGAATACTACCCATTATATATGAAAAGTCCTCTCAAAAAGCAACAAGGTAGAAGATGTTTGGCTTCACAACAACCTTAGACAGTCCATAATAAGATACCAAAAGTTATACAGAGTAATGGCACTGTTTTAAAATGATTAAATTTTGTTTCAAAGAAGTATTAATATGATAACAATTAAATGTAATAAAATTAAATAGAAAATTTACTGTCACATGAATTTTCTGGAGTATTCTCGTCAATAATAAAGGAAATTTGGACGAATCCAACTGATTAATCAAACCAACAGCTTTCTGTATCCTAAATATATAAAAAAATATTCTTTTAAAATCAGTCATTTAATTTAAATTTTAAAAATAGGCAATAATATAAATATTTCACTATAAGCTGGCAATTAAACTAAAATTATATGGTTATATATCAAGAACAGTTTAATGTATTATTTTAAAATGTTATCTTAATCAAAAGAGAAATTAAATACAGAAATTTCTTTTCATCTCATACACATTAAATAATGACTGTTAAATGATATAAACCAAAACAATATTTTAAAATATGAATAATTGTAGCAATAGCATTATTTTAGAAACATTAATCATTAATAAACTTTAAAAGAAAATATGTGCCAAAAAAAGGATAAATAATAGCTTTATCATAGATATTATAACTATACATTTCCCAGTATACCATTATACTAACAGAATCTAATTCATTCTTCAAAAAACCAATATATAATATGTTAATCATATACATTCTTATAAATATTATAAACATACATATATAATTCATGTTACTTATACTTTATCATATATTTTAGATTGATTCCAGACAGTGAAAATTAATTAAATGTTGCTAATTCAAATGCGTTAATTTGAATGATACAAAAGTACATATATTAATTTAGGAGTTGACAATTTCTTTAAAGGAAACACACAACATTAAGAACACATAAATTAATATTCTCAGTTAGATAACTTCCAATTAAATCGAAACAGATAAATTGAAACTTCTCACAAACAGGATTTTTTCAACGTTAAGCTATGAATAACATAACTACCTAACGCACTTTCTTTCCAAATAATTTACTTTATTTGGACAAATAAATTCAAAAGAATCCATTTTATTGAAAGAGAGAAATTATTTAGCATTTTTCAGAGGACTTTAGGCTATATTTTGTATTTTGTACAGAGAAACATGCAAAATAGTAAATTTTCACAAGATTGACATTTCTTAGTTTTTTAAATTATAAATTTCTTTTTAAAATACTAAGCACATAGACACATAAACCACAAAAAATATATTCAGAATAAAGCAGTAACATTATAGAAATATCTTTGAAACTTAGCATAAAAGCACAGTTTATAATCAGTCTTTTTCAATAAATAAATTATTTTTATTTAGCCATGTCAACACATTCTAAGAACATTCCTTTAGTTAAATAAATCATTATGAGTAAATGCACAGAAAAAACAAGATGTTATATAAAGGTAATATTAAAGAATTTTAACTGTGAATTTGTTCAATTTTATATATATATATTTTTTATAAAATAAGCATATAAAATTAAAGAGTGAAAAGAATATGGTTTTTCTACACATACTATGTAAGTAATATTAAATGCAAATTAAATTAATAACCCTCTAAATTATATGCAATTTATTTGATATGATACTAAATTTACCAATACTCCAGTTTTCACTCACACATTGCAGCTCCATTAAAAAAACTCCAGAGTACCTTATAATTTTTCTATATTTTGAATAATGGCACATCTTCTGAATGCCACATTCAATACAAAAAGAAAAACAATGATTCATACATACACTAATACTAGACAATTTAAATTCATTACAGAGAAAATGTTTTTGATAATTTATCTAACTCAGATTCCTTTTCCTTAACAACACTTTATAACATTATAAATTTCCAGTAAAAAATAACAAACAAAGTTGAAAGGATTATTACCTTGGGCAGTAACAATGACAGATATTATAGATATTACAATGACAGATATTATAGAGTATGTAATTTACAACATACTGCTTCAACCAAAAAGAGAGAAACTATGACAAGTTTCCCAAGAAACTTTTTTCAGCAATTTATGACAGGTGATTTCTGTTTATGAAAAAGATCCTTATTTTCTTAATATCATGTTGAGAATGTTGTCTTTCTACAGACTGGTGAAAACACACTCAGAAAATTAGTCGAATATGCAGATAAAACAGATTTCTCTATACAAATTTAATGAAGACTAAACAGTATGATAAATGGATCCACAATGACCAAATGCCATTAAAAAATTAATTTTTCAACAACTGAAATATTTGAAGTATCCCATTATTAATGAATCCTTCTCAATAAATACCAAACACTTTTCTAGCCTATTTAAAAATTTTGCAAATGAAAAATAAAAACAAGTATATAAAATAAATATATGGTAATAGTAAATATATATATATATATATATATATATATATGTATATATATATATATATATATATATATATATATATATATATTTTGTTGTTGTATATACTAGTGTAGAAATTTAATAGTGTAGTTATGCTCATAAGTTTTAAAATGGAATTATATAAATATATTCAATATACCCCATGTTTATATATATATATATATATATATATATATAAACATGGGGTATATTTGAATATATTTATATAATTCCATTTTTAAAAACTTATGAGCATAACTTGCACTATTTAAATTTCAACACTGGGTATACATTTTAACCCAGCAAGAATTTTTTTTCAATATAAGTACTTTTTCCCCGACATTAAAATTTTTATATGCAATTTAAAATGATAAAATAGCACACCATTCTCATCAGCTACAAAAAATTTAACTCTAGAATATATATTACATAACTATAGTTAAATTATAGTATTTAAATGAATTTTTAAAAGCACTGTGAATGCTTCAGTGGCAGTACAATGATATATGAGTTGTGGTTTAATGCATTGGAATGTTTTCCAGCATTTTTATAAAGTAGCTTGAGTTAACATGTTGAAAAATAAATTTCTTTGGAGAGCTAGTAATCCTTGAAGCTTTTGATCTTTTGCTTTTATTTGACTTTAATTTAAGTAAGTTTAAAAATTTATTAAATTATAAAAGTTCATTAAATTTATAAAAGTTTATTAAATTTGAATTTAAGTTTAAAGTGAAATTTTTATTTTAAAGAGAATTAAGTGCAATTTACTTTTAAAATTTATTTTATATTTATAAAGTTTAAAGATGCAGGGTACAAATTATGTCAGGTCAATTTAATTTGTATTTAGTGGATTATATATGGAGGAGAAATCACTCTAATAATACTGAAATTAAGTTTTTGTAAACCATAAAATCTGTGTACTTTCAATTCATGTATTTCATTAATATTGCTATTGTATGCCATATTTTATGTAACATTTTGTTTATAACTTTAAACTTACACAGAATTTTAATGCTTGTTAGATATTCAACTTTTAATATAAAATTTTTTCTTTATTTATGATATAGACTTAGCTTCAATGCCTCACAATGGATAGCATTACACTGATGTTTATAAAAGGTTGGCATCACTGCAAAATTAACATATGAGTTTTCATAAAATTATGATATTTACATCATTTATCTAACTTTATTGCCCCCCTTTACCTAAGGTAGCAATCACTGCACAATTAATTGAAACTAAATATTTTCTCTCTCTTAAAAATCTGTTATTTAAGATATTGATTTAGTTTTATTGCCCAGTTATCTCCTACTCTTGATTGTGTGACTTTTTTATTATTATTAAGTAATCTTCATTTATAGTTTATTTTATTACTTTGAATTACTTTCTAGCTCATTTTTAATACTTCTGTAAAAAGTAAATATAATGAAAAATTCAAAAGTTTGATATTTAAAATTTAAAGTAGGGCAGGATTGTAATGTTTGGTTTGATATTGAGTGCAATCAAGACTTTGAAAACCATATATTGTGCGATATGATGTAATTTAGATTGGAAAAAATTCCTATGCAGCTTATAGTAGGAAAATTTAAAGTCAGATCACATCTATATTGATTTGTAGGATTTTACTGAACTATTTTTTAATCTGGTTGATATGATGTTAAATATTCAAATATCAACAACTGTTTTAAATACATTAAGATTGATAAATTTCTTTAATGGTATATACTTAATTTATTAAATATTTGCTTTGAAAAATATACTTTAACAGTTAAAATGAATTTAACTAGTATTCTTCACAAAACAATTAACAATTTTACCTAGTGCTTTTTACAAACATTGGATTACTCATACTTATAATTTTATAAACACTAATAATTAACACTTTTATATTGTTAGGATTTCTGTAATTCTTCAATACTTTTTAATTTTTTCAATTCAAAAACTTTTGTTAGATATTTATAATTGCATTAATAATTTAGGAGTATTTTGTCAAAACTGAAGTATTCATATTTATCCGGATACTCCCATTATTTACAAACAAAATATATAGAAAGATTCTATGATGTCCAATAAGCTCAATAGCCATACTTATGTTATCCGAGTAAAATTACTTTTTATTCCTAATTCAAGTTTTTCTTTGAATTTTACTATCAAAATTTGACTATTGTTTTATTATTTATTTATTAAACTCTCCCGATTCTATAATTATATTTTATCCAAGGTAACTTTAAAGTTCGATTTTAGTTTTTTCTATTTAGATAATGGCAACATAAATGACAGATTTTATTTATTATTTTTGATTGCCGGAAGTTTATGTAACGCTTTAATTTCAATTGTGTTAGCATTTTATATTTGTCATTCTAATTTTGTTTCATCATCAAATTTACTTAATTCATTCAATGGCTGCAAGTGCTCCGAGTTATGTTTTAGATCAAATTGAAGAAGATGCCGGTGAATTGCAATTCCCGAAAGAGTTTGAAAACGCCGAAACTCTTCTCGTGTCCGAGGTATTGATGTTGTTAGAGCATAGGAAACAACAAAATGAAAATGCTGAAGAAGAACAAGAGCTGCCTGAAGTATTCATGAAAACTTTGAATTATTGTCAGCGATTTAGCCGTTTCCGTAATAGAGAAACTATATCAGCAGTTAGAAGCTTGTTAACTCAGAAAAAAGTTCATAAATTTGAATTGGCGCAACTTGCTAATTTGTGCCCTGAAACACCGGAAGAAGCTAAAACATTGATTCCTAGTCTTGAAGGTAGATTTGAAGATGAAGAACTGAGACAGATTTTGGATGATATTCAAACACAAAGAAGCTTCCAATATTGAATTTTGGTTATTGATTTGGATTTATTTTCCGCAGTTTAATGAGGTGTATTATTACCTTCGATATTCATAATCATTTAGAATTTTAATAGTGTCATCTTCATTTACTTTTGTAAATATGATTCTTGTATTTGATAGAATATATATGTGCTTAAAATTATTCTTATGTATATTGAGTCCTGAATATGTATTTCTAAATTTTCTTTGGAAGTATAAGATTTCGTGAATTTTTCCATGTCTATGATCTGGCTTTTAATATACGTTTAAATTTATATGTGAAATAGTTTTCTTTATAAATTCATTGAAAATGTTCATTTCTTAATAAAAATACATTTTATTTCTCCTTTGTTTAGTTACTTTACTGAAATGTATGCCATAATTGAACTTAAGCTATTGTTATCTTTCACATGCTTTACTATGCTTAATTTATAATCTATATTAGAAACACTAATGGCGATTATGAAACTCTTCGAGGTGTCTCAAATTTTTCGTATAATTTGTTTTTAATTAAAAATGTTGGAAACAAGTATCCAATCGTCATGAAATTGCTATTAAAACTGTGCTTTATTAACATTACAATAACAAAAATCACTTTATTAAGATTTTAAGCTGAAAGTATCAAATTCACATAATTATCATTAAATGCAATAAAGTCTCATAGAATCCTGCAAGATTTCCTGTCTTTGAAATGTTGATGCATATGAATATAGTTCATATACATTAATGTTTTGAATCTAAGAATGTAGGAAATTGTCCATTTTGAATTTATGCTATTTTTTAAAAGATACTTTTATTTCATTTCTAATATATTTATGATATTTATAATACTTTTGAATATTAGTTATCTGCTTAAATCTTTCTACTGTAAATATACAATTATTTTTGATTTGTCATTCTACTTTATTGGAGATTTTGTTGTAATTGGATAAAAAAGTTGTTTACAAATTAAATTTAATTTATAAAATTATGTTTTCCTTTACAAATCATGTTTTAGATATTTTAGCAGCGCAATTTTATTTCATATTATTTCTAGTTTAATGTATATTCTAAATTCAAAAAACAGTCTGGTAGTAAAATAAATTATTACATAAAAAAATTTTATTACTTAAAAAGATTGTGCAAAAGCATGGAGCTTGTACAACTGGAAACTCCTTAGATTCTAAAAAAATTTTTAAGAGCCTTTGAAACTCGTAGAATTTTGACTTGACTCCTTGAAAATTATGAATTACTCCTGGAATTTTTACTTACCATAGTGTGTTTATTTTTTAGAAAATAAAATTTTTTGTTTTAATATTTCCAATGAAATAGTCAGAAAACCTAATTGAGGTAAAACTCTTAATATTAACTTTAGATGATGTCATGATCTATATTACATTGCTGTATTCTTAACTGCTTAAGGATGTAGTTCTACCATAATAATTTCATAGTAATCAGATTTAATAGCATTTATATTTATTTGTGTGAAGTGAAGTAATCAAACAAAATTGTCATGCTGTGCAATGCATGGAGGAAGGAATATAAGTAGCTTCTGTTTTCTTTATGTTGTATAAAATTCACAGAATATTAATTTTTAAATATAAAATGTTGATATTTAAATATATCTGTTGGGGGAAATTTCCATGTAATTTCAGTGAATCAGGATGAATTTGTTGAACAATGAAATAAAATATTTATTACGCATAAGGGAAAGTGTTTTAACTGACCAGTGGATTAGGAAAGCCATACAAAAATTGGATTTTGCATGGTTTGGAAAAAACGTGTCCATCCTCTGTTTTGCAAGAAAGACTTCTTTATTTCAAATATTGTCAAATAGCAATGCATGGAGGAAGGAATATAAGTAGCTTCTGTTTTCTGTATATTGTATAAAATTCACAGAATATTAATTTTTAAATATAAAATGTTGATATTTAAATATATATGTTGGGGAAATTTCCATGTAATTTCAGTGAATCAGGATGAATTTGTTGAACAATGAAATAAAATATTTATTACGCATAAGGGAAAGTGTTTTAACTGACCAGTGAACTAGAAAAGCCATACAAAAATTGGATTTTGCATGGTTTGGAAAAAACACGTGTCCATCCTCTGTTTTGCAAGAAAGACTTCTTTATTTCAAATATTGTCAAATAGGTTAGGAAATACCATATGATATAAAAAAAAAACTTATTTATTAGAGTGGGCTGTAACTGACAAAAAAAGTCTATTTGTTAAAATGATTTTTTCCAGTACTGCTGTTCTTGTTAAAGTATATAAACCCAAAGCATGCCCTAAAATTTTAGATTCATTTGTTTCTTCAAAATGAATTTTAAAGGCTGAAATTCTATGGACTCTTAAAGTTATAAGCAGTGGATTCAGCCACAGTTGTTGTTGCAATATAAATTGTCTCTTTCAAGCAATGTTTCCAGACAATGCTTTTGATGAGCAATTCAGTTATGCTGAAGAAAGTCTTAATAGTTTTTGGAATTTCATCTTATTTTTTCAACTTATTGAAAGAAAAGTTAAGAATGCTAGTAACCATGTGCTTCTCTTTGGTGAAAGCTTAAATAATCATCATCAAAAATTTTGTATATGTAAATAACCAAGAAATGAGAAAATCTATTAAAGACATAAAAAAATCTAGAATATGAAATTGTATAGTTTAAAAGTAAACAGAAGGAAAATTTAGAATTGCTTTTATTAAATAATAATTTGGAAAAAAGTCATCGTGGAAACTTTCATAGTTGTATTGTTTTGAGTAAGTAAATGTATATTTGAAAAGAAGCTGTTATATATATCTTGAAATACTAAATTAATGTATAGGAATCTATTGAAGATGTTTAAAAACTCCAAAATTACCCTTTATTTGATACAATGTAAAAAGTAATACAATACTGTCCAGTAATTTAAAAAATAATAATTTAAGTGAAATTTTTTCTGTTATAACTGTAAATTCTGTTATAATTATAACTTGAAACTTAAACTTCAGATGAATTTTTAATTACACTTTTATATGAGAAATTTTAACATCAGCTGAGAAAATATTATTCTCGTACTATAAAAATTTTCAAATTTGGCTTATATCTATATCTGACATCTATGCCATATTTTTCTGATGAGAAGTGATAATTCTTCTCTTTCAATAATATTACTAATTTTGATTTGAAGTGTATTTAGTTACTTTATCATAATGGATAACAGTTTGAGATTTTCATGTAAAAAATTTTTTTAATTAATAAAAAACTTTTTTTTTTGTTAAATTTGGGGTGTTTACAAGCACAAAGGATTTTACTGTTCAAAAAAAGTATTTGTGTGTTTGAAATCTTCTAAATTTTTGTTGATTAAAAAATCAGAAAGTACATGTAATTGTTATTTAGAAATAATTGACTTGATAATCATGTCCTCTTTTTATATAATATCCATTATTAAATTTTAAAAAATCTCAATATTCTTAAATACATCTTATGTTTTTTTATAATATAGTATATTATAAAAAAACATAAGATGTATCTTTAGGCTAAAGACTACCAATTAGTCTTCTCAATAAAATGTCCCAGTCTGGCTTAACATGTCAGAATGTGTTTGTCTGACCTATATTTTTCTTTTTAAAGCATTGCATTTATTAAATAATTAATTTTAATTGCTTAATTTAATTAATTAAAAATTGTATATGATCTAATTTTCTTATTTAGGCTTAAGTTTGGCATACAATTTTTTTTACACACAGATCAAGATACATTGAAACTGTGAAAATTTTTGTGAGAACAAATCATTTTTGGAATAAAGTTTATTATATATTTCTAAAACCAAGTGTAGCAGTTTTCTTTCCTGTGCATATTTTTGTATTTAAACATTTTCAGGTTTTATTGATGATAGATAAAGGAAAGATATTAATTAGTGAATATCTCTTCCTCCCTCCCTTAAAAAAATCGTTTTTCAGTAGATTGATCTGAAATATTTTAAGCTTGTTACCCTATATCAAGTTTTTTATTTTTAATTTATTGACTTTCATGAAATGATATTGCAAAAGTTTATAGTAAACCATTGTTTCATAATTTATATCAGTATCAAAATAATTTTTAGTATAACTTTGCAAAAGTAATTAATTAACTTTTAATTTCTTTTTTTCCATTTAATACTAGCTAATAATAAATTATACATCAAGTAAACATATGTAAGGTGTAGGTTAACATTATGCATTTAATTTACATTTATCCTTATGAATGAATGTAAGCATGTATACAATAGTATTTATAGTATAAGAGTAAATTTAATTGGTTTGAAACCTCTATAAAATAGTTCTTTTAAATATTTTTTGAAACCCCTTAAAAATCGGATTGTAAATGAAAAATATCTTCTAGTTTTACTAAAATGTTTATATAAATACTTGTCCATGCAATACAATTTCCAACTAGATATAGATATGACATTATTTGCGAAATGCCTTATTAATGTTTGAGGTGCTAATATGTCAGTCACATAGCTGTTCAAATGGAAAAAACATTTTTTCTATCCATCATATTTGACATTAGGTATTGATAATTACTATCCATAATTGACAGAAGGAAGAATTGTAAATGTTAATTTTTACATCTCTAAAATTTCCATTTATAATGAGCTTCTATCAATAAAAGGTGAGAATTGGATGTGTAGATTTGACCCCAAAAATATTTTTCAAATTTAGATTTTTTTTTTTTTTTTATTTCTGTTATTTAACTGATTATAATTATGAATTAAAAGGACACTTATATCATGACAAAAATAACTTATTAAACTATATATGTTTTATTCATATATATAAGTTTTTTGATTCTCTCGATTTTTGATTCTCGATTTTTGATTTTGAACTCTTATGTTGAAAATTTAAATTTTGATCAGTTCCTTTATGTATGGTTTATCTATTCAATTCTTTTAGCAGTATTTTATGTGAAAATAGGAAATTTTTATAAATCTATTTAAAATTGTATTATTTTATTATAGGAAGCCAATATCTAGTTCTTATCGTGAAGTTTATTATTTAAATATATAATAAATTTAAACATACAACTTTTTTATGTAGTTCCTATCATGTTTATGCATTATAATTAAATCCATCATAAAATTATTTAAATTTGTGTTTTGGGAATAAAATGGCAATTTTTTAAAATTATGTATGTATCAACTAAGTCAATGACAAAAAAAAGTCATTTTGATTTAATATTATTAATTCATTATTTAAATTATTATAAATGTATTTATTTACAGATTATTTTTTTAATAATTTTCAAAATTATGTTTAAAATGTAACCAGTTTTTGATGCATAGTAAGAGGACAGTATCTAAAAAAATGTAATGGAATAAATTTTACTTATCAAAAAATGAATGAAATTTTATAATCAAAATATTCATAAAGTTACTAAGCAGATTATTAAAAAATAAAATATTTGTGTTTCCATTATTTTTTTCCAACTATATTATGTAAAAAGGAAATTTCTTTTTTTTATTTTTAATATTTTGGTATTCAACAAGCCATAACATGATCAATAATTATATTGAGAATGACAAAATCATTACTAATTGGAAAAGATTACATGTATTCATCATTTAAAAACTATTCTGAGAAGAAAATATATCATGAGAAAATGTTTTGTTTTCGATTCAAAAGCTATGTATCGAAAATATTGTTTATTATAAACTTATTATTGGAAGTATTCTATGAACTCTCTCTATTTTCATTTTATATTAGATATACTAGAACTGGTTTAGTAATTCCTGATTAGAAACTTGAGGTGTTAAAATTGCCATATTGTCTTAACTCAAGGATAGCAATCCAAACTATTGCATGAGGTGCCACTTGCTACATTTTTTTTTTTTTTTTTTTTTTTTTTTGTGTGTGTATTACAATGTCATACTTACCTAACACAAAAGAAGAAAAAAGGTCTGCGTTACTTTACAGTTAATCCTAATTTACTGTAGATTGGATGAAGGAATAAGACAAAAGAGACCTATTAGCTAAAATAGGAAAATGGTCTCATATGAATGTTTGACATATTTCAACTCTGAGCTGCTTGCAAAACCTAATGGATAGAAATTCTTCAGAAAATTATGAAAGAGTATGGAGAATAAAATCTGTAGATATTTAATTAAAATTTTAGCATAGTTGATTTTTTATTTATTTATTTTTGTTGAATATTAAATGCAGATTTTTTTAATCAATGAGAAAAAAAAATTATTATGGAAATGCCAATTTTCTGTCACAATGAAGTTGTATAATAAAATACACACTTCAATTTATTAGGTGTGATTAAAAAGTAAAATTGTGTGTGGGTGGAAGCTCAAATAAAAGTGAAAATGGAAAATTAAAACTCTTCGTTTTCATTCATTTTTCATACAAGTCATTCGATTTAACAACTGCTTTTAACATTGTACAAATCATTAATCCTAAGAACGCAGATGCAAGTAATGCATGAAAGTTCATACATATGGTTCTTATCTTTCCATAGAATTTCTTATTGATAGTAGCCAATACTCATGTGACGCGAAAGAAAAAACACGAAAAGCTCTCAAACACTTTTTGGGTCAGACATGAATGCAGAAAGTAAAAGTATAATATTCATTTACAGTATGTTATTCAGTAATAGTAGGAGGTGAAACTGGAATAATTTACTCTGAAGAGTGTTGCCCTACTACTATATATCAAGAAGCTTCCAAGAATATTGCATTCGTTATCGAGCAATGGATAACGAAAAACTGAGATACTTTAAACATTGATTATATATTGGCTATGATATAACATTTCAACGATGGCGAGATCTTCTTGTATCGCAATGTAAAACTATAGAGAACTTTGAAATATCTTTTTTTTTCCCTCCAAATAAAGCCCTCAGGTGGGCAGTTAAAACTCCCTAGTTCATTAGAAATAATAAAATCCGACAAGAATTAAAAAATCCCTATCTTGAGAGAATTCTTCGCGAAAATAATGTATAACATGATTAATAATATTGATAAAACTAATAACGAAACAATAATTAGCCTTCCGTCCTATAATGACTTAAGCACCCATAATAGATTCCGTCCCCGCTCATTGCTCAGATATTGCCCAAAGTTTCCTCAATAACCACCGTGAAATGAACTGCAAATAGACAATTTTTCTTTAATAACTATTTCTTTGAATGGGAAAAAAAGAGACTACTAAAAAGATAAAAGGAATTATTATTATTATTTTTTTTTTTTTGGTTACATCTCATTCCATATGTGAAAAAAAAAAAAAAAACTATTAAAAATGATGAAAAATGCATATGCAAGCATGCATATTAAATGTATATAAAACAGATAATTTTTTTTTAATGTATACGTAAATAAATATGAAAAGAAAGATAGAGATACGGTATTGTAGACTATATCTTGTGTAAATATTATAGCGTGTATAAATTCTTGTAAATACCTTTACCTGTTCTTTTTATGTAAATACCTTTATTTCTCTCAATTTATTCCTTTACTGTTTCCTTTATTATTCTATTAGTTTCATTTAATTTAAATATATATTTCTCATAAATAATAAATTAATAAACAATAATTTTCAAAATTCTGAAATAAATTTTTTTTTATTTCAGAAATAACCACAGTTCCGCCCATTAAAATATCAAACTCATTTTAAGTCAAATTTAAGTTGTAACTCACCAACCAAGAATCAGCTATCTAATGAGGGTAGAGGATCACCAGATCCAGGAACCTCTGAAAACTGCCAGCCGGCAACCACTTGTAAACATTTTTTCAAAAAATGTGCATTCCAAATGTGAAATGGCAACGCTCATTTTCCATTATACAGCAATTATTAAAGTTGAAATAGAAATTTTCCACTTCGAAGAAAACAGTCGTACAAGTAGGTTAGGATGAATTCTAATAACATTGCTTTTGAACTTCTCGAAGTTATGCCCTTCTTATGATGCAGTATATTTTATTTATAATTTTAGGAGCAATAAATCATAGTTTTGCCAAATCGTGTTCAGCAGTTAAATGGCCTAGGGTTGTTGTCAGTCTTTTTAATATGCATTTTGTGAATTGTCTTTCCTGAATTCTTCATAGTGATTTCACACATCGCAAAAGAAGACACATTCCTAAGCATCTACCAAGACATACAAGCAAAAAGCAGGAGTGCAACAGTCATCTTCCGTTGCTCAACAGTGACTGAGATCTAACATGGAGCTTTTTTTGTTCAAAATAGTATTGTCTTATCATTATGTCAGAGTGAGCCCAAATTTTTCTGATGTTAGGAATCAAACCTTAGTTGTTTGGATGAAAGCTAGTAATCCTAACAGATGGAGTATCATTGTTTGAAAAAATGTCATTCAGATTATAAACATATATAAAATTTCAAATTATTTACATCGCACCTTTAAAAGGTTTTCTTTAATATCTGTCTCCGATTTGTTAGATGAATATATTTTAGTGTTTAGTTTAATAGCTTGTATATTAGATTTCCGTGTCAAATATAAACGCTTATATCTGTTTTCCAAATTTATGTTAAAGAACTGGTTGAGATCGATTAAACCTCACATGAAATATAGTTATATGCTCATAAAGTGACGAACAGTTTTATTATAATTTAAGAGTTTACCTATGCACAATACTTTGTACTGAGCTCAGAGGTTGGCTCTACCAATCAGATGGAAGCTTCCGGGGGAAGTTATTGAGTCTTCGTCATTTAGAAGCAAAGACGAATCAAAACGTCCCAATACTTTCTCCGTCACCCCTATAATAATCATTTCGCATGGAGGATATTGCAACCACGAGCTATTTAACGTGCTCCTGTCATCTTTAATAAATTTGGTGAATATTAGATTAAGTCAGGATTCTCACTCACCATCTTCCGATAGTGAAAATAATGGCCTAATCAATCAGTCCCCTGAAGACTTTTCGTGGTCAATGTAATGAAAAAAATTAAATATTTAAAATATAAATGAGATATTTACTATGACAAAACGCAAATTAAAATATCATAATTTGAAAATTCTATGCATTCATATGTCATTTAATTCCATTACTTTAAACGAACTGCGCTATTGTACTGCTAAAATTTTAAACAATGTAAAACATATAATACATTATTTTATGTAAATAAATACTTGTGATAAAAGAAGTTAAATACACATTTTTGTAATTATATTTTATTTAAAATTTTATACACATAACTGAAACCTCAACCACATTCTTTGAATATTCCGAAATTTCAAAGGACATTATTAAAACAATTTAAAGTATAAAATTCTTTTTAAATAAAATAAATAATCAATTTTTCTAAAAACAGAAGAATAATGAAATTTTTTTTCCACGAAAGAGATTATTATTTTTTTTTCTTTAAATGTTCTTGCTTTTATATTTCCATCTTTTCTCTTTATGGGTGTAAATTTTAACTGAACTTCTGAAGCTTGTCCTTAAAGTTAACTGAAATATAAATTTCATTTAGCACTACATTTTTAACATTTTCAGAGATTTTCTGGTTCCAACAATTGAGGTTTCACGGATGACATTGGGTACTTATGATAAATAATTCCTCCAATGATAGCTAAAACAATCAAAACAAGGACTATTATGCCAACAATTGCACCAGTACTAATTTTGTGGCTAATCACTGAAAAGACAAAAACATTACATATTATATCACTTTTGATACTAGCAGTTTAGAAAACAATAAAATATATATTATATATATATATATATATACATATAAATGTTGTTACGGTAAAAGTGATTAAACCGGTAATCATGCATAATAATCGGTGATTATACATAATCTCCACTTAACTCGATAAATGTGATGAATTATTGAATATTTATCACTTTTAGCGACAAATATATATAATCCCTAGCTCGTAATGGGGAATTTTGTAGAAAAATGATATTTTAATTCCAAAAAATTAATGTTTTTAAAAAATATTAAAGATTTCGTTCTTAAAGATTTAAAAAGCATCATGATGATTTTAGAGAGAATAAAATTTACAATTCAATCTTTCACTTTAAAAATTGAAATAATATTAGTTCTTTTATGCATTCATTTCAGTGGATATTTTAAGATAGATGTATTAGACAAAGTTATGTAATATATGCCCTAAAAAAAGAATTAATAAACATAAAATGATTAAAGTTACTAAAAGTAAAATAAAATCTAGCTCGTTTCAACACTTTATTTTTTACCTAAACAAAACTTTGAATAAAATATCAACTAATGCTTATTGATAATTTATATGTTTTATTAATTAAAAGACTTGGAAAAACAAAATTATTTACATTGTTATAATTTACAAAAAAACCTTTATATATATATATATATATATATATATATATATATATATATATATGTATATATATATATATATATATATATATATATATATATTATATTATATTAAAAATATATTATATATATATATTTTTCATTAAAATATATACAAATTAACTTTTCCTACAAAATAATCGAAATATATCGCATTCCCCTTAACGAGTTGGGGATTATATATATTTATCGGTAAATTTAATAATTTATCACATTTACCATGTTTAATAATTTATCACATTTACCATGTGTGTAATATGATGGATTCGACGAAAACAATGTATTTTTAGTCAGATGTCAGTTTTTTAGTTTCGATTATTCTTAGTTATTTTTTTATTGGAAAATTATTTAACAATACATTATTCGCACTCTAATTAGTTAAATTTTGTGATTTAGAGAGAGAGCTAGTTATTTTATTAGTTTTTACAAATTCATTGGATTAGCACGCTCAATTTAAAATATTTTCAAGAATACATTCTGGTGTAATTTGCTTGTATTTTTTTTTTTTTTAGACGTATGTTTTTTTAAAACAGAAGAAATGAACATATTATAACTATGAAATTTATTTTCTAATTTATCTCTAACTAAATTACTTTCTTTTTAGTTCATTTCAAATACAATAAGACTTCATTTTTACATTTTCGAAAACACTGCGCATAAAACTGTGTTTAGGGTGAAGAGCACGCGTACGAAAAGTACAGAATAATTTTCATAGTTGGAGAATGCAGATTCTCTTTGTTCAGTGGTAATGGCAACTAAGAGCAGAGTAAGATTTGGCTGATTTTACCAAAAAATAAGAATCTAGATTTTAGAAAAATTACTTCTGTGAAAGAAATATCATTCTTTAAAATTTTATCGTTTATCATATTTATTAATTTCCAAAGGAATTAACTCACACCTTATCTATTTATTAATTTCCTAATTTTCTTTAATGCAGAAAAAGTTTAATCAAATGCATTCAAACTGCAATCATTGTCCGGAAAAATTATTTTTAATCAGGCGGAGAAAATTTTCTTTACATTTTTTTCATCGAGGTATATTTTTAAATAAAAATATGAACGTGTGTTGTTTCATTAATAATTTAAACGTCTGAATATATAAAGCGATATTTCCTGTATTTTAAACTTAAAGAAAATCTGTTTTCATGATTTTTCTTTATCATAAATATGAATTATTTATCATATTATATTACTTTCTTAAAGGAAATTTATTGTAAATTTAAAGATATTTATATATTTAGTGTGAGACAAGAGAATTTCAATTCATTTACTAGTTTCGTTTACCAAAACTGTTCTATAAGAATTAAGATTTATAATGAAACTCTTTTGAAATACAAGAATTTAAGGGTTTTTTTTTTCTGCAACCTTTTACTATAAGATGACAAAAAATGCAGGCTTGATTTTAAAATGCAATTTAGATATAATTTTTAATGAATTTTTGAAAGAAAATTTTCTAATAATCAATCATGAATAATTGGTGCAGTAGATAATTGAAATAAATGTATTTAATTGATTCAATAATTTTAAAATTATACCCAAATATTTCTGTGGATTTTGATTTTACATGTCATTTTCATTTTATTAATAAAAAATAAACTTTATGCAGTAAAATTGCAACCTTTAGGTATGTTTAATATAGAGTAAAAATAAAACACGCGCAGTTTGATTTTTCTATTAAATAAAATAAAAAATATATTTAAAATAATAATCATCAAAATATCAAATTGATTACAAGAATTTATTTTTAGCGTTTCATGCCAAAATAATTTATTTTGTGGATGCTGAACAATATATATATATATATATATATATATATATATATATATATATATATATATATATGTGAAATATTGAAAAGAAATATTATATATATATATATATATATATATATATATATAATATTTCTTTCTTTTCAATATTTCACATACATTTTCCCTTAAATAAATAATAATCTTCATGAATTTATAGACATGTTATTATTTCAATGATTATCGTTCAAATAACGAAGTAATAACTAAGCACTCAATTTTTCAACATAAAAGTTTGTGTATATAATATGCATTTAAAAAAAAAAAAAAAAAAAAAAAAAAACTATTACTGCTTTGTTTGAAATCTGTACCCTAATTTAAAATTAAAATTATGTCTTTACAAGAGTTATATATAATATAAAAGAAGTTTTAAGTTGCAATTTACAATAAAAAGTAAGCCTTATGGATATATAATTTTATGTTTTTAAATGTAAGCATTTGAATATCAAAAATAAATGAAAAATTTGTTTTACTGAGTACAAAGTCGGAAACACTATATTAAATATTAAAATTCGTTTTAATTAAATAGGGGACAATATATGAAATACATATATTAACTAAAAAATAATTTTTTCTTTTTGAATATAAATTCTTTTTTCCTATTTTAAATTTTTACACGCAGTTTAAGACTAATAATTCAGCTTTTTTCCTACAATTTCTGAAAAAAAAATAAAATAAATAAAATAAAATAAAAAAAATTCCGTTTTTGTATTGAAAGTTGAATTATGCTACTACAACATATAATTGAATTATTATAATCAAAAACTATATTTGTGTGTGCTCCATACTCAACATTTTTTGTATTTAAAGAGCGAAGTTTCAATGAAGCCAAAATTTTACTAAAATTTAGAGATGAAATTCAGGACTCAGAAACATCTTTAAATGCAAATACAATAACATGTACTCTTCGACGAGGATAATTATATTTTAATCTTCAACCACGCATTCTTTGTTCTTGTAACCGTACTAAGCAACATAAACTTTAGAAAATATACACAATTAAATTAACAATTTTCGATAATCTCTCGTCATAGAATTTTGGCTGCTTTTCAATCTTATTTATAAAAAGCGATTTATTTTTCGATACCTTACTGATAGCTTTTAAAATGAAAAAGCGCCTTAGCTCACAAAAAAAAAAAAAAAAAAGATAATCCTTTAACTCTTGTTTTTATTTACCAGACAGCAATATTATTCAACACCACATGGGTTAGACAGCTTTAAAATGATGAATCTGATTTTGGTTAAGAAAAAAATCTCGATTACTTAAAAAAAAAAAAAAAAAGAAATCGCTTCTTTAATCCTCAATTTTTTTTTAAATTTGTCCTTGAGCAAAATAAGAAAATTGTAAATATAATCAAATAAAAATCTAAAACGATAAAAAAGAACGCTAATTTGTAAAAAAAAAAAAAAAAAAAAAAAAAAAAAAAAAAATTCTATATGCAATTTTAGGAATTTATAAAAATAATATTAGTAGAAACCAATTTAATCTTGGAACATTAAAAATTAAATAAAAATGAAAACAGTGTCTAAATAATAAATTAGGAAATAAGTAAAATATGGGTGGAAATATTACCTCTAAATTAAGTGCTTTAGTATAACAAAACTACGTGACTAGCCACCCAAAATGCAACAGCAAGATCAAAAATATCACAGCAAAATTTATTTGACAGATAACAATTTATACAAAGATCAAATTACAGCTTCTTGTGATATGTGGATGACAAACTAAGTAGTTAATACAGTCACCATTATTGGCTATAACCACCAGCACACGTCTTGATATAGATTCAAAATCCAAGGGGTATAGAACCCATGGGGCTCCGACATATTGCCGAAGTTTGTTTAATGCAACAGTGGGTAGATTGGTGATCGAATCGGAAAAACAAATAAGCCAAGGAAGCAATACAATCTGATGAGTATATAAAAACTTTTGAACATTACCTGCCACGCATGACAGCACATCAACCTGTTGGAATATGCCTATTGGCAAGTGATGAATGTATGAAAGGACTGTGGGCTGCAACACTTCAAAGATGTAGCGCTTTATGGTCAAAGTACCGGCAATATTTACTAGAATGATGCAAGAGTGAACCATCCCAATCCATGATACAGGACTCAGAATCAGTCTTGCGATGCATAACACAATTAAAAAAAATCTCACCAAGGTGTTTCCAAACTCGAATCCGATCATCAAGGCGTTGTACACAAAATCGAGATTCATCAATAAAGAAAATATCATCAATTCCATTGTCCAAATACATCGTTCCTTACACCATTGGTGATGCAAATGCTTGTGGTTTTGAATGAAAGATAAATAAAAAGTGAACGCCTTGCAAACACTCCGTTTAACAACAAAATATTTCGAAACGTACAAGCGAAATTTGAACGATCCGTAACAGACTTAATCTATCATGGTTTGTGATTGACTGTGGGATTCATTACACCCAAATTCACTTTATGCCTTTCGTCACATACAGTGGTGCATCAAAGTAGCTGAACATTGCTGTACTTCCAATTGACAATCCCGTCAGATCGCCATCGAGCTGGTAGCCGAATGATTAGCGTTCTTGCCATCGGTTAAATAGTTCGTGGGTTTGAATCTCACCTTGGTCTTGGATGTTTCTAGTGGCTTGGAAACTACTTTAAACCGTAGGTCCTAATCTAATTAACCCTTGTGTGCAAAAAATGAGTGCTGAGCGACAAAGAAACTAAATCAACCGGTAAGTTTGCCGTTTGTCCACATCCAGAGGTTACAGTGCCGCATTATTGTTACATACGAAAATATTGCAGAACTTCAAATCGACAATCTCTTCACCTTTTATAAAGCTCTTGCTGGTGGCACTATAATCGTCCTTGATGTACGTATCCGTTCAATACCAATGATTTGCATATCTCATCACCGCAAACGCACGATCTAAATTTCCCATGATATGAAATAGTTATTTTAGGGTGCAGCAGTTGGGGTGGTCAGCAATGTATAAAGAAATAGATGGAGAAAATTATTCTAATATATCAATATAAAAATTTACGAGCACATACAAGAAATATGTTAATGAGATTTTGATAAATTTATTGTTATGTTTAATAATTATTGCTAAACAAAATATACTTCATATTATTTTGGATAGCTCTGATGACAGGTAAACAAGCAAGAATTTAAAAAAATATTTTAAAAGAAAATGTGCTAAAATTTCTTACCTTTTTCCTCTTCTTCTTGTTGCGATTTACTGTTTTTAGTTTTATACTGATTTACCACTTCTTTACCTACGAAGAAGAAGATTGAAACGTAATTTAAAAACGTAACTACAGAAATTAAACATTTTTTTAAATGCACAAAACAAATATTTTGATAAGCAAATTTATGTTTATCAAAACTTAAACATTTGTTGTGTGCTTTTTTCAATTCTATAGTATTAATTTTTAACTTTCATTTTCTTTTCTATGTATTTTATTTTAAATAATTCGTAATTCAACCGTAAGAAATATTCTTAATTTTAGGACATCAACCATTTAATTTTTGTAAAACTGTTTTTTCAAATGTACATTAAAAATAGAGGGTATAAACAGGATGAGAAAAAATATTATTCTCGTACTCAAGAAGATAGAGAGCTTAATAGCTGACCCATGCGAAGATCACCAAGCTGAGGTAAAACTCATATACATTATGGTATATTTCAACAAAAATAATTTGTTATTGAGATGACATTGCAAAAATTTCTTAGCCATGGCTAAAAATTACGTATGGCTGGTTACTAGAAAAGGAAACACCAGGAAACATTTAATGATTTGATGCTAAAAACCACTTTCAGTTAACGATTTTCTTCATTCTTACCAATTGATTGTCGAATTTTAATTTTGGATTCATGAATATTTTTTTCATTAAACTTTAATTTAAAAATGTTTCATGTATATTTTAAATCAATAGACTTATAGAAAAAAATCTACAATAAATCTACACACTTGTTGATTTTTTAACAAGCAGTAATGAAATTGATATTTCCAAATATTTGGGATATTTTCAAATTTCGGGAACGAAACAAGTAAAATATTCAATTTAATTTGGTGTGAGTCAATAAAAACACACATTGATGGTTTTTTGGCATTTCTGTTAAGGAATTTAAATAATAAAACCCAACATTTTTTGTATTGCTTCCTGAACCTCGAATGAAGGAAAGAGTACCGAGTGCTTTTGCTTGTTTAAATAAATATAATATTTGAAATATATAGCTAAAATCAATGACCCATTTTATGTTAAATTTAGTTAATAGTATTATTCAGTATGATCGACATGCCAAGAGTACATACATATATTCATTTTTGGTATTGTATAATGTCCTTTCGTGGCTGTGGTATGGAAGTTTATAGTAAATGGTGTTAGCTCAGATGTCAACCTTGTCAATTGATCGGTTTCAAAATTGCGAGATATTTTACTGAGTTTAATGATACCGATCTACTGAGACACGTAGTTGCAAACGTCTTGTAATATTCTAATTTAAACCAATAGGATAGTTGACTATGGATGAGACTGACTTATCATAATAAATTCTTTCTTTCATACACATATAGAAATCATTTAGTGAGATACGTGTTATTTTTTTCAATAAAATGCAGATATTTCATAGAATACAGATATATAAGCATGTATAGAATATGAGTGCGTGTTTGATTGATTTTATTTTAAAAGGAAAATTTTATCTTTGTATCTTTAACATACTTTGACACTACGTAGTGGACAATCTGAAGGCCTAAATGTAAGGCATTTCAATATATCCTCCCCCATAACTGCCTTTCGAAAGGAAATTTCACACATAGTGGACAGTATTCACTTATCACAACTGAGGAAACCCGGAAGTCTCTCAAGTACAATCTCGGCGGATGTGCATGCTGAAGGCAGAAGCTCAACATCCACCTTCAAATTTCATCAGTGACTGAATCACTGACCTATAGCTCTGAAAAGCGCTGTCTTACCACTAACTTGGACAGCACCCCAATGGAATTTGTCTCTTTTTTAGAATAATGGTCTCCTTTGTAAAATATAGAGAAGTCTTAAATAAAATGTCGCAAAGGATAGAATGAAAAAATAACTCCGAATATTGATTTATATATTCGGAGTTAACTTTAGAAAAGGCAAGCACTAAAGCCAAGAGAAATCATACACAGAAGTAATTCATTTGAAAAGAAATTGACTTTTCACTTACAATTAGTTTTTTAAATATTTTTCTATAAACTCATTTTCAATGAAAAATATATTTTTGACTTTTTATATTATTTTATATTATCACATATTTTTTTTAATAAATTTATAAACTTGCTACTTATGATATATGTATTAATGTTGTAATCAATGACATCAATCATATGACATTGTTGCAATCAAGCGGAATTGAAAAAAGACCACCACAGTTATAAATTAATTTGTACAGTGGCTGTTGGTGAGACGATACTTATCACTCTTATGAGCAAGTCTTGCCAATAATGAACCTATTACCACGAGTTTTTTTAGCGTTTTTTCCTTTTTTTTTTTTTTTTTTTTTTTTTTTTTCTCCAGTTAACTTTTTTTCTCCATCCATTTCAGAGTAATATGGTTTATGTGATATCATCATCATGTAAATTGGACTATGCCTGGTTTGGGCAAAGTTATATACACAGATTCGTCTAAATTTATTCTGCGCAATTCAATGAATAGTAATAAGAATCCGAAGTGCACATATCATCTCAATTACATCCAGAATATTACACCAGTCGAGACACCACCATGATCTGTTAAGTGGTTTTGTTCTCCCCTATCTGCATATACATATACAGAAAAAGATCTGTGACACATATACAGTGTTGGGATTAATTCCTAAATCCCATTACGAAGCTATATTATAACAGACAGTTCTGTTTATGTTTTCATAGATGCTAAAGTGCATATTCTTTGAGCTGCCATTGTTGATGAACATCTGGAGCTAACTACAAATATGAAGTATTCTGTGTTGTTTTTTTTTAACAAAAAAAGTTGTCCTAGTGAAATTATTTTAAATCCTATATTAGGATATCTCCGGGCATTTTATGTGTAGGCACTTCCCATTTCTAATAATTCTCATACGCTTTGGAGCAATTTTACAGGAAGAACAATAATTATTTGATTTTGCAGTGGTTTATCATAACATAAAGAATTTTATTAACTGTTGTAAACTTGTACATGCAGATTATAGTTTCTCATTTATATTAACAACATCATTATTTTACTTCTTTTATTTTTAAATATCTTTTTGTCTATATTTGACAAGAATTAATATCATAAAGTACTAAAATTCAATAGTATGTGTAATTCCTGGTTAAGTTTCATAAGTAAGAAAAATTGCTATTTTCCTTATGCATTTTTATTGATCAATGACATCACAAAATAAGACAGCTACGTATAATTGTAGCTGTCTTATTTTGTGATTCCGTACCTTAACTTTAAAAATTAGTGTATAAAGCAAATAAATTAATGAAAGAGACTGTCAATTCATATGACAAAACCAACTTAAATACTCAAATCGATTCACTTCGGCTTACATAAAAATGTAGCCATTAACTCGGGAGTGTTTGTAGCATGAGAAAAGTAGGACACAGTGCCAGTCACCTAACATACAAATCACTTTTATGTAGACTTCTGAAGGCCGTGGTAGAATTGGTCTTTCTATAAAGGAAATAAGTATAGAGCTTATCAGAGATGGCGAAGCAATCCTACTGACGTATAATTTGTAAATACGGATCAGCAGCAGAATTGGAATCTAGCAGAATCAGCATTTAATCTCTGTAGAGGTTAGAGAGAATGAACCATCAATATTAGAAATCAGTTCTATTGTGGTTTTACTAAGAAATAGTCGATATTTAGCCATCATGTATAATATCACAGTCAAAGATTTGTTTTTGAGCACTACCAGTCAACAAACCAATTTTGGCGGCATTTCCGTTTGAAATTAATTTTTACACTTTTGTTATCTCACTGTTTTACTATACCATTGTTCATAACGTAATTCTTTGAATAAAGATGGTTTTAAAATGCATCGTATTTATTTGATGTAATCACAACTGTTTATTTTCGGATACTGCTACTCAACATTTTTATAACTTATTCAAGATACAGAACTTTAAACTTAATTTAAATGATTTGCCTGTGTCAAAAAAGACTAAATTCAGTGGCACGACACCCTTTTGGAGCTAAAGCCTACGTTGCCCATATTGTTTGCCTGACCGAGGGCCTGGGGTGTGAAGCATTTGTCCCGGTTAGGTGATTAGTCTAATGCTAATCCTATCCTTCTGTGTTTAATATAGAAGCATGCATGGTGCTCAGTTTTTTTAACCAACTAAAGAGATGAAAGACTGCGTTAAGCTAGTCCAGCCCCAGGACTGAACCTCAGATTGGTTCCTTAAAAGAGTTAAGCGCTACCAATCAATCGCAATGGTTTCTTAATTTTTAGAAGCTGTTTAATGAAAATTCAATATTATATGACACAACCAAGATTTTATATTACTGTATTACATTATAAGAGAAATCATAGAAGAATTATCACCTACAGAAAGTGTAGAATAATAAATTTTGACAATTTATGAATTGACACAAGACATTTCATTGAAGGTAATAAAGAATGTAATACTGTTTGGGTATGTACGATTTCTATTCCTGAAAATTGTCTTACTTTTCGTAATAGCACAGATGTGTCCTTCCCACATTCTATTGCAATCTACAGGACTCCATTTCAAGTTTCTAGCATTCATCCGGACACATTCTTTCGAACTTGTCTTCTCGGGATCAAGCCAGTTTACAAAATCAACTGGACTATGGTCGACCCAAGAATAACTGCCTAGGAACAGGAAAGAAGAGTTTTCGTACAATAAATGCAGTTTTATCCAGGAAAAATCTCAAGGATTCCTATTAACTATGAAACGCATTATACTGATATTCGAAATATAACACCATATACTCCTTAAGTTATTTTACAAATCTAAAATCAATATAAAAATGTATTTTCAAAATAAATTTACAAAGTTGAATTAAGCTTTAACTAGTACGTCTGATTCACAAATTGTTTAATTTCAGAAATTATATTAGGACTAATTCTTTAAATGCATCCTAATAAGAACATGATATTTATAAACTCAAAAATACAAATTATAAAAATTTTAAAATTAAAATAAGGTTGTGGCTGTAAACTGAAGAGCAATAGTGAACATCATACATTAAGCACATTTACATTAAAAATTAAGCATTTATTAATAGATAAATACAGTTATAGGAATGAATTTTCACATATTAAGTAATTAGATATTATATATTAACCAGAGAAAAATTAAGAGAAATGTGTTGCAAATTATTTTTTTTATATAATTGGAGATTTCTTTAAATTTAAAGACCAAGTTGGGTCATTTTAAAGGATTGTCGTTATTATAAGTAATCACAAAATCTTTCAGTCATGCAGTCTGAGAAAAGAAAATTTGCTTGATAAGAAAAAATGAAAAAAAAAGGGGGGGGCAATTTAATCGAATGAGTTGATTTTTGCCTCTGCAAGCTGTGTATTTTTTGTTTTCTTTTTTCGTGCATCCTCTTTTTTTCCATTTCTCAACAGTTGAAATGAATTTTACCAGTTAACTTTTTTTTTCTTCCGGTCCTATTGGGTCTCACGATCACGTGCGATAAGAATATAGTTTCAGGGATGAATTTTTCTTTTTTCACAATCACAAAAAATAAATAACCAGAAAAGAGTAGTACGTCTGGTAAATTTAAAAATTATTAATTATGCATCATGTACAAAGCAAAAAATTAAGCTTACAGAGAAACCATGATCAAATAATGTAATTACAGGTAAAGCGAAATACTACTATTAATACACTATTGGAAAATGTATTATATGCCCAAAACAATGTTACAAATAAATATATTTCCAACTGTTCCTGGAAAACATTTTAATGCTAATCCCTTTCGTTTTCTATAACTTAATTAATTAGATATTTATTGATAAATTTTAATTTACTTTTACGCATTCTTTTTTTTTCAATAATTAACTCATAACTTATATATATATATATATATATATATATATATATATATATATATATATATATATATATATATATATACATTTGCAATTACTGGGTTGCGCAATGTTTGCGCCAGCTTTAAAGAAAAATTGAAACACGCCATATATAAATATTTATTAAATTATATAAACTCCGAGCATAATTCCATGCCTTTTACTACTCTTCATATATTATCCTCCTATTTCCAAACCTAATCGATATGAACTTACCAGTCAACCCAATACATTAATTAAAAATGTTGAATATATATAAATTTAAATTTTGACTATCTGGGTTAATACGAAAAATTTGTAACTTCTTCGCATTATAAGTATTTACTCCAGATACATTAGATTCTACACAGAAATTATAGAGAGCGTCTTTTCCTTTTTTAATATCATAATTTTGAAATGACCAATTTCTTGAAATTAGTAAAAAAATATATGTAAGGTATGTTTTATCGTAAAATTGATAAAATTTTTTTCGGAAATTTTGCATTTTTAAAGTAAAACGCTGGGGAAATTCCAAAAGAAACTCATTTCATAAAAGCTTATAAATTTGATTTTATTTCTAGCTTACTAATTACATTTCATGATTAATAATTATTTAATAAGAATGATATCATCATTAGATATCTTTATACTGAAAAATGATTTTAAACTGAATGACATCACTTAAGATGGCGGCTGTTTATTGAATTCACCCAACTCATTTTTCACAAGGTCTATTTTAGATGATTTTGAAAAATCACACTAATATACATTTTTACACAATTTTTTGTTCCATCATAGATCCTCACCTCTCCCCCAAAATACTTTTTTATTCTAATTTTGACAATAAAGTCAGAAAATGGTCAACTTATGCCTGCTCACATGTATGAGTGACTTGGGTTACTTCATAATTTTCTAATTTGTACTCTAGAACTATGATTAGAACACGAATTTTATGATAATTTTTTTTATTTATTTCTTCAATTTGGACACAGCAATCCACTCTTTAATATAAATGCAATTTGCGTCAAAGGGCTCAGTTCGTGGAAGGCAATAATTTCAACAAAGTTCTAAAAGCTGATGTTCAAATTGAATTCTGGTGAAATTTCCAGTATAATTTGAAATAATGTTAATTTTTTATTTTTAAAAATGTAATATTGTGAAAATTATGGTTTAGAGAGAGAGAGAGAGAGAGTGTGTTCACATTCAAATAAGGCTTTATATTAATAAAAAGCTATATTCTTATAGCATATCATCGGTAATTTAAATTTACTCATGCATTTTTATAATTCGTTCTCATGAACATTTTGTTTTGCTCTAGAGGCCTATAAACATATGGAAAAAATGTTTGGAATTTAGAATAATTTTGCTTCCGTGAGAAAAGACACTCTAAATTTTATAATAAACAAGAAGACCAACAAAGACTGTGTTCAATAAAGAACGGAATACTTCATTTGAATTAAATATCAGAGTTGTGTGGGAGATATATTTGATTTATGTAAATATCATTTTTGTTCCGCTTCATAATAAATATGTAGGCTTGTTCTCAAGTAACTAAGAATAATAGTACATTTATTTCCAATTTAAATTAAATTTTTTATATGTTGTCTGTACTTACAGGCAAAATTTTTAATATACGCAAATAAAATTTCTTTGTAGTAGAATTTACTTGTTTTTGTTTCACAAGTATGCAATATGGATTTCATTATTACTTTTTTTAGTGTATTAACTAAAATAATTACATGATTCTCGGAAAAATGAGTACACAATTTTTCCTGTTTTTTCATGTTAAGCTTATTTCTGAAGTTATGGAACTAATACTATTTGTCTGGTGTATTGTTTACATGATATTTTGCTCTGTTTCCAAAGGAATGTATACACAGTGTAAATAACGAGTTGGGTGTAATATGTAAGAATTCATGTGTTGATACGAAGTATATAAAAGCATATGATATTAATATTAGATATAAGATTGTAAATTTAAGGAAGCCACCTAAAAATATCACATTTTTAAATTAGATTCTTACTTTTTATGCAAAAATTCCAGCTACCACATATTTTGTTAGGAAAGTACAGGCATGTATGTGTGACAGAAAAATATGCAATCATCCATCTTTCGTAATTACGCGTGTAACTTAGTTTGATTTTTAACTTTTGTCAGCAGATTCGTTGACAATAGACACTGGGTTCCCTCAATGTCTGAGAGAAGCCGTTTGCCTGATTCGTTAAGGTGGCGGTAAGTCAAATGGATAGAAAGATTTCATAGCCTGATGCTGTTAGGTGTCTTAATCTGTCTTACAGTGAGATCAACCGTCTTGAAATCAGTATCAAACAGAAGCATCTGTGCCCGAAAAGCATATTCCACGCCTACCATGAGCTAAAACACCTAAAGAAGAACGTTCTATAGCCCTTTCGCAAAAACGAGAAGTATTTCTGTGTCTCAATTTGTGGCAGACCATTCTGTAGCATCAGAGCGAGAAATATCCGCTACTATGATACAGAGACGTCTTCACCATGCAAGGCAACCAGTTGTAAATGTTCCCGTCAATGGACAACAGAGAAGGACCCACTTATCTTGGGGCAAGAGAACACGTTTGCTAGACCAGACAGCGATAGGCTTTTGGACTTTTTTTTTACAAGAGAGTCCAAATTCACAAGCGAGAGCAATTCAGGACGCTTGCTGTTGTGGAGGGAAAATACACTAGATACCATCAATCCAACTCTGTCGAAAGCCACAGTTACCGCGGAAGTGGAATAATGCTTTGGGTAGGTATTTCATTCGTGGGTCACACTGACCTACATGTGTTACAGAGATGAAGTGTGATTAGTTTTTGATATCAGGGTCAAATAATTGATCTAAGTATCTGAACATTTGCTTGAGCAATTGTAAATGATTTCATTGTGATGGGTGATAAAGCGCAACCTCATATATCGAGCTGTAATCTTCAATATCCTCAATATCTTGTAATCTTCATCCTCATATATCGAGCTGTAATATCCTGAAGATCTTAATTTGAAGTAAACAGAAATACCAGTTCGATCTATAGGCTTGAATCGCATAGCCTCTTTTTTGTTATGTTTTTATATATTACCACATAAAACTTTAATTATTCTTTTTTTAAAACTTAACTTTTCCAGTGAGATAGATTTTTTTTTTGTTGTAAATCATTTATGTATTTTTCTTATGTAAACTTCTATGATGCAATCAATACATACTGATTTTGCACACATGCCATCCACATTTGAGGTTTTTTACCTTCATTCGTTTGTAAGTTATTAACAAAAAACCTGTTGTTTAACTTTTGGAGGTCAGTGTATTTTTGTCGGATGTCAACAAATGATGCTCCTTCGCCAAACTGAAAACGAAGTTATCAAATCAAATTGTGTCTATAAAGCTTATGAAAAAATTAATGTAATAACACATGGTAATGACCCATTCTACAGATTATCAAAAAATTAGGTGTTTAATGTTGATGCTTGTTTGAATACTATTTTTATATTTACAATCTATTCATATTGAAAACATTGAAAATAAACTAATTTACTTTACTTGAGTGAAGTACGTAGACAAAAAACCAAACTAACATTCTATTCAATTTTATTATCTAATATATACTGATACAAAGTATCTCTCTCTGCTTAACTGTTATTCAAAGAGTTAAATACATTGTGTGTTAAATTAGGGTTTAAAAAAAATATATAGTGAGAGTTTCACTTTATAAATAATAAGCCGTTTTCGTCACAACTTTAATATTTCAATTTTGGTTATTGTTATCATTTTGAGTATTTATATTGTGCAAGTTGAGAAAAAAATATCACAGAATTTCTATTAATAAAATACATTCATATTCAAGCAATGTTTTTTTAATCATTTATATCAAAATTCAAAATGAAACAAAATTAAATTTTATTACCATCGTTTCGTTTTCCGAGTCCTATATAGAAATCTAGATTATTAAAGCTTGGCTGCGTCATGATGTAATTTCTTACGAGTTCCAGTTCTTCCATAGAGTGGAAACTCGCCAAATGTCCACCTAAATAAAAATGAATTCAAATTAAAAAAAAGTCAAATTATAGTAATCCTTCATAAGCAAATTCAGTTTAAATTTATTTAATGAATTCACATGTTTCCTTAAAGTTTCGATTTGAAAAAATAAAATAATTATACAATAAAATTTTCTCTTTAAGGTTGATACTTAAATAAAAAAGATAAAATTACTTTTTTTTAATCCATAAAAATGCATGAAAATAAAAGGTTAAATATGTTATCATTCAGCTTTTATTATAACCAAGCAGTTTAATAAACTTTAAGAATAAAATATTTTAAATAATAATTTTATTTTTTTAAAATGGAAAAAATAAAAATACTTTATAAATTTTTTCCTTAAGATGTTGATAATTTTGTTATTGTTACTTATGGTACTTGTATAATCCAAGCTAGCCATGTTGTTGGCTGTGCGAATTTAAGTTAGTAGGGTGCGCTTTTCGTTTAATCAGAGCACCACCAATTTGAAAGTACGACTTTGCTCTAAATTCCTCTGATAGATGGTACCACCACAGGATTCACTCCCTCAATTTTGACTTTGATCTGGGGGGGAGGGGAATTTTCTCCTGACCACTACACCCGCGATAACTATTCAACGAACGACCATAAGACTTTGGATTCCGCAGATTTAACAAGCATGTATATCGCATGTACTCAGCGGAACTTCTGTAGCATTGGGAGTCAATCCCCACCCTTCTAGACAGACGGTACGCTCTGCTAAATATGAAGATGAGAAGGCTATCAGAAATCGTTGAACAATGGACTATATTTTTGAACACAATTGCGAAATCGACACTTGCAACCAAAATTCTTGATGTCCTACCACTTGGCTACCACACGGCCCTGATAATTTCTGAAAACCAAGCATCAAAAGAGGAGTCGATATCACAATCTATATATGTATGTAAACAATAGAGGGTCTAAACATTATAATTACTGCTATTATTTGACATTGAGAACATGATCCAGCAGGAAAAATATATAACTTCTCATGGAAATTGTGAAGCCTCATTCTTATGACTGTGTTTTAATTAGAAATGCTGATATGAGCGACTATGATAGAGACATAGATGGCTCTAAGTCCCTATTATAGTTGCTGATATTAGTAGCATGAGAGAGTATAAATTTAACGATAGATTGGAATATATATACCGCAGAATTGTTTGTTCAAAAACATTTACACATTGACTTATATTATGTTCATCCATCAACTTCATTACTTTATGCTGTGGATCTTATTTTATAAGCGGAATAATCCCTTGGGTAATAATTTGAGGACAAAGTTTAATTAATTTTGGCATGAGATTTATTCCTGTTACTTATTCATTCAAATAATAATTAAAAATAATAAAATGATTTGTATATGTTCTCAGGTTTCTTATAAAACACGATTTTTTAATTCAAAAGTAGAAAATAAATGTGATATTTAGATTTTCAGTTAAGAGAAAAAGGATAATTGGCCGTTTTGTTCTCTTCATTTGTTGACAAGCTCTTAGACACAATAAGCGACAGCTTGTATTCAGCTCCTATGAGAATATCGAAACTAGACATCATTGGCGGTAGACAATACTTAGGAGGAAAATAATCAATCTATTTACTATGCAACTCTAAGGCTAAGTGTATGAAAGAGTTATGGCAAAGAATCGATCGCGTTTAACTTCCTTGATCGTCAGAGGGGGTTAATTTACAGGTTTAACTGCAAGTCTATGCACATAAAAATTTCGTGGATTAATATCGTCCACTTTATAGGGCGGGACATGGGGGAAATTAGTGCCGCTTAGATTTACCTCATTTTTTTGGTACATCGTTTCTAATAGTGACATACTTTTCTATATATATGGTGAAACTTAATTCCTTAACTAGTTCTACAGCACTTATTTTTTTAAATAAAAACATCACTTTTAGGGCGGTGGTAGTTTGGTGGTGAATGGCATTGATTTCACGTTTGGAAGGTAACAGGCTCGTTACACGACTTCCACCAGATCAATGTGCTAAGAAAAGTTATGCATGCAAAAAGTTAAGTAGGGTTCCGTTAATCTAATACAATGTGGTGTAAAGAATTCCAGTTCATCATCGTATTTCGAAACTATGAAACACTTGGCTAGTGTTTAGCTGTTTTGTTAAGCAAAAATATCCAGAAATGTATCGTTGTAGCACATAAGCCATATTTTAATAAAAAAAAAAGCTTAAGCTATTTTTAAATAGTTTGATTTTTTATATAATAGCATCTTATATAGCTTGTGATGATTCTGAACAGTTACAGAAAGCCTTTCACACCTACACATATCCCTTTAGTAGGTTGAATAAACTACGTACTAAAAGCATGTTTGGGGACTAAATACTGAGGGTTTCGAAGTTAGACTGACCATTTGACACAGGCTTATGCTTCGTATCACAAAGACATTGGTCACGAAAATAGATGAAGGCACTGTAGGCTTAGTCATGTAACTGAGTTTTGCATTAGAATTTATTATATATATATATATATATATATATATATATATATATATATATATATATATATATATATATATATATATATATATATATATATATATATATGTATATAAACAGCATTTTTTTAAGCTTAATTAGGAATTTCTTGCAATACAATTCATTGCAAATTAGATTTCGACTAAAGTTAATTAAACTTAAATTTTTGAAAACTATTCCTTGATCATAAGTTGTCAAAATTAAACCTCCAAAACAATAGAAACATGATTTTATAAAATAAGTTAATTGCTTTTATCTCACTTTAATCATTAAGTTGGTATATTCTAAGTTGAAACTAATTTTTTTAATTTTTGTTTTCAAAATTTTTTAAAATAACTGGATACTCAAAACATGGAACAGTAGCTCAATAAATCAATGTATCAACAAGAAAAAAGTTTTTGATGAAAATCTAAATTAGCCAAAATAATTGTACATTAAATATGAAACATAAAATAAAATGCGGTCAAGTGGCATAAGACTCACTAATTAAATTTTCAGACAATTGGTACAAAATATTAATGTTAATAAAAAAATACAAGAATTGTTCAAAACAATATGGAATAGCCTTGCTGAAAGCAATGACTTTGTTGGTTATAATGTAAAGGATGTGTGAGTGGCTTAATAATCATTCTTGTTTATTTAAATTCGTTTTGAGTGAAATTGAAATGAGAAATCTGAGAGAATATCATTTCATTTGCTCTTTTAAATTTCTTAAAAATATGTGGACGCAATTATTTATAATAAAACAACTTTCCTTACATGATGTGAAAACCACAAATGAAACTAAAGAAGATTTCTACGCATTGGAATTGGCTTCGAAATCGACTGAAAAATCCTTGCTATTTTTGAGAATCTCGAATTTTTGATTTTAACGATTACAAGAGATTTTATTTTTTTCACTTCTATTTCCCATATTATAAGAGAATAACCATATTATAAGAGAAAATTAAGATAATAGTTATAAAAATGTGCTACTAGTTAAGTTTTTGTTAAGCCTTATAAGAAAATTTTTATATTTCAGAAATGGAAATGGTTTTTCCTAAAATACAAAATATTATTAAAAAAAAATCAAGTCTTATCTAAGTAAAAAAACACCAGATCTCAAATATTGATTTTAAAATGTTCCACAGAATATCGTGTGTTCCTAATTTTATATCATAATAACTCTGACGGCTTTACCTGTAATATATTTCAAAAATAAACTATCTCGTTGTCTTAAACATTCCATAAAGACATTACTACAGCTTAAGTTAACAATATTTATTTCTTTTAAATTTAAAAATTAGTACAAAAATTAACGTGATGCAGAACTATAAAAGAAATCATTTTCACAATCCTGTCAAATTTCAATCTATTTAAGTTAAAACTCTTTCGGTATCTTGAAAGTTTGATTTAGTCAACAGTGATCTTTTGCGAAAGTATTTAGTTGCATTGTGTGTGGACCTTTAAATTGTGAGTATCTTAGATGTCTCTAATTGGTTACCGAATGAGGCTTATCCCTACTATTCACTAAAGCAACTGGAATACGTTAAACAGATTGTGATACAAGCACCAGAAATCGAAAATACCTGATAAAAAGTCAAATGATGCCTCTGGAAATAACAGGTAAAATACTAGAAGTATTCTCTATGGTTTTTGCTTATAAATTACGAAGACGTCTACTCAACTACCTCTATCGAAGTGGAACGTCCAACTTTGAGATAGGTACAGAGAAATATGCTGTTTTCAACAGCAAAGACTCTATTTTATGTTAACAACATCAAGAACAAATTTAAGACAACAACATAAATGCTTAATCCATTGAACGGTTTCGGGTATCAGTTGTTCTCGTTCTTTAATCTTTTGAATCAGTATTTACGACTTATGATGAAATAGAATTGTACCATATTGTGCGTGGAATTTAACAATCTTTAATGAACAAAATTTCGGTTCAGTTTTCAAAATAAGAAATTAAATATTTTCTAATAGGAACAAACTTGCACGCTCTTATTTTCCAAGCATTTTCTCAGCTCTACAAAACTAAATTTACTTTAAGCGGAAATAAGTTTCTAAATGATTTGCTTACAGTTTCTTTTCTTTTTCTTGTAGAATTAATTTATACAAATAAACTAAACACAACTCTGATCTTTCAGAGATGTCATTCTTTAATGGTTATTTATCCCATGAACTGATTCACCTTCTTCTTTCTTTTATAATCCCAAATCAGTAACTTCAAATACGATTATTTCTTGTTCGCTTTTCATTCCATCGTTACTTAAGAAACGACTTATCTGCTGCATAATTTGAATGAATGAAGAACAAAAATAATTATGAAACCACAATGTTTTTTTGTAACAATAAAACGTTACTAGTGAAAAAAAGACGAATGATACAGAATGGCAGATTATCCGAATCACGAATTACCATATTCCATGCTGTTGTTGTTCTCGTGTGCCAGCTAGGCTGGCAAAACGGGGTGCGTTGCTCCACTTTTCCAACTGAACCGTATTTGGTATGGAGTCGGACTTCATCACTGCACACACATGCCATAGGGACCCGTTTATAGGGTAGGCAACCATTCACACCTCATTCACACACAAGGATAGGAAAAAGACAGTATATATATAGAGAGAAAGTACATCCATGCCTGAACCGGGATTCAAACACAGGACCTCCCTATCCGTAGTCAGGCACGCTCACCACTAGACAAGTTGGTCTGCACCATATTACATTATATTAAGATTTATAAATTAATTCGAAGAAAACAAAATAAAATTCAAAAACCACAAGTTAAACTTTCTTAATGTTAATTGAATAATAAATATATGCTCAGACATATATAAATATATAAATATAAATATATATATATATATATATATATATATATATATATATATATATATATATATATATATATATATATATATATATTATTACAACATATTAGACAACACCAAGGAGTTGCTAGAAAATGATGAAACTAGGAAAATAGAGAAAGACTGCAAGAAATAATAAGTGATTTGTATTTGCATAATGCAAACCAAGTACAGAATTGGGTCAATAGGCTGTAGCACCACTGTGGATGGCGATGTAGGAAACAACACTTCTAGGCACTACGTCAATGAAAGTAAGGATGGCGTCCTGAGGAATAGCTCTTCATTCCTTGTCAACCATTTCCCAAAATACATCTTCTGAAGGAAGCACTGGCAGGATCTGAAAATGATGACCAACCATATCCTAAACGTATTTGATTGGTGAGAGATCTGAGAAACACAGTTACCAGAAAAGTAACTGTTCACTTTGCAGGGCATGTAATCAATGTGCTGCCGGGCATTATTTTTCTGATAAATGGCACCATTTAGCCCCCCTGAAGGTAGCGGGGTGTGAGCGGCCACAGATCATCATCGTAATGCTGGTCTGTCATAGTGCCGTGAATACAAATTTAAGTTGACCTAGAATCGTATGCAATAGCATCTAAAACCATAAAGCCACGCTGTCTCGCGGTGGGGTGTTCAACAATTTGTGCAGAATTGGATCTTTCTCCACGTCGACGCCATACTTGAAAGTTTCAAATATCACTGAAGAAACAGAAGCGTGATAAGATGATCCTGCGTAACCCCGTCGTCCACATCGCTTAATGCGACGTCATTCCTGACGTTGACGATTATTTAATGGAGTCAAGAGCAGTTTTCTTAACGAACGACATGAGTGTAAGCCAATAGCAGCCAACAGACGGCAAATGGTTCTGATCGCGATATGGTCAATCCAGGTTATCTTGTACATGCCGTAGAATTTCGGTAAACGTGCTTCGAGGGGCCGCCACCGCTTCCCGTCGGCCGCGTCGATCCACATGTGCTGACGTTACTCTAACCAACCATCTTCGAAATAGTCGATGCACTGTGGACGCTTGCATGTGTCTATCAGCTGCGATTTGTTATAAGGACAACCTGCCATTCTCAATACGACCACCATGCCTTTCGTAAATTCGTTTGTTTGCTGAAACTCCTCTGTTTGCTACTCAGTCAACGATGACCTGGCATTCTCTGCAACTACAGGTGTCCTTTGCGACAAGAACAAACTTTCAACGATTGTTTTCCAAAAAGCAATAACGGCAGTAATATTCTCCACTCTTCCGGTTCCTCACCTTATATCTTATCCTACGTGCACTGGAGAGCTACGCATTTCACATCAATTGTATAACTCGGTAAGGTGCGTCTGCATTGAAATTTGTTAAATTTTCTGGTCACTCCTTTCTTAGTGTTGCATTTTCAATCTTGGGCAGCGAAGTAGGCTTCAAAAATTGTTAACATGTTAAAAAAAATTTCTAGTCGCTTCGACAGTTAAAAATTAAAAATTGCGTCAAAAATGAAAAAGTCGGAAAAAACTGGTTTTTATGAAAAGAAAATTTGACATCCCTATTTTAAAAAAGTAATGAAGGTAGTAGATAATTATACACGAACCTTTTTTGTAACAATCCAACATGGCATTATTCCAAGTGATTAGTCTCGTTTCGAAATAGTAACAATTTTCGCCCCCGAGATCCTCCCAAACAGATGGACATTCAGTAGTTTCGATAGTGACTGTATCAAGGAAACTTTCTTCTAAAAAATAACACATTTTTTCTTAGCACTTTTAAACAATTGATAAAGGCAATCCAAACCGAAAATATTTTGAAAAAGACAAGTAATTACAAATACTTTATCTTAAGATATATGATTTATACCAGCACATTAATTTGCTTTATAAAAGATACCAAAATTCGTAAAAAGATATATTTATAATTAAATTTTGACAGTTTCTTAACTAAACAAATGAATAATCTTTTCATGGTTAAACTTTATTCAGTGTTCAATAAAATTTAAGAAATATCGCATTTTGAAAGAAATGCTACTTCTTGCATTTATGAGTAAAAAGAACATTAATAACATGAGAAATACTTTATATTATATAAAAAGCTCTATACTAGTAAAAGCTATAAACTCATCATTTATTTCATAACAATAACAAACACATGTATTTGATTCATAATTAGTGCTGGAATTGCATTCATTAGTATTATCAACATAGGAGTGAATAATTAAAATATACACACACATACATATAGATTTATATATTAAATTAATTCCCAAATTTCTTATTTCAATACAATTTCAGACAGCTTTAATAAAATAAAATTTTAAAAGTTATAAATGTATATTCTATAAATGATTTGGTCCATTCAAAACTCAATGATAATTTTTTTACGTACAAAAGTTAATTCAAATGACATCTGCTATTTAAAGATTGTTTTGAATTATTACAAACATCCACGCCGTGTATGGAAATCAATTCACTGATTGTTAAAGTAAGTATGTAGGTTATGGCGGGCATTTTAAGAGCTTTATACACAGATGCTTACAGTTCACATTAAAGAAAATATCTTGAAATGATTTGCTGTTAATTAACTGACATTTTTTAAGAGAAGAGTTTATACACATATAATTCTTTTAACCTATCGGTGAACACTAAGAGATGTCTTGGCTTAATCAGATAATTCGGATTAACAAAATTTGTGATTGAGAATTGTTGCTCAAGGATTTTAGGCGTTACCAATTTTACTTTTTATGTCATTAAGACTAAAAGCTTTTAGACAATCCTAGAAATTCGCAGCAAGCAAGAATATTATTTTCCGGATTTAAAGATAATTCAAATATTCAAGATAATGATAATGCTCCTATTCCTAATTTTTTCCGTAATTGATTCCTCATATAACTAACAGTCCAGGAAAATATGATCTAGGGTTTCAGATTAAACCACATTCACAGCGATCCACATGCCAGAGATTAAATCTAAACAGAAACGAATTGGTATGGAAAGATTTTGTTCTAGATCTGGCTAGCCATACATCTTCTAGTCGAGAATTCGTTAATAGCCTATAGTTTTTGCGAACAGAAGTGGGATGAGTGAATGCTTCAGCACATTCGCAATTTTTCCGTTGATCCAAACTTTCCTTAAAGAAAAGTTTTCTGGTGTGTTGTTCCAGTTCTTCAGAAGAAATAGAATGTACAGTATATTAACTCATAATTGCTGCTTTTGCCAATAAGTCAACGATTTAACTGCCTGTAATCCTTGAATGTCCAGGGACCTAAGTTAACTGTATTGACAAACACCTTTGAGTAGATTGTAGCATTTGTGATAGAAGTAGTTGAATAATAGTCGGAGATGTTCTGGAACAAACCAGATAATGCAAGACAGAGATATATGTTTTTGGTCCAGTGCAGATTTTAGAGACGGCAATAAGTAGTGTCATATCCTCGGCTGAGAAGATGGAGTTTATGGAACTAATTTTTTCTGTTGTAACACTATTTGTAAAATTAACTATTGTAATACCCACATTTGATCCCTGTTTGGAAGCATCAATTAAAGTCAGCGTATCTTCCTGCCATGATGACTCACAAACCTGTTGTAATAGTTTACAAATTATATCTTCTGGCAATGATTTAGTTTAGAAAGGGAGATCCAAGGGACAGATGGAAATTTTTGTTGACAATTCTGGCCAGTCTGTCGGAATTTTTAATATGATTGACGTATTTATTCCTTATTGGTTGAGCCACCATTTGGTTTTAATATTCAGAGGAGGATTGTAAGTCAGCTTTTCTCAAACTGAAGAACAAGGGGATAGTGAGGACATGCTTAAATTCTGAATATAAAAGTTTAAGAAGAGCATTCATGTCCAGAGTGAAGAGAAGTTACTCCTGCTTTTTGTAGAAGTACTGATTGCTAAATGGAAGGCAACACTACTAAAGATTTCAATGCCATCTAAAAACATAGATTCTGTAGAAATTTAACTAACTTTTATGTTACTGGCACGATAAAATTATTTTGAATCTTTTCGATTAAGAGAGAGGACACATTCTCCGAATCGATGAAATTATTCAGGCAGATTTCCTTTAGGCTAAGCTCGAAATGAATTATTTAAATATCCTGATCAAGTTTATTATTTATTTTTGGCCATTTTAGGTATTGGATAACATTCTTACTATACAGATAAATTTAAGTACTACCATTATCAGTAGTAACGATGAACTCAAGAGCTCTCCCAATAGCTATAACTTCGGACTGAAGATCTGAGAAAAAGTCAAGGTTATGGATAGTAAATTTATTTTTCTTCAAGGTCATTAATAAAGATACCTATCCCAGCTCTACTGTCTTCAAATTTGCTGTCATCCAAGCCAAACACTCAGATGGGATTTCATTAATGACCTCTAGAACCAACTGTTCCAAGAGATTAGGGTGATTTGCCTGTATAATGGCGCTTAACTTCAAACTCTCGTTGAAACCAGTATTTTTATATAATACCATGGGAGGCAAGCAACTATAAGTCAATGATGGAATAATTTTAACAATTTTATTATTCTTGTAATCATATTTCTCCGTATGAGCAATAGGGATTTCTCTCATTATGCGTTGGCTGCTAGGCCAATTTAAAATATAGTTAGAAGTCCTATTAAAATCGCCAAGGTTCAATAGTTTATTAGAATATATAATTTATCTTAAATCTCGTAGTCAAAGGTAAAATATCAGCTACTTTACTTTTATGTGCATAATGTAGCGAAAACACCTCAGCTTCCTATCATTTACAGTGACACGACACATTGCTCTTCTTTAGGTAAACGGGAGGTGTCTGTGGTTCTAAGCATTTCAATTAGCTTTAAAGGTAAGTGAGTGATACAGCTGGTGGATCATTCTGTATAGAGGAGACAATTTCAGGCATAAACTGTAAGGGTACAAGATCTGGATAGCACAAGTGTAGCTGTCATGCATCCCCTTGTTGGATTCGGTGATGTAGCTAGATCCCAAATATTTTAAATTAATTTGTGGGAAATCAAACATTTTCGTGACTCCCATGAAAAAAATATTGTCAAACATGTATTAAAACTTTTTTTAGAAGAAAGGAAAGAAATTTTGAAATGTATCCCCCTACTAATTCATAAAAGAATATCTGAAATAATTGTGGAAATGAAAAATGCTAGTAAAACTAAATTTGATGGAACTAGACAATTCTGATCAAACTGACACCATTAGTAACATATTCTTGATAGTTAATCTTGAGGTAAAAAATGGTTAATATAGAGTTTTCAAATCATGATAACCTTAACTTTTGACTGGTGTTTTTTTCTGAAAACGATTTTATGAATAAACCGACTGATGAGATTCTGAGAAATCTGAGAATAGGAAATGCGTAACAATATGAATGTATGGAAAATTCATCGACACTAAGCATCTCATTCTGACTATTTTCCAGACATTTCGCAGAGTATCAAAGCTGTGAATTTGAACCTACTCTTCGGCTATTCATTGTAAACCTAATGCAGTGTTTTCAGTGCAAATATTTTGAACAAACTCGTAAAAAGCTTGCAGAAGTAAGCTCTTAAGCAAGTTGCCTTATAGTTTACCATTATAATTAGAACTGCGCAGCAAAGAAATCATGCATCAAATGTTATGGTGACCATTTTCTTATTCTCAAAATTATCCTCAATGGGTATACAATAAAGAAGTCCCCACGATCAAAGTGACATCTAAATTTTCTAAGCCAGAGATACGAAAACAGGTTATTTCTCATAGCTCACAATCCGGAGTAAACTATACAATCGCTGGAAGAAAAATCATCAAACTTTCTAGTACTCAAGTAGATCCTATTTCCTTTTCCTTTGAAAGATTGCCCACAATATTTCCATAAAAACTAAAATCATCGATATACTCTATTTTTAGAAAAGCTCCTTAAGACAAACCAAGAACCATAAAAGCTAAACTAAAATCTGCAAAAGGAGCTTTCGTAAATCCTCTTTAAATCCAATAAGTATCCATAAAGCCCCACGGATAGATGATACTAAGCGAGGATGATACTCTCTCTCTCCATCATCCGTCGGAAGAGGATATGTCTTACGTTCCAGCAACGGGAAAGGATTTTTCAATGGAAATAATAAATTTGTTTCTCAGAATTACCATGGCCTGCGTTATCATTTTGATGATAATAAACCTATAATTTCAGCTTATAACACCGCATGTGTTGTTCTATATGAAACATTCTTGAAGTCTACTAATAACATTTCCATGCGTAAAATTAAATGTTTTCGAAAAGATTGTGGTGATGATGGTACAGTATCTAGATGTGTATTCATATTTATATTGAATAGTTTTCCCAGCATTGCTCTAGAGGATGTAACTGCAAGAATTCACTCAATATGCTAAGTAACATTCTGTATTTTGTATTTACAATCACATACAATCCACCAAGAGAAACTCGATACATTAGTTGTTCAGATATTTTCTCTATTTCTGTCTCTCGTAAATGGCCATAATTTTTTTTAGGGAAGTGATGATGCAAATTCTCTCAGTCGTCAGATAAAGCAGTTTATTTCTGACGAATGCCTCTGTCTCATTAAAAGTAACGAGAAAGCCTATTTCCAAATTCCCACAAGAACATTTTATTTCCTCGATCTGGATATTTATTCTTCATTATTGTTATCCTTGTTAAAATTGACAGCAGAAAATGATCTGTACAATAAAATATTTACCTCTCGTCATCTACCAGACTCAAAATAGAAATGCAAGACATTGTCTAACTAATTACGTGTCCAATCGGGTAGGACAATAATGTGATAATGAAATGGCGTTGATTGAAGATATCGATGAAAAAATTCATAAAGTCCTAAACGCAACTGATACCAAAATTGTAAATTGTTCCATTATACTACAAAGGGATACAAATCTTGATGGAATTATAAATTCAGAAAGCAGAATATAGGTAACAAAGGAAGTTATGGAGATTTTTCGGAGATAATTTACCCAATGCAATCTTGAAACATTTCAGAGACCAAAATTAATTATTTGCGGGTCTGGTTTATGTCGCTGTGTATAATTGATTACGTCTTCAACATCCAATAAGTAGTTGTAGAGAAAAGTTATAATTTATTTAAATTTACTTTTAAATAAACTATAACTTTTCTTATTTTTTTTAACTTTTAATTTGATTTTTTTATTATTTTTTTATATTTTTTCTTTATTATTTTTTAATTAATTTTTTTATTTAAATTTATTTACTTTTCAATTTTATTTTACTTTTAAATTTCAATCAAAAATTAATTTTGATTGTTTATTTTCAAATATTCTGATTCAGGTTTCGCAGTAAGGCTCCTGAATTCAATGCTTCGCTGGTGCTTAATGAATTGATTGTTGAAAATGGTCTGATAACAATAATTCTTATTTTCGCCCTTTAAATGTTCAGTAAAAGTAAAAGAACTGAAAAATTTTTTGAATCCGAAACTTTTGAGTTCGTTGATAATGAGTTTCTTACTAAATTTGGGCTTGTAATAAATATAGAACATAAAACAATAATCCCATTATTTTGGAAGTTGTAATGCTGAGAAATAATTTCAATAATTTAAAAGATAATATGCTTGCGATAATATTAATTGTTAGAGAGTACTACAAAGACACAAAAAATTAAAATGAATCCCGTACTACCTCAGTAAATGACATTTAAATTTAAGTTTCATATTTTTAACAATTATCTTGAATAAGAAATTTTTTTAAAAAAAATTAACAAATTAAATATTTTTTTATAAAAAGAGTTATTTTTGTTTTTAAAATATTAATTAAACGACATATTTTGTCATTTAATAACAAATTTGTTGACATTATAGAAGTATGGTAAAGATGACATTAATTTGCTGTGATTCATATTAATTAAATAGAAATTAATCTAGATAAATTTTACTTTTTAGCATGCACATAGTTACATACAAAGGAAAATATAATTTGATTCACATAACAAATGAATTTGAACAATTTCAAAAGGCATGCTTTACTGACCTGGATCATTGTCTAATTCACATACAAAATAATGTTTTTCTAAGCAGTTTCTCACAAACCATTTACCATCACCGTACATAGCTACACAGTTTTCCTTTTCCGATATTCTTGTCGGCTGTCCGCTGTGCCAATTTGAAAATTGAGATTTCGACATTGTAACTTTTTCGTAAGTGTTGTCTCTCTGAAAAATAAAAAAATAAAAAGAGCACAAAATAATTTAAAATTCTAACAATCACAGCCCGTAATCTGATCAAAAGCGCAGAAATTTTAAAAGAAAACAAATATTTTTCGTAATCATTTTATCCATTAGTTATCATTACTACTTGTAGTAGAATCGTGATTACAGCATTATATTTAAATTGAGAATAGAATTTTTTCTTAGTTTAAGGAGACCTGAGGTTTGAACTGTGAATAAGTTGCCAGTTGGTTTGTTCTTATGCAGTTAATTTTTGCCTATGAAAGTTAATTTATCAAGTCCTATGATTTAACATGATTTAAGAACAACTTCTAACATCTATGAACGAGGTGAGTATCGAACCCACATACAGTTGAACTAAAGGTTCATACATTTACCTTTAAGTTCTAGATTAGCTTAAACCTCCAATCGATGTTGCTGTAAATTCTAAGTCAAACATTGCATTAAAGATCAGCGAACTTATTCTAGTCACTCATATGTGTAACTGTGTTTCGGAACAAAGCATAGTAAACCAAGTTAGAATCTATGTACGAGATTTCACCTAAATATTTCTAGCCATTCATAAAGATTTAGATGAAAATATACATACTGTAAAAGTAACAAAAAATGAAAATCCAACTTTAATATCGTTTTTATTGCCTTGAGAACTAAAGCGTAACATTTCTTTCTTCAAAGAATTGATTTAAAATAAATGAATGCCTACATTTATATTCTAATCAGTTGTTGAAATTGAAAATATAATTGACTTCAGAATGCTAAAAAAGGCCAATTTTTTTGGTTATTTTATCATTGAAAGCTAACGTTGCTCAACAGAATAGCCATTCTTTCACATGAAAGATCCTAGATTCCCACCTAGTCACTTCTGAATGGATATTACGTATTTCTTCATTTGTCACAAAGGGTCCTTGAAAGCCTTCCTGGCTTTTATCTTTGAGGCAATTGAATGTGACATTAACATTGTGAAAAGTCTTATCGGATGTCAGTATGAATATAATATACTGTCATCAGATGCAAAGTTTCGATACAGAAAATTATGCCTTTTATAAATGGATGCAATAGATCGTTATTGATGTTAATATTGATTAAAATTGATTATATTAATTTAAAATTGATAAATAATTATATTATTTTTGCTTAATTCTCAAAATTTAAATTTTTTTTAGCAATGAAATTGTTTTTTACGAATATTCAAAAAATTGCTTTCCTTATTTGCATTATTCTTATTACAAATATATCTTTTAAATGGGAAGCAAAATGTTTAATCGAAGAGCTGAAAGCTATGTTACATTTACTGATGCACAAATTTTGTCCTTAGCAATTTTATTCTGGTTTACTTGATAGTTACAATTCTTACACATAAGAAGACAGGTTACTTATCGACAAAATTTATTTGATTAAAAAGCAGACTGCGCTAACAAAATTTATTTTTGCTCACTATATCTAATTTTAACAGAGAATTTCTGAAGTATCATCGTGCTAAAAATACCAGTGAATGTCAAACAATGTACTTAGAAAAAGACTTGATGAACTCTAAAATTGATCACGCACAATCTGGCGTGTAGGCTGAGCGGGATTTGAACAACCATCTCTTTTTTTGCCTTTCGAGAAAACTTTTCTTGAGCAGTCAGTTGTATTTATGAATCGTAAGGGACCAAAACTAGAAAGCTCATAAGCAACAATTCCGACAGTTGTGTATGAAGGAACCAGAAGATAACATCCATTTTCCATTGTACAACAATGATTGAGACATGAGTGACAATGAGTTCGAAATGGAGTGAGTGAGTGCTTTTTTTTAGTGCAAAATCCAAAAGTGAATGTACTGCACAGAAAGAAATAGTTAAAATTGTATAAAATCATAATAATGTCCATTATAAAATTGGCAAAAAACACGTTTGTTGCTGTAAGAAAGTATAAATTTGAGGCTTATGTAAATAAAAATTTAACAAAGAGAATGCATTAAAGGCATCGAAAACTTCGATAGTACTTAAGAAAACAAAGAGATTTGAATGAGATGTTTCCCCATGCAAGTCGAGTAAATTTAAAATAGTTCGGTGGAAAAAGATAAGACGAAGGTGGTTAAAATTAGGACATTCAATAAGGATATGGTTCATAGTTAAAACTATTTTACAACTCGAACACAGGGGTGCAGGCTACTTAAATAAAGTATAAGTATGTATGAAACGTGTGAGACCGATCCGTAAACATGATAAAATAGCGTCAGCATGCCTTAATGTGATACTGGTTCCAATTCCGAATGAGAGGTTTTATACAGAAGCATTTGTTTCTTGCTTGCTGATTCCAAGAATTCTGCCAAATAGAGCGATTATATACAGAGATTGAATGATTGATGTTGACATAAGGTATTGCTTGATTTATAGAGTCCTTACTTTCCTTTCAATGAATTATGCTAGTTCATTGCTGGTAATACTGACATGACTAGGTACCCAGCAAAAGAAAATTTCAAAACCATTGTGAGACATTTCATTTAACAAAGTTAAGATTTTAGCAACTACGGTATAATAACGTTGAGGAAAATTAAGCTGCTTCACAATGCTCATACTATAAACACAGGATCTGCACAGCCGAGAGCACTTAATTATGTTAAGAGATTTCAAAATGGCGACAATTTCAGCAGTATAAATAGAATAGACAGAAGGAAGACAATAACTATAGATAGTAGTGCCTTAAATTATATCACATTTGACACATCTGTTTTTGATTCATCAGTAAAAATAGAACAGCAATTATGGAATGTATTCTGATAAAGGCCTTAAATTTGTTTGAAAATAGTGAGAACATTATGTTCTTTACTAAACAGAGCTAAGTTGTTGAAACAGCGTACTTGTCGAATAGCCTATGGAGGAATACTGTCGTAGTCAGCAATCTTAAATGGAGTTGTGATCATTAGTCTCTACTAAAAGAGTATGAATCCTGACACAAAAGGGAGGAGTGCAAGAAGTTAAAAAATTTCTTTAAGAAGAATTAACACTAGCATATTTTAGTGGGTAGTTCAAAGTAGAAAACTTCTGAAATAATAATTAGGGAAAAATTTTATGTGCCGCAATTTTAAAACAAGTAATTTTTGTTATTAGCAGAGAGACTATTGACGAGTTATATGCAAAATGCTCTACTACAGATTGGAAGTGCAGTGTGGTGAATTAGTTCTAACCATTTTAGAACAAATTTTGAAGCAGAACAATACGCCACACTGCCATAATCGACATGGGACAATATTACAAACTGATATATTATGCACGATGAGGTTCGATCAGCACTCTAAGATGTGTTTGAAAGAACTTTCACTAAGTTAAGAGATTTTTCACACTTCTTTTGAAAATTGAATACATGCGGCAAGAAAAAGTAAGTCTCTTAACAGAAATTATCCCAAGGTATCGTATTTTTTTAACAATTGAAAGATAAACATCAAGAAATTGGATATTGGAATCCGGGTGAAGATTACGTTTCCAACAGAATTGGATACAATTCCTCTTACTTGGCGAAATGGAGTAGCCACTTTTTGCCCCACTAGTCAGTGCTATGATTTACAGCCATCTGTAGTTATCATTCCATTGAATGTACATCTGAACCTTGACAGGAAATATTTAAATCATCTGCATAAATCATATTTTTAACAAAAAAGGTAAAATATAAAACCCTGGAGATATAAACAAAAAAGCGCGTCAAGCTTAATACACTACCCTAAGGAATGCCCTCGGATTGAACAAATGATCTAGACAGAATAGACCCAATGCGATGGGCATAATGTAGATCAACGCCATGTAAGCGTGGTAGGTTGTTCCGGAGATTCAAACCATGTAATACCCAAAGAATTCCATAACTCCAGATTCTATCATAAGCCTTCGCAATGTCTAATAATATTGTTACAAATTTATAAAAAAATATTTTATATGTCTTAAAATATCTCAGACAGATCGGAAATACTCACATTTTGGGCAAAAATTGCGGTATTTAGACGTGTTATACGTTAAAAGCGGGTTTTCTAACGATTTGGTGACTTGGCAATGTTTTGGCGAGAAAACTTGGCGAGTTGGCGAGATTTTTGGTGACTTGGCGAGAAATGGATATTTCTCGAAACATCCATCACCTAAGCTCTAGGACCAATATTTAGCGAGATAGCCTAGAAGCTTCCAGAACCTTGGTGAAATTAGTAGATTTCTCCACCAAGTCAGGTATAAATACCGCAGCGCAACATGGTTAGGAAGGTTTTGTACACACAGTCAGTTTTGTGAAGACGATTAGTCGTGACTGCTAGTTTAGAGAAGCTGTTCTCTGCCTGAGGTATTTGTGACCTGTGATTGGAAGCTGTTACTTATCGTATCTGATGAATTGTATCTGTATAATTGTGATTATTACAGCTGGTATTTCTAGTGGAATTTTTACGAATAAAAGTCTTGTGTTCATCGAGTAGTTGCTTTCTTCAACTCTCAATCCACACGAAACACAAAGCTCGGTACAATATTGATATAAGTTTGTTCCTACGAGCGAAAGTAATTCTAATATCGTTTTTCAGGTTAATAATGCTGTCTAATGTATATCTACAACCACGGAAAATCCTCAGCTGCTGAGGTATTCACCTATTATTTTTAAGTAAAAAACAAGACGTTTATAACCATGCGTTCCATTGTCTTACAAAGGCAGAATATTATGGTTGTAGGACGATAATTACAAAAATCTTTTCCTGGCTTTAAACTGGGAATGATTATAGCTTCTTTCTTCTAGGAAGGGAAAATATTCTCCTACCAGATGCTGTTGAAAATGAGCAGAATGTTGGCAAGAGAAACTGGTCTTAGATGGTGAAACATTTAATAAAAAATCCCATCTGGACGTGCACTAAAACTATGAATATCAGATACAGCCTTTTTAGCTCATACATGTGAAAATCGCAAGTAACTGTTCAAAATTATTAAAATTGATGTAGAAATTGCTTCATTAATTTATTTGTAACATCCATAAGGAAAGAATAAACATCAGTGCTAGTCACCAAGATCGTGAAAGAGAACTCTTGGTACAAGCTATTAGCTGCTTTCAACTTTTTCCAAACAAGCTTGATAGGAGTGTGAGAAGTATACCGTAGATAGGATGATGTATCCCGTATCCAAGATTCCCTATAACTTTGAGAATGAACCTTGAGGGCAATAGCCATTGCTTTTTTAAAGGCAATTAGATTATTAGTAGAAGGGTGTCTTAGATATTACAAAACATTTTTGTTCACGATATTCATTTGCACAGACTTCATACTAGCAGGTTTTTCGCAGTCTTCAAAAATATTTTGGGATGTGAATATTTTCCTTTATGAGAAGAATATTTTGGGATGGCTATTTCAACAGCTTCCATAATAGTATTTGGGACTTTAATCATTCATATCAGTGCCAGTGATCATGTCACCTTAAATAATAGTCAGTTCAGCCGAAGAATACTAACTAGTCTGCCTTATAATACTTAAAGGTGGTGAGTCACAACCCATTACAAAGTGTACCAGCAAGAGTAAGAATTTCAGGAAAATAATCACTGCCATGCAAATCATTTTCAGAGGTGAAATCCAGATGAGGTAATAAAATGGGAAAGCAAACAGTCAAATCTAGAGAATGAAATGTATTGGTAGGGGAAATGAAAGTCAGTTTTCATCGTTATTCAAGAGACAGAGGCAGTGATCAGTAATCAGCTGTTCGATCACGAGAATTAGTATTATCACTTCCCTCCGGGCACTATGACCATTAAAATCATCTATTAAAGCACAACAAACAGGAAGTTAATGTAACAGCTTCTATAAGTAGTCTTGAGAGATGACATTACGTGGTGATAAATAAATGTTAACGACAATGATAAGAAAATTAATATATATTTTACATGACACAGCTTATATTGAAATACGCAAGGGAAATACTGTGTGGGAGTAATTTTTCGAAGCTAGAATATATATTCAGCCAGATACAGCATTATCAGGTATGTCCATTCGATAAGGCGAGAAACCTCATATTTTTCAAGCAGTATGAGATTTCGAGTTGGCTTCTTGGAGGGCAAAGCTAGCAGGAGAGTGCGAATCTATTATGTCCTTAATGTCAGATATATGTGTGTGGAAACCACGGTAATTCCAAAAAAGGAAGACCACAATTATGAAGAGTTTATTTTTATGATAACATGATCTATTCTTTTCAATCACCTCAAAGTTATCGACATCAGTATCCATATCGCTATGTCTGTCTATGGTGGATTTAAAAGTAGATAAATTTGATTGAACTCTAGCCTAAAGCTTTTTTCTGGTATCGGCCCACTTGCTTTTTGGGGTGTTATAAAGACAGACTTTCCTGGAGTAGGTAATTTTATATCAGGTTTGTGTCTCAGGTTTAAAAAAATAGTTTTAAATGATGAAATGTCAGTCTGTACAGCGATTGATACTGCTTTTTAGTACATGGGCGTACGGCTTCTCAAAATGGTTTGTGAGAATTTGAAGAGCTATTTTTAAGATTCTTGACATGAGATTTTTAACATTTTTATCCTTTGAATTTCTTTTTCATGTTGCCAGTGTGTGCAGGTTTTAGAATATACATTATGACTTAATTAACAGTTTATACAAAACGGATCAAATTTACAGTCAGATTTTTGGTGTTCCAGACTTGAGGATCGAGTACAAGCATCTTTCAATCTAAAGAACATTTTAGAGTGTCTAAATCTATTATAATTAAAGCATCGCATGATGTATGGAATATAAGGTCTGTTAGGACAGTTCAGATAGCCTGCATTTATTGAGTGAAAAAGATTGGGACAGTCAAATGTCAATATTAAATTTTTGTTGGGAAAATTTCTTCACCATGACGGATGGTGATTCGACTGACATAGAAAACACTTTGGTCTTTAGTTCTTCCAGAATCTCCATTTCATATACTGATAAAATGTCTATCTCTGAAATTATACCACGACATTTATTAAAGGATTTATGACTTGAGACTACGACGGGGATTTTTCCAAAAGCTTTTAAAAATAAAAAGGACTTCAATTTTTAAACTGATGAACTCTCTATTAGTAAATCTCCGGATCTGAACTTTTTTATATTACAAAACTCTCCGGCAACAGCTTTGATTGTTAAAAATAGTTTTAAAGGGATGACATTTGTATAAGCATGACATGACTTATATATTATTCTGTATTAATATGATCTTTGGGTAAACATTTCCAAATCCGTTATCAAGCTTACTCGCTAGATGAAATGAGTTTAAGCACTCATCGTAGCCTGAATTTTTTGGATCCATGAGAAAGAAATTTGTTCATACCGGTAGGCCCTCACGCATCACAGAGCTCAACACGGGAAGACAGTAATCAGATCTGGTGACAACCAGTCTCAGCACTTACCTTAGTGGTCACCAGAATATAGTACTACATGTTGAGATAAAGATATAACGAACATTTCCACACAACCTAAATTGCGGGGCTAATTTGCAACTTATTTGAAGATCAAATTGCAGTAAAATGCAGGGGAGAAAATACTCCTAAAATAGTGATAACCGATTTACTGAGAGCGGACTTACTCCACCTACCCATCTATAGAGAAGTTTGGGCCAAAAGGAGAGCAGAGGACACCATAGGACACCAATTTCTCCTTTACGGAACGCCATACATGGCCAACATGTGGGATAGAATACCAACGGAAATACAAGCTAGAACCCACTGAATAGCAAAGTAAAACATTAACCAGAAGTCTTGATCTTGACGACGTCAAAGAAAAGATAAGGAAAGGTATAAGACAAGAGAAGTAGAAGAAGAAAAGGATAAAAATCACTGGGGTACATCGGGACTGCGGCACTCCCATTTACTTAAAGAGGGTAAGCCCCCCTGAGAGTGAGATCGAAATGGGACAAAATTTGAAGTTTGAGATACTCCTATTTGGTAGCTGTGAGCTTTTATGTATGCTATGTTAGAAGTTGAACTTACTGTTTCTCTCCTACCAATCCAGTAGAAACTTTCTTGGTTTCTCAGTTTTCTTTTCATGAACATGGACACCGCTGAATATTTGAAGGTGATGAGATTAGCTCCATAGGTCCGGCATTTTGCTTGCGCCTCCAGCCAGGGCAATTGTTCACTCGGCTTTTCAAAAATCCCATAACAAGAGGTTCCGAGTTTTAACCAGCTGCTGATGTTTGGACACACGAAAGGATCTTGTGATGGCTCCGTCAAAGTTGGATCTGGAAATAAATTTTATTGAAACATAAATTTAAAAAGAACATCAACCAAACAGGATGGTTACCAAAAATTTCCTGGCTACTGTTAGAGCATCAGAATTATATGATGATATAACACACCATCTCTAATGGAAAAGCCATACCCATATATTCAAAGTAACCAATAATTTGTATCGACTCATGATCATAATTGTTTGGATTTATTACGAAATTTATTTGCATAGAAAATGAGGTAGCAACGATTTGAAATTCGGAATCGATACGAGAGAATTCAAAAACATTGTAATAACTGCTTTTTCAATGCATTATCGTTTTGTTCTCTTGTGTCCGATTATATTGTTAATAATGTGTACATTAAAATATACTTTTCATAACTACAGTAAAATGACATTTTTGACTCAAAATGAAAATAAGACAATGTATGAAGATTTTTGAAGTATTCATTCAAAGTATCGAATAATATCGTCAGTGAAGGTTCTGGATCTTTCATTTATCACATGTTCGTTTCTTTTGTATATTCCTCTTTATAATTTAAACTCTAATTGTTTAACGCAAATAATAGTATTCACAATAACACTCAAGAATATATTTTATGCTAAATACAAGACTACTCAGTCCTTAATTAATTTTTTGAATGTTAGTTAAGCGTAAAAAAGTTTCAGGACATTTTCTTTCCACTTGATTAATTTTAAATTATGACTCAACCACTTGTTAATGCGTCTGAGATGGTGGATAGAACTTCTATAAATATAATCGCTTTATATTTGTTTGTATTATGTTAAGGATACGCCAATGCGATTGGGCTTTTGAATAAATTATCAAGACGAAACCAAATATAAGCATCATCTTGCAATTCACTGCAGATATTAAATCTTCCAGGTATTGATAATATTTCATCTAGTGCTTTTTTCACATAGTTATGATAGTTACTCCCAATGCTATAACTACGAGGTATTTGCACGTGCTCAATAGGTTAATAATACAATATTTTGAGTTCCAGATCTCACTTTTTTTAAACTACAAAAATTATGGGTACTGACTCATTAACAGAACTTTATTCTGATATTTCTACCTATGCGGTACTTCTATATGTCCCAGAACTTTTCCGATGGCTAGTGTTTCTATAAATACATAATATTTCAATCCTGAAGTAGGTGCTACCACAAAACTCATCGCATAAAAATTTGCTTGGAAATTGATGCGTAAAGACTATAAGGGCACGTGCTTGTTTCCCATGACAAAGAGTGGAAACTCAAAGACACATATTCAGTGATCCCAGACTGTACAGAGTTCCTGGTGTTCATTTTCAGCGTATCCACTTGGAATCGTGGGATTGTTCCTTTCTTTGAAAGGACATTCCTACTACATTAAACAATTCAAAGTTTTACTCGATGTCCCGAGGCATATCCAATCACAGAAATAATCGCTGAAACAATTGCTACAACATTGATACAAAAGTGGGTATCAAGATTTGATGTTTTTGGTGAAATAACTATAGACTAGGGATGTCATTTTGAACAACGCTTTTTCAAAGAAAAAGTTGCGTGCCTCAGCATTCAAAAGATACGTATAACATTTTACCATCCTAGTTCTAAAGGACTAATCGAGTAGGGATAAAGGCCGCACTAGAGGCACATGCAAATTCAACTGGCTTTTCTTTTTTTCTCGGTTTACGTTCCGTAATTAAGGAAGACAAAAATGCTATACTGCTTCTGTGTTGATGTATGGAATAACACTTCACTTACATAGGGATTTTTTTCCTGATTCAAAAACGAAAATAAGATCCAATTTCGTGAAAAACTCAAATAAATTATGTGGAATCAGTTTTCATGCTTTTTTCAAAACTATTTTCATGCATCCATAATTGCATATTTGTGTTCTTGTTTTCTTAAGGTATGATGCAGCAAAAAACCATATGACGGACCCTTTGCTGTGTCAGATTGGGCAAATCTAATCCTGATTGATAGAAAAAATAAGGACTTGTTTCTTTCAGTAAATAGAGTCAAGCCATCGTTCTGGCTGAAGACTACAGTTCTGTGCGGTCAATAAAATGTGCCAAACGGGTGAAATGCGTTTTCATGACATAAATTTAATTTTAAGACGTAATGTGATCGTGTACATGCGCGGAATTCGTTTGTCTGCAAGTAACCCTTGAAGAAACACTTTAAACCCTTAACAAATTATTAATCAAAATTTAATAATTTGTTAAGGGTTTAAAGTGAATGATGTAATGTTTATGTTTAGAAACTTTTTTGAAAGTTACATTTTTGAACATAAGTTTGCAATGAATTTTTTGTTTTAATTTTCTTAGGTAAAATTTATTTTGAAAGTTTAAAAAATAAATTTCATATTGTTTTTATAAGTTTGAATTATTATTTGGAATTATTACTTTCCCCGCTGGATATGTATTCTCACGTAATCATTTCGAGAATATCATGGTATACTGGAGTCGATGAATATGCAATCAATGATTAGGACAGTTATTTTATTTTATGTATTTAATTAATATTGATGTTGCATGTAATATTTTTATTTTGCATTTAGGTATATATTGCTTATAAATATTTCATATATATTGGCATTTAGATTTATCTAGTATGAGTTAATGTTGATTAATTTGAAATAGTTTTTATAATGTATATTTACATTTTAGATTTATTTTCACTGCTTGTATTAAATTGGGACTAAATTGTACTGCAGTGATTTTTTTAATGTGAGCAATGTAACCCAGTTAATTAAATTTCAAATTTTAATAAAAAATGCACTTTGTTTACATTTAGAGATTTAGCTTTATTGTCCGAATCTCACCCGCTGTTGGCTGTGTGATTAGTTTATATTTGTTTTTTATTATGTAATCTTGGGGAAATTAGATTCTAGCTATTAGTATTTTAATATTCCTGTAGTAAGTAATTAAAATGAAATATTCGAATTTTTAAAATATATATTTGAATTTTAAAATAGCGTGTGATTACGTAACTGAGTTTTGAGAGCGATCGGTATTCGGTAAAGAGGTATTGCGCGTAGTGGAGTAATTTAGATTTGGCGAGATAACTGCAGCTCTTGGTGCGAGAATCGGAAATTGCGCCAAACCTGCAGCATTCCGTGGTCTTTTAATATCATTTTTTTAAAATTAACGTTCAAAATAATGCTGACAAGCCACCTGGTGCTACTGACTCTATAAGCAACAAGAAATCCACCCAATTTATGGTCAAACTAAGTGCATCTCCCCAGATGATACGTACAAGATTGACTGTCGACAACTTCCTTACCCAGATCAAGAAGCTCAGGGAAGACGATATTGTGGTGATTTATAATCGTAATAGTTTGATTTTTGATTGAGTATAAGTATATTTTTATAAAAAATAAGATGGCAACAATTTGGAATTCGAAAACTATGCAAGATTATTCAAAAACGTTGTAACAACTACACTTTGGATGCATCGTCACTTTGTTCTATTTTTAATAAACTTGTTCTCATTAATATGCATTATCAATAACTACAGAACAATGACAAATTCTTACCATGCTTGCTTCGAATGAAGTTTGTCACTGAATACAGTGGAAATACATACATAAATTAATGTATAAATGGAGTTTTCAATGTAAACATAAACTAACCTCAGTTGACCGGAAGCCATCTCAAATACTTTCGGTTTTCTCTTTTCGCATTGAAAATCAATTCAATCGCAAAAATTTTTATTTAAATATTTTTAGGTATTTATTTCTGTTTACGAACATTTTTTATTTTATCCGTTAAAATCATAATTTTTAATAAGAGTTCAGTCATTGGTAATCCCATAAATTTTAAAAACATTTTTTAATTTTTACTTAAATAATCCTGATGGACTACCATATTTTGCAGGGAATCGCTCCTATTGTTGTTCCTATAAGGACCAATTGTTGATTCCTGTAAGAACCAAATGTTGATTCCTGTACGAACCAAATTTTGATGAATGATATATTGTAACCCCCATTCTAACTCTTGTTATTACTTATTTCAATTGTTAATCGTTTTCTTCTTTAACTAATTTTTAATTTTATTCATTTATTACAAAATTTCAGAAAATATATTTTGCGCGCAATTGAACAATAAATCATTTCAAATATTAAGCAAGGTATTATTTATGTTGTCATTTATAATATTATAAATTTTATTAAAATTTTCTTCATCATGCTAGAATATATGAATTGGTATCAATTATGAGTAGAACAAAATTGTTATGATATGTTTATTTGCTTGTCGTTTATTAATATTTTAAACAAATCTTGGTTTTTATTGCAATTAAAATTTAAGTCTTATTTTTAAGAGTTGATTTAATATATAGCTAATTAAATTAAGGATTGTAAATCGGGTTCCATTGGAGATTTGAACATTTTCACTTGCGAAAGTAAATTTGCTTCAGCTCGCATATTGAAACCAAATGCTACGCAACAACTACTACCTTTATTTGCTTTCTGCATTTCAAAAAAATTTTTGTAGGATAATTACTTTTAAATGAATATTTCTCAAAACAATGGAAACTACAGAAAACAAGCACAATGACATAAGACAATTATGGAATAATGAGCAGGAAGTTTCGTGCCGGAAGTTTTCTAGATCTCCCCTATAGTAACGCCCTCTATTTTACACTTTACATAAACTTCCATCCATAAAGGAATTTAAAAACCTGCTAGGCATTTACTTAAAAAGATTAACTTGGAAGATTCATACAAACAAAGATGATTTGTGTTTATCAATGACGCACAATTTTATGATCAAAACTTCTTAATTTTACCACTTTATCACAAAAGAGTTAAGATACATGGGCATAAACTGATAAATGACGAAGGCTACAGCAACGAAGGATAATTGATGACTTAAAATAGGCTAAAATTTCTATAAATTATTTTCTTTTTGGTCATTAAAAATGGCAGCAGCCTTTATCATAAATCTAATAATTATCAATAAATAAGGTTTGTATGTTAAAAAGATAATGTTATTTTCCTTTTCGTTTTCAAAATATGTTCATATTAGCCAATCCTTTTAGATTGTTAGCACAGATGCCGTATATTTCAGGATGCCAAATTCTCCGTTTAGTGATTTTTGGCAAAATTTCTTATTTATCTAGCAACCTGGTTTTTATTACGTCATAAATATGGAGACCAATAAAAATTATTTTGAAAATTCTATTTTCGAAACCTAAGTATTAATATCATCGCGTACGCCACAATACATCTTGTGGCAACATTACTATATACTGGAGTGAGAGAGAGAGATTACGTCATAATACATCATTTTGGGCAAGATTTCTATATACCGGAGAGAAAGAGAGAGAAACGCTCGTTTTTTCGAATCTCTAATTTACATGAAATCATGATTACGAACTAGTTACTAATTAGTAAAATAATATGATATATGCATAATTTTAATTCTCATTTACGAATAAAATTTTTGAAAAATCTCTTGTTTGCGGATTTGCTTTCAGCATGTCCATTTTTTGCACCTTGCACTATTAAATCCAACCAACCATCTCTTTCAGGGATTTTTCGTTTGCGTTCGTTTTAATTAATCAAGGTAATGAATAAATAGAAATTTCGATTCTAAAATCAAAGTTATTTAAACTCTAAATTAAAGGAAAATACTGTAGAATTCTAACTATCTGAACTTTATCTGAATCGCTAATTATCCAAATTGCTTTTAGAATTTCAGAAAAATAAAGATTGTAAAATTCTAATGAGAAATGAAAAAAAAGGAAAAAGCTCGAGAAAAGAAAAGGTAAAAGAGATGAGAATGAAAGAGAGAGAGAGAGTTGGTTGGTTGGTTTTTATGGCGCAAGGTCCAGATAAGGACAAGCTGCGCCAAAGAGAGAGAGAGAGAGAGAGAGAGAGAGAAGGATTGTCACTTGAGAAATTCAGAAACATTCTTTTGAAAATTCTTGAATGTTCAGAAGTTAGTGCTGAAGATATAGGAGAAGGGATTATGAATCAGGCACTGGATTTCAAACTGAAAATGATGGTTCATTTCACTGGAAGAGTCAGGAAAGAAGATAGTCTCAATATCCAAGTTGAAGTACACCCGGTATCATGAGCTAGTAATGCATTTGCTGACTTTGAAATTGCATTGAAATAAATGGAACCTTAGTCTAAGTATAATTATATGCAAGTTCTCAGCGTCAAACGAATACAAGACTTCATTGCCCGAAAACGAATGAAGGCAATGAAACATCTTACTCTGTCAGAAACGTTCAGCAAGCAATGACTTTCATTTACAGAACTGTGCATACATACTGTATTAATTTACAGCACTGTACATACATACTGTATTAATTTACAGCACTGTAGATACATACTGTATTAATTTACAGCCCTGTACATATATACTGTATTAATTTACAGCACTGTGTACATACATACTGTATTGTACAGCACTATACATACATTTTGTATTAATGTACACCATCTTAACATGGAAAAGTATTGTTTTTTCATTTAATTGATTAAAAGCTTTTTTTAAAAAGAATATGTAGCTTTTTTATTGCATTTTCAACATACCATAATTACTTAAAATGGACCTTTTTTTCTAAAAAAATCCATTCAACCAAACTTTTGATTATCCGAATGGGGTCCGTTCCCAATTGATTCGAATAATTGGAACTCTAACAGTATTATAAATTGTAATGTAATTTATGTGAGTAGACATAGAGCTAATAAGCCGACCGATGGCTGAGTGGTTAGCTTTCCTGAATCATAGGCTGTTGATCCCAGGTATGAATTCCGGTTTGGGCAGGGATGTTTCAAAGCAGGAATATGGCCCACAGTATAAAGCGCGTTTGTGGTGGTAAGACGTGGGTAATGTTACACGCCTCTGACTTGGTTCAAAGATACCATCCGGTTAACAAAAAGTGAGTGGCCATTGCTGGCCTTTTTGTGGTGAAGGGTTAGTCACCAAGTAACCGTCGTTATTAAGGAAAAAAAGCGAAGATACATTGAGCTATTAATAGGCTCCAGCCTCAAGTAATATTCACCACTAGTTTTTTGAAGAAATGGGATGTTTAAATTAGGAGGGAGAAATCTCCCTCCTAACTTAACTTTCAGCTTGGCAAACATTTGAATGTAATCCATAGCTTCAAGTGAAAATATCATAGAATATTTTATGGACGGACTGATCGTAACTTGGAATCGCCACATGAAACTTACGTTTTGCGCACAATGCTCTGGTGAATGTATGCTTGAAATTATGTTGCTGGAAAAACGATATTGAGATTATAATGATTTGTTAAATTTTAGAATTCATTTTGAACTTTCGGGTTTCCTTCAATAAGCCAATATAACTGAAGAAAGCCAAAAAAAATTATTTGACGATCTGAGTGAAGACAAATTACTCTTCCACAGGAACTTGAGTAAAGAAACTTACAGCTCCTAGAAATTTCACTTCTGGACTTTTTGAATCTGGATTGGAATCATAAGTGCTATTGAATGGTTAAAATAATTGTAGACAAAATAAATGAGAATGAAAAAAAGCTTTTTCAAATATCAAACAAGGAAATGAGCTAGTACTTAGACCGTCTACAAAACAAGTAGACAGAAAGCTAACAAAATTAATGTTGTTTTTGAAAAAAATAGCAATACTTTTCTACACCGAAAAAAGTGTGCCTTAATTTTCTCAATAAAATGATATTAAGAGTTGTTTTAAATATAAATTTTATTTCATATTTTTTTTGTAATATAACGTATACAAAATTTTTTAACAGCACTGTACTTATCAAAACCTGAAAAAGGTAGCTTTAATATTTGTTAAGTTTTAAAATTATATTAGTATTTTTTATTTTATGAATTTTCGATTGTAAGAATATTTTGCCCGTTTCTATGTATCTGTAACTACTGCAAGCCTAAAAATAGTAGGATGAGTTTAAATATTTAATTTTTATATAAAATACATGAAATGGAAAAAATGTTTAACATATAAAAAATGACATTTTACATGAAATGACTATTAACTTATTCAAATGGAAGCACCATCTATGAAATTTCAGTATGTGTATTTGACTTAAAAATCTCTTAAATGATTCATTTATTAATATGACTTGCAGAATTAATAGTGATTAAGTTATATTAATTCCAATTTTGATGTTGAGAAAACTACTTATGGACATGGTTGTTGTCAACGGCGAAAAATCTTAATGATGAAAGCCCGCGACGTACATACACCAACATAAAAACTTTTCCTTTTCAGTTGAATTACCTTTTTACTCAATCTTGTTATTGAATTGAATCCCCTTTTAACAATAATCTGTTTAAATAATAAATTTTACACTTTTACTGTTTAAACCAATTACAATTTTTTTTTTAGATATTCCTTCATTATAGTTTTATTTTCTTACTATAAATCTTGATTCAAATTCTGTGAATGAAGAGCAACTGTTAAAATTTAAATGACTCGAATCTTAACTTTGAATGAAATTCACAACTACTTTGTTACACATTTCCCAATAATCGGCTACCATTAGAAATTTAATCATGTTCAGAGCTACAAAGGGCGAAGATGATGACAACTTACACAGTGGGGCAGAGAATGGATATGCCCTCTTCGTCTAGAAAGAGATAGGATAAAGAAACACAGAGAGAGAGAGAGAGAGGAAGCTTCCAAATCTGAACCAAGATTTGAACCCGGGTCCTAGTGCTTTGAAGTTAGAGACACTAACCTTTTTGTTTTATAGTATATTAGTAAAAAAAAAAATAAAATACATTAACTAACGAATTTTTGTCAAATTGGATAGTTTTGCAAATAAATCCTTTTTTTTTTTTTAAATCCATCCCAAAATTCTGCAAAACATTGGGAGCATGTCTGCCCGAATGTGCCTTGCACTACCTGTTCATAAATATATTTACTCGAGAAAATTAATTTTTCTCAAATTAAGCAAATAAATATTTCTATTAATAGGAAAGCTGGATTTTTACATGAAAATAGATGGTAATCCAATAGCGTATATTTTAAGGGCTTTTTCCAAAAGGCAATTTGTAGCATCATTGTCAAGTATACATTCATAAAATTGTTTACTAATAAATTAAGACATCTGATACGAATTTTGCATTCAACACCTCCGATTTTGCTTTTACAATTATACTGAGGAATCGTGCAAAGAAAACTGGTAAATTCTTTCAAATGAAAAGATGATTTATAGAAGAGAAAGGATAAGTTGATTGTGATTTCTCTTACCAACTTTTTTTTCACAGATATATGATTTCTTTTGGTAACATGGTACATCATTCCATTTTCCTATCATGCTCATTGTGTTATCAAGTTCAACGCATAACTGCTGAAATATAAGAAAAATCAAATATTATTTCGGATCAAATATTCGTAAAGAAAATAAAAGAAACAATTGTCATACAGAAAATATTGAATTCTATTTAAAACCCTTTCTAACGACAAACTCTCTCTGACTTTCATATAAACTCATAAAATCTACAGACAAGCAGCTTTCATGTAAACAGAAACTATTATATTTTTCATTATTAAGATTTTCTAAATTGTTTTATACTGTTGAAATAATTTCTAAATGACCTTGTAAAAAATGGGATGCAGATTGTTTTTCAGCATAAATAAAATAAAAGTAGAATTGTCAACTGTTCCAGTTTACAATAACTACCACAAGAAGTGTATAGCTGTAGGCCTACTTTCGTTTAACATTTAGTTCCTAAAATACCAACGGAAATGCGATTGAGCTGGCACAGCTGGATGAACTTGCTTATTCGCAATACATTTCTTAGTTGGTGTGATGAAAAAATATCATCATCATTTTGAAACTCTTGTTTTGCATGTAACAATATTTTTATTACGTTTTATTTAAATATTCAATAGGTTTCGTTTAAAAATTTTTATACGTTTGAAATAAGCTCAATGATTTCGTTATCTCACTAATATTCTTTACAAATCAACAGCCATTTGAATTAAGCAAAAACAAAGTCGAAATTTATGTGAAGTTCTCTTAAATAGTGGTAAAGTATTCTCTTTTAACATATATTCGCGCATGTCACGTGATATAGTATGGAACAGATTAGATAATGTTTGTAGATTAAGGAGAACAGTTACGGTTCTCGAGGGAGAATTTTACCCCATATCCTTTGTTATGCATATTTGTGTCTGTAATAAAATAATTTAAAAAGACACTGATCTGTCAAATATATATATATATTAATAATTATAATATAACTTTTATTATCTAATAATCTCTAATTTATATCACAACACAGTTTTCCGTGATACACACTGTTACGATGTAAGCTGTAAAATTATAATTTAATTACTGAGACAAATACCAATGATACTTTAAGAACGAGATTAAGATTTCTTAAAAATACGTTCAGATCTATTTAGAAATAACCACACGGTACTTCCTTTTAATATTCAAATGTTGATCATCATTGTGTTCTGAATAGTTATACTATTGGTAATCGCAATATTATAAAAGATTTTACTTATTTATATATTTGGTGATTTTCTTTTAATATAGCTCCATAGCTCTACTGAATATTCGTTATTGACGCTATTCACTTCGCACAACATTCCAATTTCTAAAAGAGAGTTCTTCAGAGTATTTATTTTCACTGGGGGTACCTTATGACACAGTAAATACCTGTGTCAATACATACCCCAGTAATCTGTCTTTCGTTTACTTCTCCTTCTCTCATCTACTTTATCTTCCTTTTCTTTTCCATTGTCTTGAATAAGACTGGGTGTTCTTTTTGAGTAAATATCACAACTGTGTTGCTATTGGCCTCTCCTGGTAACTAAATCATCCACGTGTTTAACATGAATGCAGACTCATACTTTTTGGAAAGAAGGATCGGGGTGATTGAGAATTCTAAAGATTAAACATATGCTTTATTTCAGTTGAACGGGAGTGTGTTATGGACGTTAGTATATGAATCAGCTGTAACGATAGTCGTGTACTTACTGGATGACTCGTAAGGGTGAAGTCCAAATTAGGAGTACATTGAAAGTATATAGAAAATACCTATTATTGATGCAGTTGGTCTATACTTTTGATGGGCTCAGTGGTGGCCATCAGATCCCAAATTTCAATTACACTTTTAAAAAAACAAAATATTTCTCTCCCACAGGAGCATTTATTGCAGAATAAAAATTCAAAGTTCCTTGTTATCAAAAGAAAGAAACGTTTCCCTTTTCTCATTCAAAAGAATATCAGTTATAAATGAGAAAAACAAGAATAACTGCAAGTTCAGGTGATTTCTTTGCAGAAATCGCTAACACAGCTTATTCAGCTGTCACCAGTGTAACATGCGACTGTTAGTGAATATATAGATAGCTTAACATGTTTTTTTTTATAATAATCCTCATGTGGTATGATTTCCGCAAGTGATTTTCTGATCTCTTTGACGGATTAGATCCTAGATAATCACCAGAATCAAAAGATCTAGAAAGTTATTACTACAATCAGGAGGTAATTTATTGTAATTCAACATCACATTCTGACTTTTGCAAAGTCAAAACTTATGCAGAGAGTTAAAATTACATTTATCAACTTAACCCTACAGCTATTTTTTCCAAATGTTGCAATGTTTCCAAAGTCATCATTTTGAATGCTACGAAGAAGTAAACTCATTTGAGTTCATTGCTCGTTGGTTGGCCATGAACGTTTAAACTATAGATCAAAATAAGTATTTATTCACTGTCATGCTGGCCATTCTCTTATTCTCGAAGTAATCTTCAGTGTGTACTTGAGGGGAAAAAATCATCGCTGAAAAAGTGACTAAATGTTATACTAAAACTAGAAGATAAATTACTTCTTGAAACCAGTAGACTTGAGTAATTTTACCACTGTTGGAAAAAAATCACTAAAGTCATTTAGTACACCATCAAATTCTTTGATGCGATTACTCCAATAACAAACTAATGCTTAAATGTAAATTTCTCGTAGTTCGAAATCATTTTAAATTATATCAAAAGATAAAGTTTTTTAAGCTAAAAACTACAAGGGGAACTCTCGTAAGCCTTTTTGATTCACAAGTAGATCCTCAATATCCTTGGAGGATGATCTGCCTTTTTCAAAAATCAATATATAATTTGAGTAATCCATAGAAGATTTGATTTTATGCTCTTTGAAAAGAGCTCTTCAATTTAAAAAATAATTTTGTATCTTGCAACTTCCATGGTTTGCATTCTTATCTTTACAACATCCAGTCCATAATTACAGTTTTCAATTTCGCATGCCGGGCACCTCAGAAACACCTTTCAAAGTTCACAAACAAAATTTCCATTTCCATACATAGCTGTAAATGTTTCAGAAAAGACTGCTGATGGTGCTATAATATCTAATGATGTTTGTACATTTACGTCAAATAATTTTCCAAAAGTTGTCTCCCTACATAATGCCATGTTCAAGTTATGCTCATGGTATGTATAATCTAAAGCAATTAAATAAATGTCTTTCTTAAATTGATTTGTATTCACAGAGTGTACAAGTAACGTCTTACACATTTATTACAAGCATGAAAATATTTTTCATTATATCTTGCAGATTTATACTAATATTTTGTTATTTTATATTTTTAAATATTATATAAGATTAAAAATGCAGTTTGAGTGTAATAGTTTAAGCGTCACTATTTTTATCCTTAGCATCAATAAATGTAAATTCATTAGGTTATTTTATTAAATTTGTTTCGATATATAAACATACCATCAAAATAAAATACAGGATTTATTTTTATTAAAAATGAAACTTGGAACAAGAGTAATCGAAAATTTTAATTCAAATATTCTTTAAAAAATACACTTTTTCTACATTATATATGAATAAAACAATCGTGGAATGTAAATTGAAATAAGGTATTTAATTACACAGTTACATAATTACGGTTCTTTGATATTTCATATAAGTTAAACTATAATTTATTTAAAATCCTTTAATTCAGATGTTTATCTCAATATAGCAATTTTATCTTATAAAATTTATTTAGAAATAGTCAAAAATGACATATGTTAAACAAATCTGTTTTGCTGCACTTATTTTAATAATTATTTTTAACAATTATTTAGCTTTTACAAGAATTTATAACTTTTTCAGAAAAAAAACTTCTGTTACTTCAGTTTTCAATCTAATTAAGAACTTGCAACAGAATTGAAAATATGTACTTACAGATTTTGAACTTGCCTCCACAATACTCATATCTGATACCTGAAAATAAAAAGTACAAATTTAAAGATAAAGTTCTAAAAGAATTGTAAAAAACGCATATACAAATGTATATAATTTTAAATAGAAGCAAAATACTTCCGATTACAAAATGTTACTGTGTGTTACAATAATTAGCAGTAGTATAAGGTTTGATCAAAACTAAATGTTAAATATTTAAATCAACAACATTAATTGGTATTCGATAAATTACAGTTGGATAACACTTTCATCGTACATTAAAAGAAATTGTACTATATGATATAATATATATCACACGATGTATTTTGTTCCAAACTTGTAAAATGGTATTCTCTTAGCAAATTCAAACAAGCTTATACATTTCTTATTGACCTCTATATTAGATTTAATAAATGAGGCCGGCTCATGAAATTGGTGTTGCGAGCCATATATGTGACAGCTATTCTCTCTTAATTCTGTTTTATGGTCTTTTAAGATGGTTTAAAATGATTTGCCGTTATAAATGCGCATTACGAAAATTACATGCGTTTTCATGATTTAAGTAATGCGTTAAGTTTATGAGCTGAGAGAGAGAATGTATTAGTTAGTAATGTTTAGTTAAAATCATACCTTTTCCTTTTGTATTAATCAATTTTGTAACAAAAATCCAGCTATTTTTCCAATATGCTATTTTAGTACGAATGAAACTAAATCAGACTGAACCACTTATGCTCCAATCCTTTGTTAAAATTAATATGCATAAAAATTATGAGAATTCCATACCACAAAGTTCATATTTTGTTTAAGCATTGGCATACTGACAAAAAATACCTTAAAAAAAAGAAAATTCCAAAGCATACTCAACTAAAAATAAATTTATTTTGATTTTAAATCAATTTTGTGAGACTATTAATGCAGGATAGTCTGCCGTTTGGCTCTTTTATACTACTGCAATATATTTAAAGTTTGAGGGCCAACATGAAGTTAAAAATAATGAATTATATTATGCGAAACAAGTTTCGAAATTGCTCTATCGTTGTCTTGCCACCGTATTCACATTAAATGAAAGACTTCATTAAGCAAAAATATAAAATATCAGTTTTAAGTTTAAACCAGGTGTACATCTGGTCATAATATACAATTTTGCTTCTGCTTAGAACTTTTAAAAGATGGATAATAATCCTGACAGCAGAAGGAATTTCAGTAGAAAGTCTTTATTTCCAATCACCAATTTGAACAGTCTCAAAAGAAAAAAAATATCAAACAATTAGCTTCAAACAGTTCAATGATACTGCAATTTTCTTGGAGAAAAAGCTTGAAAATATGTGGTTTAAAAAGACAGGTAAATTTTTAAAGAGAAACAGAAAAATTGAGAAATGTTGCTATTGTAAAATTGATTTAAATTACATACGCGTAATCTTAACTGGAGTTATAAAATTGTGGAAAATACGTGCAAAACAAATTAGTTTGACGCATTTAGTATTTATTTATGGCTAATTACAAAATCACCCACTGTTGGATGACTAGATCTGTATCGTGTTTCTTTCACTATGCAAATTTGGTGGGATGTTTTTAATAGTTTTTAACGTTCCATTCTTCATAGCACAAGAAAACTGTTTATGAAAATGTATTTTTTCATACATTCTTCTCATACAATCTTTCATAAGAAATTCTGTTGGTGTTAGAGTAATCCTGAAGCAATTTTAAAGCAGAAGTATGACTTTTACCATTCGAAATTCAAAACTGCAACATGATCAAGATTGAGATAAACTCAAGCTCATCTCAAAGGAAAGTCACAGATTTGATTTCACAAGCGATAAATGAGGAATAAAACTTTTCTATGTTTCTTCCTTTTCCATACATAAATTAGGCTCATTCTCAGAAAAAAGTTCTTTTCTAAAGCAATATAAGATAGTTCAAAATATTTTGGAACCACTTAGAGTTGCTAAACTATTCACTGCACTAATAGTTTTATAATGGATAATGTGATCAAGATAGACACATTAGACAGTTTAAATTTCTTACCGTAAGGTCCGGTTCGTTGATATTCCAATTAGTGTAATCCAAAGGTGTGTCGTCTGCCCACTTAAAAATTGTTCCCCTGTTCAAGTTTTCTAAGCCAATCCACACACTGAATCCAGTCTCTAAAAGAATGTCCGTCAGAAACTCTGGAACATGCGTAAAAATATATGTCATTAACAACATTGACATGACTTTGATAATCTAAAGTTATTTCTTAGCGCACATTTGCAAATTGTCACACTATAAAATATTCATTAAATTACTATATAATCAATTTTTCAAATGGCTAAATTCCGATTTCTGCTACTATATGAAATAGATGATATTTGTGGTGTGCTAGTGAGTTTAATAAATGTATTACATTAGTTACATAATAATTTACTTAAACTATTTCAAATGTTGATATGAGATAATTAAGTTAGCAAGTGAAAATTACTATTTTTGTTGATATGAGGTGGTATGTTGGGATGAGGTTGAAAATGTATGATGCATAACATACGTTAGTATTAGATATTATACACTTCCAAACGTATGAATTTTATTTATGCGACTAAAAGTACATAAAAATTTATAACGTGTAACAAATATTTTATATGATGTTTTTAAAAGAATTTCATGATAGCAAAACGTTCTTATCGATATGTATTATATATATGTCTTGAATTTAAAAATTAATTTTTTCTTTTAGGAATACCATAAATTGTTGTCAGTTACAGCTATTCAAAACAAAAGCGGATATCTTTGAATTTTTTGTGATCAAAACGATAATATTTAATTAGAAATATAGATATTTTTTATTAAAATTAATAAAAACATACTAGTAAAACTAGGGTATGATTTCAATAATTAGACGGTAATTGATTTTCATTGTCTCCATTATTAAAAAGAGGAAAAATTTTAAGCGAATTCAGTAGTTATTCTGGCAATTTCTTTGCCACTGCATAACAGCTCACTATTTAAAAGTTATTGCAATACCTTTATATATCCATTGTAAACTTGACTTCCAGAAAAACTTTTCAAAAAATGGGCATATTTTTCAAAACAAAATCAAGGAAACACCTTTGCCACTACCAAAATAGATATGAAACACAATATGCTTTTCCTGCTGTTAAAAACAATCTAGGATTTAAGCAAGATTTTTCCACTCGAGCAGCTGGAATCCTAATACTAACAGCATTGCTCTTGATTTTAATTTTCTATAGATAGATGAAAATAAAAGTTTTCTTTAATTTTGTTACGTATTTCGTTTGTCCATGGATTAATTACTACAGGATATTAACTTCAAGAAATATTTTTCGATTAAAATAAATTGCTACTTTTATTATATAATGTGCCTTCTTCAGAACCTAACACGTACATTGACGCGAATATCAACTGTCATGTACAATTATAAGATGCAAGTAATTCTTGCTGATGCTTTTTTACAGAACACTGCATTCACCTATTGATGTCTCTTGACAGAAAAACGCTTAGAACATTTTTCTTGAGAGGATTCGTTGTTACTATATGTTATTGTGGCGGAAAAATATCATTTACATGATTGGTTCTGGCATCTTAACAGATGGTAACAATGAAAACCATTAATATGCTTGTTAGAATTTATTAATATTTTAAATAGGTGATATATATATATATATATATATATATATATATATATATATATGTATATATATATATATATATATATATATATATATATATATATATATATATATATATATATATATATATATATATATATATATATATATATATATATATATATATATATATATATATATATATATATATATATATATATATATATATATATATATATATATATATATATATATATATATATATATATATATATATATATATATATATATATATATATATATATATATATATATATATATATATATATATATATATATATATAAAGTTAAACTGCATTTTTTGAAAACTGCATCAGTTGTGATTATGGGATTTTCATTTTGACAATAAAAGACAACTATGAAAGGTATAAGAGCTCACCTTGCTCTTCTTGGCTGTGAATGGAAACAAGAGCAGCGCCAAGGTTTTTGCAACTGTCAAATGCGTCAGTCCATGTTGATCTTTGGCTGTATTTCTTACCATCAATCCAGTAGCACTTGTTCCCTGGCAAATAGTAAGGAAATCACATCAGGAAATACCTCGAATTGAATAAAACTTGATTAAAACTCGACTTCTTCAATAATTGTGTTATTTAGTGACACTTAAAAAATGGTTAAATTATGAGAAAGGTGAATCAACATAATGAAACTATTCCTTTTATTTTGAGTGAGAAAGCATCGTTAAGATAATAATGAAACCAAATATGTAATACACACAAAGTCTTGTTTTAACAATACTAAATAAATTTATGCGATGCAAAAGACAGTCATTAAATAAATCAAGAATAACTTCCATAATTCGAAGATTGAAGAATTCAAGTGACTTTTTTTGTTTTATTACCGAGTATAATGATCATTTCTATTTGAGACCGATCGCAAAATAATAACAACCAAAAGTCATTGTAAAGTATTTAAATATCAACCGCATTGCCTTCCAGGAGGACATTTTATAAACTGTAGGTAGGTCATATTCACGTGTCGTGATGGTTGCTTTGTTGGATTTTGTGACTTAAGACCCAAAAGGAACAGGCTGGACCAATCCCGTGTCGTGAGAAAGAAATCCTTGGATTCAGTTCAATGAATTTCCGTTCTTAACAGATATGTAAGCAGAAAATCATTTCTCGTTGTTCAATATATATTTGGGATCATATTTAGGATATTGAATTCTTAAAATTACAGCTCTATCACTGTGCCATGGTAGATCAAAATATGCAGATCAGAAAAAAATTACATTTTATTAGACAAAAAATACATAAAAAATGAATGATTTATTACACACAATCTTGAGAAAGAGAAGGATGAAAAATAGAACAAATTATTTTAAAACTAAAAATGTAGAATTCAAATTTTTATCATCATAGATAAAAGTATCTTTATAACATATAGTATTTCTCTTAATTAAATCCTGTGTAAATGAATAATGAAGTAATAAAAAAATACAAAAGAATGTCAAATTAAAAAAAAACTCTCATCAAGTTGTATTTGTGAATATTCATGTAATAAATTTTGACTGGCGTTCATACATTCTCAAGTATTTCTTAAATAAAATAAGTAAGTTTAGGTATTTGATAAATAAAATATAGTCTTTTCGTGAATCTTTTTGTTTATAAGTTTCGTTGTTTTACAACTATTATTAACAATTGTTTTATTAAACTAATATGACTCTTTTCCATATTATGATTTTAAATACTAACTCTAAAACACGAAACGTTTTTGCATTTAAGTTAAAAATTATGGTCACTCAGAAGTATGTAACAGGAATTATTCATAACTACATAGTTGAGTAAAACACCTGCTATATATGTATGCATAATTATAATGTAGAAATATGCTTTTAATTTCACGCTTAATTGCTCAATCACTCGTATTTAAATTTCTTATTATTTGAAAATGATATGCTTTGTATGTCTGACATGAAAACATGGGCTAAATTATACATAAATATTTACACACGAATGTTTTTTGTTGAATAAACATAAGGTTAATAGCATCATAACCTTAATTAATCCTTAAACTAATTATAATTTATGCAGAAATTAAACTATAAAAAGTTAATGATCTCTGTGTGAATGCAATAATTTTAGGGTACTTTTGCATTCAAAATTCTTTTGATAAAATATAATAAAAACTCATGAATATAATTTTTATAAAAAAAATTTCTTTTTAGTGATTACTTTTTGTGTTGGCTGGACTAGTTGCTGAATGATTTCACATTTTTTTAACTATCCAAAGCATACTTTCATTCAAAGAGGCCTTTTCATAATGATTCAAAAACTCTTGGCTTTAGAAAGGAATCATTAAAAAATCCCAACCACCCTTTCCGACAATACGCACACAGAAAATGGTAACGTAACATCTGTTTCTCAATATTCATCAATGGTTGATATACAATAAGAAGAATTACATACCGCAAAACTCTTACCAGGCTTCAAGTTCTAATTTTTAATAGTCTTCGTTTGTAAGAACAAAGAGGCATGTTGAACAATCTCCAATGCATTTTCAGCATAAGCAAGCTTTACCTTACAACTGTGCATTTCGGATGATAGAATCAAAGAAAGTGTTTTACAGCAAGCCATTGGCTCCAAACCTGGATTTAAAGGCATCAGCTGTAGAATGCTTCGATAGTTCCAGAATCATTACCGAACTTACTCTATTTGCTTAACAGGATCTGGAGTGAAAATGCATTCCCGAATATTTGAAAAAAGCAATAGTGTTTCGATCCTGAAATTTGATAAGTATCCTTCCGACTCTCTTAATTATCGACGTATAGTGTTAAGAGTTGCTTATGTAAGACTATCAAGTGTTTGATCAATGCTCGACTTGTCTGTCTTGTAAAAAAGAAATATACATCTTTTAATTAAAGTAGTTTTCGGAAATGAAGATTCACTCTTGATAATATAACATATTTGAAAAGACAGATTCGGAATGCCTTTTTTTCTGCGAGATCATCTGGTTTTCATTTTTTTCGGCATTGAGAAAGCATATGACCGTACTTGACAATATGGAATTCTCCGTAGAATGTACATTTTTGATTTTAAGGGTAATTTGTCGATATTTCTACAATTTTTTACGCTCCTGTAGCTTTAAGTTCATATGGACTATACCTTTTCATTATTATTCAAACTGAGGATGTCCCTCATGGTTTGATTTTAAGTGTATCAGGTTTTTAACCTTTACATTAGTGCCATACTCCTTTAATTATTCCCATCTGTAAATGATATATATTATGTTGATGATCTACAAATATCTTGTCATGGATTAAATATACATTTAGCTGAGTGATAATTTCAACAGCTGTTCATAAGCTCGCGGAATGGTGTGCTGAAAATAATCTCACACGATCTCCGAGCAAGAATACTTGTATTTATTTCTGAAAAAAGACAGGCCTTCATAGTAATCCTGAAATTTATTTTAACAACACGGTTATACCTAAGATCAATGAGTTTAAATTTCTGGGGGTGATATTTTTGATAGAAAGTTACATTTTCTTCTACTTGTTTTACATCTGCGGAAAAAGTGCAAGCGATCACTTAATATCCTGAAATTGCTTTCTAATACATCTTGGGGAGGGAGCTGATCACACATCATTCATCCTAGTTTATCAATCATTATATATTCCTAGTCTAGGGGTCAGCATGCCTGACTGCGGATAGAGAGTTCTTGGGTTCGAATCCTGGTTCGAGCATGGATTTACTCTCTCTATCTATCCTGCCTTTGTTCTTTTATTGTGTGAATGGTTGCCTACCCTATAAACGAGTTCCTATGACATGTGTGTACTGAAGAAGTTGGACTCCACTTTAAAATATGGTTCTGTTGGAAAAGTGGAGCAGCACACCCCATAATGCCAGCCTAACTGGCACACAACAGCAACAAATAATTCTTTTTAGAAGTACAATGAATACAATAGTCTCTGAATTTTTACGCTAAAATTATGTCCAACTTTTATCATCACGTTCCGCAGTACTAACAACTATTCTTAAGAGAATGTACGATGCTCGTTCATTTAGAATTCAACCTTTCTCCATCGAGGCAAACTGCAGTTATTGCTTACAGACCTATGTGATAATCGGATTGACACAATTGATTTGTTTTTTCGTGTATCTTGGTATGATCCAAAAGTTACATTTATTTATTTATTTTTTTGTTTTGTATAGAAAATCGAATACAACGCCTATAGTTTTTCAACAGTTGCATACATCTTACCACCAACAACATCCACTGTTGTTTTCGAAACACCTGTATTCACGAATGGCTCGAAAACAGCAAGGGATGTTGGTGTATACCACTTTTAGCTACAGTCTCCATGTGTTCAGCTCCATCTTTACTACAGAAACTTCTACTATGTATCATGTTTTTCAGCATGTGGAAAGCGTTAGTACACTGAGAGCATGAGTTTCTTAGAAGCTTTATTTAATTGTAACTACACATTGTTTTCCTGTTGTGTCCATAATTTTCAGAGCACTGTAATCCCTTGCAGGCAAGAGTATTTAAGTAGTTTTTTGCTTATATATCCCAAGTCATGTAGTTCTACATGGCAATGAAGGGGCTGATACAGCTGTAAAATTTGCGTCAATTCATATCCAACTATCAATGCCACTACCAGGTGTGGGAAAGAATATTAAAAAATTTATTCATTGTCTTTGACAGGAGGAACTTACAGGTCACCAATAAGTTAAGTGCCTATATTTCTATTTATCACTTTACCATCAATTTCACCACAACGAAGTATTTATGTTGGATAAACTCTCCTTTTCATCGGGCCCACACGTTTTACACACAAACATTTATTTGAATTCATGGTGCAAATGTGCGATGAACCACATGTTGTTTTATAGTTTAATTTCACGTACAGATTTTATCCATCATCGATATAAATTTTTTGACTGAAACATTTTAACTTTAAATAATTTGCTCGAAGAACCACTTCAAAGAAATCTTTTTTTTTTTTTTTTTTTTTTTTTTTGAGAGCAATAGATTTTATAAATTGCATTTGACATTAAATTAGAAGATATACATTTATATAATATGCTTAGCAAATAAAAACGTTCTCCTCAGTTATCTAATACATAATAAGCATCAAATGGTAAATCTAATATTCAACTATGCATAATACTTTTAAATGAAAAAATATAAAAAAAAGTGAAGAAAGTACATTAAAAGTTTTCGAAATGGTTTTGATATCATTTTTGAGAAACTGAGATTTATGTAATACTTTCAAAAAATATTTTCTGATGTTTATATGAATAAAGAGGAACTGAATATTACAAATTTTTTATGTATTATACAGTTCATATGCATATGTATACATACATATCAACACTGTATAATATATATATATATATATATATATAACACAATAGAATAGAATAAATAATTAAAATTTAAAAAACTAATTCTGGTTCTCCTTTATTTGAGCCTTGCGCCACAAAACCCAACCACCAACTAACTCTTAAATCGAAGATATAAGACACTATTTATAGAAGCTATAAAAATAATAATTATAAAGTAACCAGCAAATTATTTTGGAATATATAGAATTTAATTATATATATATATATATATATATATATATATATATATATATATATATATATATATATATATATATATATATATTGAATAGTGACATGTTTTGTATCACATTTGTACTATTAGTTATTAAATAAGAAATATTGGAAAATCAAAGTCCTAGTTGAAAATTAGATATTAAGTTTAAGATTTTGAATAGAGTACAATCTTTTCCTAAATTTGGGATAGTGAGTTGATTTCATTCGGGATCTATTTTATTTTGTTTTTTATATCAGGTTTACAGATGTTGAATGAACATTTGTACCTAATAATAAAGCTCGATTTATTAATCAGTAATTCCAAAACACAAATAGAAATTCCAAAATATTTTTAAACTCATCGTAGGAGAAACAAAATGTGTTGAATTTATTAATGAGAATTATCTTTTCGGCTACTACAGTATACAATATGACATATCACAACAAAAAAGTACTGTTTTTACAGCTATCAAGTAACCAATATTTTATTTAATTTAATCTCTCCAAGATGACTTAATGTACAGAATTTTACATTATACCGAGAGTTTGAGTTAAAATTTTGAAACATTAACTTGATACATTTCCTGAATTCTCCACCAACCATGTTACCAGTTCTGGAAAAAAGAACTATTCATATTTGATGAACCACTTTAATACTCTTATCTAAGACTGCCACAATTTTTTTCGTTTCATTTAGTCTTTTGAAAGAACATACCTTACAGGAAGGGTGCAGTGGTCAACTCATAACACAATGATAATGTATATCATTTCAAGTGAAAAAAGCAGACATGGAACAAAACAAGAATGTTGAAATATTTTTTAATTAGAATGTTTTCGGAATGGTTAATTTCTTAAGTTTGCTCAAATGCAAAGTGATGTTCTCAAAATGGTTTTACCTAAGCGATACCACCCACTCTGGCAATTTCCTGGAAGTGTAGGTGTTGGCTCAGGGGTGGTAAAGTCGTAGCTGGCATTTATTCCTCTTTTACAAATAACTCCGAGGAACCGATTGCAGTGATCTATTGTCCAGAATCCTAAAAACAAATAACGTTGAAAACAAACTTTAAAAATATAATATTTCTTAAGCATTTTTCAACTGTAATAAAGCATTGACTTTTTATATAAAAAGAATACTTTAATATAGTGCGAGAAAATTGAAAGAACCAGACATTATTATAGTTTGACTAAGTAGAAATAATTTCTTATTTTAAAAATAAAATATATATTTTTGTCTTAAATGATTATACATGATGTGTCCCAAAACGACCGCATAAACTCTGCACAGCTAGAGTTCTCGTTGGGAGTACATAAAAACTGCCCAAAGAAGCGTTCCTGTACGATCCATAATTTATGAAAAAATTCGAAAAACAAAGTATGACGTCACTGCCGGTGCAAAAAAAAAAAAAAAAAAAAAAAAAAAAAAAAAAACTTTATTGAACATATCAATAGCAGTATATGCAGCGGATATCTACGAGCATACTCCTTAGCAGTTCGTAAGGCATTTCCATTACATCGGCCGTGTATCAAGTACATATCGCAGTAGCCACGAACGGCCACCATACAAAGACTACCAGTAGCTGCAAGATACAGCCTTTTAAATACCAATGCACCGGCGGTTTAATGTCCTTCCATGGCGTGTGCATTAATGACGTCATATGCGAGGTGAATGTTTTAAATATTATCGTCTGGAAAGATATGAAAATAATGTTGCTGATATGTCCAATAAAGTGTTTTTTTTTTTTGCTTGCACCCCGGCAGTGAGGTGATACTTTGTTTTTTTGTATTTTTTTCGTAAACTAGGGATCGAACAGGAACGCCTCTTTGGATAGTTTTTATGTACTGCTACAAGGAATCTATGTGTGCAGAGTTTATCCGATCGTTTTGAGGCACCCTGTATGTAATGTAAATCTAATATGCAATTATTAGAAAAATGATGCAGATTAAAATATTGTTATTAAATTAACGTTACTAACTGACTAACTGCACATTTATTTATCAGTTTTATGCACTTGATAATATATTCAATATTTGTTTTGAACAAAAAGATGAAATGTTTTTAGGTTATTAATGTTTGATAAAAATTTAAAAATATACATTTTGCCTGAAGCAGCAGTTACGTTTTGAAACATAATTGGAGAGCCTACAATAAATTTTTATTTGTATATACACATTGTCGATAAATCAATTCAATTTATCTTTTATAATATTTTTGTATAAAATTAACTTGGTGAATATTTCTGAAAAGGAAGATTAGGTGTAAGAGATCAATATAAATTTAAAATTTAAAAATTACAAAAACTGAAAATTAAAAAGTTTACCTCTTTGTTTATCAAAAACAATGCAGCTGTCCAAAATTTGAGTGGCATTGTAATCATCTTCCCAGTAGATGAAGTCCAGTGGAGTACCATCTGACCAAGTTAAAGAGGCATCAATACCTTGGGCAGACAGGCCGATCCAGAAGTCCATATTTGGACTTGAAGAGGTCTAATGAATGGGAATGGAAAAGGAAAAATGTTATTAAAAAGAAGTATTTAAAATGCACCATAAGAAACATGTGCAAAATAAGATTCGTACTAAAAACACATCTTCATTTTATTGATTCCACTTTCACCACACAATTTTCTAAAACTGAACTGTGTCTGGTTTAAATTTTTTCTAGCTAATCATATGATGTTTTGAAATCCTGTATGTTCAGCTTCATAACAAATCATTTAGATTTCTCTTTAATGATATTATCACCAAGATGAGTATGCTTTCACTCATTTTTCTCAACTAAGCAAGCAATTACTTTTTAGTTTAGGATTTTTTGATTCCCTACATTATTTTCAAGCACTTTCGCTGGTTCCTTTTCTTTTCAAGGATTTTTTCTGAGTTTGTAAAATGGTCAAAAGATTTTTCATTGGTATTTCATATTTTTTTGGATTTAATATTTTTTCGTCCACTTTTAGAATTTTCCTATTTGTACTTAAACTGATAAACACGTTCCTTTCTTTAGTTGTGTCCTATCCTCAATAGAAGTGGCTCAATTTATCTCTCGGCAAACAAAACCTCTCTAATTGAACTGTTCAAATGATATGGAACGAAGATATGATATGGAAAGAGCAGAAGAGCACAACTTTCGAAGTTTTTCCTTGTGTTCTAACGTACAGGAAGGAAAGAGGATTTTTCCCCTTTCTTATGTTCTTTTACTTACGGTAAGGACAGAAATCGAATTGGGAAACACATTGCTTTCCCATCAAATGTTTAATATTGATGCATCTTCAATTATTGTTCCCACAATGACGGTAGGTATTGCTTCGTTGTTCAACAATGAGAGAGGAACAAATTCTCAGGCTGATTTGAAAAGTAAATCATATAAATTGAATATTATTTGTCAGAAACGAAAGTTCGCATAGATTTTTCAAAATTTTAGTTGGTAAATAGCATTAAAATTATTGTTGTGTCTATTCATATATCATTGTGTACATGTATGGTGTCACTGTAGGGGCTAGTTCGTAAAAACGTGAATGTTCTTAAATTGGAAGATCATGCATTGTATTTATAAATGGTAAATTCACCAGCTTAGTGTGCATGACCTATTTCAAGAAAAAAAAAGCATTTATTTGTGAAAATTTTCACCTTTACACTTTATTCAAATGTGAAATGTAAGTAAATGGACCTTCCATTTATTTTGAAAAATTTTGCCAATTCAATGTGAAATCAATATTTAAAGAAAAATTCTCATACTTACTCTCAATGAAAAATTGGATACACTAATAAATTTTGCAATATTCTTTCTTTCAATACGAATGAATCATTTCAGGAATTGTACAATTGTTTTGAAACTTTTTATGTTCATAATAAGAATGAAGTAATTTAAGAATGGAACAATAATTCTAAAAATGTTCTTATATTGGATATGATTGAAATGTATTTAAATAATCGAAATGATATAAAAAGATACTTATCAAAAAATTCATAATTATAAAATAATGCTTTTCAAACCATCATGTTTAATTTTGTCTTTTATTCTATAAATTAGATGTGTTTGAGAAAATTCTTTTGATTTTATTCCACTTTTCATTCACAGTGTTACCCACGTATTTAGAAATGTATTTGCATGAAAACTCTCAAGCAGAGAACTGTTAAGCAATTCTTTTTAAATTATCATTTATCATAGTGTGACTATTTAGAGTGAATTCAATAAAAATTGAAAACAAATTTTAGCATAATCATTAAAACAAAGCAAAAGTAGTGTTTGGAACAAAAGCAAAAGCAGTTTTTAGAAAAAAAGCAAAAGCAATTTAGTTTCAAACACCAAAATACAATTGCATCCTCTACATTTATATTGTCGCTATTGATAGCAATTTTTTAAAATCTTGATTGCTGAGAAAGTATAATGCTCTCAAACAGTAACGAAATATCTATATATTTTTACAGACTTCGTACACTAACTTTCCAAGAGATTGTAATGTAAATTCTCTATAAATTAAAAAAACGCATAATAAAAATATATCTTTTCCATCAAGTTGCTCAATTTTAAATACTTGACTTCAGTTTGTGCAAGTATCAGAATGTTCATAAACTGAACGAAGAAAATTGAATAGAAAATATATGCTTGGGCAATGTGATGTGGTAGGGCTACAGACAGTAACAGCTTTCTGCATATCATATAAATGTAACAACTTTGTGCATATCATATCATATAACTATATAAAATATCTTGTCAATGTGAGCTACGAACCAATTATGTGCTTAACAATCTGTCTGACTTGAAATCATTGAAAGAATATTAAATGATAAGTATTTTAACATGCATAAGGCCTGTAACGTTGGGACTCTTTTGTAGACTTAAAGAATCTCTCCCTCTTTTGTAGATTTGGAGAATCCCATTTTATTTTCAGACTTTTTAATGATTTTTGGTTTTATGGAGATGGTTTAGCTTAGCTACATCATCAGAGATATGAAACAACAGCAAAGAAAACCAAACAAGATCAATTCCTCTGTTCGTAAAGTTTCCGCAACATCTAACTAAGAGTTGCATAATGAGAAAGCAACGTGGGCTAATGATAAGGTCTTAATTTTTAGTAAATAATGTCCCAAATTTAAATCTTAGCCTCTTTCGAGCAACAGTTATATTTTCGCTTTCTTTTGCATAGGTCCTAATAGAGATAGGCGTATGATAATTCTTATTTAGATTAAACCTTTTACTTAGATGCATAGTCAACATTTCATGAAACTTTTTCCAAAATCCGAAAGCTGTGGCTACTAGTTTCGGTCTGATCAGCCTTCATGTGGAAAAATAGATTGAGCAACAAAAAAGCTAATATGAATCTAACCGAATAGTTTGCGGATATTATTCAAATCTGATATTAACTTTTTGAGATTAAATTACCTACCATGTAGTTACATAAGAGAAAAAAGCAATCTAGCATCCAAACAGCATCAACAATAAGATAAATAAAACGAAGTTCTTAAAGTTAGATTTTTATTAAGCATAGCATTTTTCATTAAATATTAAAATTTGCTTTTCAAATATTATAGTATTGACACCATATAATTTAATATGTAAGCCAAAATTATTTTACAATTTATTAAGAAGTTTAATCATGGAACTTATAATTAGACACAAGTCCATTAATTAAAAAAAAGAACATTTCTGTTAAGTGGATACAAGCTATAAATTGACATCTATAAATGGTTATAATGCCTTAAATTGAATAACTGTACTGGTTACACAGTAAAACTATAATCTTCGATTCTCAAATGTATGAGGCAAATGTTTCCATTAGAACACTGAAATACTTACATAATATTGTTGATTTTTGCGTGTTTGTTAATTCAAGACTTTCTTCCAATCTCAGACTTACTTTTAACTCATAACAGACGGGGAGCTGCTATTCTGTTAGAATTCTTCTCAAACACGATTTCCTGTAGTTAAAATCAAACTGCAGATCTCCTACACTGATTGAATAAACTTTATTTGCAATTTAATTACGTTATCAGAGGTTTTGAATATATTTTTCTATTCTATTCGTCTTTTCAACATTTTTAGGCAAAAAATACTTGAGATTTTGAATAATAGACAATATTTATGAACTTGTTTTTATTTATAGGTTACAAACAAAGGAAATATTTCCTCTCACATATTTTAATTCCTTTAAAATTGAGGGTACTCAGATGTTTAAAAAAAAACTATTTTTATGATTAAGTAAAGAAAATTTTAGAGATTTTGTAAAGGGAAAAAATTTTATTTAATAGGAATTCGATAAAAAAAACTATTCATTTAATAAGAATATATTGAGTATTAACTTTGAAAATTGTTCTTATTTGTTTTTACGAGTCTCCTTGAAAAAATGCTTTTATCGTCTCTCTCTCTCTCTCTCTCTTTCTTTGTCTCTCTCTCTCTCTTTCTCTGTCTCTCTCTCTCTCTTTCTCTGTCTCTCTCTCTCTCTTTCTCTGTCTCTCTCTCTTTCTCTGTCTCTCTCTCTCTTTCTCTGTCTCTCTCTCTCTTTCTCTGTCTCTCTCTCTCTTTCTCTGTCTCTCTCTCTCTTCTCTGTCTCTCTCTCTCTTTCTCTGTCTCTCTCTCTCTTTCTCTGTCTCTCTCTTTCTCTGTCTCTCTCTCTCTCACTTTCTCTGTCTCTCTCTTTCTCCCTCTCTCTCTCTCTCTCTCTCTCACAAACACATACACACACACACAGCCGGCTTGATAATTAATACCACTAAAAAATCATCTTGTGTAGATAATGTATGAGCGTTAATCTGTCATCGAGTTGTGTGATGAAGATGTTCATTCTGGTGTAATGATGATGTTTGGGTAATAAGGAGTAACTCACGCATATATATATATATATATATATATATATATATATATATATATATATATATATATAGATATATATCATCTTTTATCCATGACGTTCTTGATGAGGTGAGGTTGGTTATGTTTATCACCTTTGTTCATATAAAGGGCGGTTATAATTAAACTTTTTCCTATAAATGGCATCCTACAACGAAAAAAGGGGAAGGGAATGCAAAGAAATTTTTTACATAGTCTATACACGAGATGTGCACATGGAATTTGGAAAAACAAATTAACTACAAAATATTTATCAAAGGGTGCTTTTTCGGGGAAAAAAACATAGAAAGTAACACAATAAGCGACCAAAATAGAATACAGGAACAATATTAGCATTTATTGTTTATTTTCTGATCCCCTTGTTATCGAATTACATGAAATAAAATTAAGAGAGATAAACAAGTTAAGGAGTAAATTGCACAAGAACAGGAACTTTTAATAAGTGTTTATGACGATGTGTAGTGAAAGGTACTTCACGTGAATCCCCTTATTCACCTACAAAATTACAAGTCGACGTACAGCATGTTCGACAATAGATAATAACTGACCAATCGTGAGGCCTTACACATGAAACATTCCTTAGGTTAATCAGCACTTCAACTCAGTTGGGAAATTCTGTGTGTGTTGATTGAAGGTAGAAATGAGAGAATGAGAGGTAAAAATGAGCCTCGTCACTCCACAGAATCTTCCAAGTCCATGACAGCTCAGCAGTCATTCTGTTTAGAAAGTTGACTGCGAATAAGAGGCGATGTGATGTGTTCCTATCAATCAGGTCTTGAGAATGGAGGATTTTTGTGGGAAATAGCACATTAGGTTTCTGAGTACTTTTTGGACGGTGCTGAGAGAGTAACCTGTCTTACAATAAATTGCCCTCATGCTACTACTCCCAAATTCTGATGTCAGTGATTATGCAAAATTTCAATTCGATGGTTGTCTTGACGGCATCAACAAGTGTTGGTGTGACGCGTTTATGCCTTTCTAAGTTGAAGTCCTCATTTCCCTGTGTCTTCAAATCTCATTACTATGCCCCGGATACCTTTAGTATACAGCGGTTCAAGTCATTGGTTCTTTCTACGACGAAATTCACGGACCGCAAACGAAGCAATCCTCTTGTTTCTGCAAAACAGCTACATCAATAACTCACATTAAACTAAAGAGACCGTCATGAATACAACCAAAAAATCGAGTTAAACATGATAAGGTCTACAAACGTTTTATATGAGCTAACCTATTTTGCATAAAGCTTCTTTTTGACATTTTTCTCCTACAATAGACATCTTTTCTCTATTTTGCATTTTATCACTCATAATTCTTATTGGGTTGCTTAAATTGTTTCTGAAATCCTTTTTCTCGTCATTTGTTAAATTTATTGTTTTTCCTTAAAAAGTATCCTCTAGTGGATATTTTGGAATAAAAATTTATTTTTAAATTCCTTGAAAGCATCTCGTATATAATTCATGCACAAAATTTCGTTGCATTCCGTTCACCCTTTTGCGTTATCGAATGGCGTTTATGGAAGAAGTTTAATTATAAGCACCAGATGAATAGGTAACTAAAAAGCAAAGTTTAAATCAATTCAAAAGCGTGGAATAGACTGTTGCAATATGTGTTCTATATTCAAACTTTTCAAGATGCTGAAATTAATTCATTGGAGATATGTTTTTATTAAACACCAAATAGTACATTGATATATGAGAAATTCATAATATTCATCCTAAATTTAAGCAATAGAGTAAAAAAAAATAATACAAAGTTCAAGCAGCAATAGTATTAAAAGCTTTCCTTATTAATACTTAACTATTACCTCCTCAAAACACGAGTGCAAATTTTTTTTTAATAGATTACTTGAAGGAAAGTTTGTTTTGGGGTTAAATACTTTTAAGCAAAATCACAAAAACTATATTTTTTTACTGTTATATCATAATTAATTTTGAGATAAGTGACAAATAAAAGCTCATCCTTACTAGTTGAAGAATAAAATCCGTTTCTTCGAAAGAATGAATCGAAGCCAAGTGGCCTCCATTGTCTTGGCAAAAATACTGCGCAGTTTTCCAGCTGTACCTAGATTCTTCGTGAACCAAATAGCACTGATCCCCCTTCAAAAACCACTTGTCCTTGTAGATAGAAGGTCCAGTGAAGTTGCAGTTAGTTTCTGTGAAATCATAAAATAACACATGAGCTTCTCGCCAAAAACTCAGATAATTTTGAGTAAATTATATTTTAAAAAATCTGCTTAAAATCATTATATATATATATTTGAAGTTGCATTAATTGAGAAGCATGTTATGTTAAAATGTTAATTTCTTGTCAAATTCTAAGAGCGTAACATATTACTTTAAAAGTTCAAATTAAGAACGTGTTATATTTAAATGTTTGAAGAATTTAATCAACAAAGAGTGATTATTTTAGACGAGTTTATGATTTATTTCTCTTTTAATGTTTAATACTGAAGAACATTTTATAAATTTCTTAAATAATAATCCGAAATTTATTGTATAATTTTTTTTTCTTATTCGTTACATGCATAAAATTTATTAACATACATATTGACATGGTGAAACCTAAAACTATATATTAGTTGCTTAATAACTTAAGTTGAAGATTAAGTTTTAATCATGATCAAATAGAGAGCCTTACAGTCGAATTATCAATTGTTACTCGACATCTCATCTATGGTGAAAAATTAATCTAATGAACATTTAATGAGTAAAAAATATTTCTGCAAACAGTTTATTGCGATAACAAAGGAAATGAGATATATTCTTAAAATCAATTACTTTGATCTTAGAAGACCAAAATGCTTGGTGTCTCAACTTTCTAGAAGTTGCAGTATCCAGATGTGAGCAGCAAGAAAAATTTAATTATCTCAAAAAATAAACAGAGTTATTAGTAGTATTTGATGTTTTTCTGACAACCAGCGATATACAGTGATAATGCCATTTGCAACATTGAACTACTTGAGTAATTTAGTGCCAGGTTACATTAGAGCAACAGAGTCTCTTCACTATCAGAATTTAATATCACTATCAATGTATGTACTAGTGAGTGGATCCGTTGTACCTAGTCCTCTGCAGAGATATTCCTAGTTTGCAACTGTAAGAGTTCGATTTATCGAGAAATTAATCGTCGTTAAATATTCTTACCTAATCAGAATTTAGCTTTGAAAGATTGTAAAAACCTCTCAAAAATCATTTCTACAAAGCTTTATGTTCCTGTAACATGTAGAATTAAATATTATATAGGGTATCCTCATTAAGATAAAAGAATTTTTATCTTAATGAGGATACCCTTAATAATTCCAATTATTTCCGTACTTTCTTTCCTTGTGACATATGAATAAAATACATTATTAATGAAACATTCTCTTCTGGAAGGCAACAATTAGAACTTGTGTTCAAATATCTTGCAATGACCTTTGCTTAACCTTGTTAGTCTATGTTTCTACAGTGTCAAACACTCACTTACAAACGTTTTAATGAATAATAAAGCTTCTTCAACTGTTGCAAAAAATCTCAAGTATCCAAAAAGCTCTTTTATCTAACAATTATTTAATTTTAAAGAAACTGGTAATTTAGATGTCTTTACACCACCAAGAAATAATGTACAATATCCAAATTTCATTGTTTAACTTTATACAAATTCTCTGCAATGGTAAGACTCCGCTTTTTGCTGCATGCAGATGCAAAAATGTCATGGAAAGTGCTTGGAAATCATTTGAAATTTCACTAGTGGAATATAAATACGGTCTGCAATTGATGAAAAATTATCCCTGCGTTGACCTCTGCCTGAAAACGATCCTGAATCTCCTGAGTGCGGAAGATTGCTTAAAAACCAGGCCTTCAAGCAGTGAATGCTTCAAGGCATGGCTGTTTAACAATACTCCACACTCAGTACGAAAGTACACATATTATTCCATAATACTTTCTGAATGTTAAATTTGAAACTAAATAAAATGTGAAAGTCAGTAATGATAAAAATATACTTACTTTGGAATAAATAAGAATCAGCTCTTTGTGGATCATGCTCTAAAGAAAAAGATAATAGGGTTATCCTAATGATATTTACGTGCATAATAAATGTGATTTTGTAAAAAAATATGGGTATAAATCTTATTGTATGTATAATTAATAGATTTGCTTTATATACCCAATTATATCTTCTCAAAAAAGGATTTTAATGAATAAAATTGCTTATAAAACACAACAGTTGTATAACACATCATGCGAATTTCTGAATTTGGTGATTTTTTTGGCGGATTTTCTTGTTTATTTGGCAATTTGGTTCTTTTATAACATCATAGAAATTGAGAGTAAGAATTATGTAGAAAATGTTTTTTCAGCATCTCTAGTATTTATGTCATCACGGGAAAATTTATAAAAACAAAATTTCTTTTCCATTTTAGGATTTTATTAAGAAATTTTTGAAGATAGTTCTGAATTTTTTCAGGGTGTTTCTACAGATTTCTTGATTTTTTAGGTGCTTAAATTCCAGATTGTATTGATCTTCTCATTATTTTATTTCTTAATTTTTTTTTGGCATTTTTCAATATTTTTATGATTAATCATGGCTGATATGACACGTGTGCTATTTAAAATGTATTTTAAAATTTGTATTTACATTTGCATAAAGGATGTACCGATATATTTTCTTTTTTAAAATTATCAGGTAAACTTTAAATTGTTTACCAAATAATATTGTTTTTTATTTTTGTACTTTAAATTTTACATATATTTTTTTCGGATATATACATTTACGAAATCAATGCCCTTATGTTTTCTTTTCCAAAATCCTAATATCTGATATATGTATATTTAAGCCTTTTATTTATCAGGCTTTAATATTTTATTTATTTGCCGTCCACCCTGTATAGTGGTCTGAGTTCCTGACTGCGGATAGGGAGGTCCTGGGTTCGAATCCCAGTTCGGGCATGGATGTACTTTCTATCTATCCTGTCTTTGTCCTTTCTGTGTATGAATGAGGTGTGAATGGTTGCCTACCATATAAACGGGTTCCTTTGGCAAGTGTGTACTGAAGAATTCGGATTCCACACCAAATATGGTTCAGTTGGAAAAGTGGAGCAGCTCACCATATTGTCAGCCTAGCTGGCACAAGACAAAAAAAAAGTTATTTTATTTACATGCGTGAACTTTTTTCCGGAAAGAATTTATTATAATCACCATTACGTAATCTTGTCAACTTTTCTTCGCCAAAAAACTTGGAAATTCTCAAGATGAAGCAGCTGTGCCGTTTATAAAAATTTTATGTGAAGAATTTCTTAAGTTTTTATCTCATAAAATTTTTATTTTTGTCCATATTTATTATTTTCGTTTCAGTCACATCATATAAAAGATGCCTCATAGAAAACCATTTTTAAAAGACTTTTTTATTACATTTAAAATTTTAATATCTCATTCGTTCTACAAAAAATAATTTAGTGTAACTGAAAAGAAATCCATATATACTTTTAGTGTTTGTATAGTCAAAGCTATATATTTATATATATTATAATTAAAGCAAAAAAAAAAAAAAACATTGAAGCACATGTGCTGATATAGCTCTATTTTTACAGATGTTTTTCAGTCATAAATTTCCCTCATAAGTTTTGGTGAAAATTTAGTGAGCTTGGTTTAAATTTGATAAGCAATAAAAGTATCTTCAATATAATATTTATATTTCATTTTAATTTATACATTATTTATATTTTATTAATAAATCTTTAAAAAATATTTATATTTTATTTTAACTTGATTTGCATTGATTGTTCAAATATAAGTATTTTTGAAAGGAAGAATTCAGACGAAAATATTTTATCATCATAATGGCATTCAAAAATTTTAAACTAAGTAAATAAATATAACTTATCTTGAGGAAAGGTTTGAATATTTTAGACCTTGTGACATGACTTTCTACTAAACGCTCTATGTATTTTCAGTGGGTTAGTTCTCATGTTGGATTGAGTGGCAATGAAATTGCAGATAGCTTGGCCGAGTCTGCCACTACTGACACCTTGCAGGGTAACGCTATTCTAACATTTTCAAGAATCTCCACTTTTAAAAAGATGAAATAAAACGTAATTTGGACAGATACGCCTTCTCACCCTAGGTACTTTAGGAAAAAACCTCGTTGGTGGCACAATCTTAGTATCCCTCGGATACAGCAGACTGCTCTTTCTCGTTTGAGTTTCCACATTAGATCCTTTTCTTTTCAACAGGGCCAGGAAGTCTTTCTGGAGTGTCAGGGCCAGGAAGTCTTTCTGGAGTGTCAGGGCCAGGAAGTCTTTCTGGAGTGTCAGGGCCAGGAAGTCTTTCTGGAGTGTCAGGGCCAGGAAATCTTTCTGGTGCAATGCTGATCAGGCCTCCCAGAAACATATTTTTAAATGTCTGAATTTTACTGTGAACAAGGGTTTGGAGAATCCTATTTAATTTTCAGACTTTTTAATGATTTTTGGTTTTATGGAGATGGTTTAGTTTAGCTACAACATCTGGGATTAGAAATAACAACAACAATATTGAAGAAACAATTCTTTCATTGTTAAAATATTTGCCCATTGTAAAATTTCAATGCAGTGTATTATTAGAGCACTATTTTATAACAGTATTCAAATTGCATACCTATTTGAAGACTTACGATTATTTTATGAATATTTCTTTCTAATTTGTTTTTACTTTTAAAATAATCTTTCCCATTTATCTTCAGCAATTTTTCTTTTATTTTATAAATATTTTTTGAAATTCGGATATGGCGATTTTTTTTCATTGTAAATTAAAATTAAAACATTTTCACAATTTTTTCCTACCCAAAGTATCAAATTGTAACAAGAGTATATTATATCAAATGTATATTTTTAGCTATTATGATCAATTATACAAAAGATACTAGCCTTATTTAGTTAGAAAATTAAAATTTGAAAAATTAATCTTATTTAAAACGTTTTTTACAAAAAAAAATGTAGCTTAAAGTACTTATAAAATAATTACAAATTATTTTAAGTTTTATTTCTTAATATTAAATAAATTTGCTACAATGATGTTAACATGGAGTTAATAATTTTCTCCGATCACTTCACTTTACCATTCAACAGAAAGTTTAAAGACCACATGATTTCTCAGTAAGATTAGTATGAGCTTTGTTAAAAATATTTATAAAAGGGATGAATCATTTTATTCTAAATAAACTTATCGTTTTTATTTGTTTAGAAAATTATAATGTGAATTCAACTAAAAAACTTAGCCTTTCAAAACTTTATTTCTGCATCAATTCAATTCTTTTTTTGACGAAAGATAACAATGCCTTGCACTAAACTAAGCGATATTATAGAAGAAAATAAATTCATAAGCTTCCCCCACGATTTTTATTTTATGATACTTTAATAAATGATAAAGGAAATACTTATTAAAAAGTAATTATTCAATCTAATCTTAGTCTTGAATTAAAAACTAAGAATGTGCTGTTGAAAACAAGACATTTTTATAAATTATTAGTATACAAATATGTTTTCCAGCTAATTAATCCAAAGAATACATAATTAGAAGATTGATAGAATAAATTAAACATTTTATATTGGTTTTTACTTGTGAGACTCTGAGTTTGGAACATAGGGGATTAGCAAGAATATTTATTGGTATAGTACTTCTTATATTAGAGTTTAAGAAAATGTGTATTTATGATTTTTATTTTAAGATTTTTCTCACATAAGTAATACATTTAAGATTTTTCTCACATAAGTCACATATTGCTGAAAACTATTAAAAAATGGATACGCATATTTAAAAAATTTTGAAAGCATCTATAAATTGCGATTTAATTTTAATTATACAAGTAATATAGTTTATAAAGCTAACGAAAATGTGAGATATTTATAAGGAACTAATACAATATTCTCCAAAGCGCCACTATAATCTTGGTTTTACTTGAATATATTTATTGTTATTTTTACTTTTAAAACAGTTACATAAAAATTAAAAATGTCGAAATTAAGATTCTAAAATGTTTTTATTCTTTAAAAATTAAAAGAACGAAAATTATTATAATTTAAAAGTAAAGAAACATTTTGTTATTGTAAGTTTAAGAAGGGATCTTGTGATAAGTATCTTATCTTTAAATGAGAAATATGAAGAGATTATAGTAATAGCAGTAAATTATTATAAGATATTAATATTTTCAGGTTAAAAAATTTTAAGAAATTAAAGCTTCCTTAAAACCGATTTATGGATAAATAATGTTTCTTTTTGAATTAACTACTTTACAGTGGCTATTTTTTGGGGTTCGAGGATAAATTCCTTGGGGGGGGGGGGAATTTATCCTCGAACCCAAAAAGGTTCAAGTAAGCATATAATTACAACAAATTCTACATTTGAGATGGAAATCGAAACGAAGAAATGTTAAATTAAAGAACAGAACATCGACAAATCGGTTTCCCCTTCTATGTTTTATCTTAATCTTGACATGACTAGTGGTAAGCTCTGAATTTAGTTAGATTTATTTCATTCGCCATTTTTTATCCAGGCATTTTATCTGAGTGACCCATGGTTTAAGAGAAGCTTACGAACAATTATAATTATCAAATCCAATAATTACTAAATTACAGACAAACGCATTAATAATTCAACTAATAATTCGTCTAGCTTTTTATATGTTTGATATAATCCATAATAAATTTGGTTTAGAGTATTTATGAATCGCTAGAGTCACGTTTACTATTCAAATAAAACTGGAACGGAAAATGCGTGATTATATCCATTAGGATTTCTATACATTTTTTGGTGATAACAAACTTATCAAAGTTTAATTTTGGCAATTATTTTGTATTTTGCTCAATGATTTCCTTCTCTTAGGACAAACTCTCATTCTTTTTTTCACAGTATTTCGTTGGTTAGGATATTTTATATGAAAACTGTTAAACTAAAACATATTTTGCAAAAAATTATTCATTAAAAAGTAGATGTGACGTACGCTTGGGTGCTTTGCAGACAAACCATCTTTTTACACCACAATAGTCGAGTTCCCACTTAGAATAGCTAGATCCGTGAACCACGCAGTATTTGGTCCTACTGCTTAGCTTGGGCTCGTTGATATTCCAGTTGGTATAGTTCGGTGTTGTTCCATCCACCCAACGAAATACTGTAAAAAAAAGAAAAACACAATTTTTACATAATTTCGCAAAAGTATTAGGGAAATTAATTTTTTTCACCTTTATGTCATAAATTTTGTACTTTTCAAAAAGCAAATCTCAGTCACACTTAAAATTGCTTGGTAAAATTCTGTGTAACACTTTGCGTATCGAACATAACAACCGAATAGCTTTTAAAACCTGAAATATAATCAGAAGTGCAGTGCAGAATTTCTGAAATTATTTCAAAATTAATAAATTAACTTCTCACAGAGTAACATTTTCATTAGAATTTAATTCCATTATTCTTTGTGATAAAAATTTCTTTATTTTTTATACAAATAATGATGCATTTTTATAAAAATTTATTATTTTTCACAGTTATTTGAAAATTATATAGGAAAAAATGTCAAGAGTATATATATATATATATTATTATTATTATTATTATTTCTTTTTATCTGAAATATTTTATATATACTTTTTTTTTTAGCAATTTTGGCTTCTATTTTTCTCAAAACAGTCTAACCTTAAAATTCGGGTTTCCTATGCCGTACTTTTTTTAATATTTTTTCTTTTTATATTACATTAAAATAACATAGCTTTCCAGTTTTGATGGATAAAATAACTATTATGAAAAATGAAACTTCTTTGAAGTTACTAAATGATCAACAATATCGGGAGAATAAATTTGACTTTAATGAGAGATGCGTGTATATATCCAATGTGCATACGTACATACAAGTACAGTTATGAATAAAGAAATTAAAAAATCCTGCAATCGTAGATAGGAAATATATAAAAGAATGTAGTCATTAATTTTTTTATTATTATTTTCATAAATATTTTATATTCTCTTAACTTTTAGAGTAAAATTTGATGTGTTGCTAGGGTTCTCAAAAATTAGAAATTTTGTGACAATTTTTTCTGTAACATTTGACACTGTGTCGGGCAATTTAACTGTCAAAAACTGTTGAAATATTTTCTAAATATTTGCCATGTTTTTATTATTAGCTAAGAATTTTCAAATGTTGTGCTTGTATTCAAGTATCGCAAGTGTGATAACATCAAAAATTCCTGAGCTCCCATATCAACAGGTGTTCCTCCAAGACGCAGAAAAATAACATACATATTCTATTGGCTAATCGGCAGACAGTAACTGTGATCGAACCAATGATCTTTCACAGTGAAATATGTGAACCAGTGAAGAGAGTGGAAAGAACCAATTTTTGTAATGTTTTAATATAGCAAAGATCTCAAATGGTTTTAAAATTTGAAATCGAAACAACTTTTGGGACATTTTTAAAAAGAATCCTGTTTGATAACGAGAACGGATAATTCTGTCTTCAACAATAACCAACTACTATTATTTAACAGTCCATTTCCTTTTCTAATTGCTTATTTTCTTTATTGCTCATTATTACTTGTTATTGAGACTTCTTCGAATTTAAAAAATTCCAAGTTAAGATTAGATATTTTCTTTTGATTCAGTACAATCGTTCTCAGATAACTGCGCAATTTTTTTCTAATAATTATGAATCAGCATCCCCATTTGCTCTATCAAATAACTAGCATTATGTGTTAAGATGATTATATAGCTTAAGACTTTACTTTTATTCAAACTAAAAAATCTTATGTAGTTAAATTTTCATTATATGTAAGATCGAAATTTCAAATTTTAATATTCCCTATATCAAAAGAGCGAAAAGAAAACATAAGCCATGTGCAAAGACATGGTATGGACAGTGATAGAGGTTTCAGTACTCTTACTCAATAGTTCTTCGAATAGGTTCTGTATTGATGTCAGAGCAATCGGTGTACACTGATAAAGAATATAAATCGTTTAATTTGGACAAGTTGAAATAATTACTATCAGATTATCTTTGTAAACAAAGATATCCCATCAATTTTTTTAGTTAAAAATAATTAGGAAAAAATCTATATTTGCAGAGTAAACTCAGCTCTCTGCTAATGGCATGTATAACATTTTTAAAATAGAAAAGGGCTTACCACCATTTTCATCTCTCTTTAAGCCAAACCAAAGTCCTCGATAATGTCCTTTCGCTCCCCTGTAAAAGAAAAGTGAAATTACCAAACAACTGAAATTTTCCATTTACAGATTATGAATTAAAAGCTTCGTTCTAATTATTTAATAATTAATTTTAATTCGCATTTAAAAATGAATAAACTATCTCTAGTTATTGGAAATTATAGAGAAATAATATTTTTTCAGTAGTTATCAAATTTATTTTAATTACATAAAAGCATTGTATCCTTTTGGAATTATTTAACTATAATTCAAATTGTGTAAATTTAAAATTTTAATTTATGAAAAAGAAGAGAAATGATATGCATTAATTTAGCATAAATAAATATATTTATTTTCTGAAGTTTAAATGCATAAATTTATATTTAAAATAGTTCAATAAGGAGAAAAAATTTAGAAACTATTTTGTGCTCAGTTATACTTATTTATATATAATAAATTTTAGAGCACAATTTATAAAAGATTTAAAATAAACACTTTAAAATTGTTTGATTTTTCTCTGATAAATATCTGAAATAAATTTTGATGATTAAATAATTTTAAGTAAAAGAAATTAGATGGCAAATAATATTTTGATGTATACACCGTTAAAGAAAATGTAGCATGTACGATCATTTTTCTTTTCAAATACCATAATGTTCAAGATCAAATATTATTCACATATCTATTCAAACTTTCTGAGAGAACTAAGCGAAAAATCGAAACTTACGCTTTTAAATAAACATTCAAATCATTTATTGGTTATTAATACAGCAAAAGAGAGCATATATGAGAGCAATGCCTTTTTTATAAGAAATTGTATTAAATGAATACGTTTTTTTGAGCTTCATTCATTTTCGTAATTGCTTTTCTCTACACTTCGTGAAACTCAAGTTTAATCACTTACTTTTGAATAATGACGTAATATGGGGGACCTAAAACAGAATTCACAATTGTAAAGTGTTAGAAATTTAAGTTATCCAATAATTTCAGGCAGTTTATAGAGGCAATGCAGACAAATGTGATCCAGAGAAGGCCAAAACAAACTATGTATACTCTTTCTCTGGTAAAACTAATTAAAAATTCATAAAATTTTTAAATCGTTGATAGGCTTTATAGCATCACAGCAGATTATGCTTTACCAGACAATTAAGCAAATTTATAATGGCTTTAACAGACAATTTGAAAATAATTGTGAGAAAGATGATCTGTTTCTTACAACTCTTCATTTTTTTCTGCACAAGAAAGTTTAATTATTATGAGCAAGGATAATCGTCATTAGATGGGAAATGAGGGAAAGATTATTTTAGTAAATAGTGAGTCTGGATTCATTCAAAATAAATTTTTCTCGATGAAACTTTCTTTATAATATAAAATTAAAAATCTTCTATTTCCATTTCCTCAATAAGAAAATGACTGATGCAATGTTCTGATATCTAAAATGGATGTCCTGCTGGATAAGATGAAATTTCTCTTACCTTAGAATTGATTCTATGATATTTGGAGATATGTATGGAATAGGTCGAGCAGACTTCTCTGTACCACGAGCAACCTCTAATTTTTTTATTTGTCTCGCGATTACTTTTAATGACTATCCGAGATTAAACATGCATATTTTTATATATACGGATCATAAAAAATCACCATCTCCTTAATGCTTACCTTTGAAATAGTGTAACTTTTGATTTTCATTTACGTATTATGTGTTTCTTAGCGAATCAAGTTTTAAATTTGAGCTTAAAATAAAAACTAAGTAAAAAATAAACTGGAATACATTTCAACAAGTTTAACCTACCCTAAGCCATGATTTTCTTGCTCTATATCTTGATATGTTGCCAGGTCTCCACCATATCCCTGGCAGAATTGCCGAGCTTGAAACCAGTTCAGTCGGTCAGTTTCATAAGTAGTTTCCTGAAAATTGTAAATTTATCAAAAGGCTTGAAAAGAAAAAGACTTGAAGAATGTAAATAATTTTAGGTTGGCTAAATTTCAAAATATTAAATATAATTAAAAAATTTCTAATTAATGATTCTTAAAGAATCATCACCAATATCTTATGATGGCGATTGGTATCAAGGAAATTAAGAATGTGAGCAATTGATTACAATAATGTGAGTAAAGTTTTCCATCATTTTTAAAAATTAAATCGCCCTATATTTAAACATTTAAATTAAGAAAAGTTATATCTATTGATTACGTTAGTCAATGGTTTAAGCATCCTTTACGGAATCAAAAAATTATCCAAATACTTCTGAAATTATTTTAAAATAATAACAGAATTATATTGTTACAAATTTATAAATAATTATTGTATATGTCTTAAAATATCTCAGACAAATCAGAAATATTCACATTTTGGGCAAAAATTGCGTTATTTATACGTGTTATACGTTAAAAGCGGGTTTTCTAATGATTTGGTGACTTGGCGGTGTTTTGGCGAGAAAACTTGGCGACAGTTTGCGAGATTTTTGGCGACTTGGTGAGAAATAGATACTTTTGGAAACATCCATCACCTAAGCTCTAGGACCAATATTTAGCGAGATAGCCTAAAAGCTTCCAGAACCTTGGCGAAATTGATAAATTTCCCCACCAAGTCAGGTATAAATACCGCAGCCCGACATCGAAGGAGTTTAGTTTTTGCAAAGACAGTCAGTGAGTGAAGACGATTAGTCGTGACTGCTAGTCTAGAGAAGCTGTTCTCTGCCTGAGGTATTTGGAGACCTGTGATTGGAAGCTGTTACTTATTGTATTCGACGAATTGTAGCTGTATAATAGTTATTGTTACAGCTGGGATATCTAGTGGAATTTTTTTACGAATAAAAGTCTTGTGTTCATTGAGTGATTGCTTTATTCAACTCTCAATCCACATGAACCCCGAAGCTCGGTACAATATGTTTTCTATCAAAATAATACTTTGATAGAAAACTCACACACATATCATAACTCACACACAAGATGTGATGCAATTTCTTACTAGATAATGTAAGTTTTGGGATATTTTGAAATCTTTATTTATCAAATTTGTGAAAATAATTAAGATACCCCAGTTTGGCATCGCTTAGACCAATATTTTCTAAGCGAATTAATGTCCAGCAGTTGTATACGGTCTTTGCCAGTAATATGAAACTTAAGAGGACATCAGCTTAAAAATTTTGAAAATCTGGGTTTAAACAGTAGTTCTAAAAAAAAATATTTATTTTTAGTTAACAGAAAACATACTTATAAAGTTATTCCTTCTAAGGACTTTTCCGTTTCTATTTCTGTATAATTTACTATATAAATTTGTTGTATCTTCATTATAAGTCCATCTTAGTGTACTTTCTTTGTTTTCGGTAAGTATATTCGTGTTGGTTTTAGAAGAAATTTGAAAATTAATAAGTATAGTATTAACCAAATAATTACAATATTTAAAAAAAAATGCGTGCTAATAAAAGTGCTAAGTCTATATTTAAATCCAGGCACAGGTGCTGTATAATCCAGGATGCCAAATTATGATTTTGGTGATTTTTTTGACAGATTTCCATATGTATGTGGTAACCTGGTTTTCATTGCATCATAGATATGGTGACCTATAAGAATTATACAGAAAATTCTAGTTTGGCAACCCTAGTATTTACATCATCCCACACGTCACAATACGTCATCTTGGCAACATTTATTCATCTCCAAAAGAATTCAGAATTTAGCATCCTGGATTATACGGCATCTGTGCCGTTTTTTTATGTACTCACCCAAAAACAGAACCCACTTTCTTCGTGAGCTTTCCAATTGTAGCCGACAGGACACAGTAATGGACGAGATGTTGTCGTCGGCTCCGAGGTTGTTGGAGTGGTGCTTAAGACTACAGGCGCCATTTCACACAGAAAATTATTCATGGCATTGCAGTTGAGATTTGCCCAAGTAAACATGGTCGGATGCTGAGGATCGGAAGCAAATCCCATACATTCGCCTGTGGGGAAAAAAATTCATTTTAAGGGCATCTTTAAAAAAAATAATTTTTAGTCGATTAATCTTATTAAAAATCAAATATAGTTTTAGAATGATCAAAAAATTAGCCTTGAGAAGTAATGTCGTTTAAAACCATAAGTTCTTAGCAAATTGCGAAGAAATTTTGAAACATGTACTAAGAAATTATAAAAAGTTATTGGAGGGAATCGCTAGACTTTAGAATCAAAATGAATATCTGCATAATTTTTAAATGATCTCGCCTTTTATAATGATACAAAAATATCTCTGAAATTTTTCCCATACACTCTAGAATACAATCAACTGAATTCCTGGCATTATTATACGATGAGTTTGCGTGTATAATTTTCGTCAATATGTATATACTTAAAAATTATTGTTAAGTATATACATAATAAAAAAGTATAACTATTTTCTCGTCTAAATACTCAGTCTGAACAATGAGTTTCATGGTAATACGTCTAGTTATCATCACTACTTGTTTTGCTTTCGCAGTACTTATAATCACAATGAAATCGGAATCAAAGATGAAACTACTTCAAGTAATTAATTTTCCACTGAAACTTTATTACATTTTTACAACTGCTGAACCTGCTTATATGTGAAACCAATGTAGAAATGTTTCAACTACAGAACCTAGAATCTAGAACTCATAAATATCCTAGTTACACAAGTGATTCAATTATTGTTACCATTCTGATTTCACCAAGCTAAGATATTTGCTTGCTATCAGAAATATATTAAAATTTCAAGAAATACTTAGTGCACCTATTCAGAAAATACATTATAAACTGCATCCGCGTTACAGATGGTAAAGCTTTAAAATTACTTTTCACGCTTCAATTTTTTAATAATAAATTATCTATTTTATAGATATTGTTAATTATTTATATATTTTTACATGAATAATACCAAAAATATAATTTCTCCCCCGATTCTAGCAAATGCTTCTTCGAATTTCTATTCATAGAGATTAAATCAATCCTCCAATTAAGTGAATTTTGAGAACTTTCAATTAACAATAGTTTTTGCTAATTTTATATCATTTTTTTGGCCAAACAATGCAAAACTTTTCTGACTGCTAAAATGTTAAACTCGATTAAGATATGTTTTATTATTATTATTATTTGACTTTGTCTTACGTTTTTAAATCAAGATCTAGTTACTAAGAACGTCTCGAAAAATTGCTGACACATGATCTTCTAATGGACACCAAATTTCAAGCATTATTCTTAATTCTAAAATTTATAATCAGCTATACATAAATAACTCAAAAACATATCAGTAACCCCAAGAATTTGTAGCATATTTAAGCTTTATGCAGTTTATTATGCTTCTGTTTCAATCCCACATACCTTATACTTTAGCATATAAAATGGACATTATGTGTGTGGACATTTAAAAATAATTAAAGATGAGATTACAAAACCAAGGGACACAAGAGATAAATTTAAAATGTTTTTATATTACCTTATGACATAAAAGATATATCGTGTTCATCTTCCTACATGTTTTAGGTTCAACAATGAATTGTATTTCATCTTCCTTATATTGTTATTTTAACCCATTGAAATGATCAATTTCAATTTTTCTATTTCGTTAATATTTCAAATGGAATTTCTCACTGAGTGTAACATTCTCAGAAAACAGATTTTATATTGAATAAAGTAATTTACTTTAATAGCTATGGAGTAATTTCTGTGAAATGTTTCCTTTCTTATTTCTCTTCTAATTAAAAAATTAATTTTTTTTTAAAGAATTTAAGAAATTTTCAGTAATTTAGTTTCAAAATATCTCATTATATTTAATTTAATTTGAAAAACGCTGTATATCTTAATTTTAAAATATTGAGACATTAGTAAGGAAATTTGTAGATCGAAATAGAAATTAGAGAATGCAAATGCAGGGTGGGGCAAAAGGTATGAAAACCAAATTTAAAGTAATGTAAAGCAAAAAACATTCAACTTGCAGAAATTATGTTTATATTGTCTAATTCAGTATAAAACCTAGTTTTATAACTTTGCAAAAATTTACTTATTAAGGATGGTTTTACGTAGGTGGCGGCCACCAGCCGTGATACATTCTTGAAGTCGTATCCTGAAGTTTAGTTTTCAACCGCTCTTCTGCATATTTCGATGGGAATGATGGTAACTTCCCCTCTTATTCAGTCCTTCAGTTCTTCCAGGGTATGTAGACAATGCTCGAAACTTTTTTCCTTTATGTAATTCCGAAGAAGAAAAAAATCACAAATACTCAAATCTCGTGAACACGCAGGCCACTCCATTTCTCCCCTCACAGAAATGAGGCGCTGGGGGAACAGTTGCCTCAATCTCGCCATTTAAGTCCTAGCAGTGTGGGATGTAACCCCGTTCTGTTTTAACCAGATGTCTCCCAGATTTGTTGCTGCACTCAATTTTTCCAACTCAGGTTAAAAAAAACTATTCGAACATTGTCACATAGCGTTCAGCGATGACAGTAACGGTTCGTACATTATCCTCGAAAAAGTAAGGACCAATAATCCCAAACTGAGATACAGCATACCATACAGTCATTTAGAAGAGTGAAACGGCCTCTGGTGAATTTCCTTGGGGTTTTCATTAAACCATTGGCGAAAATTATGGTTATTAACAGCTCCACACAGATGGAAGTGGGCTTCGTAACATCTGAAAAATGTCGAATTTGCTGGAATTCTGTCCAATAGTTCTTGGCTAGCAGTTTCGTCGATGTTCAATGTTACGGGGGAACAGCTCTTGAACCATCATTATTTTGTATAGGTGAAACTGTAAATCTTCGTACAGAATTCTCCTTAAAGATCTGCTAGACATGCCCAAAGCAACTGCATGTCTACAAGCTGAGCGCCTGGAGGACTGTTCGATAGTATTTCTTACCAACATGACATTTTAGGAGTTCTTACAGTTCTGGGTCTTCCAATTGCCGAAGCAGTTGCTGTTGAGCCAGTGTTCTCCAGTGTCCTAGCCAACGTCTAATTGGCTTACCGCCTGGGACGTTTCCCCCAACATGGGTATTGAAGTACTATCGGAAGGCTCTTTGCATGGCGATAATAGAACGGCCATTTTTTTTAACAAAATAAGCCCTAACAGCAAACACGATGCTCTCCCGTCCAAACTATGGTTGCTACTAAAAACTAGATTCTACCACTGCTACAACGCGCGCGATACCCTTCCTCTTTTCCTATTACTACCGCAGGCCGAGCACCAGCTGATCAACACCGGTTCTTACCTTTTTCCCCACCCTATTACATACATGGAATAAAACCAATTAAAATTTTAAAAATGATTGAATAGTTTATTTTAAATTTTAATAATTACAAAAGAAGAAAAACAATGAAATTTAGGTTCACTTCTAGACCGGATGAAAATTGTCATCAAATGCGGAATATGTAATTACAGTACCAAGAAATTTTACACTAAAATGTAACAATTTAATGGTTAAATTAGGAGCATTCTGCAGGATAGCAACCGCTTTTTCATAATTTTCCAAGTGTACAAAATGGGTAAAAGCGCTGAAGAGCCTAGTGATACGAAATGTTAGGCAAGCTTTAAAATGTCCATAGCAACATGTGTCATACTCAGCATAACTGCTGGCATAATATCATCATACGTATCATACGTTGTTCAGTAAATATGTCAGAAATAATTTCCAAAGGACTCCTACCGTGTTAGCTTTTCTGATATCTTTGATATAACCACTGTTTCTTGATTTTTAGGTATACTGCTATTGGTGATAATGACATGTCTTTGTTGGTAGTCTTTAAAATATTGTCCAATCCCAGCCTCAATGACTTGTATTTCAACTTATTTTTCATAAAATTAACTGTTTCAACCAATAAGCATAATCTTTTTCAAATTTATGATTCATGTTATTTTTAGTTAAGTATTGTTTCAGGTGATAAAAATATCCCTATTCAAACTAGATCAGAAGAAATTATTTTTAGATTGATAATTATTTCTTAAACACACTAACTAAATAATATTTATGGATATCTACTATTCATTAATTGGGATAAAATATTTCAATTATTTATATTTAATCAAAATGTCTTAGAAAAACATTCTATAAAATTGGACGATTTCATCTTCGTACGTTTAGCTTATAAGGCTTAGATAAGTTAAATTATTCAATTTCAATCAAAATTACTTGACAATACACATCATATATTAATTATTTAAGAGTTATGTGTAATCAATTTGGAATAAAGGGAATTAGGGTCATACTTAAAAGGATAAAAGTAGCATAAAAAATTCTTCAAAGTTTTATGAATTAAGCAAAATTTTTCTTATAATCAGAAAATAATTAGTAAAAGTTATTACAAATTAAATTAAATTAACTATTTAATAATTATTTTCATTTTTGAATCAAGTTCATGCTTAATTATGTAGTTATATATATATATATATATATATATATATATATATATATATATATATATATATATATATATATATATATATATATAAAATGTCAATGATGAGAAATTTTCAACCCTGTTTTACATGGTAATAAACATAAGTAGAGGAAAGATAACAGAATTTAATATCTTATTTGAAAATTTAATTGACTTCTAATAATGCATTTAAATTCTTATTTTTGAAAAATAGAAATAACAATAATGAATTAACCATTTGTTTGAAAATATTTTAAAGATATCACAAAAAATCTAAGAAAATAACTTGAATACCCGGAGTGTTATTCCTGCACTCTGAGCAACTGGGCTGGAAATCCGAACCAGTTGACCATTTGTAGACACCATTTTCGCTTTCAAGTTTTGATCCTACCAGGAAAGCTTCTTTCGATCCTATGATTACTGCTGCTGCGTTGTGCTCCTTTCCTCTTTTAAAATACAAAATGTTTACATTCACCACATTATTTTTTTATTGATAAGTTGGCAAAACTAGGCACGTTGCAAACATTTTTCAATAAATAAAATGTTGTAAATTCATGAAAAAAATGCAAATATTAAAAATAGATATTTAAATATTTTTCTGTATCTTTTCTAATAACAAACGATTCAATAACTTGTCCAATATTTCCTAAATCACGCTATCCCTCATTCATCGCAGAGTAACAAGTAACAAGGTAACATACAAGTAACAGGTACATAAAGTCCGTTGACAAGCGAATAACAAGTCGATAATATTATAACAGGTAAAACAACATTCTGTGTAATGTCGATCGGTTGTTTGAATTTGTTGCTCGATAGACATTTGCTTCATGAGAATCTAATTTAACTGTGACTGTGACATTCTAAATTGGATTCCATTGTACTACTACAAACATTCACGTCTCATATAGGTGCCATTGTTTCGAAACCCATTCCAGACCCATACGCTTTAACCTGAAGTAAGAGTGATAAACTAAATTATTAATTTGGCACAACTGATATCAGAAAAGCTATTAATTTTATTCTCATTAGAACAATAAAATTTGATGACACAGTTTGTATAATGAAATAAGAATGCTTATTCACTAAATTCAGATCACGAGTGAAATCTGAATTTGAAGCAACATTTAGCGAAAATGTTCTTTTTCCGAAAATGTGATTTAGTGTTACTATGTTTTAAAATTAATTGAAACCTAATAACTTTCTCTCACATTGCATTGAATACATTCAAGTCTATGAAATGATTGAGACATTTATCACTTTAGTCAAAGATAAGAATCTGTTACAGAATATTTTTACTCAAGAAAGATTGTAATCTGCGATAAATAAAGCATACATTCAAAATGTAATGCATGTATACTTTAATCTTAATATAAAAGCATGGTACTATCTTATGTTGTCAGCATTTGCGCATCAAATGAGATTAACTGTTTACCTTACTGCGTGTTTAATAATCAAATTTATGAACAGACAGAGATAATATATTTATTAAAACCAAAGACTTGTTAAAACGTTTTTGATATCAAAATGACCGCAATATATGAGATGTAGTACATTTATATACAACTTAAGCAATGTTATCTACAGATTTATTGAGGTTATCTACAGATTTATCATATATTATATGTTGCAATCTTCTTTACTTCAAAAGTTAAGCATTTTTTGTAATATTATCTTTTAATGATATAGTATAAGAAATACGTTTTTATATGTTTTACTAATTCCGCGTAAATCTAAAAAAAAATGTAATTAAAATTTCAAATAATGACGTTAAATTATTTATCAAAGCATCATAATCAAAAAACAATTACAAAGGGTAAATTCTACTTTTTATTGTTTTAATTACTACTTAATGGAGAGTGGATAATTAATATAGTTAAATGTTTAATACCTAATGTATATTTCATTCATTAAAATTTATGTTATAAATTATGAAATTATATAGTAACAAAAAGGATTGATGTATAAAGTTAGCTTATCCTCTTATTTAATTAAATTATGAATCCATTTGAAAAAGTAAAAAAGTGAATGATAATGATTAAATGAAAATGAATAGAACCAATTCTTCTTACATGTCATCCAAAACGGCTAGTTTTGCTCTTTGAACTGAACAGAAAGATACGGCTTGAGAATAAGTGGCTTTCGTTGTCATGGCTTTGTAGCAAATGCCACCGTACAGACTCCAGCTCTAAAAATGCAACAAGAGAAAAAAAAATCGTTACACTGTAAGTTACGTTTGCATTAGAAAATTAAACTTGATATACTTATTATATTGTAATTTTTATATAAATTACTTATAACCCATTCACACAAAATCAGAGCATGAAAAAAGAATAAAAATTCACTTGATTCACAAAACTACAAAATTAAACTCATTTGTCCAAAAACAAAAAGTTTGAGATGTTTGCAGAACATTTTCGAGGTTAAGTTAGATTATATTAGCAATTTTTCTCTATTAACAATAGTTCTTTTTATGGCGTGCATATTAATTCTGAATGAAATTTTGTATAATTATATATATATATATATATATATATATATATATATATATATATATACAAACATTTAGATTACATGATTAATTTAAAATGGAGAATTCATGGATTTCTGTCAGTACTTAATATGCAGAATACCATACAGTATCCTGCAGTAATCAGCAGACATTCGTGCATTCCACAGTCATAGCACTTCTCTTCTATGTTAGAAGTATTTTGATAACGCGCGCACGCGCGCGTACCATCCATATTCGTTTTTTAAGCTTAATTCCCCTGAAACGTCTAGTAGTAAGCATTCTTATAACTTGTATTAACTTTCCCATGCATATATGTCACTGTCTGTGGTATATTTTTTGCCATGCTAGAAGTATGCAAATATTTGAAGAGAAATTATTTCCACTGTTTGCAACTAACGTCCATATTATCAGGTAAGAAGCGGCAGTCCAACAAATACGATTTTAATGAGATTACATCTTATATATTTGTATAACAATAACAATTTAGTTACAATCTCATGACAGTTGGGTACTTTAGATTTCCAACAAAATTCTTATTACTCTTAAAATTCGATATTTGTTGTTTAATTTTGCCTAACAATTTTCAAATTTCTTACCATCTGCTTGAGAGCTTAATTTGAACTGGGAAAAATTAATTAATTTGTTATAGAATTATTTTCAGAAAAAAAATTCCTTTAAAAACAGGAAACTCAACATTACTATAGTTTATTGTCTAAACAAAAACGTTAAAAAATTTTACATGAAATGGAGGCAAAGGAATCATATTAAAGTTGATTTTTTTCTTTTCATTTATGAACAAAAAATACTTTTCTTTTCTGGCATATGTGATTTTCTTCTTGGTCAGACTTTCTTGGTGCAATGATATTTCTAGTCGCTGCTAATTCATTTACAATACACAGAAAAATCTACTACAACTAAGCGGTAAAGCCATGACTTTTAAATCTCAAAATTTGCTATATATAACAGAACGTGATTCCAAAGGAAACCCCCCTTCCATAACTGTATACTCTTAACCACGTAAAGTTGACAATATAAAATACTTTTACTGCCCTTTAATCTCTTTCTGCATTCGAGATTACTTTTTGAACTGGATTTACGATGCAAAGGATATTCCGAACCTCCCAAAAAAATTTTATACACACACACAATAAAAGTTAAGTTAACAAAAAGTTAAATTGAAATTGATATTTCCAATGATTGATATACCAAACTGACCACACCAGTTACAAGTCGAATACACAAATTAATCAGATTGAAAATAAAATATTAGAATCTTCCATCTTTCAACGAGGATTACTTGGTAGTTGAGAAAACTGGAATTTATTAAAATCAAAAAGTATACAGGTGTAAAACAAAATAACAACAAATTACGCACATAACATGTATACATGGGAACTACACCTACATAGGATGTAAATACATCCTATGTAGATGTAGTTCCCTTACTACAAAAGATTTATTTACTTAAATAAATCTTTTGTATATATATTCTAATAATTCATCAGAGGAATTTTTTCACGGAGCAGTATTTGAGAAACTATTAAATACTTTCTAACAATTAAATTAATAAAACAAACCGATAACTAATAAAATAACTCTATTAATAAAATAAACATATTAAATATTTTCTGTGAAAAACTATAGAAGGGGAGTTATTGAAGTCTATCGTCGAGAAAATAAAATTGGTGACATCTCTTTTTTCCAGGTCAGGGTAATTTTTGTTCCGCTTGTGTAATATTTGCTCTGGAGTAGAAACACGAGGAGTGTGTGATAAAAATAATTTTAATTTTAAAATTCTGCTTAATCTCGGTTAGATAACCTCAGGTTACGGAAGGCTCAATTACTGAGAGCTTACGTGTTGATATTAATGCAAAGTTTATCCGGAGACTGTAAGATTTGAAGATTGCATAAATTTGTGATTAAAAGCTTACTAGTAAATTCCCAAGAAAGAATAGATAAGAGGATGACCATTTCCAGCTCAATTTTTGAGATTTCTAGTTAAATTTCTTTCAGTTCTAGTTTTATCTAGTCATGTACAAAGTAAATATAAAAGAGAAAACTCTCAGGAAATTATATAGTTTCAAGGACATAAACCTATTAAATATGTTCTGTTAAGAAGTTATAAATTTCACATAATATCTCTCTATTGTAGTATTGTTAAAGATCTATTGAGTTTATAGGTTTAAAACACACACCTGCAAGGAATAGACATACACACATTATTCCTTAGTTATTCAGAAATGTACAAGGAACTTCAAAATGACTGAACTCGGTTGCTAATTTAGAATAAATAGATTAAAATAATCAGCATGTTTTCAAAATTCAGACTATTAAAATAAAAGCAGCTTTAGCGCGTAAAGCACTATAGCAACTTTCTAAATTCGAACTGTCTCTCAACTAATTAGATCCCTATCCCACAATGCAAGTGTACTAATAAAATTAGCCTTGGATGATTTTAAAAATAACCTAAAATATGAATTGCAGAAGTTCTCAGAATATTTATTTACATTATATATAAATTGTTTTTCACGTTTTGCGAAATCTGGCAATTATGACACTTTCCTCGCTTTACAGGGTTTCCGTAGTTCTCCTGAGGATATCCAGGGTTGTATGAATATACTACGAGACGATAACTCCACTTCTCCCTGCCTTGTCATCGGTTTCCTCTTCATCAACGGATTCCTAGATTTGGTCTGACTCCGTCAGACCCATTGGAGATAAGCAACAACAACAGGGCTTCCGTAGATTAAACCCATGTGAACCGAACTCCAATTGTTTTACCTCGTTTCGCAAGAAAGCAAATCTGATACGAAGGTTTCTCGAAATATTTTCTAAGAAAATATTCATAAACATATTAATTCATGCCTTTTAAGAATGGAAAATAATAGTACTTACATTTGGGCAGCCCAGTTCGCCTTCTGCTTCCGAAACTTCGCAAATAAAAAACGCTTTCTCTGAGCAATCACCGTCCACGCCAATTTCCAAAAAAAAAAAAAAAAAAAAAAAAAAAAAAAAAATGCAGATGAAATGCGCGAAAACGCAATTCCACATATATATCATTGTTTTTTAGCAGAACATATAAAACTGATGTTTAGAATTGTTTTCAAAAATTTTACGATATTCTTAAAATGTTCTAAATACAAAATTATTTTATAATGATTCCAAATTAAAGTTTCACATTAATAGAACTTTATCGATAACGTTTTTGATTTCAATACATTTATTTTTCAAATTTTATGTGCTTTCTATGTTTGAATTCAAATTATATAAGACTTACATGTTATATATATATATATATATATATATATATATATATATATATATATATATATATATATATATATATATATATATATATATATATAACATTAAAAATTGTAATGAATAACACATCTTTCAAAGAGTTTATAAAATGATGCTGTTACCATTTACAAAATTTTGTTGTTTTTTAGGAAGTACTGACCATCGATTGGCAAGCATTGACGTTTCATAATCTTTTGCCTTTATTTGGTTATTATTTTACTAACGTATTCTAATGACTCATCTTTAGTATTTAGTGAAACTACTTTTGTAATTTTCAGAAAAGATGGAAAAATCTATACTTCATATGTTAATAAAGCATTGATAAGTTTTCAATAAAATCCAATCTAATGGGAAATTGGTGTGTTTCAGTAAAATAATGTCTTGATATATAATTTTCGGACTTTACTCTAACGAGGTAATAGAGAATAATAGGGAATTGGTTTGCTGATTTTAAACGGAACCTTGTAAAATTGGATTGTGCTAGTCATCTAAATATGGCAGTAGTACCGGAAAATGTAGAAAAGTTCATAAATAATTTTGAAAAGCGTTACTATTTTAATATTATATTAGCAATTCATTATAATTAATTTTTATTAAAATCCTTCATTATAAGATAAAAAATATTACGCTTTACTAAATGGAAATTGTTTTAAAAAAACATTAAAGATAAATATAAGAAGGGAAAAGATGAATTTGCAAAATAATAAGTGGTTCAACTCAATCTTAAAAAATCATGTAATGCGTAATGCCTTATTAAAATACGTGTTTTTAAGTATGTATTTTTTTTAAATAGATATAATAACTTAAAAAAAAATCAAAGTTTGAAACTATCAAAAGCATGGTAATATGTGTACATTTTAAGAATATAACATATTTTTTGCCTATCTTATTTTTTATTATTATATGCAAAAAGAAATTATAATTAAATTTCTCATTGCAAAATTAACAATAAAATCATTACCCTTTTTCCAATATCATCATCATAATAAGTAAAACTGCAGTAACTTGACGATGTATTCTGATTGATAGCTGAATTCTCATCCAACCAGTATGAATCAGTTGAGTCTAAAAAAAATATATAAATGCATTAAAAATAGCATAACGTGAAAGTATTCCAGTACAGTTTCAGATTATTAATAACAAACGGAAGGTAGCAGCATCAGTACAGGAATGTGCTTATTCATTGTAATATTTTATCCGCCCTTCATTTATTTATTATTTTTAACATCCATAGTTGATAACTCAACAGTTGAAAACATTTGCAATACATTTATACATCTATTATCTGTAGATAAAGGGTAGTATTATGTAAGTGAATCATATTCAGGAAAAAACCCTTGAAAACTCCAAAATGACCACTAAGAAAGATGTGAGCATACAAAGTAGGAAGGCAAAACCCATCTCGTGTTATTCAAAAGAGGCTAGAATCCAATATAGGACCATGGATCAGTTAAAGCTTGTTCATTATTTGCATGTTCTGTACACAAATAATTAAAAACTCATTTAGTCATGCATTATGAGGTAAATAGATTGTTATACATACAAGAATTGGCTAATAGTATGAAAACACATTGAAATATGGATTCAACAGTATCTAATATGAAATATGATGAACCTAAAAAATGCATCATTATGGGGATAATATAGTTAAAAGGACACTAAACACTTATTCTATTTTCTTAACATACAAAAAAGAAGACGTGTAAGATTTCTTTATCACATTTAATTGAATTACATTGATAGATAATAGTGGTAGGCAACAAATCAGAATAAAAGTACGAAATATCTTCGAATGATTTAATGCAATCGAAGAAGATGTGAAACTGTACAGTTGCATTTACAAAAAAATAATATTAATAATAATTCCTGGCATTTCGAGAGGCGTTCGTAAGATTTTATCCTATTGATAAGTAGCCATGCTAACAATGGACAAATGTTTCCTCAACAAGATGGATTACGGTCATAGAATGGTCATTTTGCCTTGAACATAAACTGAAAGAATAGTGATAAGGTTGATCGAATATTGAGGGGCAAAATTATATAAAGGCAAATTATATTATTTATTCTTTATTTTATTGTCTCTATAAAATGATTGCTTAAATTCGGATATGATTAATCTAAGTTTATTTTTAACAACATCGAAACGTAACCAAGTTATCAATGAGCATCTTCTCTGTTACATCCTTAGAATTAACTCTGGCTACAAAATACAATGACCATTGATGGACACATAATACTACCATTGATATCAGAGGGCTATATCGGCTTATGTTGATTTGCCGGTATAATATCACTATACATTTGTTGATGAGTTATATAAGCCCGTTTTTTTGGGCTTTTTTTTTAATTGTAAAGTGTGCATATAAGTTCTCCTATTTTGTGGTACTAAAAATAGAAAACTTCACTTTGTTTTCACATTTTTTTACTGGTTATAAATAAAATATTTCAATTAACTTATAAATCATACAGCTTTTTTAATAAAGAATGTAAATTGTATAGTATTTATTTTCATAAAACTACTACGCACTATATTTTAAAAATTACAGATATTTCACTTTTTAAGCAGACGCTTTTAAAACATTACATAATTAATAAAATAACTATAGAATTACTCAATTATGTTTAAGTAATTATAATATACAAAGAATATATTTTTTATTCTGATACATAAATCAAATTTGGCATAAAAATAACGAAACACTTTTAATCATGATTAAAAAATAACATAAAAGTACTTCTACAAAAAGAGTGACACATTTTATTCATGTTGATGATTTTTAAAATGTTGAAGTAACTAAAACGAAGTGCTTTTTTATAAATAGAAATTATTTTAACTGTCTGTACATCAGAAAGGTGAATCTTATTTTTATAGTTTATGTAAAAAAAAGAATATTTAAATTTAACTCTTGTGAACAGGATATTCTAAATAAAAATGATACTTTATAATAATGGAAAAACAAAAAAAAATAGCAACTTTATAATAAAAGTCAAGATAATTTATAACAATGGAAATATCTTGATTTTTTATTTTTGGTTTGGAGGAAAAAAGTGAATTTTAAAATTAATCCGATTTAAAAAACAACAAAACCAGACAGTAAAATCAAAATCTTAATTTAATTTCATTAAGTTCACCTTGGAGTAGAAGAGAAGTCCCTAATTACTTCATTTTCGGATATCAATACATTCACCATTATTTAAAGACATTTAAGATCATGTTTTGTGTATAAAAAAATACAAATATGAATTTCCTTCATGGGAAAAAAATTCAGACAAAGACATGATTTTTTCATCTAATTACTTTTCCGATTTTGAACAAAACTCTAGTTTATAGAACTTTGTACAAAAAAGAGTAGGAAATATGCATAAGCATTTCAAATCAAATTACAAATTTTGAAAGCAGACGTAATATATATTTGTGGAATAAGTTCTTTCAGATAGTTTTATTAGTAAAATAACCAACAGTAAGCAATCGCTTTAATGTCTGAAAAAATGAAATTCCTTGTTTTAAAAGTAAATCTTCATTCATCTAAGCAACACAATAGTTTAAATTTAAATTTAAAAAAAAAAACTTTATATTTTCGAAATTTTATAATTTTAAAAATTAACAACAAAAAAAATATAAAAAATAAAATTTTGCTGTTTACATTTTTTTAAGAAAATCAGCTTATAAAAGCATGATAATTACTACAGAAATATTTTATTTCATCAGAAGAAAAACTTTAGTATATCAAGAGAGATTTTTATTTTTTTTGGCATATGTAATCCTATCATCTCTCCATTTAAATCATATTCTAAATATTTGTAGTATAGATTCAGATATATGCTATTAAAAAGATCAAATGCAAGTTGGAAAATTTTTTTTTATAATTTAAAATAACTTCAATGCAATATAAAGATACTCACCCATTTTAATTAAAATTCCGCTATGTTCACCATACTAATTTCCATTTATTATGTATAATTGAAAATGTTTTTAGGTATGGTTAATAAATTTTATAACAAATAAATTATTTTCAGATATTAATTTGTATGTAAAGATATAAATTTTTGAAGTAATACAGAATATAGTTTTTTCCCTTTTGTTTTTGCTCTAATTAACCTTTCTATTATTTATTTTCAAAAATCATCACATTTGAAAATTAAATATTATATTAATATTCAATACTGTTGAGAAAAAAGGCACTTTTGCAAATTAAATACACGCTGCTGAACCAAATAAATCATCATCCTTATATATATACCCAGTAAATTACATTCTACCATCATTGAGAAAATTGGGTATAAGCTTTTGCTGTAATCAAATTTATTCACTCTGAAAAAACGATTTTAATTGTTTTTCTTAGCATTCTAACACATAAGAAAAATTCACAAAGTTTACTCAGAGCCACGCACACACACACACAACTGGAGATTTATTATTAACAAATTATTATTTCTTGGGATTGAAAAATAAATGCGAGGGTTACTCTGAAATTTTTGAGATAAGCGCAGACGAGAATTTACAAAATAAAGATAACGGTTTAATTTTAAAATACAAAGTATTTTAACACAAAAGACGATTTTTTACTGACTTACTTCAACTTATTTAGCGTAGAATGAATTTTAAACAGAAAAGAAAATGGAGTTGGTGCGAGAATATTTTCGCGCTATGATTTTCTACGATTTTAAAACAGGATTAAATCAAGAAGAATGCATTCAACGGTTGCAATTAGCATTTGGTGTGATGAATCTCCAGCTCGTGCTACTGTATTCAGATGGCTTAGAGAATTTAAAAGAGGTCGTAATTTTCTTCAGGATGAAGAACACACAGGAAGGCCGCCGTCAGCAGTAATCCCGGATAATGTGTCTGCCATACGAAAAATGTTAATGGATGATAATCGCTGTACCTATCAAATGATACAGAAGGAGCTTAACATTGTATCTGCAGCCATACACAAAATTATTCATGAAGAATTACATATGAAAAAGTAGTTTGTCCTTAGGTACCCTATAATCTAACTGAGCACCAAAAAGAGGAGTGTGTCAGAATCAGTAAAGAAACTCTTAAATTGCTAAATGATGGTGGCTACCGCATCATTTCTAAAACTGTAACAGGTGATGAAACGTACATACCGTTTTTTGACGTTCCAACATGTCAAGAAAGCAAAGTATAGATCTTTGAAGATGATTTCACGCCGACATTGAAGAAAAAACAACGCGCACTGAAAAAAAGTGATGTATGTCGTTCTTTTTTTTTTTTTTTTTTTTTTTTTTTTAAGTAAAGGATTGGTCGAAGCCATCAAGTTGGAAGAACAAAAGCCAGCATTTCCGACAGACATGGAAGGACAGAAGACAGACATTTTTTCATCTATTCCAAGAAATGAATGGCTTGAGGCATTTAATCTGTGGAAAATTCGTCTACAAAAGTGCATGAATGCTGGAAGAGAATGCTTTGAGCACACCTAAAATTTTGTAAGTATAACTTTAAAAACCGAGTTATTTCTCAAAAATTTCAGAGTGACCCTCCTATATCCTTAGAAGTAAAGGTGTGTTTTGTTAGTGAACGTATATGGAATGTATTTCATAACGGTTACGTTACTCGTAATTCAAAATGAAAATATGAGGATGCTATGGAATTCACAATCTTTGGCATTGAACTCTTTATTCCGGGTGGCCTGTACTTTGGTGTGTCCCTTGGTTTTTATCTAGTTTGGCACCAATTGGGTGATGTTGAATATGATGATAAAAAATTTTAATATGTGTGTATCATTGTCTAGTGTTTTTGGCATCTTTTTGTTTCTCTAAGCTCTTTTAACGACAAAAAATTCACCAGTTTTCGACAAGGGGTACCCTAAAATATATTTTTCAAATTTATTCTTAATGCCCACGCCCTTTTCTTCTTTTCATCATAGCTTGCATTTGAACTTTCCAAATTTAATGGTGGTTTGTTTTTATACACCTCTGCCTTAATTCTGAGAAATTTCAATTTGTTTGGGGACATCAAGTGAAATCTGTCGGCTTTTATTAGAGGAGGAATTAAAACGTGTTATATTGAATTTAAGTGAATCTACTCAAAGACAATTTTATTTTATTGTAGCTATATAATAAAGCAATATTTCTCATGAAGCGAAAGTAACTTACTTAGCAACACAGATGATATAAGTGCATTCAGTGTGTCTCGATCTCTGACAATCGCCAAATCTCCTCCATATATCTGGCAATAGCGTCTGGCCATGCGCATGTCGCAAGCGAACTTCACACTTCGGTAGCATTTTTGTTTGTAAAGATACCAGTCAGGGTTACAACAATAAACTGCAAAAATAAATTCGTATGTAATAAAAAAGCACATTTTAAATGATAGGAAATGCTCTAAACAAAGCCAAAAACTTAAAGATTAGGATATTAATTAAAATTACTTTTTTCAATGATTGTAGTTTTCACATCACTTAAAATCATTTTTTATACATAAGTTTAACAGTAAAATATATAAGAGAATATATATTTCTTGAATTGACATCTAAAATAACTTGCGTTAAAAAATAATTTATATAATTATGTATCTATATATTAATTTATTAATGTGTTTTAATGTCTTTTATTTCTTTTTTCGAATAGTACTACGTGCAAAAATCAAAAGTTGTAGCTTTTAATAAGCAATAACATATTTTGTGACCACTATACAATCTTATAAGTTTTTAACAAACATTTTGTATGAAAAAAATATTAGAGAGAGATTCCATCTTTTTCCAATTTAAATATGAGTTAATATATAAAAAAATATTTCGATTCACTAAACTTTCAGAAGGTATTTATAAAAATAAGTTGTTTTCATTTACCAGAACATTAGAAAAACATCCTTAAACCGTTGTTAATGTCATACCTTTTCTCAATATTTAACTAATCTATCAATATTCCTGCAAAATGTTTGAGTCTACCATGTTTTTAAAGTATACACATTAGACCATATGCATCCAATATTTTTACATAATCTGAGAGTGTTCCTCAGGACTATTTTTAGCTTGTTCCCCTGTTACATCCTTCATCATCTTCCATAATCTGTTCATGGTATTTTGTTTACTACCTGCAAATATCATGCTTAGAATCCTGTATGCGACTGATTGAGAGGCAATTACAAACAGCTGTTAATAAACTTGCGGTATGGTATGCCGATAATGTCTATAAGCTGCCTTCTTGCAAAAGCAACTGTGTCCATTATTTCAAGAAGACTAGGCTGCATAATGATCCAGTAACTTTCATCAACAATACACCCATACCTGTAGTTAGTGAAATAAAATTCTTGTAAGTGATATTGGACAGAAAATTAATTTTCTTTCAGAATGTTCTACATCTTCAGAAGAAGTGTGAGCGATCATTATATATCTTTAAGTTGATTTCAAAAACATCTTGAAGTGCAAATTGCACATCACTCCTTCAAAGAATCAGTCATTAATTTTATCCCGCATTTTGTATGTCTTCTGTATTACAAAGATTTTTGACACTTTATATCATTCTGCTTTGAGGATATATTTTGCCGCGCTTCGCATATCACTAGTCTAGGGTCTATTCGCGATATGTCACCAATTACCGTTAGACCTGCAGCGAATGCAACTGTCTCTAAATTATTACTGCAAGAACATGCCTATCTCTCGTCATCCGTTACTTTCCATGGTTCTTAATGTCTCCTTAAAGAGACTTCATGATGCGCTTATAAACCTTGTCTCAATTGCGCCAAATCCCATTTATGGGAATCGGCAAATTTCTGACATATGTGATGTTCGGATAGAGTCAGCTGACCAATTTTCTCATCTGCCTTGGTATGGCCCAACAACTACCTTTATTAAGACCCTTGTTCAATACAAAACATTGAACACAACCCTCTTTGTTTTTAATAGATATAGTCGATTCATCACTATCAGTATGAATGCTACACACCAGTATTCACAAATGGTTCTAAAAACGCAAGACATGTGTTATCATTAAAAATATTACATTCTTAATTAAATTCTTTTATTCACAACCTATATTCATCATGCTCCAATTTTACTACTGAAGCAATAGCTACATTCCACTGCCTTCAGCATGTGAATACAGATGACTATCATCAATTTTATGAGTACACTGACAGCAGGAGTGATTTAGAAATTTGAGAAACAATAAACAATTTACTTGTGTTGCTGTTCTGTCGAGAATTTTAAAAGCATTGGATTCCATTGCTGACAAGGGATACGAAACTGTATTTTGTTGGATACCAAGACACATAAGTCTTGGTGAACATGAGGGAGTAGATGCAGGTGTCAAGATTGAATTGGATCAAATTTAATCATTCGTTTCTCTCTCTCTCTCTGATGTGAGAAAGGGTATAAAAAGTTTTATTCGTTTCCTTTAGCAGGAATAGTGGAACATACAGGTCAACAATAAACAAAATACCATCTTTTCACACCTCACCTATTTACAAATTTTACTACTACGAAGTGCATACATTCGATTGATCCGCATTCATATCAGACATACACTTTTCACATATAGACATTTGTTTCTGAATGAACTAAATCCTTTGTGTGAAACGTATGATGAACCATTTACTGTAAATCATATTTTAATTGCATATCCCGATTAAGCAGATTTTTTGATAAAACAGACTTTTTTAACAATGTTTGATTTGGTGGGGGAGCCACCCTAAAGAAATTTTTGTGCATTTCTGAAAGCAATGAGTTATTAAAATTTAAGTAAATTGTAAAAAATTTTCTTACTTTTTTTAATTCGCTAACTTCTGATTTTTTAAATTTTGTAATTATAAATTTTTTGTTAATCTGCTATCTCTTTATTTTAAGTTAAAATTTTAAGACATTTATGTATGCAAATATTTTTGTATTTTATAATGTTTTTAATGTTGCTTGTATAAAATTAATACATAAATGAAAGTTTACTTTCTTAAAAGTCAAGTATTGGTGCATCATGTTCTTTTTGGATCTTATGTCAGGAAGTTAAACCAATCAATTTTGATATTTAACATCTGCTTGTTTAACTAGTTTATGATGTACACTTTCCAAATCAGGAAATTCCTAATATACACTCCACATTTAGCATAAAATATTTCATGTTGAACATAAACTAAAAACGTTGTTTGCAATATAATAAAATATAGACAAAAGCTACTATAATGAATGTTCTGTTTCTTAATTTATTTATACATTACAACATAAGAACATTCCATATTCCTATGTTACTTTGGATATAATATTGCAACTTAAAATGTGAGTTGTATTCTAGAAAATTTAGTATCCTTTTTTGCAAAGTTATACGTAACATGGGAAATATCCCTGTTTCAAAATTATAGGTAATTTTCTAATGTTCAACTATAAATTATGGATAATTCTGGAAAAGTAATCCATAAATTATTCTTGGAAATAAAAACAAATTAACGCAAAAATCCTCTCAAACAGTCAGGCCCTTGAAACAGTCAGACTCCAAGCGTAAATTAGACTCGAAAATTTTAAGATACTTATTCCCACACCCTGATACACATTCCATCACGCCACTACCCTGTGAGAAGTCTTTAGAACACTCTAACCGTTGACAAAAAAGAATTCAATCTAATTTCTTTTTAAGAATACTTAATTACTGTTAAGCTATGCTTTTTTAATTTTACAGTATGAAATTCTTAAATATGTACGTGTTACACAAACGATAGTGATCATTGCGAGAAAAGTTTTGTTCCATTTACAAAATATTTGTAAAACTAATAGAAAGAGGCGGTATCCTGGAAAGAGAAAGTCTTGTGTTCGAAAGATAGTGGGTTTAATATCTAATCCAGTTGAGCAACATCATTCTTAGAAAACTTATGCACATAAGCCATTGATATTCTAATATCCGCCCATTGTTATTGATTTATATTCTAATACATGTTAAATAAAGTGCCAGCTCAGGCATTGATCACATCGTTTCATTTTGGTTTAAAATTACCTCACCGCTAAATTGCTTAGTAGTCTTAATTGTTAAAATTAGGAAGATGGCGAGACATTGCAGGTTTTTAACCTAAAGTCTTGATTAAAAAAAATGTTATATATAAATATGTGTTTGTTTCCTTTTCCATTCTTTTTTGTCTAATTAGTGATAGCTATGCAATTTAATTTCATGTACAATCTGGAATTTGTTATAATAATATACCGGGTTTGTATAAATAATTCATTCATTTTGAAAACGCTGTTTTTTAGAAAACATAAGTATACACATGAAAGATATATGAAAAGAACTAAAAACTCTCCACAAGTTTATTAACCTTATACGAATATTTATTATTTGTCACTTTTGGTGACGCGACATATTTTTAAATGATTATCGGACATTGTTCATACATTTTGTAGCAAGCAACCAGAATTGCCGATTCTACCACAAAATGCTTTGTTTGCAAGTTTCTTTTCCACACTTTCTTTTGAAAGTGCATAGCAGACATGCAACAAAAGAATAATTAGCATATTCAAGGGCACAAAAACTTCCTCCTTGCTTATCCATTTTCTACTGGCACAAACCTCGTATTACCTCACCCAATCTGAAAGATAATGGATCCATTCTATTACTAGGAACACAATAGAAACTCGATGATTTTGTGGTTCTTTTCCCTTATCTCTCACATGTGTATGAGTAATACTCTTGAAAATACAGCTTTCTCAACAAAACAAAAAAAAAATTACTTATACTAACTCTATATATTGCGCATACTTGACATTGTATGATAGATATCCTAAAATAGCTGAAAAAAATTACTTAATTTTTTTATAACATTCCTAATATTTTGTATTTTTAAAGAATTTGTATCTATAGTAAGCTATTTACATGTATTACAAGAGAAGAAACTTGACAACTGGGACCCAAGTACAAAGAAATTTCATATGAATTCAAAGAAATGTAAACTTTCTTCCTATATAGAATTTCACAGAATATTTTTTACATTTTCAATTCAATTCAGATACACCTGATTAATATGATAGTGAATACAATTGATACCTAAATATTTGTCAATGGACAATGTGCATTATAAATTATGAGCTGTAAATCGTGAGTAACAATCGTATTGTTTTGAATAAAAGTCATTCAAACATATAATATGTTTAAGAATCTTAAAAATCAATAAATTCAACAAACTTTATAATCTCTCGAATACAAATAATCGAAAAATGGAGGTGCCTTTTACTTAATTATGAACATTTTAATAAGAGGAAAGAATTATCAAATAAGAAGCATATATGAATATTTTTGATTAATATTAACTACATGAAAAATCGTTAATTTAAATATACTTGTGAAACAAACATTAAAACATTAAATCAAAATAATATTTATTAATATGTTATTACTTTTCTTTAACTGTAATTGTTTTATATTTAATCTTATTACATTATATGAGAATCAAATATATGCAAGGACTAACATTATATTGAAAAAATAAAAGTACATTGAAAAAATAATAGTATGTAAACGGTTAAAAAAGCCTTGGGTATTTTAACCGTTTACATGCTATTATTTTTTTTCAAGGACTTTTTATTTATAATAAATCTTATGTATCATATGCCATTATAGAAATATGTAAAAACTTGCAAAACAACAGTCCCGATAGATGAGCATATAAACAATGCAAGTGCAACATGCTTTTTATGTTAGCATATAGCAGCAGCTGGTATCGAACCTTTCTGAGGAGCATTAATTTTCCATTCTGAGGAGCGTTATTCAATTCCTACTACTAGTTCACACGCTCCACAAGCAAATCTTGTTCAAATTTTCAATTGTAATATATTTTTTCTTCATCCATTTAATTTAAAATACATTTTTTAAACTTGTAATGGATGACACTTGGTGTCAATACAATTTTTTCAAATATTAATTCACTAAAATTTTTATTAATTTTTGTTTTATATGAAAGGAAAAATAATATTTTTCTTTGTTAAATTTTTTTATACTACTTGTTTTTATAAAGAAGACACGATAAATCTGAATCTATACATTAAAAAATTGTTAAATAACAACAGATTTTGTCCGCTGTTGATTTGGAAACAAAAATGGAGGTGCCTTTTACTTAATTATGAACATTTTAATAAGAGGAAAGAATTATCAAATAAGAAGCATATATGAATATTTTTGATTAATATTAACTACATGAAAAATCGTTAATTTAAATATACTTGTGAAACAAACATTAAAACATTAAATCAAAATAATATTTATTAATATGTTATTACTTTTCTTTAACTGTAATTGTTTTATATTTAATCTTATTACATTATATGAGAATCAAATATATGCAAGGACTAACATTATATTGAAAAAATAAAAGTACATTGAAAAAATAATAGTATGTTAACGGTTAAAAAAGCCTTGGGTATTTTAACCGTTTACATGCTATTATTTTTTTCAAGGACTTTTTATTTATAATAAATCTTATGTATCATATGCCATTATAGAAATATGTAAAAACTTGCAAAACAACAGTCCCGATAGATGAGCATATAAACAATGCAAGTGCAACATGCTTTTTAAGTTAGCATATAGCAGCAGCTGGTATCGAACCTTTCTGAGGAGCATTAATTTTCCATTCTGAGGAGCGTTATTCAATTCCTACTACTAGTTCACACGCTCCACAAGCAAATCTTGTTCAAATTTTCAATTGTAATATATTTTTTCTTCATCCATTTAATTTAAAATACATTTTTTAAACTTGTAATGGATGACACTTGGTGTCAATACAATTTTTTCAAATATTAATTCACTAAAATTTTTATTAATTTTTGTTTTATATGGAAGGAAAAATAATATTTTTCTTTGTTAAATTTTTTATACTACTTGTTTTTATAAAGAAGACACGATAAATCTGAATCTATACATTAAAAAATTGTTAAATAACAACAGATTTTGTCCGCTGTTGATTTGGAAACATTTAAAAACAATTAAAAGCAACGTTAATTATGAAAAGCAATGTTGATTTAATTGTTTTCATAATACTGCATAACGATTTATAAGTACAACTATAAAACTATATACAGCTATATAATAATTTTTCATTAAGTTAAAGGCAATTATAAAATTGCATTTTACAAAAATATTCACATATAAAATATGCATATGTTATAAATTCTATACATTATACATAAATATTTCTTATGCTTCGCACAAAAAAAATCAAATTTTTAAATGCTGTCTTAATATATCATGTTCTTAGACTGATACACAATACAATGTTATAATGCTGCGTAAGACTTATAGCCACGAAAAGCTAAATATGTATTTTATAACATTTTTATTGCATTGTAACATAACTTCCGCTCAGAGTGCGCCTCTAAGGAACAATACTAAAATTTATGCACCCACTAGCTATTAATGAAAAAGCTTAAGTGATAAAGGAAATGTTTGGCTACAGATTAGAGTATATTGAACATTTTATTTGTGTGTGTGTTATTTTAATATTCAAATAAAAACAAAGCACACATTTCAGTGAGTGTGTGCGTGAGTGCATGTGTATGACTAAGCGAGAGAAACAAAGAAGATAAATCATTATAAAATCACACAAAAACAATGCACGAATTTAATTTAGAAAGAATTCTTATTTTTGTAAATTCAGTGTTGTTATATAATGATTCTATTCAGAATACATACCTGTTTTCACAAATAACGAAGTTGGAAATTTTTCCCATTGAATTGTGTTTCAAAACAAATTTAAGCTGATTTCTTATCGCTTATGAATTTAATTATAAATTAAAGACAACAAATAACTATTTTTATTACATAAATCAATGACCAGAATGTATGGTTTAATGTGTATTTAGAAACAATAAGCATGTTAACCTAAAAAAGTAATTGAATACCCATGAAATAAATTAAATGCTCTCATAGCATAAAACATTTAGTTAAGAGTTCAGTGTTTCAAATCCTAGTGTTAGTATTAGAAAATGGAGAAGCAGTAACTTCTTTACAATTTTAATTAAATATAGATTTTTAAATGCATTACAAAATTGTAGGTAAAAAAGCTATAGATTAGATTCTTATTCCCGTATAATGTATATTCATCACAAATAATATTCATTAGTTTTTATTAGAAAGGAACGAGTACACTAATTGTGTCTTCCATTTTTAAGGTTAAATTTAAACATATTAAAATCTGATATTGATAATAAGAGAATTGATCAATTATGATTTCTGGGCTTATGGCATAAAGTATTAATGTGAAATCAAGTACTATAAATGAAAAATATTTTGCATAACATATTATAGTAATATTGGACACACTTCATAGTGGATGGTAGAGCCGCTACAGAGCTTTCGTAAAATATTAAATAATTATCGCTTCTATAATTAGAAAATGTTCCATAGAAGTGAAGCCTATAAGGGAGAATCAAAGTGAAACCTATAAGGGAGAATCAAAAATTCACATGTACTTATCTCGAATATGGTGTATGAAAAAAAATAGAATATTATATTCATCTCCATTGTTAGACAGTCTCTAAAATAGAATCCCTAAAAGGAATTTTTTCCATATTTCAAGATTTGATTACCTGAAAGCTATCTTTTTCCGATTTTGAAATATAGAAAAAATTAATTCGTGATTTGCATGATTTCATTTCATTGCAGATATTATATATTATGACACACTAGAGCTTTAATGTAGCTAGCAAGTAAATGAAAAAAAGGTGAAGTCAAAAAAGCAAAAACTGTCTCTTACCGGCCCCGCACGCCAAGATGAAGCAGGCAAGAGCGTAAAAACGCATGGTTATTATCAATCGCTAGCTGCCTTCTCACCTCCTGAACATTGAAATGATTAATAAGTGACGCAAGTGAAAGAGTCGGAAGTCCCTCTTCCGCTCTCTAAGGAAACGTTGCATTCGCACTTCCACAATCAGCAGTTTCATCACAGAATGCAGAGGAGTGTTTGCAAAATTATACTGATTGCAGACGTCTGTGACAATTCCACCTCTAGTAAATGTTCTTCGTCGATGATATATATCGAAATGTAAATTCTTCATCGATGTAACTCATGAAACACAAATTCTTCTTCCTCAACAGCCATTTGTTTTACGTCACATTTCAAGTATTGTTTCAGCACCAAAATATGACTTAATTGTTAGATGTGATTGATTGGTGTGTCCCTTTACAATCATTTTCAACAAATCGCTAAGGATTTATAACTTATCTACAATTTTACCAAATGATGTAATTGAATCTATGACTTATTTGACAGAAAATCAGAGTGTTATCGTCACAGCTATCAATTTAGAATATTATGCTTCAAAAAATTAATTTAAAAAGATGCAAACTTTAAAAATTATCCTTCGATAAATGGAAATACACTACTTAAATCCATTTTCTTCGATATGCGAAATAAGTTAATTCTTATTATACATGTGATAAAAGACTCAATATTACTAAAATTAACTATAAAGTGCAGCTCAAATCGTCAATTAGATCCTTGCATCTGACGTCATCAGATCCTCGCGGACAAAATCGTCTGCTTGCTTTCTACCGGGAAATTCAAAATAAACATGAGTTGCGATTTCTGTTGTGAAACGTATTAAGTAATCCTTGATGAATTTGTATTAATGGTTTGCATACTGAAATGAGGAGAAAAAGAAATTAGAATTGCACATGAGTATAGAATTGTGGTTAAAAACATTTATTTATGCTCTCCATTTTCGTGGGTCTCAAAAGGTCTGCTGGGAAGTGTAGAAAACAGAAACAACTACCACGTTATCCTTCCTCAGCCGTCTTCTTCTCGAAATGAAAGTTTCTAATTTCGAAATAATAAATTTACGTAAATAAATCTTTTCACATTTTTTTTTACAAAATATATTGTAAAAGATTTAATCATACGTATGTTTATATATGCAATACTTTTGACAAATAAATTTCATTAATAAAATTCCTATACAGGCACTTACACTGTCAGATTTTATGAAGTCTGAAGAAATAATTAAAGTTATATGACTTTAAATGGAAAAATAAGAGATACTAATGTTTCTTGACAAATAATAACGATTAATTTAATTTAAAATAAAAAATTGTATAAAAAATACAATAATATATATAACACAACAAAATAATATATTATCCAAAATGAATAAGACCAAATTGCATTATAAAGGGTTAAAAAAATTTTTTTCATTTTTTAAAAAAATTTCAGTTTTTTGTTCTATGGAATGTATTTTATCTCTCTCATAGAATTCAGTAAATATAGACACTATTTAAAAATATCGATGCCTATGTGATATTTTAACATATATATATTGTTACTCTAAATATTTTTAAGATTATAAAAGCTATAGATGCTTTTAAATCGATATTTTAAGGAGATTTGTATTCGTTTTCAAAATGCACGCTTATAAATACATATCAAGGTGTTCTTTTCTTTCTATAAAATTATTTCAGTTCTCCTTTAAAATCTCAGATCAATGATTAAACGTGCAAGGAAATTTCTACAGTTCATTCAATATTTACATACATTTTGATTTCACTTTTTATTAGATTTTATGTAAATCTAGAGCTTGCATATGAGGTGCACCATTAGTTTAGAGTGAAATAAATGGAAAATAATAGTGTTTTTGAACGAAAAAGTTGTCACATTATGAGATTTATTTACATAATTGTGTAAAAATGATAACAACAATGATTACAGGTCACTGATATCATGGAGACGTGAAAAACAACGAAAAATTATACTATGTGTTCTGAAAAGGAATAAATGTATCCTGAAGCTTGAAGGTTGTAAAAACCACAAGAAGCCTTTCAAAGTGTTTTACAACTGGCAGCAACTGTGACGATCCATCCTAATACTTTGCAGAATTGCATTCTTTCAACATCCCCAGATGTGTTGAAGCACGTGATAAACCCCACTCAGCAGAACAATCCGTTTTGCTTTGTATTTGCAAAGCTACGACTAGATTGCAGACTACTGGGAAGCTTTTATAAAAGAAATTGTGGCATTACACAATCTATTCGTCGAATAGGGTATGGTAAATACAAATACCTAAGAATAGATAATGATTTGGGCATCTTTTATTCAAGATCATCTCTCTCTCAATCGAACTGTCAGATTTTGTGAAAATAATGTACTTATCATAATTATTTGTTATTTTTTGTGATACTGTATAGAAGCTGCATGTCACTTTAGGAAAACTGAACTCAAATTTGGAAACTAGGGTTCTTCCTATTCTCCGATAATTGCGTAGCATGAAACTTTTTAAGGTGAAAAAAAATGAACATGATTAAAACTTGCATACGCAACTGATGTTCCAATTAGTAGAGTAATATGGCAAAAACTAGTCCCAGGTTATACACATGTCCACTCAATATCAATCGGTTTGTCCATTTGTCGTCTCTTTATTTAGCCGAGAGAAATCCATCACCATCATCGCTCTACTTGACTAACCAAAGCGGGAAAATCAACTAAATTTATTCCTCTACAATTACTGTTTGTAATACGCATCCTGATTCAAATAGGAATCCAGTTTCCATCTCTACAAATATCGCCTTTCAAGATGAATTGGTTTATCACTCTTATGATCACTTTATGCGCATGAGAGCAATTTTAACCAAAATATAGTTTAAAATAGTTTTAGAAATGCTGAAAAGATCTACATTCAAGGTGAGTTCGTTCTAAAGAGAAAGGGTGAACATCCTTTACTCAGCTAGCCAAATGTCAGCCGAGGTTTTATTAATATACCATTATCGCTAGAATTTATTAAAGGAAACAAAATATTACTCCTATTTTCTTCATATTGTAGCAATAAATAGCATTTCTCTCTTCTTGAAAACCAAAATGTGACACATTTACAAGATAAGTGTTGATTTCAATCTTAATTTTAATACCGAGAATTATAACATATGTGACAGCAATCAGTAAAATCAAATAAATTTGACTAACCAAATAAGTAATCTGGATTTTTTAATGACTCATTTGCTTACTTTTTTATCAAGCAATGTTTGATAACTGTAAAGTTTGTTGGGAGAAGTTTAATTAAAAGAACAGCTATACATATAGTTGTTGTAGGAGGTCTTGAGAGATGCTCTTGAATAAAAAATATATTTTTCCCCATCTTCAGTTTGTGTTCCTCGTATATACGAGGGTCACTCCGAAATTTTTGAGAAACTACTAGGTTTTTAAAGTTATACTTATAAATTTTTAGGTGTGTTCAAAGTAGTCTCCTCCAGCATCAATGCACTTTTGTAGATGAATTTTCCAGAGATTAAATGCCTCAAGCCATTCATTTCTTGGAAAAGATGAAAAATGCATTTATAGCCACATTAATCTCTTCTTCTAAATGAAAACGACGTCCACGTAAGTTCTTTTTTAGATTAAAGAATAACCAAAAGTCGCATATAGGCATACATCAAGTGAATACGGTGGATGTTCGATCACTTTAATTTGTTTTTGTTTAAGACACTCAATTATTAATTCGGCTGTATGTGAAGATGCATTGCCATTGTGAAGCACTAGTCCCCTAATATTTGGTTCTTGTAGAATTTCTGGAAGACATTTAGTGGTATACCAGTTTTCTGTTACTGTCTTCTGTCCTTCCAACTTGATGGCTTTGACCAATCCCGTACTGCTCAAGAAAACGGCATACATCACTTTTTTCAGTGCGCGTTGTTTTTTCAGCATTGTCGGCGTGGGATCGTCTTCAAAGACCCATACTTTGCTTTCTTGACGTGTTGGAACGTCAAAAAACGGTATGAACGTTTCATCACCTGTTACAATTTTAGGAATGATGCGGTGGCCACCATCATTTAGCAATTTAAGAGTTTCTTTACTGATTCTGACACGCTCCTCCTTTTGGTGCTCAGTTAGATTATGGGTAACTCAATGACAAACTACTTTTTTCATATGTAATTCTTCATAAATGATTTTGTGTATGGCTGCGGATCCAATGTTAAGTTTCTTCTGTATCATTTGATAGTACAGCGATTATCATCCATTAACATTTTTTGTATGGCACATTATCCGGGATTACTGCAGACGGCGGCCTTCCTGTGTGTTCTTCATCTTGAAGAAAATGGCGACCTCTTCTAAATTCTCTAAACCATCTGAATACAGTAGTACGAGCTGGAGATTCATCACCAAATGCTAATTGCAACCGTTGAACGCATTCTTCATGATTGAATCCTGCTTTAAAATCGTAGAAAATCATAGCGCGAAAATGTCCTCGCGTCAACTCCATTTTCTCTTCTGTTTAAAATTTATTCTACGCTCAACAAGTTGAAGTAAGTCAGTAAAAAATCGTCTTCTGTGTTAAAATACTTTGAATTTTAAAATTAAACCGTTATTTTTATTTAGTAAATTCTAGTCTGCGCATATCTCAAATATTTCAGAATAACTCTCATATTTGATGTTAACAAACTAGTCATTTTCATAACCGATTTGGCTCTAGGCGTGATTTTTAATTACGAATGAAATGGTAATTTAACTAAATATGTGTTTCAAAGATTAAAGGAAAAAATAAGTTACCATTAAATTATTTACCAAGAGCAACTATGAGCGATAAAAACTGAGGTTTGATAACTTAATGAAAATAGTAATTGATACAATTACTTTTTTTTCCCTTTATAAGATTTCCGATTTTCTTAAACGGGTTAATCACAATCCGTTTAAGAAAATTTTAATGTGGAAGATGCACCTTATAGTGTATATTATTCTGAAATAATGCAGCTAAATTATTCATTAAATTTTTTTTTTTTTTTTGTTTTAATTGATGAAAAATATTATGTGTTGTTAAGGAAAATTTATATATTCAATTATGACATGTTTTCCACAGTTTCTTTTTTATCCAAATAAGTTCTAAATTTTCTAGAAGTTTTTGATTTTCGGACAGACATTTTTTTTTTTTTTTTTTTTTTTAAGATTTAGAATTTTTAAAATTCTTATTTCTAGCATTAAAATCATTTATTTCGCAAATATTCAAGATTTCAAGAAACTAAAAGCTATGGGAATAATATAAGTGAATTTATAGCTATAATTGTGAAAATTAATTTAAAGAAAATATTATTTTATAATACTGATATGTATAAATACGAATAAAATCTATATAATTAATTTAAATACTTAGTTTTAAAAATCATGGGTAATCTTTAAAGTGAGTATTTTTTTAATTATTTGATGCATTCTCAATCATCATTGCACCAGATTTCAATTCTAATTTGAGACATTTGTTTAGTTATCAAATTTTTATTTCATAATATAAAAAAAATCCTTTTTATTCATTTAATTCTATATTTACCCAAAAAAGAAGAGTTTTCAAGAGATTATATGCTAAATAAATGAGAAATGAATAATATAACAGTGATTAATAAATTTATAAACTAAATTTATATACTTTCAATGAAATTAATGAAAATTTAATTTCTATATGAAAACATGATTTAAATAGTTTTTTTTTTTTTTTTTTTTCTTTAAATAAATCAAATTGCTACGGTATTTTCAATAAATTGTTTTCCTAATCTAATGAACTTTTTTTTAATGAAGCATAGGACATTTATATTGTTTTCTTTTTAAGACAATCTTTTAAGTCTATTTTTTTACTTGTAACATCACAAAAATAATTTTCTATTCACTGGAACCGAAAATCTATAAATCATTTTAATTATCTGGATAACAATTTTCTTTTTATTATGCATTCACTAGTTGTGTCCTTTCCCCCTAGTCTTTAAATTTTATATCAACTAATTTATAATTTTTAAAGTAATTTTTTTCAATGTATTCATATATTAATAATTTTAAAAATTGATAATTCAATAAAATATAATTTCAATTTTAATTGCATATAATTTTTTTAAAAAAACTGATTTCAATGCAGCTCTAATTTTATAACAACAATTTGAAAAATTATGGGATTAATTATTAAAAATTAATAATAATTTACTAAATAATTTAGTATGCTTGTACATTGTTTCTACATTACTAGCTAACTAAAACAATTAAAAAACTTTAAAAGATTATTAATAATAATACATTATTTTACCTTTGGTAATGCACCATATAAATCTTTGACATCAATCATTTTTTAAAAACACTTTTGTATTACACAATATGATAACCAAAACTAATGCTTGCTATTAACATTTATTTGCATATGTTGGACCTTAGCAGTACAATAACTTCTGCCATTAAGCTTTCTACTGAAAATGTTGAATTTCAACTCTACTGTTACAATAACCACATGAACGTTTATTTCATCAAAACCAACAGTTAAAATGAATTTCAAATGAGGATAATTATTACCTTGTGCATAATTTTGATCAAGATGGTTGTGTTTCAATATTTTGCTCTATGATAGCAATTTTACACATAATGATTAATTCAATTGGAAAAAAACTACTCTTTGAATTGAATTTGAAATCACAAAAATCAGTCATGTTCAAAATAGGAATTGAATACACATATTATGGAAGAGAATATCAGTATAAGCCAAGCACAAATACTATCTCTCAAAAATATGTATATCATGTTTAGAACCTAACACTGATATTTTATAAATTCATTACAAATTTTATTTTCTTACCGAATTTTGTAGAAAAATTCAAAGAAAAAGTTGTTTAACTCTATTCTAAATATAGAATCCTGCACAACAATTTACTACTGAGTTCTCTTCACTAAATTGAATCGCAAATATAATTTCAATATTTCATCAAATTCTCATGCCTTTTTTGTAGAAACAGCAACATAATAATGCATTTTTTTTTATTTCTTTAGAAATTTATGCATTATTTCAATCATTTTCCTATGTTAAATATAAAAATTTTTAGATAATGGAATATTGTAATTGTTTTGTTAAATTCTACCATATATTTCCATTAATAAATGTATTTCTAATTAAAAGGAAATAAAAAGAATAGTTAATAAAATGCATATGCATTCTTACTTTTTTCAACATACTATGGAATGTTAACAACCAAAAAATAAACAGCAATGTAATCCAATTAAAATCTAGATTAACAGAGCTGTTTACTTTTTGGTTTTTTTTAAATTCAACTACACAGTAACATTATATCATATCATCAAAATAAAAAATAATATATTCAATAATATAAAATTGCACATTGTGTACTGTATATTATGAATGATATTATGTAGATTCTCAAATTTTGTTTACATTACTTGTACATAAATTATTACTTACTTGTACATACATTACTTGTACCCAGAAATATACTCATTTCAAATTTTATAGAAACATTTTTCTGTGCCTATTGGGCTTGAAGCATGAAAGAAAATCTTTCAAACTGTATTTTTTAATATGTATGCATAGAGGTCCATTTTCATCACTTGAAATAATTCGGCAAAAGATTCAAAGTAATTGTAATATTTTATTTATGAAATAATTTTTAAATTTAAAAATTATTTTTCCTGGTGGAAAAAGTTATTTTTTACAGAAATAACATTTGTTATAAAGACCAAAATACTAAGAACTGCCTCTTCAATAAGTTCTGAAAAATCACCAGTTCATGTTAGAACCCTATGAAATGTCTAATAATAAAATGATGCAAAAATATTTTTGAAATTAAAAGAAATGTGATTTTTTAAAATTCTGCTTATAGACAATCACTGTTGTACAACCAAACCACATGATGTAATATTTTCTGTTTTAAAATTAAAAAGTTGCTTATGATATTAAAAAAATTTATTTGCTTCATTAAACTTACAAAAAAAAAGCTAAAATATTTTATGCAATACAATCTTTTGGAACCTACCCTACTATAGTTGGTTCAGATTTTTTCTTTCAAGAATAACTTATCTTTGACTATCTTTAATCTATCTTCATACCAATTGTGGAAATTCATTTGACTAGTGCATCATTAACCACAGTAGTACAGCTATTAGAATATCAATAAATGCAATTCAAATATCATGGCAACATGCAACAATCATGACAATTTACAGGTAGAATCATAGAAACAAAACCAAATTCACTGTAGGAGACAGGCAAATATTTTGGAAAATTGTGACCACAAGAAGAAAGAAAGACCACTTTGTGAAAAGTAATATTGAACTGAATGAACATCTACACAGGTATCAACTCATACAATTTAAAGCAAATTGAACAAACAAAGTTAATGGGACAGAACAGCAATTGCAAAACTCTTTGTCACAGATGTAATTCAGAAATGGCCAGAACAATGCTTCATGAACTATTAAATCTGGATAACAGATCAATGAAAACTGATCTCCCAAAGAATCCAGTTTCTCCCTAATCCCGAGCGCAAGAAGAGTTTAAATGAGACAAATCTTGCAGAAGATCACAACCCAAACTGTCTCCTTTCTACAGTTAAGTATAGGGAAAATTTTGTAAAAGTTTGGGGGCTGCATATAACCGTTTGGAGCAGATCATCATGACTTTAATTGGGAAGGTCACTAGAACTGACCCCTCTTGGCCAATTAACTGCATTCTGCTTCAAATGTTGTTTCCTTCTAGTAATTGCACCTATTAAGATCATTTCTATTCAAACCTGGTTTTAGGAACATAGGAATACAGTTGCACACCTTCTATAGCCTGCTTGATTTTTAATCTTAAGCATCATAGAGGACCTGTGATATTATAGAAGAAAGATAGAGATCCTATTATCTTACTCCTATGTCTCTCAAGCAGTTAGAACAATTTCTAGATGCGAAAATTATATACATAACTTACTGCCCTACAGAATTTGTTTAAGTCCATTTCAAGGAATAAATCAAGTGGTTTTAATTTAAAAAAGTTCTCCTACATTAGATTAGATGCACATTTCTTATTGTATTAGTTTTCTATTATTTTGGATAGCCCTGTATATCATTAATAATAACTTAAAAGAGACATAAAATCTTTAAAATGGATTTTTATGCACTGTTATTTCTCACTCATATTTTAAAAACAGTTTTATAACATATAAATTTTAATCTTTACATTTTAAAAGAAATGCACTATGATACTAATAAAATTATTTAATAACATTAATGTTGTTATGAAGTATCTCTTGCATCTCATATTTTATGGGACTTACTTACTTTTTGATGCTTTTAAAGCAATATAAATCAATGTAAGCACTTCTTTGTCCATTATTATTATATCAAGAAAAAAAATCTAAATTAATATTTAAATTTTATAAAAATTAAAGTGAAAAATATATGTACACAATCTTTTTAAAATATCTAATCTTAAACATGCATGCAAACACTAATATTATTATATAACAGTAATAAATTATTTTAAGAAAATAAAAGAAAACACAAGACAATTGTAACACTTTTAAAAATTAGTAAAAATATGAAAACAGAGAATATGGAGTTTAAATGAATATCAAACTTTGTAACATAAAATGAATGCTTGAAGAAACTTAAATATTATTTAATTGATACATTAACAATAAGAGGGAAGATTGCAGAAATGATGACATAAAATATTTTTATTGGATAATTTAAGTAAATATTGCACAACCAGTATTGCATAGCACAAGTGTGTGAAAAGACAATATTTAATGATTTGATTTTGTTTGTCATTCAGTGATAACTTTTAACACACAAGGGTTAGTTATATTCTGAACCACAATAAATATTAATATCCATAGTGATATTCGAACATACAGACAACAGAATTATAGGAAAGAACATTAACTATTTCGCTGCCAGATCAGCAAGATAATTACTATTGTTTATTGTAAAAACAAGATGATATTTTATATCATTAAGTTTTTGCAATGAAATGAAGTATTCTCTTTTTGAGCTGAAAAAGTTACAGCTGTATTTTAATTAATTTTTATTCCCAAAAATTCCTTTAAAAGAATGGTGATGTAACTAATAGATCTGCATATAGAATAAAAGCATTTTATAAGAATATTTAAGTCTGATAAGCTATAATTTAGCTGCAATCACAAACAATCAAAGAGTTCAATTCATTGGATGAACTAAATAAATCTCATTCAAGGTAATGTACTTCTTAAATTACACATTTACAGTAATTCTATTGATATGAAATGTTTTATAATCTATTAAATAAATATTGAGAAAATGCTAACATTTTCTTACACAGTGAAGTCTGAATTATAAGGCAATTTCATAGAAAAATCTGTAAAAGAATTGTTGATAATTAAGGAATTCAGACAAAAAAAACTTAACGCAATTTTTTCTGCAAAATTATTGACGATTTACCATCTACTACAAGCAGTGTTGAAGATCGATCTTCAGATTTATTAACAAAATAAATGTCAGCTTCTCCTATGCTTTGTCAAGTATCAGCAAATTCTGAGCTGTGTAAAAAATGAGATTTCGAATAAATTGTATATTTTGAATCATAATTAGTATTTGTTAAGAGAAAAATAACTATCAGTTAGTCTATTCTGGTTTGAGCTCTTTTTTACAGTCAGTTCTTTTTTCATTTTTTCCCCCCTTACAAGGACAAAATTTAAAAGATCGAGAGTTCAATGAATGCAAATTAAAAAAGCAAAGATTATGCTATGAACAATTTATAAGCAAAAATATAAAAGAAAATACAATTGTAAACAGCTGTAGCAAAGATCAAACAGTTTCATTACTGCCTGCAACTAGCTTTTATAAATATAAACAAATCTTGAAGGTCGATACGGGTCACAGTTATGAAATGTGTTGCCATGCTCAAAGAATTATTGCAAATTATTTATGAAATTTGATTTCAATCTATAAAAAAGAATAAAAAAAAAGAAAAGTTTTTAATAAATCGAAAAAATGTAAACGCTTAGAATTGAAATAAAGGCGTGATAAACTCTTCGAAAGTCCTTGTAAAAAGCTCAAAGAGTTACGTATTCAATACATGTCAAGATACATTGATAAGAAAATTAATGTAATTGAACATTTTTCATTAATTTGGTAGGGCCAATTTTAAATAGATACTGAACCAAAACACTTAATTGCGATTTGAAAAAATATATAAATTAATTTAAAAAAATCACCATTGATACTTTCCCCTAAGTTAAAACTGTTTTCATTAGACTATGGGCAAACGAGGAAGAATTCCCCGAAATACTGACACCGGCAAAACTCTGACGAACTCGTGACATCAGAAAACGTCACAAAATAGCCGTTCCAGGAAAAAATTTCCAGAAAGTTAGAAATATCTGGCAGAGACATGCAATTCATCTAGTGAAATGTTAACAGTAATCATTGATGAATTAGTACTAATCTTTCGCATATTGAAATGAAGTAAAAAAGAAATTAGAGCTGCACACGAGTATAAATTTATTATAAAAAACATTTTTATTCTTGCTTTCAATTTTCGAGGGTCTCCAAAGATATTCTTGTACATTTAGAAAACATGTAAGCAACGGGTATCTTTTTCATCTTCAATTGAGTCTTCTTCTCAAAGTTAAAGTATTTAATTCAAATAAAAATATTTTTTCAGAACTTATTATAGTTAAATAAATATGATAGTTATAATTTCAAAAAATTGTAAGCCATACGGCTATAATCATAGTCCAAAACGTTAGTTAAAATTTCCTTAAGCCCCTAATACAGTAGAATTGCCGATATTGTAGGAGCAACTCCCTTTGTCTTAACATTACGTGACATCACTGGTTAAGTTGCAGTACTTGCATCATCCAATGATAGCTCAGATTTTTTTTACTGCTATGCAGTTGAAGTTTCAATATTATTTTATTTTCGCCAAGTTTCATTCCAAATGAAAATTATTGACTTTATAAGTTGCCGAAAATCAGCAACTTTTTTGTGCCTTCACAGCACCTCGGCCAACTTATATCGCCAATGATTTTACAAATGGTTCAAGTTCTGCCTTTTTCTCGCCAAGCTAAAATAGTAATGTAGTTTACATTCATTATTGTTTTCATGATTCAGTGTTAACGAACAATCGTCAGAATTTAAATTTTAAAGCAGCAAATTTAGATTCAGAATGGGAATATTAATTTCAATATAAAAAGAATTTAACCTCTGAGAAACTGACTACATTTCAACAATTATTTTATAATTCAAATTATTTTGTTTAAATAATTTGAAAATATTTCAAAATATTCAAGCAAATATTTTTAACAAGATATATTTTTGTCGAATAAAAATCTCATGCAAAATTTAAAAAATTATTATTCAATATAATGAAGAGGATATCAAAATTTAGTGTTATTAAATTACTGTATATTTGTTACTTCATGTTATTTTTTAATCATTTTAATTTAAATTTTATACTATTTGAAAACATTAAAGATTTAAACTTCAAATTGTGAAGAATAACCATTTTATCTAATATAGTAATATGACAGCCTTAAAAATGTTACCCAGGAAAGTGATCTATTATTTAATCAGGTAAAAAGTTTTTTCTTACAGAAAACCTGAAAGAAATCTAAAGCATTCATTGAACAATGCATAAGGATTGCCGCAACACGAGTTATCACGTCACGTTATGTTACGTCTATGGATCTTGCTTCCACTATGAAACATCGACAACTCTCAATAGGGCTTGAGTTAGTAAATTCTAATAAATTCTAACCTCAAATTACAAAATAATGTACACAGTAAATGTTTTATAATTAAATGGAAGAATTTTAAAAACAAATTTAATTTCAATAAATTTAAAAAAAAATCTGAATTCTGCTGTGAAAATTTATCCTGTGGTTTCTGTTGTGTAAGATTTATTTTGCTGAATATTTTGAGGCAATATTTACAAAATTTTCAAAAGGTTACTTAAAAAAAATTATGGATAAGTTTTTGAAACAAGAAATCAGGTTTTAATTTTCCATCCACAGAAATTACATTTCTAATCATGTGACAAATTCATATAGCAATTTTTATTTCCCTCACATAATATCGGTTTTAAAAAGGTGAAACGATTATATCTTATTTTGCATTACTTCTCCTGATGTCTAATTCGCATTCTGTGATGGAAAAATGAGAGAATATACTGAGCTCTTCATAATCAAGTATTCTAAGAACTAAATATTCCAAATATTTCCGTGAAAGAAATTCTATTAGTAAATAATTATCAGGATAGAGAAAAAGAAAAAAAGAAAAAAAAAAAAAAAAAAAAAAAAAAAAAAACAGATTCTCATGATTTCCTAAATATATTCCAGTCTATTACAGCATGTTTTCCTTTTAAAACTAATGATATGTGTTTTTCCAATAATTTCCATGGTGATAGAAAATGTATTCAGATAAAAAGAAAAGGAAAATACTTTTCGAAAGGGGAGTCATCAAGAAACTACAACCCCAATGTTTACTTTAAAAAATGAACACAATTTGTTCACAATCATTTCCCATTTTTAAACATTTGTCACTTCTGGTCATTAACTACAGAATGTAAAGGATGCAATATCCTGCTCCTGGTTCATTAGATCAAATATTTTAAACTTTTCATAGATTTCCAAAATATTTATAATGTTAAAAAACTTTCATTTTTTATTTAGAAAAAAGAAATTATAGATAAGCTGCTGAAACTTATAGTTGTAATAATAAGAGGATGGTCAGAAAAAGCTCAATTCATTTATAACTGGGTTTCTTCCTACATGTTTGTTTTGAATGGCTGGCTATAATATTTTTACGTCCGTATTCACCGTCAACATTGACCTCTAAGTAAAAGCAAAACCTCTGGACAAAGCTGAAACGGTATTTACCACTAACTTATAAGAAGTAGCCCATACAGGAAGGTTAAATCAGACTGCGCATAATCAGTTTATAACGGTGATAAATGAACCATGCGCACTCCTTTTTAACTCCTTTTTAATGTGTTTACTCTTTGTGGAACAAGTTTAAAGTGTGTAGTAATTTATCTTTAATCATTACATACAATGTTTATATTGTTTGATTCATTATATAACCTGCAATACTTAGAAATTCTTAAGAAATTAGAACTGTATAAATGAGACATTAGACCTAGAAAGAAACCTGGAAAAGGAAAAAATAGAAATCTACATGCCGTTTGTCTTAATAGAAACTACTACATAGGAGCAATTAAAACCGAAAACATAGAACAAAACTGTTGTTTAAAGGAAGATATTCTTTTAGAGATTTACGGACAAATATGCCACCAAGTCTCTCACCAGCCTGTAATCGATGATTTGGCAGATGTAAACCAATCAACATTTCAAGAGTGGTCTACAAAGTAAGCAAAACCGTTGCTTTATTACGACCAAATTACATTAAAATTCCACAGACAGAAGAAGAATGATCAAGGTTCCATTTTCTATTGTTAAAAATGTTTGGTAAAAGAAGTATTTAATTTTCAATGAAATTTATGATCATTTTGTATAAATCTGTGTAATTCTAAAATAATGTAATCGCTAAAAGAGTAAATCAGGAGAAAGAGCAATGATTTTAATTATGTAGTTAAATTATACAGAATTACATGAAAATGTTTAATTCTATTTTAAATATTATTTATTACTTATGCATTTCTCTAAAAAATTGTCACCAAATCTTCTAGCTTAGTCATTATCGTACTTTTCCATTATACCGGCTTGTTAAAAATATGGTGCTAAATTGGCGTGAATTAAGGGGCAACCCCTAAAATATAGGCCACCCGTTCTTATTTTTTTTTCCGTCAAGCCTTTTTCTTAATACCAAAAATTAATGCAAAATAAAAAAAAGGACGAGAATAAATATCCTGTCATTCTTTTGAAATAGTACAATATGCAATATTGTAACCGTGTGAATTGGCTACATATATAACTCTAAAACCTGCTGTAAATTAGAGAATTATCGCAAAAGAAGTATCACTGACATTTTATTGAGGGACGTGATAGTCTATAATCAATAGCTTTATGCATAAACATCCAAAGCTGCAAAAAATCAAAAGCTGTGTTCTTGGTTTAGAATTGCCTTATGAAAATGATATTCTATGATTTTATTTATTCAATGGACTGTCAATCTATGTCTGAAATGACATTGCAAAAAAAATGTCATTTTGACATGGAAACTTTATTATAGAAACCACCGTAATTAAAGAAAACCAAGCGCTTGTATCTGATGATTAGAGTGGAGATGAATTAGTCATCTATAAACTTTTTTTAAAAAAAAAAAAAAAAAAAAAAAAAAAAAAAAATTTTTACCCGAAATTTTATTTTAAGACTTTTTGAATATAAACTGAGATGTAATTTGCCCATAAGTTTAGTCTTATCTTTAAGTGAAAGAAGATAATAAATGAGAAGGAAAAAGAACTTTCAAATAGCAAACGAAAAGAAGAGGACGAAGTGTTGCAATCTTTGCAAAACAAGCAGCAACCATGCTTTAGGTATTTTTTTTATAAAAAAAAGGAAGTGAAAGGCTTTCTAACACTAAAGAAATCAAAAAGAGTGTTTTTAAAAATGAAGTTTTGAAACAGAACATGTTAGCGATTAATTTTCCATACTTTTTTTCAATGAGCGAAAAGTAAGAATTGCTTTTGAATATGAATTTTTGCTTGCATGTGTTTTTTACATTTTGCATACAATATATTTTTTCAAATTGTACTTTAAAAAAGGCAGTAATTTGGTAAAAAATACATTAAGATGTAACATTTGTTTTTCTATTTTATGAACTTTCGAGCAGTTAGCTATAATAAGCATAAAAGGAAATGAAAAATGAAAACTATACAGAGCGTAAAAATAAATTTAAATGAGTGCATAAAAATGAGATTGGAAAAATAAATTTTTTAAAATTTAAGTTCTTAATTAGGAATTAAAATTAGCATTAATTGTTTAGACCTGCCATCAATTTGTAAAATCGTAATTGTTCATAAATTGATAATAAATAAAAAAGAACATCTATGTCATCTTTTTTCATTTATTCAAATAAATTTATTAATTTTTAAACATCTCTTGTTTTGTTCTTGAGGAGTATGATTTTGAGCAAATATTTCTCAGCGCATGCTGCCGCCTATCATTCTCAAATGTACTAGCATAGCACTCTACTTTGAGCAATTATATTGTCTTTTCCATTCACATATGTATTCATCACAAACACATATGGCATCGAGATTAAACGGTAAATGGGCGACAGACATTTTCTGCCTATAGAGATTTAAATCTAACTGTATACATTGAAGTGTCAATTTTAATCTCGGATTTTTTTAAGCAGTGAGTTTATTATTTCATTGTTGTATTGATCAGTGTATTGTAGTAGATCTCCGGAGTCAGGTATGTCATAGCTATTGAAATTTATCAATATCTTTGAATCTTCAATATGCGATAATGTTTATCCTAACCGTTAGTTTCTGTTTCAATATTTGCTGAGTTTAAAACACTCAAGATCAAAAATTAAGAAATTTTTGATTTAAAATTTTACAGTTGTTCTGCTACATCCAAATTCAATTATCAGTGGATGTTATGATCAATCGATTTTTAGACTGGGCTTGACCTTATATTACTTTAACATGTGTTTCAAATCTCATCTAAAATGTAATGGTTTAACTGATATGTCAAGTACGTTTCAATTTAGCTTAGATTATCAAGTTGAATTATAGAATATAAATCAGCTTCTAAATGGCTTGTTTTATGATTATGGATAGTTTTATATTTAATGAACTGTTATTTATTTAAGTCTTATAAGCAAATTTTTAGGTCTATTTTATTAGTTTTTTTTACTTATTGGTAAATCAGTACTTTAAAGTTTGACTTTAATTTGTAATAAATACATTCTATACATCTTGATTTTTTTAAAGATTAGGATTGAAAGGTTTATGCTGTATTTTCACACTTAAACAAAATTAAATGTTTTATGTGTTTGTTAATTGTTTATGTGAAGTCTTTTATGTTAATATTGTTGCCCATTTAAATTAATCTGTTACGTAATGTATCATACTATAAACTATATGATCAATTAGTAATAAGCGAATATTTATAAAATTCTGTACTATAATTTCTTCCTTCATTATTAGAATATTTCTTTTTAAGACTGACAGTTTTTACATCAAGTACATTCAATCAATATTTTTTACAATATATTCATCTTTCAGTCTATACTTTTCATTATATATTATACTAAATTGTTTTCTAAATATGAAGAATTTTTTAGAATATTTTTTAATTTGGCATGAGAATATAGAAATACATCTTTTTTTTTTTTATTTCTTAAGAATTGGTATGCATAAGCAAATCACATTTACCCATATTAAGGGAAATTTAGGATATAAAAGTTTCAAAACTTTAAGAAATTTCTTTGAAAATTACTGAAGAAAACAAATTTGTCATAAAACTAAAATATGCTTAATTCTAAGTTATTCGTTTTATATTTAAAAAAAAAATTCTACAATAGGTTTTTTAGTTGTATTTTTGTTCAATTTTTTTTTTTTATTTTTTATTTGTGGTTGTACTGAACTTGTTCAAAATCAAATTTTACATACTTTTCTCTCATCAAGTTACTTTTTCATGAATGCAAAGTTTTGTAGTATTTTTGTAAGTAATTATAACCTTAAGAAAATGTATATAGTTTTTGAAACTTAAAAATGTAAAATAAAAATTTCAAACAATAAATCATAGAATAACACTTGCAATGAACTTCTTATGATCTGGAAGTAGTTTATTTGCAATGTCTTAATTTCTCATCAAGAAAGTATCTTAGCGTAAGAATTGACTTATCCATTAGAGATAGCTATGTTGCTAATTTCTATGATAATGAGGAATTTTATGTATTTGCTTTTAATGTTTCAAAATGTCCAAGAAATATTAACATTTGAAAATGCAGTAATTAATGTAAGTTAGAGGGAAATGTGAATAAACCAATTTGTAAGTTACTACATTTTTTTTATAGAATAATCAAATTAGATATTTACGTATTAGCCTCACTAAAACCGATTTCTCAATTAATAATTATTTTTTATCTTAATTGGATTAAATTTTTTTTGTTTTTGTTTTATAACTTTTCTGATTGTAGTAAATACAAATGAATTTATACGGAATTCACTAAATCACAAATTGGTTCTAAGTTTTCCATGTTGAAATAAATATTAGATTATACAATTTTATCTTAAATCAATTCAACAATAAATAAACAGACATACAGGAGTGATAGCAATCAGTTTTAATTTAAAGTTACTTCTTTATAAAGGATGCTTGTCAAGTTCATTAAGTCAGATTAAACAGTGTTCCAATTGAATGTACTAATTTTCCTTAGCATCTTTTCTAATTTAATAGTAAAACTTTTAACTTCATGGAAAATTATCAAAACGGATTTTATTTTTAATACTCTAAGAAAAATGAATGAAAACCACATATTTGCAAATGTCTCTTGCTTAATTTCTCCAAGTGCCTCTTGGAAGACCCTGCTAACCTCGTGTATCCCCAAAGATCTACCTAGATCTATAGGGGTCTCCTACTTCAGGTTACTTACTGGGCATGATTTTCTCCAGAAACATCTATATCACATAAGGCTTGTGGATTCACCCAACTGCATTTTATGTAGGGAACATGTTGACATGGATGGTGTGCATCTTTGGAAATGTTCTGCCCTCCAGGAAGCCCACTCTTCACATTCAAGACGCTCTCCACTCCTGGAGATACTTCTTTTCTTTATTTGGACTGCAAGACTTATTATGCTCGAAAGAGCCAACATAAGGACGTAATTAAGAAAAAATATTTCTCCAAGTTCAGATATACCAATCTAAAAAATAAAATGGCAAAAAACATATGCATTTTTTTAAAAAAAATCTCTAGAATCTAAATGAATTAAACTGTATCAGAATTAAAGCATGCTATAATTTTTAAATTCAGAAATTTTTATACATTCTGCTATAAAAATTACCTTACTACATGTTTCATCTGGACTGATTTCTCTAATTTATAATAACTTTATTGAAGTTTTACTCAATGATCTTTTTAATATCTAGTCTATTGTTATATTGTATGATAATTAAACATCATTTATTATATATTTCTTTATTTAAATATCATTTATTAAATATATTTATTAATTTATTAAATATATTTATATCATTTATTAAATATTTCTTTATTTTTTCATAAAGTCTTTTTATTGCCATTGCTTTCTTCCAGTTCAATGATTACATCAATTGTTTGTTTTGGAGGATTTAGTCTGAAGTTGGTGTCAATTTTTTTTTTTAAAGATGTGAATATTTTGTATTCAGTTTATTCTGTGTATATGCCAATGCTCATTTTAGAAAAACACAGAAATATAAATAGGAAAATTGAAAGAATTTAGACGAACTTAGAAAATTTTTAATCTACGTCTCAGCCAAATTACAATTTATTGCATCTCTTAAATCATCAATCTGTTCCGCAATAATAAAATAAAAAAAAAAAAAAAAAAAAAAAAAACATTTTGATGTAAATTTAATACAAACAATTATTTTTCAAAGAATAAATTATGTATAAATAATTTTGAATTAATAACTTCTTTCTTGTTGAAAGTTGCTTATTTTTGTTAAAATTGATTTTAAATATTTAATTTAAAATAATAAATATTTGAGTATTTTTTTCTTTTTTATCTTTGGTTGCATTTAAATAATTTTCAAACTCATGAATAAACCATTGTAAAAATTTATGTTATTAATTTTTTGGTTTGTACAATCATGTCTATTTTATTTTATTAATTGGGTATAATATTATTTGATCTTTAAATCAGTTACAAAGCTTTTTACTATGGTGAAATGAGGTTTTTCCTAAGAAAATGTGATCTAAAATCTCATGTGATTGTTATTTCATCCAAGTTTTAACATAGCATTGTGTAGAATATTGTGATTTCATCCTTGACTTTGTCTCCCACACTAGTCGGATTTTTATTATAAAATGCAGTTTTACTGGTTATTTTGCTAACAATTTTAATTTATAGTTTGTAAATCATTGAAGTTGTCCATTTGTCTTAATTTATTTGTTCCACCACCTATTGGACATTATACCTAGTATATTAATTAGGACCATTACCTACCAAAACAGTATTTTTCATATTGATTTTCTGAGTTATTGATGAATGATACAAGATTGCTTAAAATTTTTCGTTTTTGTATTTTTTGTCATTTCTTAGCCTTTACTCATTGTCTAAAATCATTGTACTGATATTTTCTGCAAGATATAACCATTTAGTATTCATGATTTCTTAAATTTTAAATTGTTTTTTGCTAATTAATTTTAGAAGTTATATGTGCTGTTACCTGATTAATACATAGCTGTCAATTCAACTGATTTTCTGGTAAAGCTAGTAATTTCTCATTTCTGCTGATTTCTTAATAATGTATGAAAATCTACTGAATTTTGGTAATTTCAGTGAATAACTTAAAAACAGCTGAAATTTTGTGTTTTTATGTAATTTTATAAGTTTAATATTTTTAAATTGCACTAGTGTAGTAAAAGTTACCCTATAAAATAAATATTGGGACAAAAACATTGACATGCTTATTTTGTTACTCTTAGTATATTCTTTTATTTTTCATAGTACTTTTGTGAGAATAATGAATATTTTATTAAAATTTTAAGATTAACATAAAATATGTTTCAAATAAATTATTCTCAGAATGTATAATCTAAAGCATCAAATTGTCTTTTTGTTGTACTTCTGCTTTATACATTCTGTTTAAAAAAGAGTGTTGCTAAAAGTGTCTCCTGATTTTCGCCCTCAAAAACAGTAGAATCTACTAGTTTTTTTTTTTATTTTTTTATCCAAGGTTGGTAGGTGTGTTAATGGTTTGTTTAGGACAAAAGGATCCTTATATAAATAAGAGACAAGTCCTTCAAGTTGTAAAAATATCAGGATGTTTAAGTCATGAATAAGTCACATTTATTTCTGAAAGAGACAGATTTTTAAAAATGTTTTGACTAACATTGAAATCAATAAAATTTAATCATTAAATTAATAGTCAAAAATTCTTTCATAACTTTCAGAGTTTCTTTGTACTAGCAGTGCAAGAAAATATAAGCACAATAGAATATCAATATTTAAACTGAAATCACTGAGATACCTATCCTGCAATAATCTAGAAAGTCCCCTTAATGATATTAGAGTAGCATGATAGCATTTTTCATGTTCTTTCTATTGTTTCTAAACTTATAATTTGAACTAAGAACATTTATAATAATTATGTAGGCAAATAAAATTAATGAGTAGTTTTAAAAGAGATTATAAATTGTTGCATGCCAGCACAACTAACTGTAAACTTATTTTTTCTTCATTTGATGTAATGAATTGTAAATGAAGTATTGTTGCACTTTTCTATTTTATTGTTAATAAGAAAGCAAGAAAAACAAAATATATTTAGAAATTTTGATATGAAGATTGATAAGTCTTTTATGATATAAATTAAGATGTTTAGTTCCATATTGCATCTACAATCTTTATTGTAACTTGTTAAAGCTGTTTTCTGCATTTGTCTTAAATTTTCTGTAAAACCATATGTTTGATATAATTACTTTTCTAAGAATAAATTACTTTAAATCAAATATAAATGAAGAAAAAATAATTTGCTTATATTATGAGCTTAATTTTAAAGTTAAATAAATTTGGAAACATCTTTCCATTTCTTTTTTCTTTTTTCTGAAATTGTATGTAAGCTTTATGGCAATTATTTTCTTGCTACTACTATTTGTAATATTTGTACTTTAAGAATTTTGGTTTTTAAAATAATACACTGATAACATTTTTATGCACTAAATAATTGCACTAACTTTTTGACAAAAATTGTATTCAATATTTTGTTGCACCTTTTGAAATTGCGTATGTAATCTGTAAACATTTTGAAGAGATGCTGCAGATTAAAGTGAAATATAAAAAAGCAAATGTAAAATTATATTAAATATCAAAAAACTTTATTATAAAAATATATATTTAAAGTTTGTAGTTGTAATTAATTGGCTTGCTTTATTGATTACTTCTATAATCTTCATTTCAGTAATTTGTGAATTTGATTTTTGTGTTTTATTTGGTTACAGTTTTGTTTTTAGCATTTTCTTGTATGCAATTTCCACATATTTCTTTCATTAATCTACGGGAGACTTTGGTAAGACTGCCATTAATCTGAGATGGGCAACCCAATTGACCAATATGAGTTCTGATGGGCAAATAAAGTGAGAAAATTTTTTTAGCAGAGTTGAGTTCTCCTACATCATTTAATCCAGAACAAGTTATCTCCAGATATGTCAAACGCACTGCAAAGTGGGCAAGTCAGTTTGTTTGCCAAACCAAACCTGTGTAAATGTTTTAAAAGGTAGTCATGTCCTGTTTTAATTCTAAAGTTGGCAACACCAACAGCTCTGGGCTGGTCACAAGGGATGAGATTTTCCATCAAGTCACTCCAACGCTTTCCTTTCACCAAATGCCTAAAAACACCTCTAAGATGCACTTTAAATCTAACATCAATGATTCTTTTAACACATTATCAGTGAACAGGTGGATCAGGCTGTGGGAGGTTGGAGCCATTCTTGGTCAGGGAGTCTGCGATTTCATTTCCAGTGTTTCAACAGTGACTCGGGATCCATTGCAGGACATTTCATTCCCTATTCATCAAAGCATCAATTGCAAGTTGGCAGCTAAGGACTAATTCCTTGTTAGATGGCATGATGGAAGCAATAGGCTTTATAGTGGACTGTGAACCAACAAATATCACCATATTTAAATTATCACCATTTCCAATTTTAGTCAAAGCCATTTGCACAGCAGCTATTTCAGTGTCATATTTAGTACAATTTGCACCTACAGCATTACTGAGGCTAAAGTTTTAAGAGTAAACACCTGCACAAGCAATACAATCAGCACTGATAGCAGAACCATCCAATTTCCATATATCAACCAACCCAAATATCTATTTGTAAATCTTGAAGTCAATTATTATGAATTCCTAAATATTTATGTAAATTTGATCCCTATATTTAGGTAATTGAAATAGTAATAATAATTCTACCAATAATAATTTTTAAATAATTTTTGATTCTTTATATATATTTATTGTTAAAAAAATAAACTTTATTTATTCCATGTCATAAGTAACACTGTGTTCTCTTTGTATATTCTGCGTGTAACTTGAGACTAATTATCATCCAAGTATAAGATTCAACTATCGTATTCTGCGAAAAGCACTTGAGAGGGATGGTACATGATCCTGGTTTATAGAGAGTTATTCATGTTAAATATTTTTTTACTCATAAGAAAATGCCATGCTTATTTTATTTGGTGAGGTCTAATGGTTTTTTTTTGTGATAAGGAGATTTCAGCTATTTGCCATAGGACTTGTATAATATTTGAGTTATTTGCATCTGAGTTTAGTTGCTTCTGCAGCATATTGTAATTTGCAGTCCTCTTTACAGGAATAGTTGGTGCCAGTTCAGTTCACTTACATGTAAACAATGTATAGAGCGTTAAATGAACCAAATCTTGATGTGTTTATAAGTACCTTTCTTGAGACTTGTGACTATAGTGAAAATCTGTAAAAATTTCACTTGGAAGGAAATATGTTACTGGTATTTGAATTCCATACTGACTTACAATAGTTTGGTAGTCCATTGGATTCTTTGAAATCAATTGCAGAAGAGTCATTTAATGACAGAATAAATCCATTGACTTAAATTTTATTATTTTCTTAAATGAAGACACATAGGTTTAACTATGTACAGTGATTCTTTGTTTGATCTCGACCTTATTAAACAGTGTTGCATTTTTTTCACAACCTGAGATAAGTTGTTACTTATCTCAGGTTGTCTAGTTAGGCTAAACAACCCTCATAAAACCAAAAATATCTAAAATTTCTAAAAAAATAAGATGGGTCCTGAAGGACATTGTCTTTTTTCCAATTTAAACATGTTAAGATGTGTCCAAGGGAGGCCATATTGATGGAGCATCAAGGACAGTCTGGAAATGTCCTTTGCTCCTGCTGAAAGATGATTCCTCTTGTGTGCCCACTCAGATAGAATGAAAAGGCAGTTTGATAAGATCTTGGTCTAAGTTTGAAGGTCTCACCTGATCTTTTGGCAAAGTACCATGGATGGTTAAAGAGGAATTTTCATTAGCTTATTCAATTCAGTTTTTGCCAGGAAAGAAATCTCACTAGATGTGAGCTCTCCACTTGGGTTTACTCCCTCCTCTCATGCCGATCTGGCCAAGAAATCCGCTCTTTCATTTCCCTCTACTCCTATGTATGAAGGGATCCATTGGAAATGCACTGTGTGTTCGAGTGATAGTCTCTCAAGAAGATTTAGTATGTCCAGGCTAGTTTAATCTCCAACAGTGCTCCAATTTAAAAGATGCTGGATTGAAGCTTGACTGTCAGTCAATATCGAGATATCCTCTAATTGATCCTCCACCTCTGCTGCATACTGTAAACCTCTTCTAATGGCAATTAGCTCTGATCTAAACATGGAACAATTATCTGGGTTTCTTATTTTAAATTCTAGATCTCCAGAGACTGTTTATGTACATCTCCCTGCCCGAGACTCCCCCACACCTTTACTACCATCTGTGTAAATTTTCAAAGAACATGGAGGGATGTTATTATGTATTGTTTCGAGTGACAGTTATTTAACAAGAGCCGGAATCTCTGAGTTTTTTGTCACTGTTGTTAGGAGCTCCTCATGGAAGTATATTCCATCAAGTTCTAATTCAGCTCCAAGGGGTTTCAAAGAGTGACCTTCTATATTCGCAGAAGGGTGTTGCATTTTTACAATCTATTTGCAAGTCTGTTAGGGTGAGTGCTTAAAGTTTTGTTGGTTTCTTCCATCGTATAAGGTAACTATGGTTTGATTTTCATGTAAAATCCTCTTGGAATGAATCTGCTGTTATCTCAGTACATTGTCAAATTGGGTTGATTATGTAAAGGTGACTAGGTCTTGTTTCATGTTAGGTATAATATTATTAATGTTAAATAATGTTTATAATTAATAATAAAATTTTAATTTCCTATGTTTATTTACATTCATGTTATTGATCGAGTAAATTGTTTCATGTATTTAACATGAAATTTGGTATTATTTGAAGAACTAGTAAAGTATATGAAAGTGATTTAAAAACTTTACTAAGTTTGTAGATTTGGTTTGATAATATGTACTTAATATTTAACAAAATATTATGCATGCATTATTTCAACTCTTATCTTGTATCTTCGAGTCTGTGTCTGAACTTTCAGCTTAGTCATAGAACCTCATTTTTCTGAATAACAAATATTGTGTTTGATCCCATTCCCTGAACAAAGGACAAATATATTTCTACATGCATGTTTGTTGTGCTAGGTTCTTAAGTGTTTTTGACTTATTTTTTCTTGAATCTTAAGTTCAATTAATTATCTAAGTAAAATCTTTCTAAAGTACTACACAGGAGGAATCTATATAATTTGTAATGACATTTGGGTGTAATATAGTCTCTAGTTTGACAATGTAATGAACTTGCACTCATTGTGACTTTATGATAGGACAATGCTATTCAGAGTGTTTGTCCTGAGTCCAATCTTATCCATTATTTTAAAAATGAAATTAATGTTTGCTTCTTCCTTTTTCACGCACATATATTGGGGATAAGTTTCTGAAAGATTTTCTTTTATTTGTGAACATGGTACACATTTTTTTTTTGAAAAATTCACTGTAACAATAAATAGTTAGTGCTTGAAATTGCTTTGAAGAGGTTTCCAGCATTTTTTCTTGACTTAAATTCATTATTTTGAATGTATTGAATAAATGTTTAGGTGTATTCAATTATATTGATCTTAGCCTTTGCTATACTGAAACAACCAATATCAGTGAAAAGTCTTTATAAAAAAGTAAACATAGAAATTAAAAAGTGCTATAAAAACTTTTGGCTATTAGACATTCCATAAAATAAATAATCTATTTGGCTTACAATGTTGAAATAATTCCAGAAAAATATAACTTATATTAAACCATTGATATCATTCCTTTAAAACCAATATTTGAAAATCATTTTTTTTAACCAAATCAGTACTTTTTGCACATATATATCCATGTATGGTAATTTTTTAAAATAAAATTCATCAGAGAAGTTGTATAACAATATTTCCTGCTGCTAATATTTTTGGTACATCTTGGTTCAGATTGTTTATGTTAGGTCTCTTATGTATCAACATTTTTTTTAATTTACAGATCATTTTTAGGCACGAGTACACTTTTTACACTTGTTTTAAGTTGAAATTTCTGCTTAAATCAATCATGTTAATTTTCTTAACAAAAATTTTTCAGAATTTAATTATTTTCATAAGTATTTTGAAAAAGATGCTTAAATATGACATTGTGAATAGTTAATCGAACAACAAATGCATAGAATGTTAAAGAACTTATCAATTCAGAACATAATATGAAAGATCACTGTTCTGCTCTGATTGTCTAATAACATTAGCTTTATTGAATGCTCATAATGTTTTACTGAATTCAAGTAACAAATTTAAAACTGCAAATTAGCATTTTTACAGCAGAAAGAGCTCTGATTTAGCAAATAATTATTTTAAGGATCTTAAATGACATCCACTTTCCTTTGGTGATTTTAAAAACCATGTTCTAATTATTATTCTATTTTTCTGTCTCTATAAAAGAAAATTTCTATCTCTATAAAAGATGAGAAGAATCATAAATATCTACTGTAATATAATCCATAAAAAAGTATGAATTGCAGAACCAATATAGTCTTATACTGTCACATGAAAATCAGTTTCCATCCAGCTTTTCCATTATTTTGGACAACCCCTGTGTTAAATAGTCAACAAATCACAAAATGAATCATAATGTCAACTATTGTAAAATAATATTTATATAAATATCATAATTATGAAATGTTTCAGTCAGAAACCTTTTCCCATTGGCATATTGTCAAGTAATCAAGAAATTTTGATATATTTTGACTTCAGTTTGATATAAACTCTTCATGAAACTATTAATGTTTATTTTTAATGTTCTGATAGCAATTGGCTTTGAAAACTACTATTCAATTTTTCACGAATGTTGTATGCAATACAGTATTTCTGATTACAGTTTTTGTTTTTAAGCCATATATATTTGTATTAGAATTTTAAATTTTAGAGAATGGAGTGAATATCATTGCCTTTTCTTCTTTTTTTTGCAATTGTTTTCAAAACTGTATTTCTGTTTTATTAGGCTTTAACTCCAAATTTTTCCTTTTGTTAGTTTCTGTTTTATTACTGATGCGTAGTTTATGTCAATGAATGAGCAATAAAAAAAATTGTGATAGTGGTAGAATTTTTTTTTTTTTTTAAATTTCTAATAATGACTCGCCAAAATTTTAAATTTGAGATGGTTACTTTTGTTTAAAAGTATATATATTGTTAAAGGTTTTATTCTGTGAATGCTATACAGTTGTTTTTTATGGTTATATCATTTAAGAAAATATATATGGTTATATATCATTTAAGAAAAACCATATGTATTTCTTTTTGTTTGAGGCTCTGTTTATTTTTTAGTTTGTTTTCTTTCCAGATGAGTTCAGGATTATTTTTTTTATTATTTAATAATATTAGCTTTAAAAGGAAAATTTCTTAATTTGAGTGATTTTGAAAAATTGTTGCAGACATTTTTCTCAATTTGTGTTCACCCATAATGGATTGCCATTTTTACATATTAAAATTTTTACTAGGCCTTTTTAACGTATCTTATAATTCTGCTGATTAATTTTTCGGTTACCAAAAGTGAAAACTTTCGCATTGATGAAATGTATAATTTAGATTCCAAGTTAATATTTATATGGATGTAAAAAAAAAGTTTACCTTTTGTACGTCGTCATATTTCGTCGAAAACGTCCGCCAATCGATAAGTTTATTTTCAGTGGTTTCACTATGATGGAAGAAAGAGTGTCTAGTTTTTATTGCATTGTTGTTTTCCTCCATTCCTTACAGATTTTCTTACAATGCTTTCTTCATTCTTTATTTCTGTTTGATTTATAGTTATACAATTTTAAGAATGGATTTAATTTTTTTTATGTATCTTGATTACTATATATTTTGTCGAAAGCAATAATTTCATTTAATGCAAATAAAACTCGTGGCTGGAGGGTTTTTTTTTTTAAAAAAAAAATATTTTTTTGTTTTGCTATCAGAAGCAATTTATATATAAGCTAGTAAATATTTGAAAAATTTAAAGTTCCCGAACACGTTCAGAGCACTTTTTTTTAAATACACTGCATATATACATTGTAACGATTTTTTCTTATTTCACTTTAGAAGACATTAATATTGAGCTACTAACATTTGATATATTCCAATATTATATTCTTCAGAAATGTTAAATATGTATACAATTTTAAGCATTTTTTAAAAAAAAAACTTTAAAAAATGCTACATCAAAAACTATTAAAGATATTTGAAAAAAATTAATACCAAATAATCTATATGTTGTTATCTAGAGCATGTACTGAAATTTTAAGTTTTTGTTAAAAAAAAAATTACTGCCAGGTGAATATTTATACTGAAATTTTAGCCAAAATTTCTATGTCATTATTCGAATAACAGGCCATAATTTGGGAGATATTTTAGTGATTAAAATTCTTTTAGTACATTCCCTAGAAAAAATATACAGATCACGCTCATGAAATTCCATAGTGATATTATAAAAATATTTTGAGTTATCGTTTTTGAAGCGTGCAAATTTTAGGTAAAAGCCAGTTTTGAGAAAATCGCATTTAAAGATTAAAGTGTTGTGTCTTTATAAGAAATCCTCATATTTGCTGATTAATTATTTTTATTTGATTTTCTGATTGATTTCCGGAACAGTAATTATTTTATGTATCTTTTAAAAGCTTACTAAATTTATATTTCAAAATTAAACACTGTTTAAAGTAATTTTTAACATCACTCTGGCCCTAATTTTTACGAAATTCCTAATTTTTACGAAATTCTTTATATCTCGGAATCTAATTAACGTAGAGACAAAAATAAGCCTGTTTTAGAAAGCTATTTAAATTCCTTATTTAACGAAAATATAAAATAATTTTATCATTTTTGGTCGAAATTGACGTTTTCAACGTGTAACGGGTACCTTAAATAATTTAAACCGATGCTGCTAAATTCATGCTTTTTCTTTTTCAAAAAGGACGTAAAGCTGTTTATAAACGATACAAATATCGAGTTATGAGAGCTTTTAGGAGGTCATGAATTGTGTAATAGAATAATGTGTATCATAAAATGAGAATCTAGTGAAAATAATCGGTAGAAAAAAGTGTTATTAGGAATTCTTACGAATATTTGCGTAAGAATTTCTTTATTTCATAGGATGCTTTGTTCTATTAAAAAAAAAAAAAAAAAAAAAAAAAATCTTTTTTAAGTCCTTATTAATATTTAGTGACTGAAATTCTTTAATTTATTTTTTTATTTTAAATTCCACAGGTTGGTTGCTCTTTTTATCGAGTTTTTTCTGAGGAAATTGATTCTTTTCCGACTAATATTTTAGTTAATGCCTGTAACGATTGTTCTAAGTAATGTGTTTAAATTCATTATTACAGATGAATTATTCTGAAAAAATAAATTCTTATCCATTTATCTTTGATGTAAAATATTTTTTGATAAGAGATATTTTAATTAATTTCACTGTGGTTTTTTATGTACATTTCCTTTGTTTTACCTTATCAATTATCTATTTCTATCAACTGAAGCCCTGAATATACAACCACGATGTTATCTTGACCCATAATCCAGTGACGTAGTCGACATTTGAGTTGGCATACACCATCAGAGACGTTAGGCGTCATGGAAAAATCAATTTACATAGGCCTTATATACAATTGGGTCAGAATATCGAATCCATATCTTCCGAAAGTAGAACGACTCATTTTTCAAATTCATTTCATTGTACTTCAGTTACACTGCCAAAATCTTTTTATTACTATTTTTAACGTTTTAGGCAATTTTTTTTTTTTTTTTTTGGTACAAGACATTGCTTTAGAATTATCATTTATAAACTTTATTGCGAAATTATGAAGCCATACATTTAATAATTTAATTATGTTGATCCTATATTTCTTAAATAGTTCTTTGTTATTCTTTTTTAAATCATAAGAATTTTTTATTTTAATTTCGAGTAAGGAAAATAAGCAGACCAATCTTTTTATTATTGTGAATTTTCTTTCAAAGCAAACGATTTATTTTCTCTTGATAAGAGCTTCTCTGTAGAAAAGTTGCCGTTTGAAACTTTCGCAAATCCGTTTCTTTTGAATTGGATTAGGATTATTATATTATTGGAAAAGAGTTCCTTTCACCCGCTATTTGAAATAATAATTGTACCTGAGTGCTTTAATCTGACGAGTCAACACTCCATTTCTATAACATCAATTTAATGTAACTCCGACTTTTTCTTTTTATATATAGAAATAAGGATAAATTACTTCGAAGTCTCGTCCAATGGACCTAATGGTGTTTCTTTCTCCTGGAGGAACTAAACTGGGAAAAATGAAAATCTTTAATGAAATTAAAAAAACACGTTTGTTCTTAATTTTTATTTCTTTTGTCCAAACTAATTGTAGTTATGTAGATTTTTTATTAGTCATAAAAAGTCTTTATCAAATATATAAAAACAGAATTTTTTAAAGATTTTAGTGGCAGAATTTTATATTAGTATTATTCATTTCAATAAAAATAGTTCTCTCCACGTTTGGTTATAATTTGTTTTCACACTGCATTTTTTCATTGATGGAATTAAAAATTATGTATTAGAACTTCTTGGAATAAAGTCTTACCTTCAACTATAACTTATAAATTTTATAGTGTATATACATATACACATATATATATATATAATATATATATAAAATTCTTATTATTGCTATTAACTGAAAGAAACGTCTACCATTATTGGAAAGAAATATGCTAAAATTTATATTAAATTTTGTATTAAAATTTAAAATTTTAAAATTGTAATTAAAAAAAATTATTTTAATTGATCTTAAAGGTGATTCGTTCTTATATTTAAGAAAGTTAAAAAAAAATATTTTTGACTGTCATCACATCCATTGCCAAATAAGTCAAAAAAATCTTAAAGAAGTGAATATTTTTTATACTATGCTGAATTGCTGAATAAAATTTGAAAAGCGCATTTATTATGTTTATCTCTTGTTGTAAATTGTCCATGACAGTTTACTATGATTTGTTAGGAAGAGTTATAACAATTACATTACTGACTTTGCTTTTCCAATTTTGAACCGATTCACAAGGAAAAATTGCTTTTTGACACACTTCTATAACTAAAAAATGTTATTGTTAATGATTATATCACAATATTTTAAGGCTTCAATGCGTCACTTGGCATAACGCTTTTTAAATTATCAGTTGTGCAACTTCAATGTGCACATGAATTAATATGCTTACATGTATATTACATTATAAAAAATATAGTTGCATTACGAAATGCGCCTTTCTTGTATACGCCTATTAGCTGTTATTTAAAATAAAAAAAATAAAAAAATTAAAAAAAAGTATCAAGGGATTTTATTTTACAAATGTAGTATTTAAAATTTTATGTCACCCTCAGAAAAATGTGACAAAGTGAAGAAGCGGCATTATGTTACTGTTAAAAGTGATTATGTTAAATATTTGATCAAACATGAATATAGGATGGACATTTATACGAAATAATATTTTATTGCATATGCGCCAGTGATAAAATATTTATGTTACCTTCTATCGTCTTTTATCATCCATTAAAACCAGTTAAATATGAAAATGACACCCACGCACATACACGTAACTGTCTTCAGGCAATTTTATTTTCTGATAAGAAGTGTAAAGTGAAGAATTCCTCATGTCAAAAATTTTAATTGCATTTTAGCTAGTAAAACAGAATTATTTAAAAAATTTAATATGATAAATATATATTCACTGTATTCATCAAATTTTCTTATTCAGAGTCTAAACAAGCTGCAATCTTAAAGGTTGGAAAATGGCTATCAACATTGTGCACATTCTTATTTCATTGTTGTCGGAACCTGTTCGATTTTCATTTTGTTCATGGTTGCTTGCAATAGCTTCTTAAATCGACTTTACACTATAGATCCTAATGAAATCTAATTAGCATTTGTGTACAAAAAATTGACCTTGAGCAGCAAGTCGAGAAATCGATGTAACTGGGGACAGAGTTTATTCTATCTTAAGTTCATATATAATTAATTCACTTATCCGTATGATTTCATGTTGATTTATGATAAATTTCCATAAAAGGAATAGGGAAATCTAATAAATTGTAAATATTTCACTTAGTATAGCAGTTTATTGGAAAACTTCTTATAGTATAGCAGTTTTTTTTTAAAAAAAAAGTATTTATGCTGTTTAATTGCGTAATTTATTATTAAATTGAAAAAAGTGATTTTTTTCTTTAAAATTTCTGTTTATATTATCGTATTAATTTATTTCGTAAATATGCTCATAATATATCACATTTATAATTTACCAATTAGGTATATTGTTTTTATTTACTTTGTCACATTTTTTAAAATTAAAACTAAGTTTATTTCAAATCTCAGCTTACTATAAATTAATACGTGAAATTTCAACTTTTTTTCTTTTAAATAAATGTTTATAGTTAAGAAACTGGAAAAGTATTGTTGAAAGTATTTCACGCAGCAATCGATGTGTTGTTATTAGCATCATAATTGATAAAAGAAAATAAAGTCGTTTGTATTTCAGATTATTTTTAGTATTCTTTTGTGATGTAGAAATCTTGAGGAATTTTTTAGTTTTTTTTATTTTTCTGTTTTATTTATTGTTAGTATTAATCTATTTTTAATTTAAATTTCTGCCTGAGAAAATCTTTACGTACTTTTTTTCCCCATTGCGAACAATTGTCTTTATTTATGAGTATCTGAATTAGCATTGAAAAAAATTTTTTTATACATCTTTTGCAACAAATAAATGTTGAATTTAGTAATCATTAATAAAGGGATTTTTTTAGAACAGTAATTTAATCATTAAGATTTGAAAACAATAATTTGCAAAATTAATTACCAGTAAAACAAAATTGTGTTCATATTCACAATATTTTTATCAACTCTTTATAGTATAATATTACTCTTTTAAATATAGCCACCAAGAAAATATATAAAATTTTTCCTTTCATTTTTAAATGCTTACAATAGGTAATATAATTAGGTAAATGTGAATGTTTTAATTACTCTCTTATTATTACTTACGAGTTTCATAATTAATAAGGAATTTTTTGAGAGTCAAAACAGTTTTTTAAAATGTCTCATTAAAAATTCTTGTTTCTTTTCGAAGATGGTATTTTTGTTTGGAATAAAAGGTTTTCAATATTAATTTTCGCACTTTAAAATATTTTCTATATTTATAATATTTCTATTTCAAAATACACCCTTCATTTAATAGATCGTGTTTGTTTACGTTTCCATGTAACGTTTTACTTAATACATGGTAATAAAATGTTGAGGTTATGATGCATAACATTCGCAGAAACAAAATAATGCTGGCTAATAAATAAATTGTGATTAAACGTAAAGTAACTCATTTTCTGTGTTTGTTACGACTTTCAAATAAATGTACTTGTTGTTTCCCTTTGAAGTGATTATTACCTTTTCGCCTTTCATCATTTTTCCCCTATACTTTCAGGTATGTCGATAGAAAATAAAAAATCAGCGGGAAGGAGTTTGTTAAAACAGCTTTTATGATTGTCATAAAATTTAACAACGTTCTCTTTTCTGGATTTTGCGAATTAATCTTCGTTGGAGTATATTTTAAAATTAGTTTATTTCCCTTTTCTCAGTTCAAATTTACAGAATATTTTAATTCGTCTCTGAAATTTTTGAAAATGCAAATAAATTTATTTATTTTTTAGAAGGCAGCAAAGTAAAATTTTTACGGGATTCTGCTTTTGTAGTTATAATTGGAGAAGTCCTTTGTTACTGAACGCATAGGATTTATATTTAGAAAAAATGTTATTCAAACTGTGCGGTATTTTTTTTTTTTTTTCCAGAGCTTGATTTTCGATTTTTATTCGAATCCTTTCGTATACTGAAAGAATAGTAGTTTAAAAAATGATTTTGCTTTTTGTAGTTGTTATTCTTTTTAGCTTATTCTTATTTTGTGATAAAATAGTGTATTATATTTATTTATAACAAAGCTTTTTTTATCCTCTACGTTTGTTTTTTTTATGTTGAATTCTTGATAATTTAACCAATTAAAGCGAGTAAAATATTAGTAAATTTGGTTTTTAAAGAATGTATCAAATTGTTTTTTCCATGGGCATAAATATTTAATATACTTAAGTATTCGATATGAAAAGTGACTTTTCAAAATGGATCAGTAGAATATAGAATGACTTGGGGACATAAGTTCTACAGCTCTCGTAAACCAAGGCGTCGCGTGGATAAGTTTACTTAGCGTTCTAAGAATTGCTGTTTGGAAAAAATAACAATACTTGCTATTTATTTAATTTTATTTCAAACGCCATTTTGCATCACAGAATGAAGATCCGTATGGATCATCTGAAAACAAATCGAATGATGTATATATCATTCGAAAACTCCCTATTGTCATAAAGTTATTAAAGGCGGAACTCGCATCTTTCATGTTTCAATACATTTCTAAAAACACGATCGTTGTATGCAAAAACAAAATTTTTCAAAAATCGAGGAAAAAGTAACAAATATTAGTATTTATTTTAAAATTTCTCCGTAGGTATATGTAAAGAAAGGATTCGATTTCATACATATTTTTTTTTTTACTCCCTGCAGTTAAAGATAAACTTCAGCTTTATGAAGAAAAAACCATGTCTTCGTTTTTAAAGCGAATAGTTTTAAAAGTGTGTGCATCGTGACACGTTTTTCAGTCAATTCAGATATGCGTTAACAACGGTTAAACAAATTACAAATGCATTAATCAAAATTTCGTTAGAAATTGCGATACAGGTGCCGTATAATCCAGAATGCCAAATTCTGAGATTGGCAATTTTTTTGGCGGATTTTCTTATGTATCTGGCAACCTCGTTTCTATTACGTCATACTAATAAAGACCTATAAAAACTATGCAGAAAATTCTATTTTGGTAACCCTAGTATTTATACCATCGGGCACTTTACGATACGTCATCTTGGCAACATTTCTTCATCGCCAAGAAAATTCAGAATTTGAAATCATGGATTTTACCGTACCTGTGCCGAAATTGCTGTGTTTTAGACTAACCAAAGATTAATACTCAGGTATAAATTTCATTCTAATTTAATGTTATCGACCTCAATTCAATTCTGAGCAAAAATTCAGCGGAAATGTAGAATAAAGGTTTTATTCATATTAATGATTGATAATTTTTTTAAACATTTCAGTGCTTTTTATGCTTACTTTCTATTTTTGTGAATGTTTTTATCATGTGTTATTAATAATGTTTTTCTAGTAATCGAGTTGAGGATATTTTGAAATTTAAATGGTTGCATTTATAAGTCGTGCAAATAAATGTACAATATTGCATTTATGAAATTCAAAAATAAACTAACTAAAATCAATATTGTGTTTCTTAGTCTTATTTTTATATATCTAATTTTTTCTTCTTGAACTTTAATTAGTATGTTAAGGCACAATATTTTGTTGTTATTTCAATCATTTTTAGAAAATGAATGTCTAATTTGTTTATGATGCTTATTAGTAAAGATTAAACCTTTTATTTGTTGGAATCATTGGAATTGATGTTTTATTCGAAAAAAAAAAATTACATGATTAATGCTTCTTTTTTTCAAAAACAGTATTTAAAGGGAGCGTTTTTTGTAGCTAATTATACATATAACATTTTTATGGACAGTATCGGTAAATAATTTACTATTCGGAAATATCATCCACACATGATCAACGTTTGGAAAATGTCTAAAAATGTTTTTTTTTCGTAGATGTGAATCTACAAATAACCTATTTTTTGAAATATTACATGATAAGTGAGAACTTTTTTGTAATTTGCACTTTTGCACTCTATTTTTTAAAATAGAAACGTAAAATCTTTGTATTTGATACCAATAAGAAATTTGGAGATAAGAATTTCTAACTGAGTAGTGTCTCAACTGTTACAGATTACCGTGTACTGTTACATTTTTTGATATGAATATAAGTATCAAATCAGTCTGCGATTAGAATTGGATATACATATCATGTGTCTGCCGTCTGAATCAGTTATTCTGCGATTATGTTCAATCGATTAACTGCTGATCGAGATTAAATGGATATTGTGTGAGAGAGATTCGTTGTTCCTATTTTTGCTCTTGTGAATTCATGTGTGATTTAGAGCTGCAGCAAATTTTTTCTGCTTCTTCAACTTGATTTGTGGGATTTCTCCTATTCTCGCACTCGATTACCACCAAGCTCATTTCTCTCTTTCTGTTATTATTTATGGACCATTTTATAATTTTGACTCTAAAACATTTCACAACTTTCTTTTTTTCTGTGTTCAGTATATTGGAAAGGAAGAACTTGTGTGTGTGTGTGTTTTTTAAAATTTTTTTATGAAGAAATATAGATTCTTAACTTAGCTGATAAATGATTTTAGTCCACTCTAAACGGAATAGATTTGTTTCATTCCCCTTTTTTTTTTCTTTCCTTTGTCAGCCATAGTTTTGATTGATGTGAATAGTCTGACAAGCGTTTTTATCGATATGCTACTGAAATCATATGTTTAATTACATGAATTAATTTGTCTTTACTTTGTTTCTCATTACTTAAGCTGAAATAATTTTTATGTTCATTTATACTAGCTTAAGCAAATACCAATAAAATTTTTGTTAGAAGAGATTGATTATGTGTTCCATAACTTACAGCTGAAATCTATAGAGTCAATTTTTTGGTAGTACTTTCTGCATTGCCTCAGGTAGAAAATAAACAATCAGCCATCTTCACGTGGTTGAAGTCAAGTAAACAGAATAATCCCATTTACTATTCTGATAGGTTTGTCTACGGAAAGCAAAATATTCACATAAATTTTCCATTCTTAGTGTTCATTCAATTTTTTTCTAAAGTTATAGTATACAGTGTTCCAAAATCTTAGTAATAAATATTCTAAAATGATAGTTCTAAAGATATTGTAGTGTTGCTTTATTAATAATAATGAAAATCGTAAAATGTTTTAAATGTTATTTTTAGATTTTCTAATCGAATTATATATGCAAGGTTTTTTTCACAGGTACGTATCCCTTCTTGTATTAAAGCATTTTAAAGCTTCTAATATTGACCACATTCATCGTATCTAAAATCTGGATGATGCTTTTTATCGTTGGTTATATTGGATTATTTCCAATGCGATGATCTCAAAGAAAAAATATTTATATAAGCCAGTTCTGTTGTAATTAAAAAACATATAAGATATTTTGTTAGTAAGTTTATTTTTTGCTTCTTTCGTACTTTGGTTTTCAAAAAATAAAAGAGGACTCAAAATCTTCGTTTTCAAACCATGACGGATTATAAATTGCAACTGCTGTTTCTTTTAATCTTTTTGAATGATATGGGAACAGCTGCTATATAATCTCTTCGAATGAATTTATTAAATTTTTGATGGATATCATCCTTTATCTAGTAACGGATTTATTATGTCATTGAGATAGAATATTTCTAATATTTCCTACATTCTATTTTGGCAGCCCTAATATTTACGTCATTAAAAGGGAATTTAGAACACTTTGTTTCAGTTGCGTATGTATTTTAATAAGGTTAGAGTTCGAGTGAATTTTTCCATATGTGAAGGTGTTCTGCATATTTTGTGAGCCGTTAGCATACTTAAATTCCACGTTGTATTCTTCTTTCTCATTATTTTAAATAATTATTATTTTAATTTCATTTCCTTTCAATATTTTTACGATTAATTAGGAGATTATACGGCGAATGTATGGATGTTCATGCATTCTTATAATTTGTATTTACATTTGCAAAATTATTGTTCTGATATTTTCATTATTTGTATCTACAGTTGGGAAATTAATGTTTTTATGTTTTTTTTTCCTTTTGAAATCCTAATATTTAAAAAAAGCTTTACTAGCTTTACTTATCTAGTTTAATTTTATAGCTTTTTCAGGAAAGAATTTATTACTTTACAATTACGTCAACTTAGTGACATTTCTTCGTTGCCAAAAATATTCAAATATTCGCCAAAGGGATTAATACTTTCACGTTAGAATGGACCAAATTTGAAATCGTTATTTTTCAAGTATCTTTTTGTTATTCTTTATGGCTTGCAATAAAGCGTGGCCTAAAGTAAATAAATATCTGATTTGAAAATACAGTAACATTTCATAAATGGAATAAGTAAAATCTTTAAATTTAATGATCTATCTAAAATAAATATGTAAGAAAATTTTAAAATGAAATGTATAATATAGTTACATTTAGAGTAGTGCATTATTTTCATTTGAAGTGCGAAATTAATACTTTGCTCCACTATCAAAGCAGCATTTATACAAAGGGATAGTATTGATTTAAATAATTACGTTTGCAGAGAGGATCCTTGTGTCACGCTATTGCTGAAAATCTCATCCGCTTAGATGATGTCAAGTTTATCAAGGAAGGTTATTGGTTCCTTAATGAAAGGGTGTGTCTGCCGTGAATACGAGAAATCCTATTCTGAGTGCTCCTGAAAGAATTCACTCGATTGAGATGACGAATATAACTATGGTAACTGTAGCATTGCTGCAAACCTGATTGGATGAGATTAACCAATAGTAGACAGTCATAGTAGAGTTTAGAGAAGCTTCTCGAATTGCATTTCAATGAATAGAGGCTTCTTTGGGTTGATGAAAATTATCGAAGTTTCTCTTATTATTTGTTTGAATATTTGATATATTCTAACTTGAATGAATGTTTTGAGTTGGCGACATTAATGATAAAATTTCCAGCTAGCGAAAATATTATTTAAATGGAATTGCCTTGCATAACGTGCACGCACGCATTTTGATCTTATAAAGTTCAAAATTGTATTTGTATTATTATTTGTATTTGTATTATTCAAAATTGTATTATTACTCATTGGCTTTTAATTCAAAAGTGGATTCAAATTCAGTTTTGAACATAGCTTATAATGGTTCAGAGTTTACTTTAAATCTGTAGAAATTTACTTTTAATTGTGTTCGAACTCTTTTTTTTTTCTGTTCTACAAGAAGTATATCAATCCGCAAAATTTAACTACATACCATCGTGTAATGACGATATTAACAGTTGAGCGTGACTTCTTTTTAAAGATATAATTAATTAAATAATACAGATATTTAATTTTCATGTATGACCTCAACATTTTGTTCTGTGATTGTGGAGATAAATTAAAAGATCGATTCCATTGTCAGCCAAGCCTTTGTAATTTTAGTTTGTAATGCGACAATTACCTACCTTTTCAATTTTAACTGGTCTTTTCATTCTTACGGGAATCGGCACCAAACCTTGGAATCCCTACAAACCCTTTCACAATTCTTAACCCTATAAAGCAAAGTTCTTTTTTTTTTTGTTAAGGTATGTATATCCAAGGCCGCTCCTAGACATTTTGGCGCTCCGGGCAAAACCTTACTTTTGTGTCCCCCCCCCGTTTTAAGTAAATCTCATGCGACCGTATTAAAAAATCAAGAAAACATTGAAAAAAAATATTACGTAAATATATATAAATATAATAATTAATATAATAAATTTTAATAATAATATTTTTTACGTAATATTTTTATATATATTTACGTAAATATTACGTAAATATATATAAAAATATTACGTAAAAAATATTATTATTAAAAAAACGTTATATTAAAAATTTAGACATCAGATAACAAAATAAGCAATTTAACACTTAAGGCAAAAAATAAATAAATAAATAAATAAACAAAGCAAAACTTAAGGAAAAAAATAATAATAAAAAATAAAAGAATAAAAAAAATAACAGAAATTAAAATGTAGTAATGCTGACTATAAACTAATATCCCATATTAAAAAAATTCTAACTAACCAAAGTAATTAAAATGCCTTTTTTCTAATCTTTATTTCGGCAAACAAACGAACCAGTGATTTGGAGTCTAATTTGTCACTAATTTGGTGTTCTGTAGCTATCATTGCCAATCCATTGAGACGATTTTGCGTCTGCATCGTTCTGAGATAATTTTTTATTATTTTTTTCGTTCCCAGAGGGTTTTCCCTTGCATCTGACATTTTTGTTTCTGGAACAAATTAATTAAAATAAGAAATAATACTGATATAAAAGAAGAATAATTGGTATTTTGTCTCTTGTTTGGTAGTTTTGTGTAAGATATATTTTTGTTAAAAACTACGCATGCGGCACGCAAATTACGCATTTTTAATTTTTTTTAAAAAATTTTTGATCAAGATAAAATATTGTATAAAACTCCTGCCAAAACTATTTTTAAATTCGTTACTTCTAAGCACTTGTTGCGCTGTGCTTTGAAAACCGCTTGCATAAAACGGTTTGCTTTTTGACATTTTTATTAACTATTTCTTTAGTCCTCAAAAGAATGGTCACACCATAACAACCAAGTCACATTATGCAACAACGGATTTACACTTTATGTGGCCCTACGCTATATAATTTTAGGGGTTCCTACTCTCTACATTTTATTTTTAGATTTGTAATATATAACTACCCAATATTTTTTAATACGAAGGACAAACCAAAACAAACAAAATGAAAAATAGTCTGCCAATTTATGGGCACCTAAGCTCATACGATTAACAACAAATTCCCCCTTCATTGTGGGTATCTCCACAGGCAAAAAAAAAAAAAAAAAAAAAAAAAAAAAAAGATACCACACAAGACATTTTTTGATGTAAACTCTAATTTTTGAAATCCCCCCTTGAGCGCCACTGGCGTAAACAAATAAAATGCATTTTATTTAACTCCAGACTCAATTACCTTTTATTTGATACCACACAAGCCATGTTTTGATATAAACTCGAATTTTTTTTGAAGTCTATCCCCACCCTTTTTTGGCTTATGTCTGATGGATTTTATTCATTTTTAAGAATGAATACAAAAATTAAAACACTTACCTTCACCGAAGCCAAACGCAGTAAACAATTTGCACAAGCACTTTTTTAAAAGCTTTTTTGCACTAACAAACTATTTTATTTCGCACCAGCCGAAGTCTAGTGGCAAATAATACATTGTTTTAAGTCTACTTCCTTTTCATATGCAATTAAAAAAGGCTATTATATCTTGTTTCGCATGGTTTCAGAATCAAAAATCAAAACTATCAGTCAAATCTTGCAACGCGTTTTTGAGAAAATTCCCGTCAACCAATTTCAATGAAATTTGTTATACTTACAATACAAGGGTCTGATGACAATGCAATGTTATGAAAAATAATTTATTGATATGGTATCAGAATAATAAAAATATTCTTTACTTTTTAGTGCATTTTATAAAAGCATGTAACTTAATTTTTTTATCAATTTATTTTCATTTTCCATGATTTTGGCGCCCCTAGATCATTGCGCTCCGGACAGCCGCCCGGATCGCCCTACACTGGGGCCGGTCCTGGTATATCTAAGGTTGTAAGGCGCTATGAATTTTGAAAAACTATAACATCCAGTTTTAGCCTCAGAGGTTTCCACCAGCATGAAGTCCCTTGTTTGCATCTAGGCCCATAGATTCACGTGCACATAATTTCATTTGTTCATCACTTGGTACAATTGGAAATGAGGATCATCAGATCATGTAGCGTATTTCCATTCACCCAATGTACAATGGCTTTAATAATATATTGAGAGGGTAAATCTAAAATGTGCCATACTGTCAGCAATGGTATAGTTGCCTTCGGCTTCGAAAGCGCATATTTGTTGTGTACGATCATTGAAATTTCTGCAATTTGAAGAAGTTTGCACATCTCTGGTTTAAGAATTCTCGTCCGTCTACTATATTCTGTTTTCTCAGTCTTTTTTACGGATTGAACCAGTGTCTGACGTTTGCTATTTTACTGGGCAATTGATATTTATGGTACATATGTGAAATATCATTATTTCCCTGGAAAAGGCATGCTATTTCTCTTGTGGGTGGACTGTAATATCCCATAAAAAGTAATTTAAATCTTGATAATCTGCCATTGTAGTAGTTATAGCATGTCTGTCTACAAATGCTATCTGCGCCATTGCATCATTTTTTTGATTGCTTACTAGTTTTATTTTGCATGTATTCGCTTGTAACTGTTTTCTTGCATCACATTATTTTGTTTTTCTGGCACTGTATTCTTTTATTTTCTGATAGTTGGAATCAGTTTAGTCGAAGTTCTGCTGTAGATAATGGGCGAATTTTATCAATTCTACTCGTGCTAGGAGAACAACACGTATTCAGCCATTTGTGGACCAATAACTGTTTATCACTTTTCTTTGTAAGTCGCAAATTCTGAAATAAATAACTCATTTATTCTGAAAATTTAATTAGTTGGCTTTCTAAGCATTTCATACATTCACCAATTTCTACGTAATCGAACAGCTATTCCGTGATGAGGTAATTTTCTCATTCTGAGAAAAACAACCTAGTAATTATAGTAAATACAATACTGAAAATAATTACATTGCAACATTTTATATACAACTGTAGTACCAGCTGATAACTTTACTTAGAAGTACTATACTAGCGTCCTCTCCTTTCTTTAACGATGTTTTTAAACGAGTTTGCGCCGAATGGCCAATACCCTGGTCTTCGATTAAGCAGTTCGAGGGTTCGATTTCCATTTTGGGTGTACGTTTGTGGGGTTTTGGAATCTACTTTGACATCTGTGTCTCCATCTAATTAGCCTTTATTGTTCATATTTATTTAAACGACAAATAAGCCAAGTAACGATATTTTAAGTTTCTCAGTTTCCAATTTAAATATGATCTTACTTAAAAAAAAATACCTTGTATTGTTTAAGTCATTCAGAAATTGTAATAAATTGCCATGGTTTTTTTTTTTTTTTTTTTTTTTTTAAATCTTTATTTTAATAGAAAATTAAAGTAGACGCTTTTCGTGAAATTAGCTGACAAGTTTTAATTCCTACCTACGCTTAGAAACATTTCAAAGCAGCTTTGGAAACAATTTCCGAAGTTGAATTCCAAATCGAAATCCTTTGAAAGGAATCATTTAAGCCAGAGAAGCGAAAGCAATTTTTGGATTAGAGAATCTTAAAAAAAAAAAAAATATATGTTTGCACTGTAATTAGACAACTTTTCCGTCTCTTAAAGAATTGTATTATCAGAACCTATTTTCCACAAAAGCTTCTTTTTCCGGTGAAAAGAGTCAGGTAATGATGTCTCATTAAAATGTGTACTGTTTTCCTTACCATTAATGTTCTGTTTGAATTAGCATTTAATTTGTACACATACACTCATTTTAATGTCAGCGATTGGAATTTATTTAAATGATTTCTATACGTTTTTGTTAACTCGAATTGGATTTCATTTAAGTCAAGAATTTCAAATGATAAACATTTTAATATTTGTTTTTCAAAATATGTTTACCTTCATGTAATCCGATGATTTGAAATAATCAATTTTTAATTAATAAAGTATATCACATAATTTTATTATATAGTCTATTCTTTATAATTTTGTTTAAGATCCTTCTTTAGTACGGTTACCATTGGCTACTAGCATCATAATGTGATTTACGTAGTTTAAGCTAATGCTTATAGAGTTATTAGAGTTCTAATGTTTAGAAACATTGCTGTTCTCTATTTGTAAAAGTCATTATTAGAATGTTAAATAATGCTTTTGTATAATATTTTTCTAATATAAAAAAAAAAAGAAATGAATATGTAAACGTATAAAATATTTTTCATGTTTAATAATTCAACTTAAGATAAATTAAATTTAATACTTTTCTGAAAGTAAAGTTAAACTTGTTAAATGTGTACACTTGTATATTGTGTGAAGTTTTAGTTTTTATAGTTCAAATAACTTTGTATTTTAAGATTTCTTTCATTTATGCATTATTAGTTAACGAGATTAGATTAGAGAGAGCTTAAACTGATCGAATATATTTGCGATTCGTTATTTCTTGAAGCTTACTTCAGTATCATATTAGATAATATTGGATGTCCGTTAAGTGAATGCTTTATGTACAATATTGGTAGAGATATCATTACTGTATACCGAAATCTGTGTTAAAAAGTTATTGGAACAATTTTTAAGGTAGTAATTTTTAAAATGTTAACATCATTAATCAAAAATGAATAATAGTTTTTTTTAAATATTATTTCGAAATTATTTCTGTTATATTGCTTTTTTTTCCGTATAATACTCATCACTGCGAAATAAATTAGTATTTCCGTTGTTTTTATTTAGTTATTTTTAAGTAAATTAGTTATTCCTAGTTACTGTGTTCGATAACAACTTTGTTTTTAAAAGTGTAAATGTAAAAAAAAAAAAAAGCTATTAAGAAATGTAACATTTATTTATTCATTTTTATAAATTTAATTAATTTAAATATATTAATAAGTTTTATAAAAATTTTAATAATTACTTAATTTTGTTTAAAGTATTTTTAAGTTTTCTGCAACTAATGTCGTAATTTTGTTTTTCATATTCTGATTTATTCAAACATTTGAATTTTTAAAAAAAGTTTTAATTAATATCTTTAAAACAAAACGAAAATAAAAGAAATATTTTCTTGTAAATAATTCTTCACATCCATGTCTTTTCCTCAATGGATCGCCGTGGTAGTGTTTTTTTTTTTTTTTGTTTTTTTTTTGTTTTTTTTTCCTTATTGTAAAATTCTGAATTTCGTATTTTAAAATTTAATGATAAGCAGAAAATTTAAAATTTAATTTATTAAAAAAATTTATATTTTTGTTTGAAAGTTGAAAGATATATTATTTTGGTATGAAACTTATTATTTAAAATTAATTGATGTTCATAAAATTTTTTTTAAAAATATAGTTATCCCAATAATTTCTCTGTGTATGCATATGTTACCAAATCCGGAGTATTATTTAATATTAACTGTACATTATTTAAGTAAACATGGTATGTTTATAGATTTTTGTTAGCTCTTTGAAGAAGAAGTTAATTTTGTAATTATAAATTTTATTTATTAATAATCTTTGATTTTATAGTTTTCTTAATATAATTCAAAAATATTTCTTAAAAGCTTTGAATTCCTCTCTGTGTTATTTTACTTTACTTATACTTATTATTCAGTAAAATAATTATTTTTTTTGAATTTACTTAAAATTGAATCTTATTTAATTTTTTATTAATTTATTTTGGAAATAGTTTCCTTGACAACTAATATTATATTTATGTAGACTGCCTCTCAATAATTATGTATTGTTTATTTATTAAGTTAAAATAAAACGTTTCTGTATTAATATATCTCATATATTAAAATCTTTAAAATAATTTGGAATATTTCCTGCTTTTTCATAAACCTTTACAAAATTATTAGTTTAAAAATGATTATATTGTAAAATATATATTATTGTTTTGAATTGAAAAAAATTATAAACGATTGCAACTATAGAAATCTCGTTTCGAGAAGAGTATATTTTCGTATTTTCAGATTGTTTTCACAGTTTTAAAGAATTCTTTCAAGTTAAAAAAAATGTCTAGTAACTTTTAACTAAATTTATGAGAGTCATGGCGTTAATTTAATTAGTTTCGGTTACAGTTACTTCTAAACATTTCACATAGAATTTAATATTTAACTATACTGTAACCAGTATCGTTTTGTAAGTATATTTTAATATGATATAAATTATCTATACATAAATATTAAAAATGTAATAAAAAATGCGTCGTAAATGTAATAAAGCGTAGTTTAACTGAATTCTTCTGCAATAATATTGCTTGATTAATCAATTCGTTAAAGATATTATTTGGTGATTGAGTATATATTGTTCTATTTCTGTATTTATTTTTCTGTTTAAACAATGTGTGTGTTTCTTCAATGAATAATAAATAATTTTTTTACAAATGCATTTTCATTTTTTATCGTGTTATTAATCTTATTTAACATTATTATTTATCTTATTTAATATTATTATTTATATCAATCTTATTTAACATTATATGAATTTATAATTTATGAATTAATTGAAAAAATATTTTTAAAATTATTTAAATGGGGATTTTTTTCCTTTCGTATTATATTTTCTTATTTTAAAATATGCAAATAAAAAGTTATGTTGGAAATTTTATATTTTTTTCATGGATATTAGTTGATGATTAATCAATGTGTGCTTATTTTCAATTATTTTATTCAGAACTTTCTTCTTATAATTAACAAATAAACTAATGCAAATAACTGTATTTTAAATTGTGTGTTATTAAATCCTGTAAATTAGTTTTATGACTTAAGCTATCATATTTTACTTTTTCATTTTATTTGACATTGTTTCATTTCTTCAGTAAAATTGAAATTTGATATTTTCAAATTTAAACATTTTTTTTTTTCAAAAATGAACACTCAAGCTATTTAGACATGATCCATCCATGTTTTTGAAAAAAAGTTTAAAAAAGGTTACATTTAAAATAACATTTTATCAAAATTTTGAATGCACAAATTCAATATGTAACCATAATCGGTGATTAAAGATCTAGCGACATTTATCCATAATAATTTTTGCTATCTATCCCAATTTTTTAAAGTTAGTTACATATTCATGAATACTGATTAATCAATCTGTATGAAATTCATTTTACTGGCAGCTGTGCTTACATTATAAGTTTATTTTTGAGTTTAAAATACAATTAATCAGTAACGAATGTTACAGTTTGGTTTTTGTCTTGTACAAATACACTTGTAGCCAGACACGAAATCATTAAGTATTAATGAATATAAAATATTTAAGTAACCTGTAATGAATTTATTTCGTATTCAAAGTTGTTTCATGTAATACGTAAACTTCTGGGAGTTTTTATCCAAAAAGTAATTCTAATTGATATCAATTTGTATTCTTCCAAGAATTATCCCAATTTCATTTTTTAAAAAAAATTATTTTCTCTTATTCAGCTTGAAACATTTTGCACTTTTAAAAGCGCAGTATTGAATGTAACAAATTAGTTGGTATTATCTATGTTTTTATGTTGTGTGTCTGTATATATATATATATATATATATATATATATATATATATATATATACAGTTAAGAGAAAGCTTCTTTTCTCTGTGTATATATATATACACACACAGGAAAAAGCTTTCTTCTTAACTATTAACTTAACTAATAAGTGGTTATTGTTTTCGTTCCTGTTGAAATCATAACTACGCTACTTTTATTACAATTCTCATTGGTTTAAAATATCCATGACGTCAGAAAACGTTTCATCTACGTCACATTGTATTGAGACGGCGTCGTAGATCCGACTGGTTGGCGAATTTGCTACCTGCCATCAAATCGCATTCCTCGAGCGGCAGTAAGCAATACGAAGTTCACCATCGAATATTGTCAAAGTTCATTTTGTTAATAAAACGATTTCTTATGTAAAGATCAAAGCATCGGTTTGAGAAGCCATTTTCCATCGATTCAAGCCATTAACACATTTACATGTGAACAGAAGTAAAATGAAAATACAAGGCAAAACATCCACTTTATGGTTAATTTAAATCGAAAAGGACGATTTAAACTTTTGAAAATTTTATTAATTAATTGAAATTTAAATTAATAATTGTTGTATTTATAAACAATCTCTTTAAAATCTTAAGATTAATGCCTTGTTTACGTAAAAATATACTTATGTTTTTTACTATTTTTTTGTGAGAGAGCAATCGCATATTTATCTTTTCTGGCTTATATGTATCATAAGTTTGCTTAAAAAACTGATTAAGAAAGTTTTAATTTAAGGGTTGCCGCGGTCATTGAGTTTTTTTATATTTAAGACTCAGGAACTAACATTCGGTTTCTGTCAAAAGATGGATTCTGAATGTATGAAACTCGCCGGAAACCTGAAGCGAACTAATGCTTTTATGTTAAATGCATTACATTTTTATTTTAAATGCCAAATAAATGTTTTGTTTCGTGATACATCTTTTTCAGCCTGTTTGACATTTTATAAAAGTACTGTTTCAGTATACTTTTTCAGTATAATGAAAATTTTTAGTCTTTTGTGAATAAAAAATTGTTTTATTGTTATGAAGTTGAAGTGAGTGATTTATTTTTTATTTTTTATAAAATCTGCTTTTTCCAAGTTTATTATCGTTCTCTTTTCTACTTAATTAGAGGTCAGTTATTCAATAGTACAATATTTTAGCTTGATTCATTTTCGATTGAACTGCATTTGCAAGTGTAATTTTATTATTAATTTTAATAATTGTAAATATTAGAGCAAAGCGCTATATATATGTTACAAAATTGTTTTCGAGAATATCTTATTTCTCAATGCTCAATATCACCATAGAGTTAAGGTTTTGTGATCACTACTGGTTAGTTAGCGTAAATAAGCAGACGTGTGATCTGAAATATAAGTGATCTTGATTGACGGAAAAGTTATTTCATCTAAATAATTCTTTTGTATTTATTTTAAATTAAGTAGAACCAATTTCTGGGAAAAATCTCCAGTTCATAATTACGGCCATTTGACTATCATTAATGTTGTTTGAAAATATTAAAAATTCTTAGTATAATAGAACCGGTTTTATCAATATTTGGATAAAATCGGGTTTAAAATAACATAGATGTAAAATCATAATAAAGGGTTTAAAAACCTTAATATTAATTGTGTTTCGGACATTAAACACTAATTAAATTACTTGACTATTTGGGGATAAATATGGAAACACTTTTAAATTGAGAGAAACTCTCAAAAATTGTGAAAAACTTACAGATTTTGTTTTACGTAAGTTTTTAACCCCAGAAATAATAGTTATAAATATATATTATAAAATAATATATCAATAAATAAATTTAAAATTTACCACATTAAATTCAGTTTCTATATTTGCTCAATGCTTTGATCATTGGTTCGATAATTTTTCAGTTCGATTTCTGCCATTTTATTGTGGAATAATTCGAAATCCACTTTAAATTCTGCTCCCGATCGAATTAGTTTTTGTATGCAAAAAAGTAACCATTTAAAATAAATAAATAAATAAATTATTAAAAATTGTTTTTTTATGATAAAATAAATGTAATCGTTCATTTATTCAATCTTTTAGTATATATTCACATTTATCTTATACAATATGACTCGTGTGCAAAAAATGATCGTTGAGCGACAAACAAACCAATCCATACAATGACATATCTAGTGAATATGTTAGTAATATTCTGGGTGTTGTAACATTAATATTTTATATAATAAGGCTGGTTTGCTTATTCAAATCTTAGTCTATGCTTAATTTCGTATTCGTCCATAATTTTTGTGTTCATATTTAACATTTTATGAATAATAGCTTTTCTCGAAGATAATATCAATTATAAGTTAACTATCTTCGAAATACATGAACATTTTCATAGAAATTTACATAATATTTTTGACTTATTAGCAATGTTTTCTAAAACATTATTAACCCCTTTTATAAAACAAATTTGCTCTGAATATTATTAAGTTTTATTAGAATTGTGTAATTATTATACTTTAAGGTAATTATAAAGAATTAATTATTCAAACTATACTTAAATTATAAAGATATTAGGCTTTAAATGTTATATCCGGGGAACTAAATTAATGAATTTTAATTTCCCTCAAAAGAGAAATATTTTTTTCACATTTATTGGAATATTCAATTTTGTTTTGACTTAGTACTATTATTTTTAATGTTAAAATTAACCGAAATTTGCCGTTATGAAAATGAAGAAAAGGAAAGTTGCATTTGATTATATAAAACGTTAATTTTTGTTAAAGATTATGTTTAAAATCGAAGAAACGACATCGTATCATGTTTCTTAAACTTTGAATCCAAGGAAAGCTAATTTTTGATACCTGTTTCCATTTATTGAATTAAATAAACGGGCGAGCATTTATTTTTACTTTATTAATAAATTTTTATTTTTAATACTTAACAGTTCAACTTTTGACTTTCATTATAGGAAATTGAAGATGAAATGGAAATCTCTTTAAAGGATTAAGTAGTCTTAACATTTTTAATTTGATATGCGATTTGAACAATATTTTAAACCGATTACGATGGAAATTTCTCGAAGTCTTAATTACTCGAAGAATATATTCGAATGAGATCAAGAACTTACTTTGATGTCGTATAAAAAATTAAATAAAGAATCCTTTATGAAAAATAAACAAAATATGGATTTATTGTTTTTATGTATGCAATATATTAAGTATTAGTAAATGTGGAAAATTTTTTAATTTTATCTCAAGTTTTGACGCTTAAAATAAAATTATTCTTAAACTTTCAGCGGCATCTAGTAAAATGGTTTTTAGAACTAGCGGGTGATATTTTTATTTCAAAAACGGTTACATTCTTATGTTCTGTTTCTTTAAAAATCCTAAAATCAACTTACAGTAAATTGTAGATAATGCCGCACAAGAGGAAATTTGGAACTTTCAAAGGATAATGGAATCCCAACTTAGATGAAACTTTTCTATGAAATTTGGATCTCGAATGGTTCAACTAACGTGCATACATTCATGTAATTATAAATATAACGGTATCGTGTATAAATTCATTGGCATATAGTTAATTGATCAATTGATTGTAATTTTAAATGCGAAGCTAATGTTTTCCATATAAATCAGCTATAACCATTGCCTAAATTTTCATGTGCATTACTTTCAGAATTTTTTAGAGAGATGAATTTAATTTTAGGACTAATTATTAATCATATTATTTTTTGTTATAGATATTCAAAGTTGTATTATGTTAAAAGTATTAATTTTATAGGTCACTTTTCATATTTTTCAGATCTTAATCAAATGTAAACATATTGAAGCATTTACATATCATAAATGAAGTAACTTTCGATTATAATCTATTTAGCATGTAATCGGTTGTTTTGAAATTGGTGTAACTTCTTTCATTCTCCATAGTATGCTTCCTATGCAAAAAGCGTTTTCAATATTTAATACATTTGTGATCTGGTATTTAAACTAATCTAAAAGGAAAACAATAAAATAAATAATTCATCTGCGATTAATTTTTTTAAATCCATAATTTGGTTTACTAAATATCTATGAAATAATTTCAAAAATGACAAAAGTAAAAAAAGAATAAAATTTTATTGCATATTAAAGTTTGGTAAAATCTAAAATTTCACTTAAATAAAATGAAAGTTTGAAATCGAATTCAAATATGATAAATACGACGACGCGAATAAAAATGAATTCAAGCATGTAATATATATATATATATATATATATATATATATATATATATATATATAAAATTAAACTTGGGAAAAGAAAAATAACCCTTCTCTTTAGAATTTAAGGAGAAAAAGACAGTAGTATGTTAAAAAATAAAATTTAATTTTGCATAATTTTCATAATGCTATGTATTTATAAATTATAAATAATGAAATTAAATAGGTTTTACATTGTTTTTTATATAATTCTTATTGATTATTAAGTTTTGAAAATTAACTTGTTTTATTTGTACTTTTCCTAAAGTGCAAAAAACAAAATTATTAGTTAAGTACGAAATTCATTAGTAAACACACTGCAATGTAATTCAGATTTTCAAATTGAGCATGATATGATTCGGTTGATTGATACTTCGTTTGACCTAAATATATCATTAATAAAGCAGGTGCTCTCAAATTAATTTTTCTTTTATAACTCGCATAGAACTGTTAAATCATTAGTATTCACTGTTAGCCATTAGTATTAAAATTATTAAATCACCTGTATCAGTACGTATTAAGTCAATGTGAAATGTTTAGTATTCCCTGTGGTGATAACAACTCTTGTGTCAAGACACAATACTAGAAAGCTCCAATGTGTGGAAGCAGCGCTAATAAAATAGCCGCTCTTCTGTCTGTACTTTTTTATTGACAGTTTCCATCGAAATGTTTAAATTAAAAATTTTTAATATTAACTTGATATCCTTAGTAGTTATTTCAGTGTACAGTAATTCCCAATTCTTGTCTTGAGCCACGATGTTATAAAGCGCTGGTTGGAACTTCATTTGACTTTATAAGTATAATTAATAAAACTGGCGCTCTCAAATTTACTTCTTTCTTTTGAAATTATCAAAATGACCAAGAAATCAGTAACTATTATAGTGTTGCGATAGTTCATTGCTTTCGTGTTGAGGGATGAATGTTACAAGGCGCCAACAGTAGATTGAAATCTCGTTTGACCTAATTGTATGCTTAATGACTTTCTCAAATATAAGGGAGAGGAGAGTTGGTCAGGAGAGTGGTGTTAGGGCAGAGAGAAAGTTATCGATCCCCATAAACATGTCTTTTAAGTGGACTTCTGGGTGTGGTCGCTCAACAGTCACTTTGTATCTTTTTCACCCCTCATGTTCGAATCGCTCTTGTTCTTTTTTAAGAAATATATTTCTTTCTCTGTTTAATAAATATCTCATTGAAAGAAACAAATATTTTCAATCTGTTAAAAATGGAAAAGCATATAATTCATTTGTGTTCTTACCCGAGTGCTTTGTAGGTATCTAAAGTTTTTCTCAAGAAAGTTTAAATTTATTTTTTTTTAAGCTTATATATCCTTTATGAAGCTTGATTGTTGTCAAGTCCCTCTGAAATTTCTTGATTCTTTCATATTGTATTTAGCTGAACGTATTGTGCATTTACAGAATAATTTCATTTTTATATATATTTATGTCGGATGTTTTAGCAAAGCGACGAACTATTCTGTGATATTTCATTTGATAGATTGATTTATGTGAATCCTTTATTTCTTTATATTTTTTGAAAATCGTTTATTTATTTTTTCCATGAAAGAGTGTTGCTATCAGTGTACTGTCCTTCATCTTTTGCCCATATTCCCTGCTCGAGCTGACTGCCGAATTGTTAGCATTCTTGCCTTCAGCTCAGCAGTTCATGTGTTCGAATCCCACCTTGATAGATGTTCGTAGTAGTTAGATTCAACGTTGAATTATAAGTCCGGTCTAATGCTAATTATACCTCATGTCAAAAAATGACCGTTGAGCGACAAAAACAAACGAAACAAAATTCATATTTCCTGATATTTTATGTATTTTAACTCTTAATCTTGATATTGTTATTATGTATTAAACTAACTATATAACATTTACAATATTAGATTCTAGAGAATTAATATTTACAATATTGAGAAAAAAATACAAATGTAATATTTTGCTAATTTTATTATATTAATAAAAAATAGAATCTGTAATATAGAATAACCGTAAGTATTCAATGCTCTGCTTAAATCAGTTTTCTCACTCATTTAATATAATTTGGAAATTCTATTGAAGGTAATATCAAGCAATAGTTCGTTCTTTTAGAAAGAATTTTCTTCACTGTCGAGCATTGTCAAATTTCCAATTTTAGTTTAGATACACATGAGCATTTTTTCTGATTTTCTGGTGTAATTCTCTATGCTAAGTTGGTAAATTTTACTTCAAATATTTTTTTGCATTTAAAGGATTTTTTTACGCATCAATTATTTTAATAGAAATTGTTACATTATAGGCAATTTATTCTCTAGATTTTTTGATAGTCGTAAATTGAAAAAAAATCCCTAGAACAAAAGAAAAAAGATTTTGCGATTATAAAATATTAAAAAAAATTCGTTTACAGTAAAAATTCAGTTGTGTTTCTTAATGAAAATATGAAGTCACTTGTATTGAATGACCCTCAGTTTTGATCATTTATTATCTAATAAGAAGGAATTTTAAGATAATTTTTTTTTACAGGGAAAGATAACAAGTTTTCGGACATAGCATTACATAATTTAAGTAATTATGCTATATCAATCTCATTATCAAAATTAAGATTAAGAAAAATAGTTTTGCTGTAATAGCATTCTGTATTTACTTCTAAAATTCATTGGTTAAATTCATACTTCGTTCTTGAACGCTTATGATGGTTTAGAATTTATTTTTAACTGTAGATATAGTCAATTTAAGCTTCGTAGGTGGAACACATGATGGTAGGGGTGATACACCAAATATATCTTGGATTTTAATTTTGTTTCTCATAATTTGCTATTAACTGATACAATTTCATTTTACATCGATTATTATTTGTGTCATGGTTAAATAATTAAATTAAAAAAGCCACATCTTTTTTCAGTGAAATCAATGCGAGTCACAAATTACGAGCTTTTTCGAATTACGTAATTGTGTTATTTATTCGCATTTTGTGTTTGTTGAAAAAACATTAAATGTTTTAAATTCATTATTTCCATTCAACTTAAATTTGATGTTGATCCATTTATTACACTGGCAGTTAACATTGATTACAGATTATCAATTCAGCTGACAATTTACAATACGCATTTTATTGTATTTGATGTTGTGGGCCAAATTCCATAAAAAAGCGAGTATTCCTTTACCGCTGAGAGTTTTAACTGAAAAAGTAGAACAGTACTAGTTAACCTCTTGGGTTACAATCTAGGACAAATTGTCGCTTAGGAAAATCTTTGTTTCAGTTCTTGAATCAGCTGACAATTTCACTTTTTCAGCAGTTACCTCGTCCATTAGTTTCGCAGTTACTATGAAACATTCAGTAGACTTATTGATTTGTAATCGAAATAAATAGTTCTGTACTTCCATGCGAGACAGCTGCACAAGAAATTATTCATATTTGTGCTCTCTTTCATTTTCAGATTCGTTTGATTTATTGTTGAATAAATAGTGAAAAGGATTGAAGTTATGTTTTAATATCTTCTGTTTGTCTCAGCAGTTTTTCGTTTCTACTTGTCGGAATAAGCAGTAGATTTGCACTTATTTTCTGTACAAATTTTATTTATATCATTCCTTATCAAAAATGTTTTTGTAACGTTATTTATTCGAGGCAAAATCCAGGTCTCGAACTCACTACCAAATCGCTAAGTCTAAAGATTGCTACTGAGAAAAGATTAGAATTATTTATTTTATAACTGCTAGTAAAATAATAATTTGATGCCCGTTCAGATTCTAGTAACAAAGTCATATGATGCTTTAAAGGAAAGCAGTATTTAAAAAGGTATTTACCAGCCTTTGTTGTTTGTAGAGGTATTGATTTCGTTTGATGCTTTTTTCCCCAATTAGATAATCAAATACATGATAAATATTACATTGCCCCAATGCAGAAAATTCCAGTTATCTATCTCAATAGATGTGCTTAGTTGAAACGCCTCAGCTGTGTCTCTTTGTGACTGTATTGAATTCTTGGTAGATCATTAGGACTTCTTAGTAGATCATTAGGACTTCCGTGACATACTCAGCTGTGTCTCTTTGTGACTGTATTGAATTCTTGGTAGATCATTAGGACTTCCGTGACGTACTCAGCTGTGTCTCTTTGTGACTGTATTGAATTCTTGGTAGATCATTAGGACTTCTTAGTAGATCATTAGGACTTCTTAGTAGATCATTAGGACTTCCGTGACATACTCAGCTGTGTCTCTTTGTGACTGTATTGAATTCTTGGTAGATCATTAGGACTTCTTAGTCTTGTAAACGCGTTCTTACCACTGGATCATGGCGAGCATGAGTTTGCATAGCAATTTGTCCATCAATAGGTATGGAACTTTTGGAGATTCTTCTTGTGTTATTTCCTTGGTTGCTTTTCTTAGATAAGGCTGCAATCATGAGTCATAATGGAGGAACCCCAGAAAAATACCAACCAACTTCCGTGACATACTTTAAATGAAAATCAGAAGCGTAATATCCATCTTCTATTAATCAATGATTAGTAGAATCGAACACAGGATATTTCATTCCGAATAATTTGGTTACTACCATATTCCTATGGTAACTTTCTTAGTTTGACCATCTCATAGCGGATAATTTAACAGCTGAAGTCAGTTGTTAAACATTCCTCGCATATTCTCTGACATCAATCATTTTTTCAGATTGTAGGCTGTATTCATATCACGCGAAGAGGGAACCTGTAGAACTCGAGGACAGACAACCTTATGGATGTGTATACATAGAGAGATACATAACTCTTATTTCACGTTGTCCAGCAGTGGCTGTAATTAAACCGGAGATCTTCAGTTTCGAAGAGCACTGTTATGCTATTGTGTCATGGTGTGTGCCATTTGAACCATATTGTAAAGTTCATTAAAAAGTTCTAATGATTAGGCATTGAATATCAATTTAAAAATAAATTGTCTTATTTTTTTATATACTTCGCTGCAATTCTGGTTTTAGGTATTTTTTTTTTTATCTTTAAATTTACAAAGTTTTTCATTGTAACCTACTACTGTGCTTAAAACTCTTCATTAAATAACAGTATTGCGCTTATATTTTTAGTGTTGAAAGTTTCCCCATTTGTGTGTAAAAAGTTTGGATGTGGTCAAAACGATTCTGGGCACGTCCACCCTCAAAGCATCATTCGGTTTGGGAACTGTCCCCAGAGGAAGAAACTCGAGGCCATAAAAAAACTCTCCCGGGAAGATCGAAGCCGCGACAGGAGTGAGTGGCAGTGCAGGAAGCCACTGGAAGCACTCGGTAAAATTACCCGAGTTCTTAGATTTTCAAAAGACCAGCCAAATATTTCGTTCTTTTCTTTCTTCTGGTTTTTGATCCTTTTGGATCTAGTCATAAACTGGAGATCGCGTTGCTAGTCCTTCTAATAGTTGCAACCCCGCGCTGGGGTGAGGGGTGGACAAAGGATTCTTTTTGTTTTTAAAAGAAGGAAATGAAAGGAGAGAACTGTTTGCATTCAGGGACAGAAGTTATCCCGGAGCTCTCTGGACAGATTCAACAAAAGGAAAGGAGATTAAGGGGTAAGCAATACTTGAGGAGAGGACGTAGGGATCATTTCGTGAACTTCTTGTGGGGGCTGTTGCTGGAATAAAATAAAACTTTCGCAAAGCTCCTTTCTTTATTTTCTGATTGGGCTTAATCAACTTGGTTTTTTATTTTCGATCGGAATTTTTCTGATCAAATGCAAATCTCCTTAACTTAAAAATATGCATCAATATATTACAAATCTCCTTAATTTTAAATTACACAATTGTTAGAATGCTACAGATTTTTTTTAATGTGGATTTATTTTATAGCTATATCATAACTCAATTTAAAAAATTTTAATGTGTCTTTTCTGTTGTTTGATTATCCATCTTGCCCATTATAAAACTGGATCAACCTGATTTAAATCTTAAATCAGGACCTAAATTTTTATTGTTTTATAAAACTGTTTGCCTTGCATACTTAGAATTATTTATAATTTTTGGATTATAAGCTATGTTTCCTTTTAAAAATAGTGTTATATTTTTAAAAAAAATAATGGTAACTCAATTTTTTCAAATTCGTAGATGTCAGACAATTGTTTTTGACGGTAAATTTGGTTTGTTAAATGAAAATAATTATGATTCTAACCATTTTAAATTTATTTAAATAGTTAATTTTTTCATTGCTATGTAAATTTTCTAAAAGTAATTTTTATAAATAGTAAATAATATAGATGTAAGCATACATTTCTGTCATAAAAGAAATTTTGTTATAACATAGAGAATATATTTCTAATAAACAAATAGCTTCCTGGAAAACTCTATTGTAATTCTACTTATGTGTGTTATGTTCACACACAAATCTAGTGATTAGAATTTTTCTTTGTGCATGCATTTTGTTTTGGGTGTCCGAAAGTTTTTCCAAGTTCTATAAATACAACTTGTTATCCATGAGATGTTTCAATTGTATTGACGCACGCACGCACGCACGCACGCACACACACACACACACACACACACACACACACACACACACACACACACACACACACACACACACACACACACACACACACACACACACACACACACACACACACACGCACGCACGCACGCACGCACACCTGGACTTCATATATTAATTTTCACGTGGACGAAAGGCCTTCAATCGCACTTCATAATCTGTTCAGGAAGAATAAAATATATTCTAATTTAATTTAATAAGTGTGTGTAACTATAATAAAATATTCTAATCTTTAATTTTTCTTTCACTTTTGGTTAATGAAGCAAGTTGAAAGGGCTTACTAGCATTCCTAAATGGATATTGATAGATAATCTAAGTTAAGGAAAAATAGATCAATAATGATGGTTTTAAGAAAGGTTTATTTTCATGAGAAAATTCGAGTTAGATATGCAATTAAGGGTTAAGTTGTTAGAATCAAATTGCCGTAAGTATATGCTTCTATAGATATAGAAAGATTTATTAAAATCAGCCAGTGTGAACTGCTTTCTATAATTTTGTTTAAAAAACGTTTACAGGAATAAATTCATATTTTTTTATGTATAATTTTGCCGCTGATAATCTGCAGAGGAGGTATAAATTATTGGTGTAATAAATATATCATCGCTAGTTTTGTTTTTTGCTATTTTGAGAATGAATAAATTGGAAATGGGATAATGTTGTTATTTATGACACTAGGACAAGCCATTGTTTAAGCAGAGCACCACGGAGGTGAAAGTACGCCTTTGCTGCAAGACTTCTCCGATAGATGGCACCACCAGAGGATCCACTCCCTCAATTTTGACTTTGATCTGAAGGGGGGAGGAAATATTCTCCTGACCATTACACCCATAGTAACTGCTCAACGACTGATCACAGGACTTTATTTCCACAGATGTAAAGAGCACGTACATTGCATATATTAGATGGGTCTTTGGTGGCGTTGGGAATCGAACTCAGCCCTTTCGGACGGAAGACCGATGCCCTTATCTCTAGGCTGGTACGGCCCAGAAAATGAGAGCCGCGATGCCCTGGTTGGTTAGGGTGTCGTTCTCATTATCGGAAGGTAATGATTTGGAGCCCAGACTGAACCGAAGATACATTGTCTTCACTAATGGTGGCTGGATCCTGTAAGTAAAATGATACTTCTGGTTGTGTCAGGCCAAGTATTGGGGGTCTTTTGCGCTTGGTCCTTGTTTCAAAATAGAAAAAACTCCTCCCGGCTTCTTCTGTCTAACTGGTAGAGCCCAACTCAGGGCTAGGTACAAGGAAGCGTGCTAATACAACAACAGCCAGAAAGAGGAGAGTAAATAGTGTAATTGTCGAAAATTTATTTTCATTATCAATTCTGTGAAATTGCATTTGCAGTGGCTATAGCAAATGCTTATGGTTCCCGTGTTTAATATTTTCTTTTTAGCCCCATTTGCTGTATAAATATTTTTCCAACCAGAAAAATGGAGGCGACCATAGCTTTCCTGAGAAAGACGTTGCTTTCGAAATAAGACGATGGTTAGTTGGAACCAAGTAGGAATGGTAGTAGTAGGGTAGGAAACCAAGTAGGCACGTCAGAGCACATGAAATGAAAACATGTGGGTTGAAAAGTAATTAGCTGATTAAATCAAAGAGTCAGCCGCTTTAATAAATAGTGGTTCAAAATTACGAGACAAATGTACAACAACAACTCAACTAAAAATCTGCTGTCGTAAAGAAAAAGAAAAGCTCCGTTACCCCTAAGATTTAGCGGTACTCTGAGGTTTACGCACACCTTTATCTCATTTTTTTCATGCAACTTGAGAAGTGTCGGTGTGGAAAGAGAAGGATTCAGTATCTGAAAGACGAGTGGGGATGCAGGCACTTAATTTGGCACACGCACTAAGAAGCATTCCCTTGGCGGACGCTGCTTCCATTATCTCTCTCAGCCCTCAAATTGACAGGATGGAAAGATAATAAAATTGGCGCAACTTATTTCCTCGTGTGTCTGTCTGTGTGTCATCTCGGGACACGTTTTTGCACTCACCCCCGGGATCAATAATGAAAGTTCTTTTGTCTAATTTTTTTTCGCACCTACCCATTCTCGCAACTTCCGTTGCTGAAGATGCTTTCAATTTTTTTCCCATCCTTCTTTATCGTGCTAATAATTTAGAAAATAATCGCTTTAATGAGTACTTAATGTTCTGATTGAATGTTCTGAAGTGTTGAAGAAAACTTATTTTTGACTGATAATTATTTTTATGGCTTTTTAAGAAAGGGCAATTTTTATCAACATAAATAGATCGTTATTTCATATGTGTGTTAAAAGGAAATGTTTGTTGGTGTCCCTTTTTATCGATGTGAACTTCGATAAATTTGCCAACTAATCATAATTGTTATTGTTGTAAATAATACGATTGTACAACAATGGTACGAAATATTTAGTTGTACAGTTTTAAGATTCAATCTACCAAGTTTTCAGATTAACGCTAAGAATTGAATAAATAATTTTTATCCAGTCTTTAAATAGACTATCATCAAGTGTATATTTTTCGAATTTGAAACTTGCAGAATTTTTGGCATACCATGAAATTATTAGTCATTATTCACTTTTTCGTTTTATTCGAAGGGTAGGTGGATCAATTAAGCTTTTTGCCAATTATTTTGATTTACGCGAAGTGTTGTTGTTTCTCATCCCCGTGACCAGCAGTGTAGTAGTATCAGGTCCATGAGTTCATTTACACCTTGAAGAAATCCAGTACTAATAGGGGGTCTTGAAACAGCTCTTGCCTGGCAAGTCCCAGACAAGATAAAATGTGACCAGTGTGCGAAGTAAATTTTCGAGTTAAGTTACATGATTTTTGTATCAATAATGTGAATTTGTAGTATTATAATGTAACAAAAAATTCTTCAAGCAATCCTAAATATTTAGCAATCGAAAATTGATTTCTCTAAATCGAAAATCAGATTTTCGTATGGGAAAGTTGCGAAGAATCCGCGCATCTCCTATTTGATAAATCACAGCGTTAAAAAATTCAAGCAGTGGTATGCAGCTTGAAAGCAAAATGCTTCTGTGATTTTTATCGTTATCATTTTTATAATGAATGGTATGAGAAAGAGCCGTTATCCTTTCGGACTCTATTTCAGTGCTTCAAGCTCTTTCGACTAATAAAGAGGCTAAGAACCAAAGAGTTCTAAATTGCAGAACTTTGCTTGAGAGATTCCCTAATAGTGTCTTCCGGTGGATTCCCTCCTACTGTGGCATTGAGGAAAACGAGAGAGCTGATCTCCTTGCCAAGAAGGCGACCTTAATTCTGCAGAAACCCCTTTGAAACTGAGATTCCATTCATCTAAACTTGAAATTTCTAGAATCTCTAGCCGCTTTCGCCGTGATACTGGCTTACACCTTTTGAATGGCAACCCTTGGATTGTACTCTTCTCTGCTGCACACCCCATTCCTGACTTCCCTCCAGCGACTGCAGTTGCTACATTTAAAATGGTGACTATTCACTACTGTCTCCGTGCCCATCTCTTCCGTTTTATCATTGTGGACTCCCCTGCGTGTTTTCTTTGTATGTCTGGACATGTTATGACTGCTTTTTTGGACGAGTGCTCAGCACTATATTTTTTCTTGTCGTGTTGCAAGATATTGGAGAGCCCGTTGTCTAATGGCCTAGCGGCCAAAAGACAAGCATTTGTAAATAAAATAATAATAAAATAAAAATAAATAATGAATGGTATGTTTTCAGGACAAATCATGTCTTGATATAGAAACTAGATTAAAAATGTGAAAAGTAGGAGTTTATATAAAAACGGAAAATATATATTGGGAGTTGATATAAAAATGGAATCAAAATGACAAATTAGAAGTTTAAATGAAAATTGAATTAAAAGTTTGTATTATATATTTTACTTAACGAAATTTTATCATCAAAAATACCCAGACTGTTTACCAATTATTTTTTTAAATAGAAAATGGAAGTGATATTTTTAGCCATACATTTTTAAAATATTGACTCTATGTATAAAGAGAGAAAAAAATTCAAAAGTTGTATCAGTGACGATAAGTTATTCAAATTATTAAAATACTGAAAAAAAAAAAACTTTTTATGTAAAAAAAATAAAAAAAAAACCTTTGTAAATAATGACTAAATTGCGTCTAATGTGCTTATTTTTGATTAATATTGTCAATGTAAAATTATTAATAATTATTTATATGAATATTTACATGGAATAATAAGATCTATTGTCTTTTGCTATCTTCTGAAAAAATTAACTTCGTGTGTAAATGAGAACATTTTATCTAAAAATAATGCATTTATTTTTAATTTACATATTTTTTATTTATACTTAATACATTTCCATGTTGCTAAACATACTTCTAGCATGTATTTCAGTACGGTGCAAAAGCATATCTTAGTTGAAGTGGAAAATTCTGATATACACGTTTTTGGGGGTAAAATAAGCTTTAGTTTCATTCAGGTGAAATGTGTTACAGAATGAATTATCCTGAAAAATTAAAAAAAATGATATATGTTTTTTTTTTTTTTTTTTTTTTTTTTTTAGTCTAGGAGAAGATGAATTTTTTTCTGAAATAAAATTATTTACTCCCTTTTTTTGTGATTCAGTGAAGTTATTTTTATAATAACTTGAACGATATAATCTACTTGTAATGGTTGATAATAAAACTGAGATTGTCCTCGGTATCCACCAAGATAATGTTAAATTCGTTATATATATACCTAGCTTGTGAAAATAAGACCTAACAGGTGACTCCCAAAGAACCCACTAATCCCACTCAATTCCGAAAGGGTTTCGAAAATCCTGAAATAACACCGGAAAACAGCCCTTAATTTCAATTAAGGGCAGCACAATGTCGGGCGCCTCAGGCCGCACCCCGAGAAATGCCTTTATTAAAACTGGTAAATCTTGGCGGCACTGAATGAAAACTGTCGTGCCACGCAGCTTTATGGAACATTACAGGTAACCACAATAAACCTAGCTTTCTGTGCCGCGCTCATCGTGGCTTAATTGCGAAAGGGGATTAGAATGGAAAGGAACATCAGGGGCAAGTACTGAGCGAAGGCTCTTGTGTCGGTAGGAAATTAATTACTGTCTTTTGGCGATAAAAGTCTGGCGACAGATGTGAAGATGCCGCTATCAAAAGATAGTGGAGCAGCCTTCGTAAAAGGAAGGAAATAACAGTTGCTGATTTTTTTTTCCCTCATGAAAATACTTTGTTTAGGTAAGGTTGAAATGCTGACGTTTTGAAAACTTGGATATGACTTGTGTGTGTGTGTGCGATTTTTATCATATTTCTTGGATAAAAATCTCAGAATCAATAAGAAATGGCATTTTATGCATTTAACTGTAAACAACGCTGTTGAATGCCGGAAGTATAACATTTTATAATTTTTACCGATTTATATATGAAAAATATTAAAGAGAAAAAATGAGTATATCAGTTTAGTATCTTCAATTTCGTTTTATACCCTCTTTTTTTCACTGTATTCATTTTTTCAATCTAACTGAATAAAATTTTTACCATTTAACTCCTTAATTTTTCTGTTCAAAAATAGTTTCATCTCTTGCTGAAAAAGAGCTTCTTTGTTATGAATAACAGAAAATGTTAAATTTACTGTGATTGAAATGTAATTTAGATTTCGAAATTCCTTGCAAGTTGGAGTTGCATCGAATACAAAGATTTTCTCACATCTTACATTTTGAATTATAGAGTGTAACAACCACCAAAATTTCGAAGCACTTATTTCCGTAGGCAACAAGCCTTCACCTTCATTTAGATTTGTTCAACAGTGGTAGGGAATGAACCTACCATAGTTTTAATCTGAAATTTTGTCTTGGAGTGTTGAATGGCTCGCCGTTCAACATGAATCACTGTAAAAGGTTTTTTTTTTTTTTTTTTTAATTATAAAACTGAAGTTCTTTAGAAATATTTCAAAGCTGCTTGACATGTAAAAAAATAATTTTATTACTGGACTCATAGACAGAATGTAATATTTTTGTTTTTTTTCTAAAATATATGTTTTTCCCATTTATGTTTGCGCACTTTCTCACATGAGTCTTGTATCGTATTAGTTATACGCTTATTTTTTCTAACACATTTCAAATCTAAAATTTTAAGATTATAGTTAGAATCAATAAGTTTAATTTTTAAAAATTAATGTCAGGTTTATTAACTATATGTATATCACATATTTAAAACATAAGATGCAATATTTTGACGCACATATTTCTTATTTCATGCTACTTTCTAATTGTAGTTATCACAGTATTCTTTTCTTCGCGATGCACCATGAAAACTTTATATCGGCATATCTGTTTATACGCAATCACAGGACTAAATCGAGCTGATTATTTTCAAAAAGTAAATACGACCAGCCTGTTCTTCAGAGTGAGGGAGGAGGGATATCTGTGGATGCCCCTGAATCTTCCCCTTTTAATGGATACACTTTGCTGAAGCATTTATTTTAATGTGTCACTCTTCGTGTGTGCAAAGTACCTCTGCAATTAATCTGACTCCCATAAAATTAGCCCCAGAGTAGCTGCAAGGTGGGAGTTTCATTTGGGTTTCCCGGTGTTTATAGCTGTCGTCGTTCTGCAGACGGTGGTACTAAATGGGCCGGTTAGGGAGTTGTGATGACAGCTCTGTGATTTTTTTTTTTTTTTCAAAACCCATTCTGATTTTATGCTCTCGTAGCTGTGATTGAACGGAAATGTTATGTGTGTGGTCCTTTTTTAATGCGGGATCGGCTATGTAGTGGAGGTAAAAAAATAAAAAAGAATTTTCCGTATCTTATATAGAAAAAAAGGGGATTTTTTTTTTTTTTTTTTTTTTTTTTTACCATTTTATAGATTGATACTGGTAATTGGAATTGCATATTTAATTACCTGGGTATGTAGGTGATTTGCAGAAGAATATCCGCTTATCTCGTCCAAATTTGTTTTTAAAATTATAATTATTTTTTTATTTGATTTATATGTCTGGGAAAAGATTTTTATTAGTTAGAATTTACTTGTATGGAAATTTTTCTATCTCATTTGATCTGGTCCCAAAGATAAGATGATTTTACATATAGGACAAGTTTAAATTCTGGCATTAAGATATATTTAATAAATCAATTAAGAAAAACGAGTTTGATTGTACTGAAGTTCTTATAACTGTATAGAAATTAAATATTAACATTTGTTTCATAAATTTAATATTTTCATGGAAATGTAACGATCTAATATGCATCTTTCAATGGTTAAAGTACATTTCAACCAATTCAAATTCTTTCTCCATAATTATTTAAATGGTTAATTTTATTAAAAGTAGATCTGCTTGTAAGAAAAGGCATTGATAGTCAAAGTTACGTGAGCAAATTTATGCATATTTTAATTTTTATTTCCTGAGGTGGCAGAGGAATGCACTGGTTTGCAGTTCAGCAGTTCCCTTTGATTGATTCTCTTTCCCCCCGGGATTGATTCTCCTTGGTTATAGATGTTTGTTCGGAATTTACTTTAACCTTTAAATTCATTTGAATTACCCCTCGTGTGCAAATAAATAATTGTAGGTCACACTCGACAAATGAAACCTAGCAGCATCCGATTTTACTGTTAAAAATCGATTGTAAACCATTTTGTTTTGTTACTGAAAATACTTGAGTGGAGAATAAGGAGAATCTGCTTTTGTATAATATTGTATTTAATTCTATAATACGTATCCATATATTTTATTATATATGTAAATGCATTATATTAATATTTTTATAAGATTTTTTTTAAAAAAACTTGTGAGCACTTAGTAAGTTACTATGTGCTAAAAAAGCAACTAAGATCTAAACTTATCAGCAGAAAAACAAAACTGAGAATTTACAATACACTCGTATTACCCGTGCAGCAATGTACAGGTGAAACATGGACATTAAATGTTGATATAAAGCGAACACTGGAAACCTTTGAAAGACAGGTATTAAGAACTATCTGTAGGTCTGTACAGGAACAGGGCTGCTGGCGAACAATATATAATTTTGAATTTTATAGGCCGTATTACGAACCCCAGATTACCAACCCCAGGTTATCAGAAGCAACAGGATGGCTTTGCCATGTCTGTAGAAGCCAGGAAAACAACCCCACTAGAATATCAACGCTTAAGAACCCCGAAGGATCCCTTTCCCGAGGAAGACCTCGAATAAGATGGCTCGTTGACACTGAAAATGATCTCAAGATATTAAAAGACGGGAACTGGCAAAGTGTCGCTCTGGGCAGACTGTGCTGGAAAAGGCGTGCTGTAGATGCAGCTAAGACCTGTGTAATGGGTTATTACGCTATTAAAGAAGTTACTATGTGGCGCGCGTTAACCGAGCTGGCACCCCAATGATTAATATATGACTTTCGCTTCAACAGCTTTAATGTTTATTGTGGCTCGGAATGTTATTTTAAATTGTAGTCATTGTCCAGTGAGCCTTTATGTGCAAAAATGTATTATTGATGATTAACTAATCATTATTTCTGTGAATATGATTGGTTGCGTCCTATTATTTTAATATTATTGTTAATACGATTCATGTGTTTAGACCAAATTTCTAAACTGTTATATATCTATAGAAATATAGAATGCATATAATCAATACTTTTGCGTGCAATTTGACGTAGTTGCAACAACAACTGTGAATGGTTCAAGTATTAAAAATAAAAGAAAGTATGGCGATATTTTTTTTCTTTTTAAGATGCTTTAGGCTAGATTGTGGTTAATTTTATATTTTATGTACAATTTATTTTTAGCATGTCATTATGATAATTATATATGAATGAAATAATGTATGATTTGGAAAGCAATTTTATGTTAAGTAATGAACCCCATTAAAATGTTAATATGATGTTCAATATACTCTTTAAAATGATTTGGACAGCATTGTTTCGTAGCTTTCATTTCAACAACCGAACAGACAATTGAATGGTTAATTATTTGAGCTTTGTTTCAGTAGTTCGATTCCGACCTCTGAGGCTTATATCGCTGTAGTACTTCTGAATCTACTTTAAACTGTTGTTTTCGGTCTGATAACTTTCATGTACAAAAGGTTATCTTTGAGTGACTGTCAAACCAACCTTTTAGACAAGATTGTTATGCCTGAAGACTATTTCGACCTATTAGATCGGCCACAATGAAATGCCATTCACTTGTCTGAAATAGTCTAGAATATATAACACAATAATAGTCTGAAATATGTAATTGTCTGAAATATCCACAAGATTTTCTGCAAGAAAATCTTGTGGATATTAAAAAAAATAATGAAATCAATTTAAAGTATTATAATTCTTTTATATTGGTTCCTTACACTTCTGTATTTTTTGTTTGTTTGTTTAAAGTTTCATTTAAATATGCAGGTTTTTCATTTATTTTATTAATAATGAAATAAACTATTTTTATTTCTGAACATTTAGAAATTAAATGTAACTAATCTTAAAGTGGATAATATGAGACTTTTTTTTTTTAAAAAAAAATTCCAGGTAATTTTTTAATATCAATTTTTGAAACAAGTTGATTATACTTTATTTATAAAGTGATTTTTATGAATAAAATTCTGCAAAAAATTTCTTTATTTTCATTAATTTTTCTTATGAAACTAAATTATAAAATAAAAGTAGTAGTCACACACACACATATATATGGTTTCGAATCTTATTGTATTTAAGTTACTTTACTATAATTATTGTATTTTGAATTGGAACCAAAATTATTTCTACCAAGTACCGTAAAAATCAAACTTTATTTATTTATTTATTTATTAAAAAAAAAAAAAAAAAAAAAAAAAAAAAGCAGCAATGGTATGGACTTAACTAAATTTCTCTTAAAGTTTAGTTTGCTCAGTTAATTAAAATATGTCGAAATTGAAATGTATAAACAAAAATTCTTCATTAGAAAGCATTTTTATACAATGTATACTTATTAGCGCTCTATAAAATCGGCTAGAAAACTTCCTTTATAAATCTTGAAATTTTCCGTCAACAGATGGCGGGACCTGTTCATCTTTCCCTTTCTCTATGGTAGGGCGGCGCTCTTGCGTTGAATCATTGCTAGCTGTTCAGTCGCGAATAGGTGGCAGCTGCATTCGGGCGCCCTGGCTGCGCCCCACGATCGGTTTTTCGAAAACTTTTTCGCTACTTAGAAAGTGAAGTTTATACTTGCTAATAAGTCTTCCAATTTTTTTTTCAGTTTCCGTTGTAGAAGGCGGACCGCCCACCCGATAAATTTCTTCCTCCTCATTCTTTTCCGGCTTCCCCTTACTTCCCACGTTCTACAAAACTCTTCTTAACTGCGACGGAAAGGCGACTTGCAAATTATTTTCTTATTGAATTTCCAAAAAGGGATAAATGACTCACTTCTACAGGAGAAAGAACGGGATTTTTCAGCGACTGATGTTTTGAGCTTAAGTGTCTTCCAACGATTGGTAGGGAAAAAAAGAAGAGAACCGAATTTGTAACTTTTTTCCCAGGGGAATTTTGGTGGGATAGTATTATACCGATTTTTTTTTTTAAATTTAAATTTAAGTGACTGTGCATTTTCTTGTTTCCGAATTCATATCAGTTTCCAAGAACTTGAATTAAGTTGAGATAATCAAGAAGAGGAGAAAACATGTCTTAAACATAGAGCTCTATTAATGGGGATCTCTCTGGATTCGTCAAAATAGAATTAACGGATGAGAATTAAATTAGAAATGTGTGTATTTAGTGTATGCAATTAAAACATATATTATTGTTGTGAGAATTAGAATTAAAGGTCGGTGACTCTGTAAATTGTTGAGATAAATTAAAGGTGCTTTTATACAAAAAAGTGAAAAAAAGAAATCAACTGTTTCGCCTGCATTTGATTTTATTTCCCTTGAACTTTTTCTTGTCTTCAAAAAGTGCCTTAAATCCAAATATTTGAATCAAGTATAAATTTTGGTATTTTGTATATTATATAAGGAATGCAAAAGTGTTGCAACCTTATAAACGCGTTTAAAAAACATTTGACAGCTTATATTCAAAATAAAAAAAATTCTCTATTTTAAAGCGATTGTGCACAGCAGTGCTTGGCTTTGAATTCACCCGACGAATTCGTCTACTTCACAGCAAAGGCAATTTCACATCTCGTGCCTTAGATGGTAAAATTTTAAGCTTCAGCGAAAATTGTATAACCAAAGAAAAAAATATATATAGTGAAAAAAATTTAGATACATTTTTTCATCGCTTTTTCTTCACATATATCTTTGGTGCTGTTAATAAATTGTAAGTGAATTGTAAAAGTGTGTGTTGTGGATATATTTCGTGACTGCTTTCTCGGATTTTTGAATAATTGTAGTGTTTATTGATCATATTTGGATACGAGCAGACTTCTTTTATGGTGGTGCTTTTTTTACAATGTAAGTATACATTAATTTATTTTAATACCCCACACTTTTTTCACGTAACTTGTCTCATTTAGAGTTTTTTTTACGATCAAATTTCATTGAGTTTATATTGTGCACAATCCATATTTTTTCTGGTAAAAATATTTACGTACTTATGATATTATTTGAAGTTTTTTTAAGATTATTTTTCTGCTTATACGTTCTTAAAATTAAATTTATGAATACTTGTAACCATTATGTATTTCCATTAAATTTGTTAAATCCTACTTCTATCATAATCCTACATCTAAATTCTACATCTTTCATTAATTTCTAAATTTTGCCTCTATCAATGCTATGTTTTTCTGTTGACTTCATTTAACTGTAGAAATAAATCATTATAAGGTGTAAATTAGTGTCGTAAATTTAACGTATAATAGAATTTGTTACAATAGTATTTATATTTTATGAATATATTAGAAATATGCTAAATTGTTTAGATAAATTTTCAATTTTCATAAGTTATTGAAAATTTATTGAAAAGTTCCTTTTATTGAAATCTGTAGAATACATCTTAAAGTATAATCTATGCATGCTAGTTATATAAACATGAAAGACAGCTTTGTTGAAATGTTTCTTTCTAAAAGATTTCCTGGTGCATACTAAAATTGAATTAATAATATTTTATTTGTATTGTACGTTTCTTTCGTAATTTCAATGTTCTTAAAATTTTAGACTACTTGGTCGGCCCCTGGACTTAAGCCAAATAGTTCTTTGTTTGATAGTGGGTTTGTATTTTACCTTATACAATGTAAATCTTGCTCAGGTTAGCATCATATGCTGAAAATGATTAGGCAAAAGCCAAATTAAGAATTTTTGGGATTTCAATATGTACAGTCTTGTACAAAATAATAAATATTCATCACTGAAGATTTGATGGAATAAATGTTCAAAATTTAAATGTAAAGAAATTTATATAAATAATATGTGTAAAAAGGGAATAAGGAATTATGTATATAATTTTAATTGAAAATTAGTACTTCGTTTCATTGTGTTTTACAAAGGCATAATTTGTTATACTATTTTAAAATTTTGATTAAATATGCTGTACTAAAATTCACGAGATGTCCATTTATTATTTCCTTTCAATTTAAGAATGTAATTAAATCTACTACTACGCTAACAGTATATGTACTTGTTTTTGTGTGTGGGCGGGGGAAATCCTTCCTTTATTTTGAACCTTAAATATAGTACTTGGTCTTGTAGTTTACTTTGCCGTTTCATTTTCCTTATTGAAGTATTTTTTAATTTGAGTATGGTAAACATTTTGAGCAATCAGTAAATTCTTAATACCAAAATTCGCGTTCTTTTACTGAATGTTTTTTGTTTTTCATTGTTTACCTTTTTTTTTATACATGTGTAAAAATAAAGCAAAGGCTAAGTATATTTTTTCTTGAATTTTAAAAATAGGTTCTGATTTATATTTCGTTTAATTTTGTTGCACAAAATTTTTATCGTTTATGTTTAAATGTATTAAATAATGAGTATTCAAGACATTTGTATAAAGGATAAAAATTTTCTGATAAGTAAAAAAAAAAACGATAATACAAATTTTTTTCTTTACGTTTGAATGTTTAGCAAAATTAATATTTAAAATATTTAAATATGAGGATAAAAATTTTATAAATAATTAAGTCAATAATGAACTAAAAGATCATCAAGAATTTTTCTGTACTAAAATTCTTGATGTGTAATTTTATTAGTTATTGATTTGATTATTTGATTATATTTTATACGTACTTGTTTTCAAAATATTTTCAGTTGTGCGAAAATTTTATTTCCAGAGATTATAATAAGGATTAAATGTGACCATTCATCGCATTTTATTCTTATGATAATCTCTGGAAATCGTTTAATGCTGAATTTTGTATTATTTGTTATTTGCATTTGTGCCATCTAATGAATTTATTTTCGTTTAACTAACGCTTTTTTCAAAATGAACGTTTTGTATTTTTCTATTGATATATATTTTTCCTAATGATTCTTATGATTGGGAAGAATTGTATTACAATATTTAAAAGTTTGCGATATTTCGTAAATTAAAAACATTGCTTAAATTATGACCAGAATTAAATTATTTATATCCTCTCTTTTCTTTTGGGAATTTTTTAAAAAAAGATCATTAAAAGTAAATTTATGCTGTGCCATTCATTGCTTACTATTTCTAGACCCCTGGGTCATTAATATTAAGTGATTATGCATTAGCGAAATTAGTTAGCTTAACTATCTCTGTAGTCTTAAGAAAACTAATTATAATAAATAAATCTCTCACCTCAACCATGTTGGTAAGAAAGAATTTGTTTGAAAAAAAAAAAAAAATCTAAAAAGTTTTCGCACCTTTTTTAGTATGTTTTTAATTTATTTCTAAACTTTAGCTCATTAAGCGAAAGTAATGAATCTGTTTTTTGAAACTCGTCAGTTTTTTATATCTTTATGTTGTCACGTGATTTTTTTTAAATTAATAAACCAGCTATAAAATTGACAGCTTAGTGTACTCTGAAATAAATAATATGAAGTTTCTGTTAAAAGTTCGTTCGGGTATTGCATGATGAGAAAATGCGTAAAATCACATATTCCTCAGTTTTTATTTCTAAAGTTTTAATATTTTGAATTCATTTATACATTTTCTCTTAATTTTTTATTAATCAAGAAAAAGTATAAACCAGTCCATTTATTATACCAGCATTTTTTAATACATTGATTCGAGCCATTGCAAGAAATGGCAAAAATTCACTGCAATTGTCCAGTTCTGTGTTGTCCATGATACCTATTTAGGAAAGCTCTTTGGAATATATTTTTAGTTATTTAAAAAGGATAGGATCCAATATTTTACTGAGAAATATAATGGAATAAGATTATTTTGACGTTTCTTTATAATTATTATATTTTTTTCTTCCAGCTATATACAATAATTTTTGATAAAAAAATGCGTTTTATAATTGAGTAATGATTATGACATTAAAATAGCACACTTGGAATATTTATTTTTTTTAATTATATCATTATATGAGTAAAAAATACAGCTAATAAATTAATTGATTAAAATATTCTTGGCAAGAATATTTTAATCTTGGCATCATAGACTAGAAAATTTCCTTATAATTTTAATGACTAATTCATCAGCTACATTTATTATTAATGTAATGATTTTATATATTTAAATCGGAAAAAACAGCAAAATTAAAAAAAAATCACTTTTTTTTTTTACAATACTAAACTTTAATATTATATAACTCAAAACTAAAGCGACATCCGTACAAATGCTTTTTTTGTTTTATAGGAAAACTTTTCATGGATGCTGAGTCGCATTAGGAAAATTTTCGTGCATCTACCTAGAGTCCCACAGTGGCCTATTGGTAGGAATACGCTCTTCAGAGCATAAAGACCCATATTAGGTTTAGTTGTTGTTGCACCAGCTTGCTTCCTTGTATCTAGCTCTGAGTTGGGCCTCTACCAGTTAGATAGCAATCGGGTGGAGTCTTCGTGATTTTGAAGCAGGGATCAAGCAGAATACTTGGCCTGCCACCCCAGAGGTAACATTTCACTTGGAGGGCATTGCCACTACGCTAAGTTTTAACGTGCCCCAGCTGCCATTAGTGAACACGATGTATCTTCAATTAAGCCGAGATTCGAACACACTACCTTCCGATAATGGGAACGACGTACTAACCAACCTGGCCACCGTGGCCTATTTTTCGGTTTAATTTGTAAAGTGTCATTTCTGCTTCCGTATACAATCCCAAGCATCTGAACAACTGAATATGGAAGTGGTGCTTCTGCTTTTTGCATGTACGTCTGCTGAGTCTAGTGTTTGGGAGTTTTCCGGGTTCGCTCCCTCGCGACGCTTGATCGATATAAAGTGATTTCTGATGAATGACCTAATATCAGCAATTTAAATGGACCTTCAAAAATTGGTTTGCGTCCGTTTATTAAAATTTTAAAATGTAGTTTACGTTCATATAGTAAATATGCAAAGCAGACTTGGCCTTCAAAGAATATGGGCCAAAACGTGGCTTGTTTTCATAGAGTGAGATTCGAAAAATATTTTCGTTGTTGCTAATGTTATGTACTTTGGAAAAAATTAAACTCGTGTAATTTTATGGTTTTGCCCTAAATAAAGTCACTACAATGTCCTAGAATATATTATGTAAATAAGGATTTTACTCGAAATCATTAGAGTTCTTAGATTTAGAAAGAGGGAGTGAAAAAACACCTTTTATTAAATTATGGCCACACATTTTCGAAAAAATCTCTCTTATATAAAAAAAATAAATAATTTTTCTATCTTTATGGTAAAACATTAAGAAAGTTGAAAAATGTAAACTTTTTGATATTCTTTGACATTTGCTGTGAATGGCATTTTTAAAATTTTCTATTCTATTATCCTGTAGTGTTATAATGTTGTCCATTGTAGCAAATTTCGTACAGCCTTAAGTAGTTAGTGCTCTTGTCATCAATTCATCAATGTCTAAATTCAATTCTCACATTAATTTATGTTTTTTTTTAAGATTTTAAAACAACTAATTATGTGTATATTCCGGACGAATTGAAAAAAGTGACCTGTTTGAATCTAAAAACAAACTGATTGGTCATAATACAAGTTCATTTTAAAAATTCATAAGAAAAGTTGACTATTCCAAAAATTTGACTTCATTAATTTGTTACGATTCTCCATTTGAAATTAGGGCTAAAAATCTAATTTAAAAAAAAAAAAAAAAAACTTATACACTACTTTGAGTTTTACTTTCGAACTAGTATTTGCTTTAACGTTTTATATATTTAGTATAGAATAATTATCAAATGTTTCAAGATATTGCTATTTTTTGAGTTCATTAATTAAAAGAATGGTGAAAAATTTTACGTTCAAAGTTTTCTAAAAGTTGTAGAAAGTTTTAAGACCCTCTGTCATACGAGTTCTCGTTGTTAAAATTTCATAATCCAATGTACTGCTTCATCGTGAAATTGAGAAAATGTTCTTCCTCGCGCATTTTCTCAGTAATTCCATCATCTTAATTCTGCATTAATTTTTTAATTTTTTCCCCTCCTTCATCGTAAGTGTTTATTTTGTACTATTTTATCGTGAAAATCCATTTTCTCGCTGCTCCACTCCTTTTTCGAACTTATTTACTTATCCAACTACTGTAGAAGGGTAACTGCGAGGGCGGTAGAGCGCGGCTTCAGTTTTAATGCGTTTCCCTTGTTCATCTGGGTAGCGCAGCTGCGGTGTTTCTTCGCGCTCGATTTCTCGCAGCGCATTTTCTTCCCTCACAACCTCATCCTCCACCCTCAAAACTTCACAACTATTATTCCCAGTTTCTTCTTTGGCTTAAAAATATACATGATTTCAGAATAAACATGATCATTTATAGCAGCTCTAATCGCTCTCTGGCTAAGGTTATCGGATGAACAGGAGCAGTTAATGGTTCTTTTGAGTTAACTGTTCCAGTAAATGATTTTTCTTGAAGTTTTGATGGATAACAGTTGTTAGATACACACGTTTTGAAAAAATGCGACCTGATTTTACTGCTAAATATCACTTGGTTTATTACGAAGTTGTCTGTTTGATGTTTGAGTCGAGAATAATTTCGTAGACTATATAATGTGGAAGCCTGGATATTACCGTATAAGCTGAGTTTTTATAATGTTTAAAAATTATATACGTGAATAATAATATAGGTATATTGATTTGATTATGAGGGGATTAATAATCTCGTGTTGAAGGACTGGTTAAAAGAAATAATAAACTGGAAGTGAATGAAGAAATAAAAAAAAAAAAAATTTTTAGATCAAGACGAAATTAAAAATTTACTTATCTCTTTTTTATTGGAAATAATATAAAAATGTAAAGATTTGAAAATTATTGTTTGATCTAGTAGGGCAATGCATTATCTATTGGTATTTTTTATTGCACTGCATTATTAATATTTGATATATATATAACGCAGCGAAAAGATTAACAACCGAAAACTTTTAAGCCATTACTTTCCAATAGGTACCCGCCGAGCTGACAGCCGAATGGTTAGCGCTCTTGCCTTCGGTTCAACAGTTCGTGGGTTCGAATCCCACCTTGGGCATGGATATTTGTAGTGGTTCGGAATCCACTTTAAACCGTCTAATTAAAAAATCCCGGTCTAATTAAAAAATGCAAAAAAAAAAAAAAAAAAAAAAGACCATTGACGACAAGTAAACCAACCAAATCAATAGGAACCATATACTCACAAGTCATTACAGAGGAAAGTCGAAAAAATTTCGAGTCCTCAACCCTACAAATGTTCATGCTGAAAAGGTAAATGGAAACTGTGGACACCGCTATATTATCACCAGATCTCAATAAATCTTAGGATTGGAGACCATCCATTGTTGAACAATGGAAGATGGAATTAGCGCTTTTGATGTTCGCTTGCACATATGTCTTGAGAGTTTCAGATTTTTTTTTTTTTTTATCCTCTGCGACTCTTGAATACAGTTCAATGTTTTTGAAATTTTTCCGGAAAACAAGATACGAGGAAATGTTCAAAGGCCTTACAGCTACTACTAGGTGTCAAAAATTGGAACTAGCATTGTAACCCTCTTGGAATATCCGTATTTTTTTAAGGTAGTATTTTTCATGAATTGGATTTGAAACATCGCTGCGAAAAATATTTTGCAAATTTCTATAAATGAATGGTGAACTTTAAATGAACCTGTTCAAATAGAAATTTGTCATCTTTATCAGTATTCTCCGTGGAATTTAAGGATTGCTGTGTGTGTATGATTCTAAAGATTTATTTACGTTGTATAAGTTATATCAAAATTTTTGTATTGAAATTAATAACTTTTTCCGTGTTTTGCCAATATTCATGTTTTTTTAAATTTTAAAAAAATCCACAAAAAGAAAAGACTAAAATTACTTTATCGAGCAAAATTTGAATTCTTTTTTTTTGTTAGTTTTTATTTTTGATACATATTTAGCAAACTACCCTCATGCATAATGCGTTGGAGTATGTAGATTTTGCGAAAAGTTAAAACAGGTCAAGGCCTTCTAATCCTCTCTTGAATCGTTTACTTTGTATTCTAAAGGGATTCCGCACGCGTCAGAGTTACAGTTACATGTCTCATCGCAAGTGTTTATCCTACCATTCCGCTTTAAATTAAACTCTCGTCTCCAAGGGATAGAAGCTAAACTTGCCAAGTGTTGATAAGGCTCCCCAGTTGCCGAGTGGAAATGAAGTGCATTCTCCGGGAAGATGGCTGAAATCTACTTTGCTGCAACGAGTCTTTCGCAACTGCTGTGACGTCACTAGTTTTGGCCAATAATCATTCATTTGCTAATTAAACTGTGTAGAAGTAGGTGATGTTTCTCCGAGTCGAATAATTTCTTTATTAAAAAAAGCTTTCATAATGAATTTGTAATAGAAGGCAATGAACTTGAAAAATCAATAAGTAACGAAATTATCAGAATGGTTATACAATTTTTTTGTATCATTGTAGTGCCAGAGGAACATACTTTGACAATTTGTATTACTTTTGGGGAAAAACTAATGGTTTGTTCTCCAGTCTATTTTTTCGAAAAAGCGAATAAGATATTTTCCCAATACGCTATTCGAGGGCATAATCACAGAACATTTGTTCAACATTTTACAGCTGCAAGAGTTTCACGAAATATTCAAATATTCTCTGTAAATTCTATTGTTGCTTTGCCTTCTATTTTTGACTTCTTTGATCATTTTGGTGTGCAGCGAGCAGAAATTTAATTTTATAATTTAAAGGAAAGTAAAAGTTTTTTTTTTTTTTTTTTTTCCCGCACTGTTTTACCAATTCTTTAAATCATCTAAATTACTTGCTTTTCTCAAAATCATTTCCAATCTTAAGTACAATGTATCAGATAGGATTTTTAATTTTAAATATAGTATTTTTTGTGCTTATTCACATAATATCCTATTTTTGTAGTATATTTAATTCAAGTTTGGTGTTGGTAGCTATTGCAATGCTTCGTGTAATTCGTTCAATTAGCTTAAGAATTAACATTCTCGCTTACAACTTAGGTTCGATTCCCACCTGTGATGTGATTGTTCGTAGTAATTTGGAATACATGGTTAGTAGTAAGTCTCGAATTAGTCATTTTATATAAAAAGTTGCTATGTGAGGGACATGTAAAGAAAGAAGCAACATATATTTGTAATTTTTTTATTTTTATTTACTTGTCAAAATGTAGTCTTATAAGGATTTAAATGTTAACATAGGTTTTCAACATTAATGCTTTTTCATTTGTCACCACCGATTTAATTAATTTAAATAAATTGCAATTTAAATATCCCGTTGCTCTCGTGTATTTTAATTGTGTAAAATTAATTTTTGTATTTAAAAAAATTTTTTTTGGTCTATCATTAAAATATTATCTGATTTGAATTGCATGTGTAGTGTCGCCTTAAATAGTTTCTTAAGGATTTCATATTGAAGTTACTTAAAATATCATGATACATATTTAATGACTCTAACTGCAGGATTGTCTTCGTATGTTATAATTTAAACGGTATCCACTTTTCTAAAATTAAGTATATCAGTCGAAATTAAATTTTGATGAAATTTTTCTCTTAAGTGTTTTCAATCGAATCAGTCATGATCGAAATTATCCAACGATTCTGTCTCAGGTATAGCTAAATGGTCAGGGGATAAAATAACGATAAGAATTACGCCACGTACAATATCATTCATAATTCATATAGTATATACACGCCGACTCGCATTAAAATATTCATCTCTAATGTCTCTGTGCTAAAGAAGTGCTTATAATTTATTTCTACATATCTTGAGTATATGTAATGAATATCACGAAGCATATTTTTAGCGAAATTTTTCACCATTTGACGACTCTTGATTATTGCTGCATATAAAAATTAGTTTTAATAAAAGTAATTAATTTTTTTCCGAAGAGGAGAAATATAATAATGAATATATATAATATATCAAAAACTATTTTAATCTGAATTAAGAATTTTGCCCTTTCCGTCTGTAAAAATCTGTAAAAGGATTTTTACCTCACATACACAAACAATGCAGGGGAAAAAAGTTGTATGTTTTCATATGCAGTTAATATGTTTTTTAATAGAATTTAGTGTTACTGTCAAAAGCGTTTTGAAAGTAAAATATCTCGCTCCTCATTGATTGTGTTATGTTTTGTTCGTCTTTAAAAATTATAGTCAATTGCATTTAAAAATGTATTTTTTGCTTGCCGACTGCAAATTGTCCAGTACTTGAAAAATAGGATGTGGGAATAAAAGCTATTCGTGTTAGCGAAATATAATGCACAAAAAATTTTGTTTCAGTTACGAATTTGTAATTAGAAATAGCAATTAATTTTTCATATCAATACTTTTTACTAAACTCACCCTCTATTTTAAGCGTTTTAAATGCGTTCCTTTGACTAAAACCGTTTATATTCGATCCTAACCGCTTTATGAAAGCAAGGTTGTTCTTTTAAAGAAATGGTATTTGTTTCAAATGTAATTTTATGTTATTTATTTGAATGCATTTTGTAACTATTTAATTTTCAGCTCACGTATATTCGTATTTTTATTAACTTTTAACTAAACATTGAATACTAATTTTTTTATATTTTCATTTTGAAAGATACTTTTTATAAGTTACTAGTATTGCAAATCTGCCTACTTTTTATAAGTTAATAGATTTTTTGGTTAGAAAAATGTTTCATTGTAGAAAGTTTTTTTGCATATTTAATATGAATATACTAAGTACATACTAGGTAAAAACAGCTTAATTAATTAGGATAATCGTTATCAAAATATAAATAATTTGATGCATTTATTCTGATGTTGATACTTTGTACCGTATGTCGGCCAATATTTTTTGTGTTGAAATCAAGCAATGTGAAAGTATTATTTCAAGATAAACTATTTTCTTTTTTTTTTTTTTTAAAGTGGAAACAAAGAATATTGTTCAGTTGATTTATTCGTATTCGTAAATGTATAAAAAAGTATTTTATGCTAGTTATTTTTACTTTTTGATGCAAGATGTACTTATGTAAAATAAAGATTAGTCAATTAAAATGAAAATGAAACAATGTTGACTTAACTGAGAATTTTGTAATTTTTTTATACTATTAATAAATGACACAATTTACGTCAACGTTATTTGGTAAAAAAAGAAAAGGTCCTAAGTTTTATCGTAATACTTAGACTTTAATTTTAAATATATGAATAACACCCCCACCCACATATGTGTGGGGTGTTATTTACATGCTTATAAGATAAAACTAACGATCATATATATATATATATATATATATATATATATATATATATATATATATATATATATATATATATATATATATATATATATATATATGAATTCAGTGTATAGTCGATACCTTTGTTTAAATGCAAATGAGATTTAAAAACTTGTCAACAAATGTATTTACTTGTTTGACATTTATGATCATTAAATGTACTGTGTTTAACAGCCTTGTTCTCTATTTTTAGCTTACTCCATTGTCTTCTTACTTTGCTTTACTTAGAAGTGCTCTATTATAAAGTGAATTTATAATGAATTCCAGCTTTTGTGTATTTAATTGTTCCTTGAAAATTATAAATATCAACTAGTAAATATGTTTTGAGTTACTTTTTATTAATTTTTTAATTACTGAGTTTGGATATTTTTATTATTTCTGTAGAATATTAACTATTTATGCTATTGCAATATATTTCTAAAGTTGAAAATCTAAAGGAATGAGGGGGGGGGGGGAGAGTTTTGAAGCAGTTTTAAATTTACATTGACATTTTTCGTTTTCTCAAATAGATGGAAATGTGGAAATTGATTTTCTTTCTTTCATTTGCAAATAGGATTTCATTATTACAACAATGATGGAGAAATTCTATATTTTAAAAAGAGGAAAATTGATCTTTCAGTGCATAGGGATATCCTCCGGCGAAAAGTGTCGTAGAAGCATTTACTTTGTCGCCAAATTTTCTTGGTTCCCGATATTTTTGTAATTTGATTTGCTTCTTTGCCTGGTTGTGTCTTTTTATACATCTGGGATGAATTTGAAATGCTTCATCGTTTTTTTTTGTTAACTATTCCGTATTTCATAGGTTGTTTTCCATTAGTGATTAATTATGTTTATACTCTTTCATCTGTTGATTAAAAGTGCCAAGATCCATGAATTTAATAATGAGCTCTTGAGGAAGATTCTCTCTATGAGACTTTCATTTGCTTACTTATTTTCCGAAGGCTTATATCTGAATTCGGTTATCCTCTGAGAGAGGACTTTCAAATGATATCTAATTAAGATAACCAACTTCTGTGCTGTTAGAGTAGGATTAATTACCATGTTGCTAATTATTTTCTGTGTGTATTGGTATGCATTATTTTAAAGGTATAAAGAAAATTCGGTGTTCCATTAATCATGATGGAGGAATTGAATATCTTTAATTATGGGAAAAGTAAAATGGGGAATTACACAGATTATTTTAAGCTAGTTTATAAACAGTCATGCTTTAATTATATTCAAGAAATGTTAATTATAGTAATAAGCAAATCTTAATATATATTAAAATAAGTTATTGCGTTAAATCTTTGACTACCTATTTCTGCATACCAAATTCCTTTAACTTAGCCAGTTACCCAGAAAATTTCAAATTTCAATCAAATGACAAGGTCGACACCTGAGTTGGCATTCCTTTCAATTTAATTCATCAAATTAGTGGCAAAATATTAGATCTTGTAGAACGTTTAGCGTGCATCGGATCAGCTCGTTGGCTTTCATCTGGGTCAGGCATCGATCACTCTACTTTTAGCCCTCGGAAACGTGGCCTTACCATATCTTTAGTGCCATATGTGTATTATTAACAAAAATGTATTAAAAATAGCAATTTAATTATGTTAAATTATTAACTTATTGTAATTATTTTCCTTTAATATATTTCTGTTCATTTAAATCTTTGTATAGCCTTATTTCCATTTCATCCTTCATTTGTTTTAGATTTTATCGATAGTAACTTTTAATGACTAAAAAGTTTTAAACTGTTAATGACTTCAGAAAATCCATATTTTTTTTAACTAATGCTTTTCAAGATGTAATGGTAAAAAAGGTGAAGGTCACGAATATATTGTGCGATAATTGTAGTACATTTTCCTACTATCTCTAACTTTTTGCGTAACTTAAAAGAACCGATTTTTGAAATATTTTATAAGCTCGAGTACATTGTAAAAAAAAAGAAAAAAAGTTTTAAAAGGAAGACTAGTAAGGAACTAAAGTAATAATTTCAATCCTTCCAGTGTTCTGCGGTAGCGGTTGCAGAATCTTCAGGGATCTGAGCTACTGTTCATTATTTCTTGAGTTCGAGTTTTATTTCGGCGAAGACATTAAACCCTTGTTGATTCATCCTTTGATCTGAAATAGTGATCTTAAAGTGGTAAGTTAATACAGTATGACTCTATCTTTACTGAACCATCTCAGATGTATGGTTTCATACAATGCAAATGTATGAAACCATCTCGATAGATATGGTTTCATACATTTGCATTGTATGAAACCATATCTATCGAGGTGTGTACTTGGTAATTGCTTCTGATGGGTTTTTTTTTTTATCTTTGTAAAATGTGAATACGTTTCTCCATTTATTTAAAGTTATATCGCAAACTGTGGCTGCATGAAAAAGTTTTAAACGTAAATAGCCTGTAAATGTTAACTCCATATTAGCAGCCTTATAGTTAGTACTCTGACTTTCAATTCAACTGTTCGTGGGTTCGTCTCCCTCTTTGGGTGTTGTAGTTTGATGTTTATTTTAAACTGCTAGTCCAAAAAATTTCTCACCTTTAAAAAAAAAAAAAAAAAAAAAAAAAAACTTTAAGCGACAAACATGCCCATTTAAAATCAGCGAATTGCTGACAGAATGCCACCCAGTATCAATCTCTCTCGATTAAGCAGTTCCGATATCGAACCTGTTATCCTTCGTTCTGAACAGTGTAGCTTAATTATTTCACTGCAATAACTCGTTCCTTTTAAAAAAATCTTCTTACCGCTTAATAATTCTTTATCTCATGAATTAAATTTTAAATTCGTTATTTCATTGCTGTTTGATATCCTTACATTTTCTCCCTTTTTTAAAATTTTATTGACATTTGTTAAAAAAAATATCCTTAATAAGTGATCGGAAAATCAGCTACATTAGCTCAATCACCAATCATAAATGCTGACACGTTTTATTATGATACCCTTATAATAATGTAATTCAATTTGTCGACTATTTCGAAAAAATGTCCATCCGCATGACAAGATGAAGTTAAGGCCATGCGGGCCTGGGAAATTCGCTGGCATACTTTTCACCATCTCTGTTGTCATGATGTATTCATATTCCAAGTTCTGATTGATTCATTTTTTTTCCTGGGAGAGGAGAGTGAAGTTGCAAATGATTCAATTTCGTTCACGAGTTAACTGTGGTGTAAATATGTTTTCTTTTGTCTCTCTGAGTTGAAAATTTAGAATCTTCGTAAATGTAATGCAGTGTTTGAGTCGAAAAACTGATTTCTAGAATTAACAAAATTCAAGAGAAAGTGTCAGTTTTACAAGTAAGTATAACTGTATTAAGGAGACTTTTATATTTTATTGCTGAAATCAGTGTTTGTTTTCTTTATTTCGTGCTTATAATTGAGCATCGTACTTTTTCTAATTTTTATTTGAATGAAGTTTTAATAACGTGAAAGCGAAATAATAATGCATACCTGATCTTTAAATTTACTGAAACATGGGAATATATTTTCATGTAAATTAGTGTTTTTCTTATATAAAAAAACACTGCTACTTAAATAATCTTTTTACTGTATTGAAAGCCGTATGATCAGCAATATGGTCTACAATTCAATAATCTTTAAATTCAACTCCCACTTCTTAAAAAAAAAAGATATAATGTACTTTTGAAAATCTCATATTCGTTAAAAATCTCCCCCTATATATTATAATCTGGAAAAATTTAAAAATATGTATATTTCCTTTATCTTTATACCGAGACATTTTTATTATAGTTTATATATTCCGTTGCCATAATTTTAGAGTTATTTATTTATTGATTTATTTTTTTAAAATTAAAACCGACCTACAGTCTATGTTTAATAGTTTATACATTTTACCCCGACTTTTCAGAATACTAGCAATTGCCCAGCATTCCTGTTGGCCATTTTCTAAAGATATTTAAATAGTTCTATGCAATCCGTAAAAATTAATGATGATTATAAATGATGGTATATCAAGTAATGCAAAAAGGCCAAGATCTCTCTATGATCACAAGATTTTTAGATCTCCTCTTCTTAGCTGCCTAAGAAAGCTAATTGCTTGAGACATTATTAGGTAAATAATTTCTCATTAGTTTTAAATACTAATTCAATGACAAAAATCGGATTAACATTGTAATCATACAATACCATTTTTTGAGATTGCTTATGTTTTTCGCTTCTTATGGTCATTTTCTTGTAAAATCATCTTCCCTTTCCTTTTTTTTTAAATCTTATCTTCCAATCATTTTACTGTCGCATTAGCATAAAAATTACTCGACCAAATGGGGGAAGAATTTATTATATAAATTCAGTATTTTCACAGTTCGAAAAAAACAACAATTTGGATTTAAATGCTCTTTATGCTCTAGTATATTCATTGATGTTCAGAAATATTCGTTGAACCTGTTTGCTGTGTGTAACAGAATTTCACCTAATTAGGACAACTGTAATTGGGACCTTTTCAAATTAGGAAATCATTGTAATTATCTTTGGATTCTGAATCTAGTTTAACAAAATTTACTGAAAATTGCGAATTGTGGTTCTTATTAGAAACACTGTTAAGGCACGTGGCGGTTTATCCATGAATAAATGAATTGTTGTGCAATATTTTGTAGCTCATTTTTAATTGGCTACTCATTTGCTTTTTTCTGATTTGATATGCTTGAACAGGGCACATTATATAAAAGACTTGCTTATGAATATTATTACCTTTATAATCTCTCTTTTCTTGATTTTCTCATAAATTCATTTATTTTTATTTCCAATAGTAGTGTTAACTTAAAAAAATAGGGGAAAATTTAACTCTGTTCCATTAAAAATGTCAAAAATTGAAGTAATCTAATTTGAGAGAGTATATCACACACAAAAATGTTGGTACACGTTATATAAAATTTCCGATATAAAACAAATTATATGAGTCTTAAATTTCGTTGGATGAAGTGTGCATAATAGTCTTATTTTTAATGATTATGAATTAGATATTTTTTATTTCCATAAAAGCGATTCCTATTTAAAATTCGAAACAGATCAGCCATTACTCAAATTGTCTTCAAAATTAGTTAAAAATTTGTGTTTGCTATCTGCAACTCTAGATCTATTCAAGTGCCATCGATTTCAAATATTGTCAACTAAATCCGTATTACTTTCTCCCAATAACTGCAACCGTAATAACCCCATTTCCAACTGGGTATCGAGTTGAGTCACGAAAATGGAGAGTTACGGGAGTTTGCCCTAGAGGGGTGCCCCCGCCTCTCACCCCGAAATGTAAAGTGGTGATCAGTATGAGTAATATCTTTTCTGGCAGGGGCCGAACAGTAGGGTGGAGGCATAGGCGAGGTTTCCGCCCCAATACACTGTGATTGTGTGCCCTGGCTGACGCTCTTGTTTCGTTTTTGATGGAGAGAATAGCCGGTACTCTGTCTGGAAGACTTACCAATCGATAAAGCCTTTCAGCGTATGCTTTTTGGCGATCTTCCGTCTGGAATTTCGAGATGAGTCATTGACTCTCTATTCCTTGGTAATAAACAGGAGCTGATGTGCTGCTGTTTCTACATAGAACTTGTTGATATGAGTTAATTTGTTCGGAGATATTTTCAGCTTTCTTTTTTTTTTTTTGTAATTGCGGAATGAATTCATGTTATGGAAAAATGTGACTGACTTTGAAATTTCAGGCTAATAAACAGCAAATCCACGCCAAATTTATTACTGTGAATATAATTTTAGTACATCGCATGCTTTTTTAAAATTTAATTTTCTTTCTCCCTTGAAACAAGTTTTTTTCCCAAGCACTTTTCTATGTTTGTAAATATTTTGCTACTATGGAAAAAAAGGACTAAATTTTCAAATGAAATTCTAATATTTACATTAATTTTATTTCTGTAAAAAATAGCATTTTAGAGTTGTATGAAGTTTTCCTGAATTAAAAAATGTAATATATTTTATATGTGTTTTAATATACATAAATGAATGAAGTCGATGTAGCAGAGCTGTATAATTACGATTCTGTCTCACATTTAACAGCATATGAACTTGAATCTTATAATTCCGTATGGATACTAAATTTAGTTATTGTGGTGCTGGTTAACATTTCCCTAGTGTGCAACAATTTACCATAGTTCGAATAAAGAGTTAAACCACAAGTTCTCTAAGCCAGTGCGGGGGATGTTCATATTCCTTGCAATAGGTTTCAACTTTTAGGTATAAAGCTTGGCAAAGCAGTTGACACCACCTTCGCCCTGCTATGTGTGTTATTAAGTAACTAAGTTTGAAAAACAAATGTATAACCGTTAAATTAAACCAGGGAAACTTAATGCAATCATTTTTATATTGATTTTATAAAAATAAGATACCTCAAAATATAAAAATCCACAAACTAAATAAAACACTATTTTAAAATAAATTTTTGAAATATCGATACATATTTTATAAAAACTGCCGAACGATTCTTGGCATATTTAATCGGAACACTTCCAAAATTGGCTATAAATGATTTGCATCCATTTAATCATCAAAAATTTCTGAGTTTGATTCCCTACTTAATCATGGATGCTTGTAATGGTTCGTAGTCCAATTTTAATTACAGATTCTAATCAATTAAAAAGATACTAAAAGAATATACAGTAACTAAAAGATATGCATTCAAAAATTGGCGACGCTCAAATGTTGGAGCTTTCAAAGTTTGTAGAAGAAATCGAGTTGCGCGATAAAGCCTTATTTCTCTACATTTGTTTTTTTTATTGCACTCATATAACTACTTAATTGTACTCATATTTATTTTGAAAAGGAAAAAAAAATGTTTTCCATTGTATCCTGATGTTTCTTGGGAAACAATCTAGATCTACCATCAATATAAACCTCTTTTCCCCTTAAAAATTCTTCAAACGAAGCTTTGAAGGAAAAGTGTGAAAATCACATCCTGCAATAAAAAAATAATTTAGTACGGTTTCTCATTGTTTAACTGTTTCATTTTTAGTGGGGAAGATAATGAAAATTCATTTATGTACTTCTATTAGCAAACGACGAAATTAAAAAATAAAAATGAATACAAAATATCCCTTTTTAAATTTGAAGTACGTGTACATTAAGACCACTTATAATTTGTGCATGGTATAATACACATATAAAAACACATGCATGTATGTATGCGGGTGCATGCAGGCACACACATATGTTTTGTTATGAAAAAGAACTTTTTATTCCCATATTTTGCTCATGAAATAGATTAGACTATAAAAGTTAATGAATTGTTATTGCTTTGTCAGAATGTATGTATTTTTTTTTTTTTTAATTCTGAATGGTTTTTTAAAATTTGGAATACGGAATTTTTTAAATTGTTTTATTTTTCTTAATTTCTGCGCATTTTATCTTCATGATTTTTCTTTAATATTCTACCATTTTGAGTATCACTTAGATAATTTCTCTTTGTTTATTATTCATAAATACTTAAATTCCATTTTTCTTAAGCATTCAGCTTAATTATAGTTCACTTGTCTGGGACACTCATTAAATGGCTCTCAAACGTATCATTTCTTTTTCTAAAATACTTGAATTCTTTTATTTAAGTTGCACCATTTAGTTTCGTAAGCGTTTTAATGTCTGAAAATGACGTGACTAGCCATCCATTAATCATTTCTAAATTTAGTCTTCCGAAGTCTATTCTTAGAAACTCTTCATGCTGCCGAATTTCGTATGGATTCATTTATTGATCCCAGGGAGTGCTTTATCAGACTGGCTTTCTTTTTTGTTATGCTGCTTGGCGATTTCTTATCCTTTCTTGTCTGCTCATCTACCCAGTTCACTTTGACTTCAATCGGCATTGAGTGCCTGGTATTTTGATGAGTACTCCTCTTTAGAGTAGTATGGATTAATTTCGCAGAAAAGAAAAATAACATTGCTTTTAAAATTATTACATGATTTTTCTAATGCTTAACTAAACATGGAGTAACGTAAATTGTTTTAATAATTTCAAATCTTCTTTTAGAAATACATTTTTGCTTCTTCATCAAAATAAATACAAGTTTTCTTCCATAAACATGGAAAAAAAATTTACGCTACACTAGTCAAATTTTATAGTCTAGTTGCCAGCTGATTGGTTTGGATCTAATTTTTAATTCGTAAGTTTGACACTCATTTCGGACTTATATTTTTTTAGTAGTTCAGGGTTTCTTAAATTGGAGGCCTCCACTCAAGTTTAGTCCTCGCATGCAAAAAATAACTGTAGCAAGAAATCAAACTCAAAGCTTCTGAATTAGTTAGGCTTTTCTGGTTGACGTAGGATAGTCATATCATGTGATTCGTAGAAGAGACAATTTAAACTTGATAGGGCAGCATTTTATGTACATTTGAACCGTGATGCCTTTTCAAGAAAGACGTCGCTTTTGTATTCGAAACGCAGCGGGTTTGATACTTGACTCAATCTATGTTCTTTATACTGGGAGAGCTTATGCGTTAAATACTTCGTAGGATTCAAAATCACTTAGTTTGTGTGATTGGAGGATATCGCTTGAGGTTCTGCCTTCATCATTTGTGACTGCATTTCAAAATGGAGTTGTTGTGACTTTTATCGACAGACATCTCGAAACATAATGATATGATAGAATATAGTTAACAAAGATATTTCAGTATGGGAAGTTGTACCATGTAACTTTTAATGAAGTTTATGCTTGTTAATATTTAACTTCAGTTTATGAAGCCACGTGATTTGTTCATTATATCATTGAGTACGAAATATTTATTTGATAAACTCTCAGTATGAAGATCGTAGATTGGGTCAAGTATCAAACCCGCAGCATTTCAAATACGAAAGCGACGTCTTTCTCGAAAAGATATCACGGTTATTAAACTTTCTACGATGTGTTTAAAGCTTATATCATATAATTTTTATTGAACTTTCATTTTTTTGTTATGTTTATCCTTGATTAAAAGAAAAGGCATACCGAACTACAATTTTTCCCAATATTTATAAACTAACTCTTAAGGGATATGGAATGTTTCTACAGCTCGTTTAAAATTTAAAGTATGATCATTTTTTTTAGGTTATTATATACGATTACTATATTTTAAAATGTGTACATGTATGACATAAATGCTAAAATTGTATATAATGTTTGTATTTTCGTTTCTAACTGCGTGACATAATTGGCAAAATGGAGTTTAAAATATTTAATATTTATGAAATTATTGTCGAACATTTAGAAACTTGATGCGACGTAGAATTTTTTTCTGATGCGGAAAGAAATTATTTCAATAAAATATATTTTGAAACGAAGAATTTTTCCATCTGCTTTATATGTAATATGAAAGCTACATGTAACATAATTTAAATAATGGAATTCTTAAAAAAATATTTTAATTGACAATATAATATGCAATACTTTGTTGTAAGCGAAGGGAGATTAAGCTGTGCATTTATAAAATTAGAGTACTCATGTTCGGAACTGTCGGAAAGAAATGTCTACAAAATTCCCGTATTATTTAAAAATCATCATTTAATATAATTGAATCCGAGAGCTGATTGCGGAATGCTTAGCTCTATGACCACCAGTTCAATAATTTTAATTCATTAATGTTTCTTCTCTTACCTTTGGTGTCGGTGTTTACAGTGGTCCAAAAGCCCCTTGAAATTATGTCTTAGTAGATGTAGCATTATCGTATAGGTTAGGTCTTGGTCTAGATAGTCCTTGTGTGTGGGAGAGGAGGGGGGTGGGGTGTGAACGTGAGCTACAAAAAAGTTAAATCACTCTGATACAAAGAATGATTGTATATAATAAAAAGAGCCAAACTAATTACATTTATTGATAATAAATCCATTTTATAAAATACTAATAAAAATAAAATAAATTAATTTTGTCAGCTTTTCATGTTTGCGATATATTGTTAATAGTTTTGCACAAAATTAAGCTGCCTATGGTAGAACATTACATTCATTTGTTGCATGTATATATTCTTTTTTTCTTACAAAGTTAGGTTAGATTAGGCATTTTTTTTCCTAGTAAAATATTTATATTCAGGTTGCATCGATAGCAATTTTGGCACGGTTCCATCTTATGTGCTAAAAGTTATTTTAATTCATTATCTGTACATCTGTAAGTCGTATTTAATAATAATTTGTCTTTTTTCTGTGATTAATATTAATTTGGCAAAGTGACTGGTTTTTGTATTAAAAGAATCATGATGAGGTTCTCATATAAATTGATGTTCTCGTCACTTTTTTTTCTCATTCAAAAGGGGAAACAAATTAATGCTTTTATTGTTAGAAAGATAATGGCACTATTATTGTGCTCCATTTTTTTGTAGAAATTATTTTGCAAGCTCTTAATAAAAATGCTATTAATTTAAAAATATGTAAAAAAAAATTTTTTTCTGGGAAAAATGATTAATACGATATTCTAATATTTTAGTTTGAATTAAAAATTATTTTTAAAAAATATCCTTTATTTACATTTGTGCATTGAATAATATCTAAAAATGAATTAGTTGCATCTAAAAACAATAAATTAATTATAACAAATTGTATTGAATATTGTATTTAGTAACTTTGTATTTTCAGTTTAACATTTTTATTATTAAACTGTACTAAGTTGATTTTTTTGAAGCAGTAAATATCTTCTTTATAATATAATAATGGAAATTTATATGTATAAATCAATTTAATCATTTTTAATAATGGAGAAATGTTTTTGTTTATTTAATCATTAATATTATTTCATAAGAAAATAAAGAAAATATTATAATAATTGTTTAATTCTCTCTCTCTCTCTCTAAAGTCTAATTTTTATTTATTATTTTATCGCTATTCTATAAGATGATAGGTTTTTATTTAGTTAAATAATACTAATGTAATTTTTGTTTAAATTACGATTTTTTAAAAACTTCTCTGGCATTGAAAAATGATTTTTTGTTTTAGTAATTTTTATTAAAATTAGTTGGTTTCGCTTTATAAAATCTTCATAGGAAATTTATAATTTCTCATTCTTTTTTTCCTCATAGGTTGTTATTTACTATAAGTATATATAATTAGCATTCAAGTGCAAAAAAAAAAAAAAAAAAAAAAAAAAACCATTGAACGATAAGCAAACATAAACCTAAAATTTATATATTAAAAATGATATTAAAATCATTATTCTTTTTATCTGCTTTAATTTTATTTTTGTATTTATATCAGATTAATAAAATTGCTTTCTGTATAAAATACAAAATTGTGCCTTATTTTTCTCATAATTGTCATTTTATAGGCGCAATTGTTATGTACTGATAATTATTTTAAAAATTTCGAGGCATTTATTTTAAAATATTTTTTAAATTCAGATTGAGCTTTCTATCAATATTACTGTTGCTTTTTAAATCTACATATTTTTTTTTTTGAAAATTGAATTTGTGCTTTAGAGTTTTTTTTATATACTATAAATCTGAATTATTACATAAATAAATTAATAAGTTATATAAAAAGTATATCAGAGTGAATTTAGGAATAACATAATATAAATGCATGTCCAAATTTAAAAGTGTGCTAATGTCTGAGGTTCTGGGTACCTAAAATTAATCAAAATTAAAAAAAAGCAGGATTTTTTTTTTATAGTTAATGTATTTTTCACTCTGATACTACATTAGTCATTATATTTTAAATATAAATTTTTTTCCATAAATTATATGTTTTTATATATTTTTGAAAATAATTAAATTTTCATAATATTCTTTTTACTCATAAATTTTGAAAGAGAAAATTTTTTCTAATGGAAATGATACAAACTTATTTCATAAATTCTTTATAGTTATATAGAAATTGAGAGATTTGTAATATCTTTTATGTAAACTGTAATCATACTTTAAATAAAATGTTTTTATTTTATAATTTAACTACGCATAATTCCAGTACTCAAATTTGCCTTTCTTGCAATATTAGCAAAAACCTGTCTCTCCATTTTACTCTCTTCAAATTTATTCATTATCTTCTAAGTTAGGTATAAAAGATTTTCACATTAAACTTTATGATATGCTAATAATATCTGAATCCTATATATATTTGATTTTAAGATGAGATTTTGAATATCATTATTTATTTGCAGATTATTGATGGTGTGACCTCAACTTTGTAATGTCTTCACCATGGCTAAAGTTATGGACCAACCTCTATCGGAAGAAGCGGGCAGTGATAATGAAGAAATCAACAAGTTGTTTCCAAGGTGTCGTCCCCGTGGCGTCGTTTCTTGCAGCGATTTCAATCAGAACAACGTCAATTTCAATAGTAACATCAAGGACCACAGAAAGCTGTCGACTGCAAGCAGCGACAGCACCATGAGCAGTATTATGGACAAAGCCAACGATAACTACCTACCCCACAACAACAATAACAACCAAGACCACCCAGAAGCGCTGGGAGCCAATCCTCCATCGGACATGAGCGAAACGTCTTCCTGCTGCGGAGGGGAACAGCCTCTGCCACCCCCTCCTCCCGCCGAAGTGACCGAAGACCACTCGGTGATAAGCGCCTATGATTACTGTGATTATGATAGTGGATTACTGTGCACTACTGCCTCCTCCAACTCTAATAACAAAGACGAAGTGCGCAACCACTCCACGACTTCCATGTCTTGCGACTTCAATGAAGAAGTGGTTTATGACCACGAACTGGACGTCGGTTACCACATGGATCCTGGTTATTGCCTCCGGGAGAGTCGCATCGAAATAGCAGGTGGTCGAGAGATATTCTCTAAAAGTCGTAGCAAACCTTCAAAAAAGCGCCATGGTGAGGAGTTATCTTTCCATTCCCACCAGAGGGTATCCCACGACCACACTGGCCAATCAATGTGCAACAGTTTAGCCTCTAAACCTGATGAATATAAGCGCTTCAGTGCCGATGTCATGTACGACGACAAGTTGCGTCGCTACATGTACAACATGTGTTCAGGATCCGTCGACAAACTGCATAACTGCTCTAAGTACAGGACTGAGTCGACGTATATTATGGAGGAAAAGAGCCCGGAACACGTGCCTAGTGTGAATGGACGCCTCAGGAAGAGCTCTTCGGTCAGAGGATTGCAAGATCTGCGTGGAGACTCCGGACATTTAGTTTATGAAGCCCCGGTGAACAATGCGGAGATTGTTTATGATGATATTGCCGAGCTCATGGACCAAAAAAAGGGCGAAAGTAGTTCTGCTAGTAATTGCTTTGGTCGTAATGGATTGCACGTAAAAACTACGACATGTGAATCCGACTATTCTACTTATACTGGTAAAGTGTTGGAATCACCCAATAGTGATACTGATAAATCTTTTCGCATTCTGCATAAGCCACACATCGGTTCATTAGATGTTAGTTCACCAATATCGCCTTGTGGTGGATTGTGGGGAATAGATGGCTTACCTGAGAGTACCGATAGCTTAACGAATTTAAGTCAGGAAGAGATGGATACGGACTCAGAACCGACTTCCCCTGTAAAACAGGGAATAGCGAGACTCATCGGCAACGTTCCTATTGCGGAGTACGAGGGTTCACCAAGAAGGTATGGACCGCGTCCCGGTTACCCTCACCGCGTGGCTTCAGAATGTGTGGATGATTCGAACAGTTCTGAGAAAACTCATCCTTCTACGTGCGAAGAATTATTGAAAGTGATTGCTAATAATGGGAAGCCTGTAGTCAATGGCAGTCATAAAAATAATCAGTGCAAAAACTCTAATGAAATTTTCGAATGTCACGACTCAGAAGCTCAGAACATTTTAAAAGAGTTTTCTTCCAATAAAAGTGAGAATACAGACTCATCTGGAAAATTAGTCACCAATGCTCAGGACTCGGAATTCAATGAACTAGATTACAGACTCTATCGTGTCAATACTGGTAGTTCCTATGTTGGCCGTCGCCTCGCCTTGTCTTCAGGCGGCGAGAATGAAGACAGCCCTAAGCGAAACGACGCAATCAAAATGGTGAACGGTGATGTGCCACACGTTACCAAAATCTCGGCGTCAACGTCAGACTGCTTGTCACCTTCGCGCGACAACGAAACCCCCTCTGTCGCCTCCGCAACAGATGACGCCACACCAAGTGCTTCTGCAGCTAATGCCTTCTTGCCCAATGAGCAAGAACTCATGTTGCTGCATGAAAGTGTGCACCAGCACACACTACAGGTGGAGATGGTGGACCAAGACCTAGAATCCATTAGCACTTACCCCGGTACCGAGGACCTCGGTGAAACTGAAGTGGGTGAGCAGGTGGATCACACTCGGAACTTCACCCTCTCACCCGAAACCACAGACTGTGATAGCAATGATGTCGAGAGCGTAGTCTCTCTGGAGGGAAGCATGAACTCTGGCGGTCGACTGATGAGCAGCATGCCAGTCTTAGAAGACGGACTCTCCAGCGGTCATAGCAGTGATCCAGATACGAGTGAGGACGAGTATCTTGATCACGGCTGGTCTGATAATCGAAAACGTTTTTCTGAAAATTTCGACAAGTCGACACTAGCCTTGATCAATAAACAAATTAGTAAGATAGAACAGGACTTCTGTAAACGCCCTCCTCCCAACAGCATTGTTTCACCAGACAAAATGAATCACCATGATGTCACCGAGTATCTGTGGAGGCATTCTTGTAACTCGCAGCATCTCAACCTCCAGGATGTTGACCTCAGCTACTTTGATGTTCTCAGTAAGTGTCATTTCTAAATTATTTTATATATATAAATGCGTGTGTTTTTGAGAACTTAAATTGCTAATGTCTTTGTGTTATCTCATCTTCCTGCTAAGAGAATCTTCACAATTGTAAAATAATTCTTTAAAATAAATGGAGCAAACAACGTTCACACACACATTATTAGATTAAATTTCTAGGCAGTGTTTACCAATCATTCTCTTACATCATAATGTCCTACATATTCTGTTAATTTATTTATAACGTTTTAATTAATTAACATGAATATAATTGGGAGAAGTTAATAATTAACGTTAATATTATCGCGTTGAATAAATTCAAATAAAAGGCATTATATAATCCAATGTTAATTACGTTTATTGAAATAGATAAAAATTTACCATTTACAACAGAGGAATCACTCTTATATGCAATCACTGAAATTTCTAAAAGCTTTTAAGAACAATTAAAGAGAACATGACGTAATAGAAGTTTATATAAGCTTGGAACATCAGAAATTAAGTAATAGAATTTTCATTTGAGTAATAATGAAAACATTTTAAAGAAATTCTGTCGAAGATAGAACCAGCTCCGTAGTCCGGCATTTAACTGCTAAGGCCATTAAACTGCTAACTGACTTGCCATTCTTTAACTTTGCAGCAAGGCAATTTGTAAATTTCCTGTTCTTGCAATTGGGAATATAGCCCACTATACATGAAGTTCTTCCGTAAAATGCATCAATTTTCTGCTGATAACCACAAAATCAAAAACTTAATTCTTTAAAAAAAATGTTTGAAACAAGGTTTATTACTGAATTATGTCTGAAGACAAGGCTTGTCAATGATTCTGCAATTATAATGTCCCTCACATACTATTAATTTATAACGTTTGCCTTATAATCGGTAATGTTTTTGTTTTACACAAGAAAATAACGTAAAATGTGTCAATTTAAATTTTACAACAGTGAGCTCTATTATGAAATTATTTTTGTAACATGACTTCAAACGCTTGTAAGCACTGCTTGCTGAGCCTAAACTGTGCGCTTTGGGGTCAATATCTCAGTTTCTGTCTTAAATACAGTTGAAAAACAGGAAATAAAACTAGCTTTTGATTTCTGTATTACATACCACTTGTGAACTTTTCTCCCCCTTTCACTGTATTGTATTATCTGAGAATTGAACCAGAAAATAAAAAAAAAAAAAATAAAATAAAAAAAAATTGCTTATACTTACCTCGAAAAGATTGTTTTAAAATACATGGTGTATAACTAATAACATATTGCTCTTATTTTCTATTAATGATATCAATAGAGGGAAAACTTGTTTGAGATTAGGTTATTACAATGTGGATTTTGTTAACCGTAATTCAAATTATAAACTTAAAAAAAATTCATTCCAATTATTATTTCTTTTTTATCCAGTCTTTCACTTTGCGTGATTAATGAATTGCGATAGTTAAATAAAATTTTTCGTTGAATAATTGAAATATTCGATGCCGTGTTGTGGATTACATAACTGAAACGAGAATAATGTAATATATTACATTTCCTTCATATTTTCCATGCACTTTGCTTTAGGATAATATTTTTTCCATAGCTTTCATCTTGAAACTTAGAATGGGGAATATGTGCATGCGGAAATAAAAAATGGAAATGTCACTTTTCGTTAGTCACTAGTGTCGCAATTGAACCTATTTCCAGTTTTTCAAAACGTATGTTAACAAGCTCGTTTAGAGAAAAGGTTTGTGTTCAGATAGATATATATACATACGCACACACAATGTAGGAAGGCACATGTACATTTTTACATAATCACTATGACTATCTAGGCATTTGTTCCATCGGTACTCCAAACCATCGAAACCGTTATCGAAGAAATCAGCTTCAAGGTTGTCATGACAGCTTTGCTGAAGTTCAGCATCGGTTTTGAAATACTTACCTCCCAAATGTTTGTTTAAAGTCCAGAGAGATGGTAATCGCTTGGTTCGAGGTCGGAACTGTAAGGAAGATGGTCCAGTACCTGCCACGCTGTAATAAATCGCGTGAAGATGACAACAAGATGCCGGTCGTCTTCGGCGAATTGCCTTTCGCAATCGACCCGTGTAGCACAATAACTGGCAGCATTTACTGATTTTCCATGAGTGAGGAAATCATCTGTAGAACGTCTTAATGGCTTCAAAAATACTGTGGCCATAATTTTCTTTGTAGAATGCGTTACTTTGCATTTCTTACGAGGGGGAAGAAGGATGTTTCCACGACATTGAGACGTTGCTTTCACTCGTGTATTACGCGAGACACACATGCTTCACTACCGGTAACGATACGGTGTAGAAATGTAACGCCCTCCCTGTGATAACGGATTAGGTTTTCGAGAGAGAGAGCCCCATTCGTATGGCTTTATGCTATTCTATGAATTGTCTCTGTACCCAACGAGTACATGCCATTCTATATCCGAACTGAATGCACAATATTATGCTCTTTGCCAATTGAGATATTGAAGTCTTCTGCAGTTGCACTTAGACTAATGTGACGATAACTTTGAATCAAAATTTCTGCACGCAAGCATTGTCTTCTCCGGAGGACGTGCTTGATAACCCTGATTTTTCTTCATCTCACAAATTTGTTCTGCCATTGTCAAATTCTGTGCACCGAAACCATACATTTTTCATGACATAATACGTTTACCATTCACTTCCACCAGTTGCCGGATAATTTCAGCTGGTGAGTTTTTCTTTCAATGTAAAAGCCTTTATACACTTCTTATTTCAATTGCAGATCATGTTTCCATTAACACAGCAATTATCTAACTGAGATTTTGTCTTGTTACTGGACACCTAGCTCCACCTACCAGCATGGAATGAATGCTGCGATCGTCTTAGTTTTCTTAAGAGGGATTTTTATTCATACGGATAATTTGCACACCCGTCATAGCTTTTGTTACCTTACTTTTTTGGAACACCTACGTACAAACGCTGTTACATGCTATTTCTTTTGAAGTATTTCTTGATTCAATTTTATGAGTATTAGTATTTCTTGAGAGCGTAGTTCACATGTTACGTATACACTAACTTACGTAGAATTATGATAATTAATCGCATTCAGTTGTCCCCCCCCCACAAAATCGTGTGTGTAAATGTCAATTAATTCTTTCGCATGAATAGATATCTTTTACATTTTATTATTACACATTGCTTAATCTATATGTAGAAATCCTTAAAAATTTCGAACACTTATTTCATCAAATATTCGAAGTTTGATTAATCTGATTAGTACTGCTGATTTCTGTTTATTGAAGACGATCTGGCAGCCGAATGATTAGTGTTTCGGTCTTTGGTTCAGTGGTTATTATGTTCGAATTTCGCCACGATTTGGTTGTTTGTAGTGGTTTAGAATTCACTTTAAAATGTTGTTTCCGCACTAATAACCTGCATTTCCAAAAATTGTCTTTGAGCAACAAACTAAATCTGCTTATTGAATTTGCGTGCCATCTTAGCTATAAGTCCTTACTTTTTTTTATATAACTTAGTTTAATCGATTTATTTGGTATACATGGAAGTCAATCATTTTTCAGGTTCTTTTTATTTTAAATGTTGCTTCTGAGCAGATTGTTCGATGTCTTGCTACATATTTCAATAAAAATATACGAAAATACGTAAAAGTGCTTAAAAACATTTATTGCTAGCATTTTTAAAATTGAATTTTTCCTTTTTTGGAGGGGAAAAATTTAATTTTTTATTCAAAATTTTTGAAAAATTTTGTCAGAATTCCATGACAAAAATGAATGTTTGCTTAATTTTGTAAAGTAAATTTAGTTATGCAAGATATTTTTTCCTTCTAATTTAACGTCTAGTTTTTTTTTTTTTATGTGTAATAAAAAAAATTCGAAATTTGTATTTTAATGTCCAGAAATTGAATTTGTAATCTTAAAGAACAACAACAAAAAAAAAAAAAAATTGTTTTGTGTGACTGAGATTTATATTTTCTAGAATAGAAGGAAGATACCTAATTCTCTCTAGAATAAGATAAAGTAAAAATTATTTTACTAAATTTTAACGAAAAGTTGGGATTTATAAATTTAAATCTTAATCATTTGAATAAACATTCAAGTTTTATTATCATTATTTTTTCTAATTTTGACCTATATTGTGTGTTATCTAGTGTAAAATTAATATTTAATTTCTTGTGTTATAAAATGTTAATTTTTTTTTTATAAAGTGAAAGTGATTTTTATAACAACACTTAAAGATTTCTCTTCAAATTTCTTTCTTTCTTTTTTATTTATTTATTTATTATTTCTTTTTTACACTGATAAAAGTTTTGGAAATTCGAAATGTTTTGAATACAAATATTGGGAACCTTACAATTTAATTGTTGTTTGTGGTAGATTTTCTGGAATAAAACAATTGTTAAAAAATGAATTTTAGTTTTAAAAATTAGAAATAATGATTCCAGTGTAATTTTTTGACTTCCTCGGAATTAAAAAAGAATCCAGAAATCCGCAATCTTACTACCGTTTTTCATTTATTTTATATTTTGTGTACAAAGCTAAAAATTTAACTAAATCCCCGGGGGAAAAAGTGTTTGAAATAACGATGTATATCGCAAATTTTAGTTTGCAGAATGATTTATCTGGGAAAGTACTTATATGCTCTCGTTTCACAGTTTACAATTGATATGTTTTTATTTATTTGCCTTGTTATTTGAAATGTTTCTAGAATAGAAAAAGATTCCCTTTTGAAGTAATCGAAGATTTTTTAAAATTGATAGTATAGAGAGAGTATAGTGTTAAAAACAAATTTTTATGATCATCGAAAATTTCATTTTACCTAAAAAATAGTACAGATTCTAAATGGAAAGTAGAAAAATAAGAAAAAAGTCACCTTTAATTTAGTAGGGCATTTCTCAAGCATTTATTGCGTTCGCAGCATTTACGCTGCTCTTTCACATTTAAAAAAAAAGTTTAAAAAAATCTTTGATATTTGCGTTTAAAATAGCAAAAAGTAATTAGAAATTCTTAAAGATAAAGCTATTGTGTGATAGTCTTAAATGCTTCGAGAAAATTTACTTATTTTGTTAGTAGATCTCTAACCTAAGGGAAGCATTTATTGTCTTTAATTCTTGTTTTATTATAAATGTCTAATATATAAACCGAAAATTCTGTCTAAAATTAACTATTTTCTTATCTTTTATTAATATCTCAGATTTTATTTGTGACAACGCATAGTAGTCAGCCTCACTGTTTTGAGATGGCTTGAGATAATTTATAATTTCCAAATTTTTGATTCCTTGAAGTGTCATTGTAAAGATAATGAATGGCCTGTGTACTCGTGTTACAGAAAAGTACACGTTGAAAACTATTAAGCAGCCAGCGTGACAGATACGAATACAGAAATGCAACATTGTTTTGTCTTTAAATATTGACTCTATATGTAAGGATTTTGACTCTATATGTAAGTAATAGCATTCAAAATAATCAAAGGATTTTTCCAAAAATGTCCAAAAAAAAAAGCATGAAAGGGAGTTTTGTATAGCGGTGATTTTTTCGGATATTTCGTTCGTAAATGAGAATTAAAATCACTGTGTCTATGGGATCGTGTAAGAAACATGCCACTAATTCATAAATTTATGAGTATTCCTAAAAATGAGCGTCTACTGTAGAAAATCAAATAATTGTTTTCGGAATTATTTTGAATGATGAATGTATTAAGCATCTTATTTTTCAATATACATGTTAAATTTGTATGCATCATAATTTAATGTGATCAGTATTTAACGGAATCTCTGCTTGCAGCTCAAAAACCAGGTGATACGAGTCCGAGGCTCCAGAACAATGGTCTGCATGAGGACTGTCCCAACGATAAGGGTGGAGGGACGGCCAATGTATCCGAGGCCATCAAAGAGATCAAGCAAGCCATCCAGATGAGTAAAAACATCCAGCTCAAAAACACTCACTCTGGAAACAGCTGCAACGGACCCAACCAGCCCGTCTGGGTGCCCCGGTAAGTTCCCATCTATTTTTCTCTGCTGATCAGTATTTGTGCTGTGTTATTGTGATTACTACTGAAGGAATATTCCTGATGATCACTACCCTAAGAAGCAGTTAATTAATTTCATGTGATATCTTATAACAGACCTGGTTTTAATTAAGAGTTCGCTATATTCCTTGTGAAAGGCGTTCATATTTTTTTGGGAAACCCGATCCTTTTGGCTGAGGGCCTTGTAGAAGTGCATGTAATAAAGAATCAAACGATATACGCGCGTTTTTGGACCACGGATGTAAGTGAACAAATCACTTACACACGTATCTCGTGTGATATTCAAAACGAGCATTCTGCTGAGTTTAAATTTCGCTACACATTAGTTTTGATTTTTCTGAGTGATGAACCATATCGCTTTAGAAAGTAAATCATATACATATCCACTTAAGATCCTCATCTGCAGTAAATGTACCTGAGGGATAGAAATGAGAACAAGTGTCAAAACATTAGAACATGACTTAAATGTACCTTTCTCCTTAACCCGCGTAATTACGTGAATATTTACTATACTACATTCAAAAATGTTATTGATTATTGCCATGCATTTCTTAAAGCTATATTTATCGCAATTGATATTCCTTAACTCAAGTAACTGCATTGTAATTTTCAGTTGTGGTCTATTAATGAAATCGCCACTTGAATATTGACGCTTTCCTTTCTATACTAAATCCACGAAAGCACATTGGTCGAAGGGAGCATTTATTGTGCCTAATCCCAATGTATAAGATTGTCTGTATACTGAGTCAAATTTGTTGCCTTCGGAGCACAACAGCGCGCCTTTTCCCCATGAGATTTGTGATTCTTATTTGGTTATCTGCCCTTTCAATTAGTTTTTTATATTTTTAATATGATGTTAATGGAGCTATTAATTTGACTTTTTAAATGTATCATACGGTTTGTTTTTCTGACAACATATTGAAGATATTTTGCGTACTTCGTAATATTTCTGCACTACTATCAACGGTAAGACATTAGATTTTTATGGATATTCAACAGTTATAAATTCTGACCGCTCAACGTGATTCAAAATAAGACCAATAAACTTAATTTTTTTTTCAATGTGCAGCCTGTTAAATTTAATGTTGTCATGAATGATTTTGTGTTTATAAATAACATTTATGTTAAAAACAAAATGTTATTTATAAAGCATGTTACACAAAATCTTTATTTCATAATCAACGCTTTATATCTGTATCAAGACAAGCGAGCTAATAATAGTGGTGGAATGCGGTAGTGGAATAGTATTCAATGGTAAACTTAGGAATTCAGTTTATATCGTAATTAATCAGTGGGGGGGGGGGGCCTTACCAGCGCAATTCAATTTCCTTATGTAAATATAATTTGCGATTTAAATGATAGAGATTTCAAAATTTCTGCATGCGTGAAGAGGGGCTACGTGTGTCGAGTCGTAACTGGCGGGTGAATATTTATGAAGAGATGCCACTGATTCATTTTCTCTGTAACTTAGTCGTTGTTTAATATCTCGATTTTCCACTTGTCCTCCTTTGCTCTTAACTGCATATATTCTATGAATTTTCATGACACGTAGGTTCTTCAGAAACTTTTTGCGACGTTTTGAATAAGTACAAAGTAAAAAATTTTAAAGAAATGTTTCGCGTTTCTTTTAAAAAATTAAATTTTCTTTAATGTTGAGTCAATTTTTTAGGTACTTAATGAAGTCTTTCATTTTATATTTCGAGCTATTAATTTATCGCATATTTTTTATTTTGTCACTTAAAAATCGTCGCACTGTTTTTCGAATCTCTCTCTCTCTTAACCAATATTTAAGGAGTCATTAATATTTATTAGATTATATATATTTAAACATAAATTTTAAAAAAAAATGAGGATAATAATCATACCCAAATTATTTACCAAAATTGTGAAAATGCTATTATATTTGTTAAAAAATAGCCTTATTTGAAGCTTTTTTTTTTGATTATTTGAAAAATTTATCAAAGAGCATTTTGCTTGAAATGGTGATATATTAACAAAATGTTTTATTGGGTTATTCATCACTTAGCTTAATATTCAGTATTAAAATGTTTTATATATATTAGAAGGTAGTTACTTACTAATAGTTTAGTAACGCCATTAAGTAATCAGGTTTTATTTATTTTTTCCAGGGGAAAATGAAAGTACGTTAATGGAAATAAATTCTATTTACTTTGACTTTTAGAAATTCCGACTTTTCTTTCCGAAAAAAGTCAATGAAATCCGTTTTAAGTATTATATTTTTGTGAAGTTTAATTAGTTTTAAATTATATTTTTCGTTCAAATTTAAGTGATAAATTAAAGATATTAAAGTAAACTTTAAAAAATCAAATCATATTATTTAGTATCATTGATATGCTGTATTAGGATAATTTGGCAAATTGTGAATAAAGTATGCTTTTGCAAAGAAAGAAATTAAAGACGAATATAATGTTATGAATATAGTCATCCCGAGTGGGTGATTAAGATGCTTATTAAAATCATTTGAATTTTTAAATGAACTAATTTGTTATTGTTTCAATTTTTTAATAAATAATTAACAAAGAAAGGCTAGTGTTCCCAGTTAGAAGAAGCAAAAAATCAAAAGCACACATATTAAAATTTACGAAATTTTTCATTTCCGATTTAATTTTTACTATTTAAAAGTTGAGTAGTTTTTGTCAAAACCAATTACTCAACTTTAAACAAAATTACAAAAATTCATAAAAATAATAGTTCTCATTTCGAAAGTTTCAAAAATGAGAATCAACGATGTATGATAATGGAAAGTAGTGAAATTTGACTCCAATTTCAGCCATTTTAAAATGTCGTCAACCTCTTCTTTCTTTAATGACCCTGTTCAATAAAACTGAATGGTTAGCTGCCTGGCCTGTAAGTTAACATTTCGTAGGATCGATTACCACTTGGAGTTAAGTGTTTGGTTGTTCGAACTTCGGTTAAATTTGTAAAAGTTCATTGGGAAAACAAACATGGCTCCTATTTAAGCTCACACATGAGTGAAATATATTTTCAGTTGTTAAATCAAAATCCAAATGGTTTTTCATTTGCTCGACACTAGGCTGTGTTTGCAATTTATAGAGATTTGCATAAGATTATTTATTAAAAGAAATTATTATACATTTTGTTTGATATTAATTCTTTGCATTATTATTGAAATAGTATATTACAGTAATTCCAAATTCACAAGGTCAAGTTTTAATGTCAAATGCATACTGAGAGATTATAAAATATTTTCTACTTGTTAAGCTTTATATTTGAATTTTAACGATTGACACTGCTTTTTTTCATATTATATCTTAACTTGTGCCGCGCGTATTTTATCTTCACTTGTACAGCTTTTGTAAGTAGCCGATTAGAATCAGCTGATTGAAAGTAGTTGATTAGAAAATGAAATAAAAAATGTTCTTTTAATTCTATGAAACTAACTTTTTAAAAGTTATGTTTGTTTTTTTAGTTCAGATTGTTCAGATTTTATATAGTCTATTTAATAAAACAATTGGAAATGGAAGTTTTGATAATTATATTTGCATATCAAAACCCATTTTGATATTGGATTTTTGATAATTATACGAAACTATTTTATGTTTTTCAGATTGTGAGTATATCTGAATAGGAAGGGGGAAAATTTCATTTCTAAAAAAAAAAAAAAAAACTATTGAAATTTTTATTTTCACTGATAAACCAACGACGCGTGAAATCTCTAAGCGAGAATTCTCCTTTCAACATAAATAACATTCCTTAATCAGCGGGGAAAAAAAGGGAATGTTACACCACCTACACGCTATATCATGCATATCTGGTAAAATCTTTCGAGAAATCTTAATCTGTGCAACGGAAATCTTTTATGCTGGCGTTGGAGGGAAAACGCCTGTCTACTCCTCCAGTTGGCTTTCGTCCATGTCGTGGTTGGGCTGGATTCTTGGCCCTGTTCCACAAATCTCTTGACCTGCTGAATCTCGAGTAGACTATTGTAATTTTGAAAGTTTTCTTCTAGTAGAAAATTTATTGAAGTAGTTTTTATTAATCTTTGGGTTAAATGGAGTGCCATTCGAAATTCTACCAGGAAATGGGTAGAACCAATCTTAAGCCATAATCATATGAATTTTGTTCACTCTGATTTTTTTAAAATTGAGATGGTAAATCTTAAATTTCCACAGGCTTAACAGTAGAATATCAAGGTTTTTCGTATTTTTTTTAAAATAAAGATAACTCGTGAGTATTACGAATTGGCTGTAATGATAAAGTATTTATAAACTATCTTTCAGAAAAATGGACGTTAAGAACTTAAGTTTTCGTCATTTCCTCATTTTGTGAGCTGTTCACTTTTCAACGAGTACCATTTTTCTTACTTTCCTATCATGGTGTCTAATCCCAGCTCATACTGTTTTTAGTGGTTTGGAATATACGATAAAACGTTTGTCCCGCTCTAACTCAATTAGTCCTCATGTTAAAAAATGACCATTGAGTAACAAATTAACCAAACCAATTGTTATTTTTAATATGTCATTGAAAGCAATCTATTCAATTGGCTGTATGTTGGTTAACAACACATTTGTTGATCGCAATCCCAGCATGAATTGTGTTTCTAAGTGTATTCTTTTCATAACAATAGACTCTTTGGACGAAATTCTTTCTTCCAAGTTCATAGCAACATAACTTTCAAGAATAAATAGGCATGCTATTCATTTTTTGTTTTTATTTTATATAATAATGAAAATGGCTGAGAATTGTGGAAATTTGTGTTTATAGTTTATTTTATTTTTATTGAAAGAGCTAGTAAATTAGACATTCGGAAATTTATCTGATGTAAACTGTTTGCACTATCTGATTAAAGGAATTTAAATTGATATAATTTTAATGAATTCCAAACTGGAAAACATTTATTCAATTCTTTTGGAAAATAAGAAATGAATTCATTAACACATGATTACATGCTATTGCAAATTTTACTGAATAAATGTTTTCATCAAAAGCCTCCAAAATTTTTAAGAGTCTACTTTTCGTGCTTGTTAGAAAATTCTAGTTAATAATATTATTATTTATAAATTTCAAAAATAATTATTAGGAGTCCTAAGGTTATTATTTCTATTTCAAAATGTGCTCTGCTTATGCTTACAATAACATTGTCAACAACAAATATATGATATAATAAGATAAAAAAAAGAGGTATCTTAAAAGTTATTTGAATAGTGTGTATTTATTCTAACCGATACAATCTCTAAAATCGAAGTAAATTGAAAAATTGAAAAATTTTTTTCTTAAATTAAATTTTTTTTAATGAAACATATTATAGCCAGTGTATTCTAGAACAATAACTATTGACAGAGAAGCATATCTAAAATACACCCAATTATTATAATACCAAAATGTTAAACGCATAAAAAAATTACTAAAGTAATTTTTTTATGCGTTTAACATTTTGGTATTAGAATAATTGAATATTTTTGCGAAATTTAAATTGATTATTAAAAAGGAAGAGAAAAAATATTAAAAAAATATTTGCATGGTTTTATAATGCATGAGAAACTTGTAATCTGTGTAAATATAGTGTAATTACATAAAAAAAAAAAAAAAAAAAAAAAAAAATAAAAATTTAAGATTAATTTCAAATTTAACATTTCTTTTATTTTTGCTGACGTACTTTTTGTTTAATATCAACATCATATTATTACGTCTCTACTTTTACAAAATTCAGTGTTAATTGTATAAAAACATACTCGAATAATTTGGAAAAATTATGTCAAAACATTTTAAGGGAAGAAACTGAAGTTTTTTTTATACACTACTGGCCATTAAAATTGCTACACCAAGAAGGCGGCATGCTACAGACGTGAAATTTATACGAAAGGAAGAAGGTGCTGTGATATGCAAATGATTAGCTTTTCAGCGCATTCAGACAAAGCAGGCGCCAGTAGCGATACCTACATTGTGTTTAAATGAGGAAATTGTTCAGCCGGTTCCTCATACACAAATTGCATTTGAACGTTGTTGCCTGGTGAAAAGTTGTTGTGATGCCTCGTATAAGAAGGAGAAATGCGTACCAGCACGTTTCTGACTTTGATAAAGGTCGAATTGTAGCGTACCGGGATTGCGGTTTATCTTATCGCAGTATTGCTGCTCGCGTCGGTAGAGATCCAATGACTGTTAGCAGAATATGGAATCGATGTGTTCAGGATGGTAATACGGAATGCCATGCGGGATCTAAACGGCCACCTATCACTAGCAGCCGAGAAGACAGGCATATTATCCGCATGGCCGTAATGGATAATGCAACTAGGTCACGAGCCGTGAGTCAAGAAACGGGGTCGTTTGGAAGACAACAAGTGTCTGCACGAACAGTTCGAGGACGTTTGCAGCATCATGGACTCTCAGCTCGGAGACCATGGCTGCGGCTTTCCTTGACGCTGCGTCACAGACAAGAGCGCCTTCAATGGTGTGATCAACGACGAACCTGGGCGCACGAATGGCGAGATGTCATCTTTTCAGATGAATGCAGGTTCTGTGTACAACATCATGATGGTCGCATCCGTGTTTGGCGGCATCGTGGTGAACACACACTGGCAGCGTGCATTCGTCATCCTCATACTGGCCCATCACCTGGCGTGATGGTATGGGGTGCCATTGGACACACGTCTCGGTCACCTCTTGTTCGCATTGACGGTGCTTTGAACAGTGCACGTTACATTTCTGGTGTGTTACAACCCGTGGCTCTACCCTTTATTTGAGCCCTGCGAAACCCTACGTTTCATCAGGATAATGCCCGACCGCATTTTACCGGTATTGTACGGACTTTCCTTGATACGGAACATGTTCGGCTGTTGCCCTGGCTAGCACGTTCTCCAGATTTATCCCCAATAGGAAACGTCAGGTCAATGGTTGCCGAGCGACTGGTTCGTCACCAAACGCCAGTCACTACGGTTGATGAACTGTGGCATCCTGTTGAAGCTGCATGGGCATCTGTACCTGAACATGCAATCCAATCTCTGTTTGACTCAATGCTCAGGCGTATAACTGCTGTTATTACTGCCAGAGGTGGTTGTTTTGGGTACTGATTTCTCAGGATCTATCCAGCCAAATTTTTTGAAAATTTAATCACTTTTTATTTCTAGTATAATATATTTGTCCAATCAATATCATTTTGTTATTTTCATTTCTTCCTGGTGTAGCAATTTTAATGGCCAGTAGTGTATATTTATTTTTTAAGTTATTATAGTTATCGTGTGTAAAAAGCTTACGTGTAAACTTTTTGCGACTATTTTGTACATAAATTTTTTTTTGTTTTTATTTTTAACACTTTATTTTTATTTAGTATTACTTGGATTTAAATATTTTTCTTGCTTAAGTTTTTGTGCCATAAATCCGAAACTTGACTTACCCTCATTCGATATTTTATTTAATTGATATTCCTTTTTGGAAGGACCATTAACATAAATCCCCGATTTTCCAACTAAGTGAATTTCAAAGGAATGTTTGAAGTATATTTCGTATTTGATAGCAAAATAATCTAATTAGAACGGAAGTGGATGCATAAATACTCGTACTATTGTTGCCTACCAAATATAGTTGGGCCAATCGAAGCGTATGTGATCTTGTTTCCAATATGACTCTTAACCGCTGAAAGATTCTTCCTCCCCCGACCGAGATTATGCCATTTTCTTTTTTATCATTGGAACATTTAATCTCCATTTTCACTTTTTATTCATGCATTCAGAAAATTCTATGATTTTTCAAAAAATTTTTGTTATTTTAAATGAATATTTACCGAGACCAATTTTCGTCTTTTTTAAGTTGAATAAAGAAAGATTTCATTGTGGAATTTATTAACCGCAAAAATTATATTATTCAAATATTCAAAGATTGGCATCTTCTTGAACTATTATATTTACTATTATTATAATATTATTTAGATTAGTTTTTACAAAATCTTCTCAATTTATGCGTTATATTTAGCTTTATTTGCGTATTTATTATTATTATTATTTTAATTATTATCGCATATTGGCTGTTAAGAGATTAACGATTTTCCTTTCGTTTTTGTCTGTAACCATAGTAACCAAAATGGAAATTCGATTTATAAATTTTTTTCGCAATAACCGCATTTAATTCTCATAGACAAGAAATTCTAAATTTATTATAAAATAACATTTCTGCTGCTGTTGCATTAGTTGATGCCCTAACAACCTATTCCATGATATTTATTAGTAATTATTGCGAAATTTAAATTGAACAATTATTAGAAATCATCTGTATTAGTGTCATCTGTCAAAGGGACATGAATTCCAACGAGAACTACAAACTGATTGTTTCCTGGAATGTTAGACAATTTTTTAATAAGTAATATCGCTTACTTAGCTGGTTTTAAAGTATTACTTAATTATTTTCCATGCGTCTTTCAGATACTTATTTCGCCGAGCTCGCAGCCGAATGGTTAGCGCTGTTGCCTTCGGTTCAGCAGTTCGTGGGTTCGAATCCCACCTTAGGCATTGGATGTTTGTAGTGTTTCGGAATCCACTCTAAAACCGTAGGTCCCGATCTAATTGGCCCTCGTGTGTAAAAAAATGACCGTTGAGCGACAAGTAAAGCGAACCAGATACTAATTTCCTCAACTACCAAATTTTTATTTATTTTTTATGTATTTAGTGAAGGAAAGAGTAGTCTAATTAACATGCGACATTGATATCAGTATGTTTGATGTTTTATTGTTATGTGTCGTTTATCTAGCGTTATCGTAGTAAAAGTTAAAAAGGTACGCTGCAAGTTTGGCATTTCTTTTAAAAGTAAATTAATTGAAAAAATAAGTTTGTAGTAATAAAATATTATATATATATATTTTAAATATATTGAGAAAAACATTTGTTGTCGGTAGAAAATGATTTGAAAATAATCTTAATATGTGTTTAGGATTATTTTTCTCTTTCCTTTGTCCACCCTTCGTTAATACTCAGTTATATGTAATGGGTTAATTCTCTTTTCCACTTTGATATTTCTTTTTGAAGTGTTGTTCAACCGAATAATGGATAACTATGAATACAGTATTCTCTGGATTATTCTAATCTAGAAATTGTAGTTATGTTCATTCATTAGAATAGAGTGTATTGAAAAAGTGAGCCGACCGCCCTGTCTAGTGGTCTGAGTTCCTGACTGCGGATAGGGAGGTCCTGTGTTGGAATCTCGGTTCGGGCATGGATGTACTTTCTCTCTCTATCTATCCTGTCTTTGTCCTTTCTGTGTATGAATGAGGTATGAATGGTTGCCTACCCTATAAACGAGACCCTATGGCATGTGTGTACTGAATCAGTCGGACTCAACACTAAATATGGTTCAGTATGAAAAAGTGGAGCAGCGCACCCCATATTGTCAGCCTAGCTGGCACAAGACAACAACAACAACAACAAAAAAAAAAGTGTGTTTTCGCATCTTTGTTAAGCGAGATTTCGTTGAAATTCATTTTCTAGCAAATTCTACTTTAAAATTTTTGAGCACTTAGAAACTTACAATTTCATTTTTCTCATTGGTCAGTAATGGAAGTTTCTGATTACATGGTTTCAACAATACATCTGGCAGATGTCTATTTTCACGATCCACACATTGCTGCAGTCGATTTCTGAAATTGTCATGCATTCTTTCTAGCATAATTTCTGGTATTCTTGCAGTTTCAGCCACTATATTAATCTATAGGTATTTTAAGGTGTTGAAGCAGTTGCACCACATCTTCGATTTAGGTAACCTTAAAGAAAAAAAATCGCATGTGCTTAGGTCCGGTGAGCGTGTGGGCCACATGAGATTTTCCATCGGAGAGATAAGCCTTCCAGGAAATGTTTGCCTAAAAAAATCCATGGAAATGCCCGTTGTGTGTGCAGTGAGACCGTTTTGATGAAACCTGGTATCCTGTTATTGCAACGCCTTGAAAGCCTTGCTGAGGAAAATTCTTGCAGCATAGTAAAGTGACGATCCCAATTCTGATACTTCAAGGCAATTTTTCTGGAAAAGTTAAGGGACAGTGATGCCTACATGTAATACAGTGCATCACACAGTAACGCGCATTTATTCCAGGGGTCTTTGGTGAATTTTCCCTGGGTTCGTTTCCCTCAAATACCGCATATTTTGTTTGTTTACATAACCACTGATGGTCCTCGTCAGAAAAGAACATGTATTCGTGATGGGGTATGGTTGCAAGCATGTCTTCACTAGATGTTCAGGTTACATAATTCCTTACTGACAATTGATGGACCATGCACTTTTTATGTGGGTAAAATACTGTTCATTATAAATAATCCGATGCAGAGAACGTCTTGAAATACCAAGAGTAAGTACTTGTTTAAGAGCTGAGCATTTCTTAGATTGCTGCTCTCAGCTAATAAACATTTTCTGGGGTTGTAACGCTTCTCTCAGGCGCTCTTCGTACAGGCGATGACTGTACGAAGAAGACCCTTGCTGTTTTGAATGTATTTACTCATTTTACAATTGATAACCACCCAGGAACATGCCCGCGTGGGAGAATTATAAATCGCAAACGAAAATCACTCCGTACTGCAGCGATCGAATGGGAATTCGAGAGATACACTTCAACACAAAATGAGCTTCCTCACTTGTCACTGTATTATAGCTACTGAACAAGAATAATACAAATCTCCCGTCGGTCACTGTAAATCACACCCACTCTCACGTCTCTTCGACCAACTGTGTGAATTCTAACAGAGCAATTTACTGCCCTTCATCTTGTATATTTAAACGATATAATAATTTGTTATTGAAATTATTATATGAATCATTTTTCATATTTCATTTATGAAGAACTCTTTATCATTCCGCTTGAATTCAAGTACATACACAGATGTTTTTTAACAATCACTTTAAGAAACATGGTGAAAAATGTACAGAGATTGACAATTACATTTTAGCTGACAAAATGTACTTTTGACACCTAAAATGGTAAACTTATCGGCGTAATACTTTATAACATCTAAATCATATTACTGTTTTCCCGGGTAACTTTTCATATATAATAGTTAAAAATTGGTCACACCACAAAAGTAAAAATATGGGGAATTCCCAAGGATTCGAGTATGACAGATATGGTGGTTGGAGGCTAAAAAGCAACATCTTCTGTTGTTAAACATTACTGGTATCGAACCGTGAACTCTCGAATATGAAGAGCGCATTAATGAAATCACTTACCATAAGACTTTATTATTAAAATACGAACATATATCAAATTGTAACTGAATCTTTTATGAAGCTTTAAGCGATTGCAAATGAATGTATTTACTGTGGAAATATTGTCATAAATTGCGTCAAATAGGATTCCTGTCAACGATTTGAAATGGTTTCGTTTTATAGATATTTTCAACTTTCGGAGTCCCCCCCCCCCTCTTGAAAGCACATCTGCAGCACAATTCATTCGCTATTAAGTTAGCCTCACTTAAAAAAAATTTAAATTGTTTGAGAAACATTGAGTTCTTTTGCCTTTAGAGCGTCCCGATTTTCGCGTGAATGAATAACGTTTTATTATGGTTATTATATATGATCATATATACAATTTTATTTGATCAATTAATTTGCTTTATTTTACAAGAAGTATGACTTCAGGAAATTTAAGTTTTTATGAATGTTTATGCTAATGCTATTTTTTCCATTTGGATATGCTATTTTCTTGAGAATAGTTCTCTTATAAAATACAAATATAATGAATAAATATAAAAATGATTTTACTGTACTATCTTCAGTTGTGATGCCCGGATTTTAACGATTATTATTTATTTTTCTTGAAAGCTCTTATATTAGTGTTTATTTCTTTTCAGGCTATCCCAACCCAATAAAGGCAAAGAAGGATGTCACCCAGACGGCCACCCCGAGAGAAATCCAGACGATGGTACGTGCATTCCAATCAAATTCCAATTATTTTTTATTTATGATAAAATTATTAAAATTAATCACACAATGACTTATTTCATAATCCAAGAAATGTAAGTCTAGAATTTTCTTAATTATAGTTTCTATGACAAAGGTTTGTATGTCATTTCATGTTAGCATGACAGCATATTACTGTTATCCGAAAAATTTTGAATGATAGTGGGCCACATTGTGCGTGTGTGTGTTGTGTCACGAAGGAAAAAATCTTAAAAATCCATCAGGATTTACCACAAGAGACGGCTTTGCATGTCATTATTACTATATCATAGTATCCATATAAACAGAGAGACGCTTATTGAGTATGCCAGAATTTTTCAGTTTGTATGCAGAGAAAATGGTATTTATAAAAGGAATCATTGAACAAATATTCGTAATAAAAGAGCCAATCACAGAGCTTCAAATACGGCGACGTATTTCTGAATGAGATGAAATTAAATTTCCGTCTTTATTTAAGTACACCATTGTTACACTAGTGTGGAAATATTTCGGATAAATATTCAGACTGGAACATCCTTAAATGGAATTTAAACAGGACAGAATTAGATAAAGCAATTTTAGGAATGTTGTTCTAATTAGAATGACATTTATTTGGTAACAGTAAATATTTTCATTGTTAAAAAGATTTCTATTTGAAAAGTAATTCATGTTAAATATTTTTATTGTCATTATTTTTTGAAAGTTTAATGGAGAAAAGTGTTTTTTTTATCCAAATTATTAACTTTTACATAGAGTTAATAAGACATATATTGTGTGGACCATGACATATTGATGTGTAAATGTTGGCATTTTTAACTGGAATATAGTAGAAAAGTTAAAAATTAAAAAAACCGTTGCATTTATACGGAGCATAGACATTGAAATTTATTAAATTTAAATCGTCTAAAATGAATATCAGTGATAATTTTCGCCGTGTAAACATTCAGTTTTGTACGTAAATGATATTACTCTATCCTTCTTACCCATCATCTATCCATTAGCCGCGTCTATCCTCTTCTAAGAAATTTAGGTACTGGGGTTACGTTCACTTATCCACGAGGAAAAAGTCCAGAAAATTCATAAGCTCCTACCATGATAAAAAAGAAAAAAAGATCACGTATGAAACGGAAAAAAAAAAAAGATTTCTTTTTAATAGCACCTTTTAATCGAATCTCTCCAATGAACGCAATTATATTATTGAATCGTGATTAGCTTTAGAAATGGTTGCTAATTCAGGTAGGGACTGTCTCTTTTGAATGGTGTGAAATATCTGGGTACTGCATGGCAATGGTTAATATATATTTCAGATCATATTGCCATATTACTTAGGTATGTTATTGGAAGTGCCCTGTGTTTTAACAAGATAATTTGTTATATATTTGGTAAATAAACGAAAAATCGACATCCATTGACGTAATTCTTCTGGGAACTCTGGTCGTATTATTTATCTTGATTATAAGATACCTTTAGCAAATTTTTAACTATAATTATGATGCGTATAGGGACTTATAAACTTTCTCTTTTTGTGAAAAATTCTCTTACTATAACTACCGCACTAAATGGGTTTTTGACGAGTGTATAAAATAATTTTGCTGGATAAAGCTGGTTACTTTTTTCAATATTCAAGTTAATTTAACTGCATTTTAGATGTCAGCTGAACGGTTAGCATTTTGGTCCTCAGTTTAACATTTCAAGGGTGTGACTTTCTTTTTGTCTTTTGAATTCGTTTTAAATTTTATTTACTCTAGCCTCCAGTGTAATAAGTAATCGTAAAACGGCACACAACAGAAAAGAAACAAAATTTCTTGTTCGAAGAATAGTTAGTGGTAAAATTAAATTCCTGCACTCAAAATGTTTTTATTATTGTGTTTCTGTATTAGTAAATATTTTTGAACAATAATAACAATTTATTGAAAGATGAATGAGATGAAGACGAATTCGTTTATAAACGGGTTGAGAATTGCTATTTATATAAACGAAAAGATTGCTGATTTAAATTTAAAAAAAATTCATTATTTATTTAAAAAAAATAAGGTCGCGTCTAGTAAATGATTGATATAATTAATTGTTGGATTAGGCTCAGTGAAATTAATCATATTTTAATTTCGTTTAAATTTAGATTTCTATTACTTTTAAAATTATGCTCAATTTTCTTAAAATTGAATGCTCTAAATTAGTGTATTTAAAATAATGCTCATTTTAGAATTTCGGCGGATGGTTAGTATTATTTTAAATTATCGTGACTATCTGAATTTCGTTTGCGGAATTTTCTAGCTTGTTATGATAAAGTTATTGATCTCTTATTAGTCAACACTTCTAACGCTTTTGTGTTGTGAGTGCCATTTTTAGCGACACCTTGTGAGGGAATAAATTCCTCCAAGGCGTTGTTTTCCCTCCTCTTTGGATGGCGTGTTTTTCATCCCTGCAAAGGATTTGTTGCCTCCTGTTGGTGACGTAACTGTTTTGCTTTTGTTTTTCTTCTCCACCAATATATATTCTGCTTTTTTTTATTCTAGAAGAATAGTGGTGTTTAGAAGAAAAACTTTTCTTGGAACAAAGGGCGTTTTATGTTTTATTTTATGGCGCAACTTTGAATTCTTTACTATTATGTCTATCATCGTGTGTTATTCAAATTATAACCTTGTGTTTCGCATTTTATTCTTTTAACCATGGTTATATTAATTATGTAATTGACGTTTTAGAAACTTTTGAAATGATACCATTTTGTTCTCAGAATTAGGGTTCATTTTATCTAAGAAATGTTGAGTTATATGTATTCGAAACAATGTTACTATGTTGATGATAGTTTATTTCAAAGTATTCAATTTCATCTCGTGTTTCATCAATAATTGGTGCTCATTAAAATTGTGGTCATTATGTTTTATGTATAGCATTTTAAAATTCGAATTTATTATCTGTTTTGAAGAAAAATCGACCTTATTTTAATGGGACGAAGGGCACTAAAATATTAAAACCCAATATATATATGTGTGTGTGTGTATGTGTGCATATGTATATATACTACTGCAAACAATTTTGATGAAAAAGATCTAAAAAATTAGTGAGATCCTAAAAAAATTTGTCGATTTATTTTTATTTATTTGCCTGGATTCTGTGAATATATCACATTGGCATATTATATCGAATATTCTCTGTAAAAATATATATATTATATGAAAGCTTTTGTAAGGTCTTTTCTGCGCGTATAGCTTTTCCCTTCTCGAAAGACGATTTTGCTGATAATGGATTGTATATTCACTTTGTGTAAAATGAGTCCTGAAAAAAAAAATCTTTTTATATTATCCATCCGACAAATGCCATTTAAAAAAAAAGTTTAATTACTATTCTATTGTTCGTATTCAGTAAATTATTGTTGGTATGTAAGTTATGATACTTACAATTAAGAATAATTACAAAATATTTAAACTGCTGTTGTACACCGTTTTTCGGGATGACATTGCTTGGGTAGGCAACCATATTTATGCATTACTAAGAAGGACTATTGGAAAAGGCACTTACAAAAAAAAAAAAAAAAAAATGTACCTGCAGTAATATTGAATATTTAAATGTTTTTGAATTACATGTTACTTTACGAAAACATTCATTTGTTCTTATTTTGATAATGGGATGAAGTCTTTACTATCCTACTCCCATCGTTTGATTACAAAAGGTAACAAAATTTGTTAGGCAATACATGCTGAAATTGATTTGTTAATACATCGTTTGTACAATTGTCTGTTATGAAAAACAGTATTTACTTTTAAAAATGTGTAGTTTGACAAACATTAGTTTACGGAACAAATAACAATTGTAATGATGTACTAACATTTTTTTGTTAATAATACAAGCCTGTTATTCCTTAAAATCTAGAATTTGGTGCCATGGTTTCAAATCTGTTTAATGTGTATAGACTGCTCTTTTTGAATCTGAATCTAAACTGAAAACAAAATGAAAGTTGATTCCAAAGGAAAATATCTGCTCCAAATCATTTAAATTACTTTCAGCCTCTGCTACTTCTAAAGAAACGTTTCGTTTGTAAATTGGATTCTACATAGAAAATAATTAGGAAAATTTAAATGTATTCATAAACAGTTTAAAAATTCTCAATTGTGCCCAAATTTTTAATTTTTCAAATAGCCCCATTATGTTTAAAATGTAACAATATATTTTTTAAAAATGTTTTTAAATTTTTATAAATCTTTCTCTTAAATGTAGTTTGGAATAATTTTGCGGGGATTAATTAACGTTCTATTTCTTGAAGTAAGAAAATCCATGTTAAGGAAAGTGACAAACCTCATTTTTAAAAACTAATATTCAGAGGAAGAAGTCGTTAAATGACTACGTTACCACAGTTTTAGCAATTCGGGTTTTCTTTTTTTTAATTATAAAATATACAAAAAATAAAAATCCAGGCTCGTACAAGATATCCATCATTATTTAGAGAAAATTTTCCACCTGTACTGTACCAAGAAAAAGCTGTACTGTCCAGTGGATACTTGCACATGTTGGCATTGAAGAGAATGAGGAAGCAGGTAGGCTTGTAGAGGAGGCGAGAGGCCAAGACTGGGCAACTCCTTGAAAGTGCTTCTTAAAGTTACGAATTGCAATCGCCAGATACAAACTGAAAGAAAAACACATCAAAATGGAACATCAATTATATGTTATTAATGCACATGGGATTATTACCAGGGCTATTTCCAAACTTAGAAGCCAACACTTCTGTGGAATGATTATAAATACAGAAGGCACAAGATCTTACAAATCATGTAGGAACTCCCTGAGGAGGAACTCACCCCTGAACATATTTTTATCTGCCCAATCATCATAAGAAGTTTGCAGGCTATTGACGAATTTCTCTTTTAGGGAAATCTCTTTAATGATAAAATTGCATACATTGCCAAGACCGTGATTTCGGCACATGGAATGATTTGACTTGACTTCAAATGGACATGACACCAAACCATTCATTTTTGTTCAAGATATTCCAACTGATCTCGCTGCTTTTAGCTGATCTCGCTGCTCATCTATATATAGAATTATTATCGCATATTGTCGTTGTGAAGAAATTTGCGATTTCACCAGTTTCGATTGCTTCCTGCTGAGTTTGCTTCAATTTTAAATCTTAATGAAAATCTTAAAATGTAATCAAAGGTGCTGTCAACAACATTGCTCTTTTCGTGTTATTGTATTATTTACGTTATACACCACATTTATTCTTGCTGGGTGATTCTAAACCATTCACATACTAATTCGGAACAATGATTAGACAAGGTTTAGACACTAGTGATGGCTTCCTGCATACATCAGCAGAATTCCTTTGAAATATGCTTTTTAAAATTATTAAACTAAAATATGTCTAAGTTCTCTCAAACATTACGATTTTATTCGGTTTTTTTGTGTGTGGTCTGAAGAATTGCGCATAGCCATTGGAACAGTTACTATATATTTAAAAATTATTGTTATAACTATCTATTTCGTATCCATATATGGAAGGAATTTTGGTGGATGAATGAACTGCTGCGATATAGCCCTCTGTTCAACACTATGTGTGTTCGATTCTCATTTTGGTCAGATTTGTTTAATGGTTTGTAATTGTAGTACCTGGTGAGTGTTTTGCAATCAACAAACCCCGCTTGGCGTGGTTTTCATCTCTTTTGAGAGAGTTTGCCATATTTTGTAGCAATATCGGCGAAGCGAGGTCCGCGAGAGGTTGCTAAGTTCTTATAGGAACTGAAAGCTCTGATTAGTATGGTGTTTTTTATTGCTATTAAATCTGTGTTTGTGTATATATTAATATGTTGTCCAGAAAATGGAGATCGCGTTAATTTTCTCGGCCATTCTACATATCACAGTAATCCAATGTAAAACTTGCGTCTTACACTAACCACCAAAATTCCAACTACCAACTCTATCTTATCCGAGAAGTGTGGGTAGTTGGATTGAAAAAAATAACATATTCAAAGTACTTAAACATTTTTGCTTTTGTGAATTCTTACGTTCATTTCGATTAATTAATGTAAAATTTTGTTTTGCCCTAATAGTTTAAATATAACGAAAATAAATAATTTATTTAATCTCTTATTATATGTAAGCGGAAAAACCTTTGTATCTATTCTTTTAAATGCTTATTTTATTTAACTATTTTTTCCGTTCGAGGTGATGACTTAACTAGTAAAACAATAAATTTATCAAATTTCCTTCCGTTGTTAATTAAAAAAGCAGATTCTTTCTTAAGCAAAATCTATTATGTAGAAAGGCTCTGTATTCTAACCGCATATTCAAAGTTAATTTGATCTGTGTGCAAGGAAAAAAAAAAAAAAAATCTTTTAACCGCAGCTCTATACTGATAACTATTTTTCTCTTTCAACCTCGCATTGCTTAGCAGAAATGTTGTCTTGATTTAAATTGGTTTAATTGCGGAAAACAAGGTGATAATAGCATTTTCCTTTGCATTAAATTCCTATTGCTTAATATAATTTGTTTTACGTTTGTTTCTTTTCATTTTGCGTATTTTTTTTTCTTTTTTTCCTTTGTGCTTTCGAAAAAAAGGAACATTTTTTTTTGTTTATTTTAACAGGTCTGGTTCTTAATTGAATATTTTTTTCGTAAATTATGCTGAATGGTTTTGTAACGTTAATGAAAGCACTTAGAGAAAATATTTATTGAAAATAAGAATGTGTTTTTATATCATATTTATTGAAAATTATACTTAGCAAACATGTTTTTTGTTGAAACTCGGAATTTGTGTTGTATCATGCAAATTTTTCTTGAAATGCGCGATATTTACAATAAAATGCGAATCTAAATTATGTAATTCATTCAAAAAATATTAAACGTGGCGTAGTTACACAATCCCTTGTTAAAAAAAAATTGTTTCGATTTTGTTGAATATCTAACCACAAATATAAACACTCTCATTTCCTTTTTATTATTTTTTTAATTTTTCAATTGTTAACCGTTTTTTATAATAAAAATTACAAGTTTTTATGCATATGCAAATTTATAGATTTATTTATTTTGCAAACTAAATTCTTAATGGATAATATTAATAAAAAAATTAGTGTAGTTCTTGCATTTATTTTAAACTGTATCTGAAATTACTCGATACTGCTACAGTATTTTAAGAATATGAGTTTTTAATATAAATTGCTACATTTAATAATGTTTTTGAAAATAAATCATTCTTTTGTTCACAGATATATCAAACATTTTAAAGTTTTCTTCCCTGTAACCAAGGATAATGATATAAATTTCTTAAGTTCATAAGGAAATATTTGTGCTGCATTCTTATTAAGCTAAAATTCTCAGAAATAAAAGCTTGGAACATTAATTTTTCATTTAATGCAACGCACAAAAATCATAGTATTACAAACGTTTATAAAAATATTTTAATAGTGAGATTTATATCTTTCAATAGAAAATAACCCTTGGCCACATTTATCATTGTGGTCTGTATACAGATTAAAATTTTCAAATTTAAATACAGTTATGTATTTATTTATTTATTTATTAAGTGATATCTATTTTTAGATTAAAAATACTGTTGCGAAATATTAGAGGTAAATTAAATGTTTTATCTTTTAAAATATTCTTTACTGATATGCAAACGATGAGGATTTTGAACAATTATATGGAATGACCATTAACTTGTGGTTTTATATTTTGAAAAAAGGGTGGAAAAGGTATCACACACAATATTAATGTAATTTGGCAGATTAAAAAAAAATAAATAAATAAACTCTAACACACATTATACTGAAAAATAAAAAATAGATTTTTTATGCAAGTAGAACATATTTTTTTCTGCTACAATTTAAAAGCTCTTGTGATTTAATTGAGTAGAATTAAGCTTTGTTATACTAAATGTAGCTCTTCATATTTTGAGATTTTTGCAATTTCTAATCTGAAAAATGTAGTAAAAAACGTCACAAAAAATGACTTAAGCTAGCATTCAAAATTATTATGTGAACATTTTGTTTTTTGTCAATTCGTTCAACAATTTATTAATTCGAAGGTTACGTGGGAATGGCTGTAATAATTCAGAATTAACCTTTTATATCGTAGGTATTATCTGTAAACAATGATCGATTAATTTCTCGTAAGCAAAAAATTGGTTTAGATCATAAAATAAATAACATAGCAAAATATTAAACCTCCCTAGATTAACCATCAGTTTTTAGATTTTATGGTATTTCTGTGCTTTTATTTCATGTTCATAATTGTAAACCAATTTTTATCTAAAATTTGTTTATTGCTATGTGGCAAAGTGTTCAGTAATAGATGAATCTAATTTGTCTCATTGATTTATTATTATTTTTTCGTATTTAAAAACATAAGTTTACTCCTAAGAAACTTTCGATGCTATTTGTTTTATATTTTCTTATTAACATATGCTTAGTACATCGATATGTTCATTACATTAATTTTGCTTCAAGTTTAAAGTAGACATATTTAAAATCGAAATTAATGTAAGAATACAAGTTATAAACCCTCACCATTCATATTAAGAAATGAAGTTTTGTGGATTTTACTTCATTTTAATTTTTCTATCGATTACCTTTTGTTATATTTGCGTGTGATTTTCTATTAAAATAAATCATTATCTATAGTTTATTTCTGAATTATTTACTTTGTAGAAAATGCTTCACATTCTTTTTAGTTATTCTTACTAGTATACTTTACATAGTAACATTCTGGAAAAACTACCAAATTTTTCCGCTAAATACCATATGTAAACATCTCATACTTTTTTAAAAGGATGGTACATGGCATTTTAAAGATATTCGTGTGTATAGGTCTGAATAAAAATTTCTCAGAAAATAAATTTCTCTGGACCAGTGAATAACTTTTCAAGTTTGCAATAGTTTGAAGAATAGTTATTCGCATTTTACCGATGAAATGCATTCGAAGATGGTTAGAAAGCAGTAAGAATTTTTAGAATCACTCGAGAAAGTATTTGCTAGAAAGTGGTTACTGCATTCTTTGAGTGATGAACTTTTTACTCTGCTTTTCTCCTTTAAAAGTATCTAATGAAAATCATCCACAGATTTTCTTACATATACTTATTTAGTTAAAAAATTTTTTGAATTAATTTAATATTTAATTATTAATTATTTTATTAGTGTTGGAGGATTGTGTGCGAAGTATTTCACTGTTTTTAATCTCTTACCAAACAGTATATATGCTCTGAAATGATGCTTGGAAGCATCGGCCTTTGGTGCAACAGTTCGTGGGTTCGTATCCCACTTTGGTCACGAATATTTGTAGCGGTACAAAATCCACTTTAAATTTTTAGTCTCGCTGTAATTGTGCAAAAAATTAAAGTTGAACGACAAGCAAAACGAAACCTTGGCAGTTGTATTTATTATTTACTAATTGTTTGAAATCACTATAAAGCTGTCATATTTAACGTATAACTTTTATCAAATGGTTAATTTTTAAAATGTTTATTTGTAGATTAACTAAATTAGGTATGATTAAAATTTATTCTTTTTTCATTATATATTACATATTTAAATTAATTTTATTTTCATTAAATAATACATATTTAAAATGAAGTAAGTGGTGTGTGTTCTATATGGAATTTTACAAAGCTTTGTAAATTACTGTCCTTGTGACAAAATAATTTAACATTTATTTCACGTATAATTTATTATTCAATATCAATCACATTTGATCTATGAACTAGTTACTTAACATAAATTTTGGAGAACTTTTAAATGGAACTCCATATTATGGAAAGAAGGTTAATTCTGGACTTTTTTTTTTAGTTAAATTCAATTTTGTAGTGCATGGTGCCGTTATTAAGGTATTTTTAGGTTCTTGTATGTAATTTTTAAAAGCTCTTTTCTCTTAATATTTTCTGAAAGTTAATAATCAAATTATGATTCACAAAATCTCTTCAGCGGTAAACAATCTTAAGGAATCTATCATAAGAGTATTTTGTATTTTTATTTTTTATTGTTTTAAAAATAATAGATTATTTTTCATTAAATTAAATAAATGATGAATAAAGGTATTCTCTTTATAAGAGTTTCGGCCACTGCTGATATTAAGCTTTTTTCTCTAAAATTTTTTTAAAAATTATTTCTGTGATTTCAAATTAGTGTAACCCAAAATTAAGGAAATGCATGTGCCTAAAATTTAGTGTGCTCGCTTTTTTTCTAACAAAATTTCATTTTGTCATCATTGTGTGTATCATAAACAAAATGAATGAAAAGCATTTGTTCCCTTTATTATCTAATTAATAAACAAAGCATGTCTTTTGTTAAAAATTTTAATTAAAAATTATATCGAAATTTAGTAGCGTATAATTTTTTTTTACAAAAGATGTTCATTTTTTGAATAAATTTTTAACGCCTAAGAAACCCAAACATTAGAGAAAAACTGAAACTAAATAAAAATTTCTGGCTATTCTCATTATTTGCAAATGATGAAATATCAGATTAAAAATTAAGCTTCAATAAAATAGTAATTTTGTTCGAATCGTTAAAAGTTGTATAAAAGCCAAATTTTACTATACGGATTGTGGCATCTACCTTATTACAAACTGAAGCTTATTGTGTATGAAGCAAATGAAGCTGAATCATATTGTGACGCAGAAGTACAAAAATATTTTGTTTCATTATTAAATTCATTCGGCTCTGTGTTGTTTCATAGGATTAAAATAATTGTCACTTAAAAGTTTATGAAAATAGAAATGTATGAGAATTTACTGTGATTATTATAAATAAATTTTATAAATGTTTTATATAATTTATGTATTATTTCTTTCACTTGTATAAAATATTTTATCGTAATAAAAGTTTGGGAAATATTTTTGCTTGTTATTAAAGTTGAGAGTTAATTCTTTTGTTGCGTGAAATTGATTCGGAAAATAATAATAAGCTTCCTTGTGTAATATTTTCTTTTTATCGGTTAATTAATTTCTTACCTTATTTCAACGATATATCATTAACTTAATGAAAGTTTCTTTATTATTTCCTTTTTAATGAAATGTATTCCTTTTGTTAACAAACAAGTTAGTATTCGTGTGCAAGAGAAAAAAAATTTTTGATATTCGATTTTGGACTAGGATTTTTGTTATTTATTTCTCATTATTAATTACGTTAGTGGTGATTTTTGTGTGACATTTTCCCTTTGTTCCAGAAGACTGTGATACCGATCAGGAAACGGACAGGTTGCTTGGGGCCCAGAGGTCAGATGACAAGGGATACTATGATGACAAAGTAAGTCCTTTTCACTGTTATTTTTTGGGAAATGTGCTGCTTTTTGCGGTGACACTTAACTTCTTTTAGCTAGATGTTCAAAACTTTTATCCGGGTGGGATTCTTAATTTTGAATGTTATTTAGTAATTAATATGTGCTTTTTCGAATCATAATGAAAGAATATGATTAAATAATAATTTTTTTTAAAAAAATAAGATTTTTACAGAAGTAATTAAATATGTTTGTATTTATGCGGTGTTTTTTAATCCCATTTTTATGCGGTTAATTATACAATAAGCATTTTTTATGTATGTTTTGGGCTATGAAATAAGCTTATGAGATGTGAGGCTGTCGAACAAGCTTATTTTGAAAATCTATCATGCTTTGCTGATGATATCCGTGAAAAATTGATAAAAATAGATATGTTGTGCGGGAGGGGGGGGGGGCTTCATTTGTGGATTTTTGCAAAAAGCTCCGATTTCGCGATTTTCATTTGCTTAAAACGAATTCGAAAACGTAATTTAATAGAAGGATTTTTTTTTTTTAACAGAAGGTCATGAACAATTTAATAGTTGTTTTCAGATCAACTCTATTTTTCATTTTGTCTAGAATTTCTTCGGTACTAAACTACGTATAAATGTTATAAATTTAGTAAAATATCGTCTGCTGAGAAAAAGTATTTTATATTAAAAAAAAATCAAAATCTAGTCGTTATTTCTCTAGCATTTGTCAACCGAAAAAATTAAAAAAAATTCAGAAGGGAGGGGAATATGCGAATGTATTCATATATATGTATCTGTGTACAGAATTCCTTAAATACTCTACGCCGGGTGTCATTCTAAGACTTAGTGAAAAGCTTGAATAAGAAATTTTTTGTTAATAAATGATAGAGCAATGTTTATGTGAAGCAAGAAAAGAAACCTAGAAAACTTTTTACCATCCCCGAAATTAGAACCTTATACGATTCATGGAAAGTAATTTTTATTTGTTTACTGATTAGAACCTTATACGATTTGTGCTGATCTTTAAGCTGCGAAAACAGGCTTCTTTGACAAAATTTATCTCACAATATTTTTAGAGGCGATCGGTATCTAACGAAATATAACTATTGGATAACCTAGTCTGGATAACTTAGAATTGACCATTTGTCAATCAAATGTTTATTGGCAGATACTTATTAAGTATCTGCCAATAAGCACCTTATAAAGTGAGTTTCCATTTTGTCACTCTTTCAAATCCACACACAGTTTTCAAATTCGGTTTCCATGGCTGCAAATCTCAACTTCATTGCTATTTGCACACCAGTTTAAAAATAAACATGTTTTGAATAGATATCAATTTCAGCTGCTTCCTTTTATTTTCTTGGCTGTTTGATGGTAGGGTATAAGGGTAGGTTTCTCTCCCTCACTCGTTATATAATTTAAATGCTTGATAAATTATATCATGCATATATTTATATGGAATGCCTCAATCTATTTTTTATCTCGATTCCTTTATTAAATAAGTTAAAATAAAGCTATACTTAATTTATAGTAAAAATTTTGTTGATAATTAAAAAGATTGATATTTTTTAGAATTGTTTTTATAAAACAACAAACCAAACCAAACCTACAGTCTGGGGTCTCCCCACATAGTTATGTATGTATGTATGTAGATATATGTAGCCGTGAGAAAGATTTCATTCTATTGTGAAATGGCGTTTTAATTTATTTATACTTTTAGAAAGTTTAATGAACGAAATCACAATAGAAAAAAAATTATGCAAGTTAATGATTGTTTTAAATGAGCGGTTATATTTCTGATGAGTCTCTGGATTTTATACTATTGCTAGTATAAAAATATTTGCAATCTGTTTACTTAGTATTTTCATGAATGTGAATTATGATGTGAACGAATAATTTCTGAAACATTTACAAAACATTTTTTGATTTGAAATTCTCATCTAAAGTACTATATCAGTCCTAGTTTCGACACTCGCTTCTGAGTAGTTGAATGTTGCAGGAGTTTGAAACTCATTTAAATTCTAGTATAATTAAGCCCTCGTATGTAAAAATGAGATCGTTGATTGCTAAACAAAACAAATCATTAATGGGAAGAAAATGCTCATTTACATCTGATTCGATGAATTTTAACAAGTATCATTGTATTTTTAAACTTCACTAAAACCATATAATGAAGTTAATGCCACAAACGAACTATGTGTAAAGTATTTTATCGTAAATAATTAATTTACTCAATATATAAACGAACTTTCTCTTAAAGACCGACTTCTTTGTTTTGTGTAACTAAAACGTGTCTTCCCATCTATTTTCTTCTGGTCTGCTATTTTTTTTCTTTGCATAACTCCCACAATTAGATTTGCTCCGGAAACCTGATGAGTCTAGTTGAAAAAGACGTGGTCTAAATGGTAAAGTGAATGCGAGAAATTGGATACTTGTGCTGGTGCAGAAAATGGCCTAGGGTCTTATTTTTAAGGCTTTGGAGCTTAACAAGATCCAGCGTATGTCGACTTCTTTCTATTCTGTGTTTAGATTCTCTATAATCGTTTTTAAATTCATCTCAAATTTTCTTAGGAGAAAGAAAAGAAAAAAAATGAATGCGTAAGTTTTTGCTACCTGAATATAATTTTCGACGCCCCTTTTCTTCTTTAGTTACGGTTACTAGAAGGGAAGGTACCAAGTTTCTGTACTTTTTTAAACTCCTGATTTGAATTTGCAATTCAAAATAGAGTTAGAAATTTTTTGGAAGGTGACATGATTTTCATTTCTGTATTTTGGAGTATTGTATTTATGTAACATAGTAATATTTCTTTTTTCCCCTCGTTCTTTTGCATATTGAGAGGATAAGTAGAACAAGATGCCCTGCTATTAGCTTAAATATTTCAATTATAGTGTCGAATTACTTGTTTCACATTTATTTTGAAAATGTGTGTTGGGGGTGGTAAATTTACCACTGAGACGTGCTTTTTTGTAGTTACACTATTAACTCCCGGGAGGCAAACTGAAGTTTGGCATTCATGCATATTCTATGAAGTTCCGGTTGAGAGGTTTGTAACCGTAAACTTCAGGAGAATGTTTGATGTGAAATTTCATCCTTTTTTTTTTCTCTCTTTAAATAAAAAAAGTAATGATCTCTATGTTACAAGATATTTTTATTTTTATAAATATATTCAAAAGTTTTTATATTTCAACTCATTTTTTTTAAATAACTTAGATTGAAGTGTTATGATATTGAATTTTTAAAGTACTTAGATGTATTATTCATAGCATGTTCCTATTGAGTGGAGTTTTTCCAATGTACTTTTATTTGAAAACCTAAAATATCTTGTTTCTAAAGTGAATTTAAAATTATCATTAAAATTTCGGATGTGAGCTAGCGCATCTTTTTTTGATAAATCCCTGCATTAGCGAGAGGGGAGAGTCCACAGTATCGTGATTATCAATATCAAGGAAATTCGAAGGATACTATCTTGAGTTAAAAGTGTGAGAAGAAATATTTATTTTTCTAACAAAGAAAAAAGATGAAATTTCGTGGTAAAAGGCGAACTTGATATCTTAGTACTTGTGTCTAATAAGTACAAGTAGACAGTGGCCTCAAGAACTATGTGAGCATACTTACCATTAATTTTTATATAGTTAATATATTAGAAAATGTATGCAATCAAGTACACCATTTTCAACAAATTGTATGAATGCAAAGTAGTTTGAAGCAATGATGTCCATCATTAAAATCAAATCACATACATAATATACATAGAGAGAAAAATAATGATTATGGATTCTAAACATAAAAAAAATCAACGTTTGATCAACCTTCAATCAACTGGGAGATGATTGTGTGATGACCTTTCAGCAATTAGTTATACAATTGCTAAATGGTAACAGTATACGAGGGTCACTCTGAAATTTTTGAGATACAACTAGGTTTTTAAAGGTATACTTACAAAATTTTAGGTGTGTTCAAAGTATTCTCCTCCAGCATCAATGCAATTTTTTAGACGAATTTCCCACAGATTAAATGCCTCAAGCCGTTCATTACTTGGAATAGATGGAAAAAATGCATTTATAGCTTAATCAGCCTCTTCTTCTGAATGAAAACGACGTCCACGTAAGTTCTTTTTTAGATTAAAGAACAACCAAAAGTCGCACATAGCTAGATCAAGTGAATACGGCGGATGTTCGATCACTTTAATTTGTTTTTGTTTAAGAAACTCAACTGTTAATCCGACTGTATGTGACGATGCATTGTCATTGTGAAGCATTAGTCCCCTAGCATTCAGTTTTTGTAGAATTTCTGAAAGACATTTCGTGGTATACCAGTTTGTTGTTACTGTCTTCTGTCCTTCCGACTTGATGGCTTTGACCAATCCAGTACTTCTGAAGAAAACGGCATACATCACTTTTTTCAATGCGCGTTGTTTTTTCACCATTGTCGGGGTGGTATCATCTTCAAAGACCCATATTTTGCTTTCTTGACGTGTTGGAACGTCAAAAAACGGTATGTACGTTTCATCACCTGTTACAATTTTAGAAATGATGCGGTGGCCACCACCATTTAGCAATTTAAGAATTGCTTTACTGATTCTGACATGCTCCTCTTTTTGGTGCTCAATTAGATTATGGGGAACCCAACGGCAAACTACTTTTTTCATATGTAATTCTTCATGAATGATTTTGTGTATGGCTACGGATCCAGTGTTAAGTTCCTTCTGTATCATTTGATAGGTACAGCGATTATCATCCATTAACATTTTTCGTATGGTAGACACATTATCCGGAATTACTGCCGACGGCGGCCTTCCTCTGTGTGCTTCATCCTGAAGAAAATTGCGACTTCTTCTAAATTCTCTAAACCATCTGAATACAGTAGCACGAGCTGGAGATTCATCACCAAATGCTAATTGCAACCGTTAAACGCATTCTTGATTTAATCCTGCTTTAAAATCGTAGAAAATCATAGCGCGAAAATGTTCTCGCGTCAACTCCATTTTCTCTTCTGTTTAAAACTTATTATACGCTAAACAAGTTGAAGTAAGTGAGTAAAAAATCGTCTTCTGTGTTAAAATACTTCGTATTTTAAAATTAAGCCGTTATTTTTATTTTGTAAATTTTCGTCTGCGCATTTCTAAAAAATTTCAGAGTATATATAACCCTCGTATAATATATATATATATATATATATATATATATATATATATATATATATATATATATATATATATATATTCTTATGGCACAAGATCCACAAATGGACATGCTGCGCCAAGAATTAGATTTTTGTAACGGCAGCGTTTTAATTCCGGATATCTTTAATTTATTTATATCTTCATTAAATAAATTTGATTAAGTTGTTTATCATATAGGGATGTTATTAAAAGTAGTCTGAAATAACCCAATATTTTGAGTAATTTAAGAAGATATTATCGAACTATTTTTGTTTCACTGTCGAAATATTTATGGATTTTCCCGGAGCTTATTTTGAAAGCACCGACCGAAGGCTTACTGGTTACCTCTTCTGACACCTGAGCTGTGGGTTCCCTGTTCGAATCCCAGTTCGGGCATGGATGTTTCTTTCTCTCTGTGTTTCTGTGTCCTTTTTTGTGTAGATGTATGAATGTGGCCCCCCCCTGTAAGGGAGTTTGTAGTGGTATGGCGCAGGCAGTGCTACTCGCCTCATTGATTTGGTTCACAGGCACATGAGTAGAAGTTTCTGGCCTTGTTGTGGCATAGGGCTCGTCACCCAAGTGCCCGCGGTTGAAAAAAAAATATTTTCAAAGCTGAATTCTCCTTTTCATCGTTTGTCTAATTTCATTGTGTATGTAAACAAAATGAGGTTCTGGATTTTTTACTCTAAAACAATCGCATTTGTAATTATTAAAGTGCATGTGTTGTTAGAATTAAAAATTTAAAAGGAATGTTTAATATTTCTCTTAATTTATATAGATCACATTTTTAAAGTAGCTCTTGGTATATTTTTCTTAACCTTACTTTTATTAACTTCAAGGAACTGGTGCGTCGATTTCTTTCATGAAATAAATTTTACCATACTTTCAGATAAATTATTACCATCGATTTTTTGCAAAAGTTGACCAAAGTAATTTAAATTGTGTTTTGATAAACAACAGTTGCGAGTTTAATTTTGTTTAAAGTTTTCACGTTTAAACATCGCCAAGAGTTTTAAGCTTTGTAGAGGCTTGCGAAAATTAGCAGGCATTAACGTCCTGTTTTCAAAATTCCTAAAAGAGAATGCAAATTACTTTACTTTCTGCATATCATTATTGTAATTTCTGTCCTTCCTGTGGTAATTGACGCTGCTTTTATTTTTATCTGAACGCGCCTACAGTGAAATTTTGATATATGTTGCTGAAAACTTAGGAATATTTGTGACAAGCTTATAATGGATCGTTTACTTGTCATGTATATTAGAAAGGAATCAGTTTAATTTTTATTTTAAACTTGTCTTTGGAAATATCAGGCTCCCTAACTTTTGTCGCCGTGTGATTTTAACTAGAGATTTTTTTCCCCCCACGTTTCCAGTTTTTTCATACTTTAAGTAAGAATTTTTTTTTATCTACCACTCGTTTACTGTCCGTAATTTATAATTGGTTAATGCGATGGCGGTTAAAGTTTTATTTTGTTATTAAAGATATTTATTTTCTTATGCATATATATACTTTTTTGGAAAAAAAGAATGCTTTTAATCGATTCATGCTATTAAAAAAATTTTTAGGAAAGTTTTACGTCTTTAAATTATTTTTTGTTTCTTCGAATTTTATGAGTTCAAAATAAAGAATTTTGTAAGAATTAAAAATAAAACTCGAGTGCACCAAAGTTTAGCCCTAACTTTCAATTTAGTAATATACTTGTGTAGTAGAGTCGTATCACAATTTTAATTTTTGTTTGAAATCTATTTTAACCTGTAGGCTCTGGTCAAAAGAGTCTGCTTTGAAAAAGTAACTTTACAATGACATCGATAGAGAAAATCAAATTTAATTAATTAAAAAAAAAGACAGAATTTATCAAAAATTTTTTTAGAATTACGTTTTTTATTCATTTGAATTAAAGTTTTTATTGCTTTAGCTTTAGAATAAGGTAAAGGAGAAAGTTGTTGGTGCTTTTTTAATGATCTAAAAAATTCGTGATCTACAGAAAATGTAACCTATCGTTATTTCTCGAAGTAATCACCATCGGCATCCAACACCTTCTGAATACACGTCTCCAGTTGTACAACCCAGTTGTTTTGGATGCAAAGAAACCCGTAAGTACTTGGCGCAAGTCTGTTTTGTTGATGAAAGATTTTCCACGATGATGATTATCCAGGGAACAGAAGAGGGGCTAATCTGATGGTGTAAGGTCAGATGAGCTAGGAGAAGAGCACAAAGTCTCTCAAACAAGGCGTTGTTTGGTATGTCTGGCCACTATTGTGACATGCGGCCTCGCGTTATCGGAAAAGAACTGTATACCATTGCGATTAACCAGTGCTCTATTATAATGCTTGTTGCATACGTTCCAGTTGCTGCAAATTCATTTGGATGACTAGTCCATCAGACACCAGCTTTATCACAGAGAAACAAATCTCTGGACTTGAATTTGTCAAACCAGTGCCTTTCGATACGTTCCTTCACAGCACTATTTCCAAACGCTTGACGTATTTGGTGACTTGTTGCAGCAATTGATAAGCCCACTTTGATGTCGTAAAGCAAACAGCACCGAACGAGCTCCTTCGATATATCCATTTCTCTTCGCTACTGTACGAGTTTCGACAGATGAATGTGGTGGTGGACTGGGTTTTATACTACAGATATTCCTGCTCTCGACTGACCGGTGTCTGAACCAGATCATAGACTAATTTGCATAATTATTCTCATTTCATTCAATGGCAGTGTGAAAGGGGCAAAAACTCTCTTATTTACTTATAATTTGTAAACTTTTTTTTATATATATAAAATGGGATTATAATTAAAAAAGATTTTCGACATAGTTCATATTGTATTTTTCCTTTAAAAGTTGCTATATATGTATCTAATTTTTTTAGTTTCATTTCAATAAAAAGTTATTATAATAAACCGATTGTAAATATGACATTTGGAATTTATTCTCGTACTATGGTAAACCTAGTAAATCTGCATTCATTTAAAAGGAATGTCAAAAAATTATTTATAAGGTTTAGTCTTATTTATAATTTCGACAAATAGTGTAAATCGAATTTGGATTAATCCTAAAATGTTTACGGCATTGATATTTCACAGTCCCTGTATTCCAGATTGTTATTTTAAAATGTTAAATGTTGTTGTTTTAAAATGTTCAGGGTATGTATCTATAATCATGAGAAATTATTAATTTTTAATAAATATTGATTATTTTGAGTATATCTGTAATTTCTCTTTGAGTATATCTGACATTTCTCACCATTTTTCACTGAAGCATATGTACCAAATGTGTCATAAAAGAATTTCTGTGTCTAGCCACAAAACCATCCTTTGTTTTATTTTATCCTAGATAAAATCAGACATTCTTTTTCTTCTCTATGATATTATTAGAGATCAAATTGTTAAAATATAACCACATATATATTTTCGGTCTCATGTTTAATTGCTAGCATTTATTTTCAGAAAACTTCAGTCAATGTGATCTAGTTACTCTGTTGTTAAAACATGTCACCGTTACACGTGATTTTGAGGAAAAAATTGTCCCTTGGTCTTAATTAAAATTGATGGTAAAAATGCAAATTATATGACTTTTATACAGTTTTTAATTTTTACACATTTGTGTAATCAGAATTTCAACTACTATCAATGATATTTTTCACATTATTAGTAATTAAATATTTAGAAAAAGAGTTTTAGCCCCGTGATTCATGCTTTTGGTATTTTTATTTAAAAAACATCAATTGAGGGACATATCAAGATGCCATCATACCAGTACTTCATCACATTTTTTGCCAATATTCTAATATAGTAATATTGTTCGCCAAAATTATAGTTCTTGATTACATCGCCGTATATAATCTTGGAGTGAAAGATTCCCTCTACGATATAAATAAAAAATAAAACTTATGCTTTGAAAAGCAGTTAAATTAAATTATAAAAGTTACAAAATTTATTCTATTTATTTGTTATCGAAATTACTATTCATATAATTGCTTTTTTTCATTGTTAGAAAATTAAGGGGTTAAAAATTAACCATTTTGCAATAATGTCCCTCTGATTCATGGTTTCGGAAATTAGTACCTTTTGAAAATTTCAATAAAATTATTTCAAGCTATTACCACCCAAATGATTCTCTTCTAAATTATTTTGGAAAGAAAGATGGCCCCATGATGAATATTAAAATCTACAAAATTAATGTTAGAAATAAAATTTTTTAATTATGTATCTCCTATAAATTTTATTTTTCTGTGTTTACTGCCATTAAAATTGTAATTTCCATCGTCATTATTCATTTTTGCATCATTGTTAGGGATTAAATGGTTAAAAATTAACCCATTCCTTGAAGCCCCTAAAAATAATGATCAGTTTATATTTTTTTCCACCTCTTATGGGTAAAGTTACGTTGTTGGTTGGTTAATGGCCGAGGTGCCGCCTTTTCTTCCTCATTCTCCTCAAATGAGCTCAGATTCTTCCGAACTTCTCAGAAGGGAAGAAGACAAAGCGATTGAGCATAAATTTTCTTTCTATCACTTTAAAAAGACACAAATAGTGGGGGGCGTCGTAAATCACACATAAAGCTCTGCTGATATGGAAAAACAACATCTGCTAAAGAATATAAAAATTCTGAATGCAATTTTTTTTTTGTTAAAATAGGCTCTGAATTATTTACGACTAGTTACTTTCACCAGCCTTTTGTTTATTTCTCATTTAAAAAAAAATTCTGACCGAAACAAAAGACTGGTTACTATTTATGAAAGGGTGCTCTGTTATCTTTTGCCTTCTCTCCCCCATCCTTTCGATGAAGGAAAACTTTGGTTTTATTCCATTTTCCACCAAATTTATCATTGATTCCCCAGTTTCTTTTGTCGTTATGTTTCTTCAGCCTTGACTTTGCTGCTATGTTACGGGCGTCTTTGTGTTGGCGAGATAAAACCGAGTCCTCCTTTTTGGCTGTAAATAACGTTTGTAGTCTGGTGTAGGCCGAGAAGCCGAGAAGATACATTCTTATTGTTTTCTTGTGGCGTGCCGATAGCTATTGATTGAACAATACAGTTTGACGCCTGTAAAAGAAATACTGTAAGGTTATATTTGTAATGATTCATTTTTCTTGATGAAAATTGCCCCAAAATACCTTCCACACTACATGTACTGGTGTCTCAACGTAAATATTGTCTTTTTCCTTCTCCCATCAGATATGTGGAGTTAAAGGAAAAAAGTTGTTTCAGATAATTTTAAATACGATGCAAAATACATTTATACAACTTAACGAATGTTTTACAAGAATTTCTATACACTCTTACATTAACGTTAAAAAAGTATTTCATATTAAAACTATTTAATTATAAATTTAATAAGCAATAAAAGCAGCAAAATCTGTTTACCAGAATCTGCGGTGTATACTTACATTCTTTTATTGATGTCAGATTTGCGGTTGTGAAATTAATTTGGATGTCGCGCCCTACTGTTCTGATTTAAATCATCAAAAGTCCGTATTAAACGTAACCAGTTTCAACATGTTTAAAGATTATTCAAATATCTATTTTTTATTGGATTTTTTAAAAATTTCATTCAATATTGCAATGGCTCCCAATGTTTTTAAATAGCGATTCTATTTAGGATGAAAACTTCGTATTAAATTCAAATTTTATTTTTTCCAAATTTTATTTTAAAAGTTAAAAAAAATCTCCGTTGTTTTCATTCTTGATGTAAGTGAATAAAATATTTCATTTAACAATTTAACTTATAAATTTTGTGCTTTTCTATTTAGTGGAATGATTTTTCTGCAAGTTAGAATTAATTAAAATCTGCTATTGCAAAGTGCAATAGCAGATTTTAGTTTTCTTTGAAGGAAGTTTTCCTTCATATTAATATGAGACAATATTTAATTTCAGTTTTTAAAAACTCACTCATTAATAAATAATTTTTCTTTTTATAAAAGTCTTTACATTTATGCTAGATTTAATTATTTATTATGATGTTATTAATAATGAAATAAATCCCATCATAGTTACAATGATTATTATTATGGATTTAATTGTTTTTTTTTTTTGTATATTCAAGTAAATTAGACTTACGTTCTTTTGAAATACTAATCAATGCTTTAGTAAAACAAATTATTGGTTGATTTTTTTTTCTTCGACGCTGAAACAATGTTTTTTCTTAATAAATGTCTTTAGTTGTGAAAAATTCTACAACTCTATCACTAGTTAATAAATTAACTAGTGAAATATTATAAATCCGTTTGTTTGAGCCTTTTGTTTTCAATAGTCGGCGTATTAAATGGTACAACTTCTTATATTGCTTCAAAAGTGGTGTAACAGTGGTGATATATTGTTCGAAAATCATAACTCTTACTGAATGTGGCATTTCTTTCGCGTATACACATCGTGTTTTCCCATTTTCTTCTCCCATTGTTGATGAATCCAATGAAAACGACAGTCTTTACTGTACTCCCCGACGCGACCCAGTCGTGTTAAGAGTTATCTAAGTGTCCATTTCGCCGACTGACTGCTCTTGTTCACATCTTGAGTGTTGTTTCATTGCCTTTGGGACCCATTAACCATGGATACACGTGACCACTGTGCCACAACCACCATTCTCCATGCCCACTTATGTTTGGTACGTGGCTTATGTTTCCTTGCCTTTGCCATGCTTCTGTTTGATCGATTGTGCAATTATCTCGGGCAAATCGATGATGCCAAGGATGGCAGATAAATTGTATATTATGTTTCAGTACGTGTTAAAATATGTTGCTTATGTAGATATAAATAATTCCTTTTGTTAATGTGGGCTTTGTGCAACGTGATTCTTGTGTTGCCATTTTGTCTTTTCCTTCTTAGTAATGAGAAATATTTTGTGCGAAATACTTTGTTTGTGTTCCACACTTATTAAAAATAGTTTCATAAAATCGAAGGTAATGAACGCTTTAAAGTTAGTTCTTTTTATTGGTTGCTCAACTTGCATGTTTTCCCTGATTTGTCGTTTGCACAAGTTTCTTTATCAGTTGAGCTATTAAAAATATTAAGTTTTAGTAGTTTTTCATAAAGAAAATAGTGTATGTTGTCTGCAAACTAGTATGTGATAATGGCTGAAATAGGCTATCATTAAATGGCTAATGTCTGGTGAACTCTCAGAATCTTGGGATGCATAATATAATTATTGACTAGTCAATAATTAGGTTCTGAAATTCGAAATATTAGTGGCCAATCAAAATTTCGAAGTGACCAAACTAATTAATACCCGTGAAATTGTGTGCTTACTGGCCTTGAAAGGATATGCGGCATTAGAGAAAATATTTAGATATCACTTGTTGGAGTGAGTTTCATAAAAATTCTGTTATCAAACATATAAATATCCTTTAAAGATAATGTGAAAATTAAATTAAAATAAATTAAATGAATCAGAATTTTTTTTTTTTGTAAATTTTTGTGAATCTTCATAAAGGTACTAGCGATCATAAAAAACTTATCAGATAACACCTTGAGAATTAAAATTCTATTCTAATCATTTTGAAACAGTAATTCTAAATAATACGTATCGAGTATACTATATGTAACAATTTTTCGTAACTCTTGTATCTTATTTTATATACAATTAGCAATATTGATAAAAAAATTTTGTTATACATTTGTTTTGTTATCTTAACTTTTTTATGTGTTTTGTTATTTTAAATATAAATGTACCTCCATTTATATTTCTCAAGTTTTCAATATAAACTGAATAACTTTGTTATTAAGTAATGGCGAAAAGGATTCTGAAATTTAAATCTGTATTTATTATCGTCGTTGCTGTTCGTGCCTTATCTTGAAAACGCCAAAGGAAAATAAATAGCACCTCATCAAGCTATGAAAATTTACAAAATGTTGATTTGTTTCCTCTTCGCGTTCGTAAACGTTTCTGATTGTTATCGTCTACTTTTCACTGCTGTTGCCACCGGAAATACGTATCTATATTTATTTATTCTTCTGTTCTTTTTATTTTATTTTTCTGATTCGTATTTTGCTTGTAACAATGCTTTTTACCTCCTTTTCTTTTCATGATAGTTGAAGTTTTCGTTTAACTTTTTCGTGTTTCTGGCAAACAAGTTCAGTTATTTTGGATTTTTGTTTGCTATTGCAGTCTTCAGTTTTCTTCCGTGTTTAAAAAATGCATTTCCAAAAATAACTGATGAAAGAAAAGCTCTTTTTTAGTTATATTGTTTTTCATGTTTATAGGACACTTTCTTAATTATACCCTGCAGTTAGGAAACTGTGGTTAATTTTTCTTTATCATGAAAAAATAGTTTGTATTTTATTCCCAATTTAACTTTCTGCTTTTTTTTTTTTACTCTAATAGTTATTGGGAATAAACTTTCTAACATCTGTTAAATCTTAACAAATTCATCGATTCTATAATTTATTTTTATATTACATATAATTTATATTTTAGAAATTTAAGATTGAAATGAAAATATTTTAAAAGTCACTCTCTCTCATTCGATAGTGTTTCTTAAACTTGCTTCGTTACATCTTCCTAGAATGTTGTCTTTCGAAATTTTTCTAATTCTTGAAATTTTTTTCTAATTGTAAATATTTACATTTAATTCTAATTTTAATAACTGTAAATGTTATAAATATGACTTCAATAGTTTATGTACTAACATTTTTCTTTTGTTTGTTAATTTTTACCAACGCTTACATATCTTGATATTTAATCATAACTCTGCGCTGGAGTTTAGATAAGAATGTTAATGAAATTTGAAGCTAAACTTTTTATGTTACTAAAAATTTTCGGTCTTAACGGTTTTCCTTATCACTGAGATTTGATCTATTGATGAGCATATGTAAAATTCATCACAGTTGGAATACATATCTAAAAGCAAATTTAAAATTTCATCTGATAATAATTTTTTGTAAAAAAATGTATTAGCAAGCAAAATTGTGTTTTAAATTATGAGCATCTTGGCAATACGTGAACATTCTGTTTGCTGGTAAAAGTTGTTTGGTTTATTTTAAATAACAGAGAATGAGCTGTTGCTGTATTTTGTGTTAGATTCTATTATCAATTCCATTTTGCTCCCTTTTTTTGTTATAGTTTAAATTCGAATATTTTGAAAATATTGACTCTACAATTATTTTAGCTGGTTGCTTTATGTTGAATAGTGTCTTCTTCATCTGGTTCTAGGTTTCTCACTTTCTGCCGCAAGAATAGTTTCCACCGAGTGGTCTGGTTTCTGGTGGTTGCTATAGTAACAAGAGTTGTCCATTTCATATGAAAGTTAAGGGTGTAAATGAATTTGTTACAATGTATTACTTTTAAGGCATTCAGTTAGACAAAATGTGTTTTTTGTTTCCCTCTTGTCAAAAATGTAATGCATCCTGTTTCCGCGAAAACTGACAGGTACGGATAAATTAATTGTTTTCAATATTTAAACTCTTTCTTGACTATTTTGAAACAGATACTTTTAAATATTCAGGGAAAACGTCTTGTTGCTGATACTTTTTTAAGTATTCGTATTTTTAAGTATCTTGGCCATAAAATATGTTTGCGTATTCATTCTAAATATACTATATACATGTGTAATAAAATATAATAATAGTGTACTGTTGTTTCATTTATATTTATCAATCGTTTAAGATACATTTTTGCTACATTGTGTGGTACATATATAATCTTGAGTAAAAGAATTTAATTACAGACCAATGCGTTGCAGCAACTAAGTTATGAACAGAGTTAGTTCCACACCTTTTAATCGCCTTCCTTACTTCCTCAAGTTAGTTTAGGGTAAGCTCAAAATTAAATGAGTTTCCTGCAATTTTCACCGGTGAAAAGTGACGGAGAAGCGAAAAGATGAAAAAAGGGAGATAAGAATTACAGTTTGTGAATATCATCGTCAAGGGAACGCTAAGAATTGATGAGCTGGCGATTATAGCGGTTATTTTTAACGCCGCCGGAACGGTGGGCTGGAAAACCATCATTAAAAGTCAGGGAGAGGGAGGTGAATTTTCCACCTTCTTCAAATTATGCCTTTATCTGTTGCGCGGGTGCGAAATTATGTTGATAAATTTAAGATGTGTCTGAAGAAAATAAAAACTTCGTGTCATTATTTATTAAAAACCGTGTCTCCCCCTTTCCTATTAAAAATGATTAAAAAAAATTCACTAAAGGAAAAAAAAATTCTTTTATTTTTTTCTTTTCAAAAATATTTCCTATCATGATCGGTGTTTTGTTGCAGTCATGATAAATTGTTCAGTGTTATCAGAGAACCTGAAAGAGGAGATTGTAGTGTGTGTTATTCAAGGATAAATATTTCAATTTACTCTCATCTTGATGTGGAAGGATAATTTTTGCTAAACAAATGTGTTTGTCAAAAATTTTTTATCTTGCTTTAATGCAGCTACTACATATTTTGAATTACCTTTGTGAAAATATTTGCCTCGTTTGTTTACTATCCACGCATATATTCTATTGTGTAGCTCGAATACAACGTGTTTCATATCTATAGAGTCATGTTAATGAATTTAAGACGTTAAAATTAATCATCTCCATAAATGTATGTTAGAATATTTTATTATCTATTATTTTTAAATATGAAATATTGAATTTTTTTCTTTAGATTTTTTGTCAACCCATACATTGTTATTTTATCTCAACTTTTCTTGCATTGTTATTTTTTTTAATCAATTTTTTTGGTAGAAAAGTATAATTTATTTCGTATCGTAATTTCTGTGTGCTGAGATTTCTCAAATTTTCACGTGTTTTAAAACTACTATGATCGCGGAAATCAAATTTAGAAAATTTGTGATTATTTGCTCATTTATTTATTTATTTATTTGAAAGCACTTCAACAATAAGAAACATATGTTAAAGGGACAAAAAATTTATTTCTTAAAAGTGTTTTATACGAAAGTGTATGTTAATACCAGAAAAGTTTTAAAGCAATTTTTTAAATTTTGAATGAGGAGTTCTCTAACACAAAATTTTAATATTATCATTTCAGAATTCAGTTATTATTGATTTATCTTGCATATTTTTTATTGATTATGTTATGTTATAAGGTTATTAATTACATACAATTAGTATTTTATTTGATTGATGTGTATTTACTTGAAGAGGAGATTACTAACTTATTCGATGATTGAAACTACTCTATAAATCGAACTGAATAAAAGTAAAGTAATTAAAGGGAAAATACCATGTTTCTTTAAATAATTAAATTTTGTTTCTTTAACCACATTAAATTTAGAATTCAGTTTTCAAGTATTAATAAAATATTTAATTATAAAATTAGTGACATTCATTTAGCATCGTGTAGCTTTAGAAATAAATATTTTTATATTTTTCATTATCTATCTCTGAGTAGTTTCTTGTCGTAAATATAAGATTTGATTAGGCAATTAATTTTAGTAAAATGTAAAGTCTGTTAGTACTTAATTATTGATAATTTGCTGTTTTAGCTGTTAGGTCTTCTTTGTAGCTTACCTTTTGATATTTGTAAGAATTAACTTTTTTTTTAGTGGATTTAAATAATTTTGAATTCTGAAATTGATTAAACCATTTACAGAACCAAGAAAGTTAATCGAAATTTGTGTATTGTAATTGTGAAATCATCGAAGCATTTTTCCTTTTTCCTACCTCCCAACATTTCGGCAGGCTGTGTGTCTATTCAAAATCATAGTAAAAATATATATTTTTTAAATTTAAAAACAACATAATTTAGATTCATGGTTTTGAATTTTTGAAAAAAAAATATATCATTTTAATTCCAAATATAATATAAATTGTAATTGTTTCAGAATAAATAATTAAGTGCGAATAGCAGTTTACTCAATTATAATAAATAACACCACTTGATAGATAATTAATTTTATGTATATATAATCTTTGATTTATAATTCATATTTTTTTAAAAAGTTACTAACGAAAATTAAAATTTAGCTTTCGTTAGGTAGATATTATATTTTTGTTGCATTTAGCTTTATTTCAAGTATCGAAATTATATAATCTTATTAAATATATTATATAATTTCGATGATCGCTAGAATATTTATTTTCGTTTAATTTCCTGTAAACATAGCATTTATTAGGTGAAAAGCTTTTAGAATGTTTTTGACTGATTTAACATTATCAGTGCAGTACATGAACACAGCTATTCTCCAAAGTAATAAAGCATTCATTTCACATTCTATTTACTTCATCTTTACAGCCTACCAAATATGCGCGATGTTTAACTATTCAGTGTTTGCGAGGAGGGATGCACACTATATGTTTTATATTCATTGTAACAATTTTCCTTTAATAGTTCATTGCTCCTAAGTACCACCGTTTTCGCCAGTGTTAGTCTCTTGGAAGCGATAAAACGCGTAACTTCTTTAAAAGCCTCCATATGCAGAAACTACTTCCGAAACTTCAAACAGATTCCGGAAAAGAATCATTGCATTTTTGGCAGTCCTGAAGATTTTTTCCCTCCTCATTCCTCCCCGAGTCCCATTTCCGTTAGAGGTCCTCACTCCGTTTACTGCAGGGAAAACAACATTTTCATCAGGTCATTAACGCAGGGATGGCTTATGAAGGGAAGCGAAGAAAAAGAAGTTTTGCATTCACCCTCTCACCTTCCTTCGTCCATGAAGTTCTACTTATCTGCAGTGAAGTTGTGAAAAGCCAAAGGAAGCCATGTATGCATGAAGTGCAAATAAGCGTTGTGCAGTGGTTTTCCTTTGGAAGGCCTATAATTGAAGAGAGAAAAACTTTGCATGAAACTCTTCTATAATGCAAGATAAGAACTTTTTTGGAAAAAAGAATTTTTTTTTACCAGTCAACACTAAAGATTGACGAAACTTCAAATGCATCTTTTTTTTAATATGCCTCGAAGCATGATACTAAAGAAATGAGAAAGTAAAGTAGTTAATGAGCAAAAGTAAATATGCTTCTCTTAAGATTGTGTCCATTTAGTGTAACAAGTTATCTTTTGTATTCTCGTTTATCTTTAGTATGCGGTAATTTTTTTTTAAATTTTAAGATAGTATTTGTATGTTTAATAATATTTTTAAAGTGCTAAGATATTTCACGTGTAAAAGTACATTTTTTTAAAATGTACTGTTTAATTAACTGTTTTTAAATGTACGTTTTTAAATTTCTATTTTTTTTAGTAGCAGAAAATAAATACTTTTTTTCCTGCTACTAAAAAATTCCTGCTGCCAAATTTGAGAAGTGTTTTGTCCTATAATTTTAAATTAGTTATTCAGTACATCTTTTTTATTTTTTAGTAAAATATGTTATCTGTGTGTGAAATCATTCGAGGTACTTTAAATTAAAAAAAATGGCAGATTTTGTCTTTCTCACATGTCAAGTGAACTTCCTTATATCACTTTCTTTAAATTTTATTGATAACTTTATTGTTTTTTTATGTATACGGTTTTAATCTTTACACTTATGATTCCAGTTAGCTGGCAAGAAATTTTATTAAAACATTTATGCTATCTTTAGCTAACTAAAATCATGCCATCTAAATTGAAGCTACATAATCGATATAAAAAACTACAGTTGAGTAATAGTTACATGGTTTCTTTTACACCGTCGCTCTTGCCCATCAATTATATTTGAAACCCAAATCGATTTCTTCAAGCATTAAAAATGCGAAAATCATTGATTGGCGTAGGCGTTAACTAATTTCTAAACAGTTGATATTTAGAAAATAGTGTATAAACTTGTTTTTGATAATATTGTGAATTATGTGTGTACGGGAGTATTTAAGATTTACGCAAATGAGCAGATAATTTACTTAGAACATTATTTTAAATCGTAATCATGGATGCATACAAAATTCAAATTATTTCAATAATAAGATTATGTCTAAAATTCGAACGTATAAAGGATATGTGTTGTCTGAAATCATAGACTTATGTGTTTTGGTTGAAATTCAAGCAGAAATATTAATTTGAATTATTTTATCTTTCAGGAATATATATATATATATATATATATATATATATATATATATATATATATATATATATATATATATATTTAATGAAAATAGGAAAACTTTAATTCAAATTCAAAATAGACGCTTGTTTTTGAATATCTAAAAAGTAGATTTATCAATTACTCAAAGATTTGCTCTTTCTTCCTATGTATACAAGGCACCAGTTGCAGAGCTGGTATCCGAATAGTTAGCGCTCTAGCCTTCTGTTAACAGTTCGTAGGTTTGAATCCCATATTGGACTTGAATGTTTATTGTTGTTCGAAGTACACTTCAAGCCACAGGGTTTAGTCTGATTAGACCCCGTGAGCAAAAAAGTCGTTTAGTGACAAACAAACCAAATCAATCAAGATATCTGTGTATTTTTAATTGCTGGCTGATAATTCTTTTTGGCTTAAAGATAATGCAACTATCTTATTCCAATATCCTTTATAAAAGAAAAATTCCATTTCAAAAGATATTAATTTATAATTAAAGTATCTGCAACAAAAGTTGAATTTGTATGAAATTTCCCTTGTATTATTCATATCGTTTGTGTGTATTTAATCGCAATTGTTAAATATCTCAAGCATATCTCATCCTTCCGAGAAGTTCACTTTCAATGGATACCATCTCATACAGACATCCATGGCAACGAAATAGCAGACTTAATGGCTAAAAGGGTTTTGGGGAACATTTATACGCCCCTTATTCTTTAATCTACTCTCAACTTTCTTCGAGGGCTACAGGATCTTACAGTATCTCCCGAAACATCCCTCAATGTAGCAGAAGTGTTCAGACAGCCATTACAAGATTTAAAAGTGGATATTGAAGATCTCAGTGTTACAGTAGTGGGAAAAAGACCTTTCCTATCTGCGTTACATATCGCAGAGTACAGGCGACTCCTGATTATGTTTTGGATTGTCTGGGGCTTTCCACACTAGATCTATATAGAATGAAAATCATGGTTTTGAACTTTCTGAGAATGATTAAATTCATAGACCTGATTTAGCTCTGCTGAGCCCAGGAGATAAGTAACAACAACACATATTTAACAGGATTAACTAAATGTAAGCATACGTACTGAGATGAGTAACATCGTTCACATTTAAAATAAAGGAAAAAGGGAAATCTTATGTATGGTGTTTTATTTGTTTATTTGGAAATATCTGTTAACTCTCTTGATTCCTTGTGTACGAAAAATATGCTAGTGTTAAAACAAGAGCTTACGTATAAGTATTGAATCAGGGTATATATGTATAAGAAAGCATAATGCAGGAAAATGTACAAAAGTTGATGAAAATTTAATTTTTGAAATGGTATAAAAAAATCAAAAAAGGTGCTTGAAATTGTAAACATAAAATGTCATTACACTTATTACGTGTTAGTGGCAAAAATGTGTTGTATAGAATGATGCTATATACTTAATATTGCTTGTTGTTTTCTCGAACAACTGAGATTATTGCACAGTTATTTTGCTGTATTGATGTTATCTACGAGACTTATGTGATTATCGTTATGCTCCTGAAATCTCCAAGTCAAAGTATGCAAGAAGGGGTCCTTGTCATGCACAATAGATCGCTGGCGTTTCTAAAATATGTTAGATCGGATTTTTCAACGAAGAATCATGCTAATTTCGCTGATTCTAACTGATACCAACCTTACTTCATCCGTAATGCAATATTTTTTTCATGTGGTTTATTTGTTGTGTCCTTTTCTTCCCATACATACTTAATTATATCACTCAACTGAATTGAGATAGGCAAGAACTTGAATTTAATTAATTTGCCTTCATTCTTGGTGTTTAACAGCCAACTTTCTTTGGCCCCCAGAAACATCTTGAGGTTAATAGAAAGCATACCATTGGTTTACATTCGTTGAGACAAACGTGCTGAAGCCTATTTCGGATAATTTGCTTGTAAAACATTCCCCCCGCTGTCAAATGAAATAATCTGCAGTTGAGCAGCGTTTTATTTTTTGCCTCGACTATTTCTTAACAAGAAATATCATTTGCTGTGGTGTTGCATACATAACTCTATCTTGGTCGATATCTAATTTTCTACAGTGCTTTGTGTTTGCCTGATTCTAACTCTCCTGTAATGTCATAGTCTTTGGAATTATTATTTTTTTATATAACGAATAACTTTCGCTCACACACACTATTGATGCATTTTTATAATGATTTTTATATATAAATTCTTTTCTTCTACATTTGTTCAGTTTGTTTTTAAGTGGCGTTCAGTTTTCAAAATTTATTGTACATATAAAAATTTTATTTTTTCACATACAAAAAAGAATCATGAAATAATCATGTTGAGATGTGCTGTGGAAGAGAGAATGAGGCAGTTGAAGATGGACAGAGAAGAGGAAGATTTTTATAATTTATTTTTATTATTTGTAATGGACAAAGAAAAAACAGATTTTTTGTGAGTTAAAATTTCTATTATGCCATGGAAATTTTTATTTGTGGTCGATGGACGTTCTTTACTTTTAGTCTTAAAATATTTTCTTAACAGCTATTTTATGAAGAAAATACGGACATTTTGTAACTATGGAAACCGTGATGAAATCTATTTTAAACGTTTTCCGAGTCATCAGCAACAATATATTCTGAATACATCAATCATGACTGTTTCAAACCTTTTTTTTTTCGGTAAAAGCAATAAGCTTCCCAGAATCTATTTTTTAAATCCATCTAAATGGGTGGGACACAATATCTCTTCATCAAATTTTTAATTTATTTCCTTTTCTCTCCATTGAGTCTGGGATAATGACTTTTGGCTCCCACCCCCACCTTAAACTGAGGATCTGAAAGAAGGGAATGGAAATATCTACTGTGCAAATTGTTCATTGGTATAAATTAAAGCCCCTCTCTTCGCTGAATCGCGTCGTTTTTCAGCGAACTGCGCATTGGACAGGACCAATTTTCCGTCTGTCCCTATGCATTCCTTCAATTGGCTTAAAAGTGTTCCTCTTTGTGCTTTTTGGCGCAAAAATATTTTTTTTCCCTCTTCTGGCGATAATAATGTTTCGCAATCATTTTTCATTTCCCCTGAGAAGATGTAATACAAATATGCCCTCATCGAACCCACTCCAGGACGGGTTTTAATGAAATTTTCAAGTGGGGAGGACTTACTGCGGCATATGTTCTGTATCAGTCCGTTATCGAATTCTTGCCCTCGATCGAAAGCAATTAAACTCGGTAACCCAGTGTTCAGTGATTTCTAAAGAAAAGAATGTTACTTCGTAGTATGTGTCTTCAGCATATAATTTGTGTTTTTCTTCTTCCATGGTTCTCTGGCGAAAATTGCAGTGGATTTTTTGGTATCTCATAATTAAAGATGAAATATAATTTGCTTATTGTGTATTTGTGATATGCTTTTGTACTGTATTATCATTTTTCATTAAAAAAAGTTCAGAAAATATTGTTCAACCTTTTTTTAAACTATAAAGAATGCTTGCATAGAAATATTTTTAGTGTTTGTACTACGATTAAAATGTGTACTTACTACGATTATTATATATTTTTTGGGGACCTTAAAATTTTTTTTGTTTCACATTATTTATATCTATGTTCAATTACTACTGGATATTAATCACGAATATTTTTAAAGATATTTTATTTTAATGAATTATTATAATAATGAATATATTTAGGGATGCGGTGGATATCATTGGAGCGTGTTATGGTTCCTGATAGCTCTCTCTTTGTCGTCATGTTTAGCATTAAACTAAAAAGGTTTCTTTTTGTTTTTGAAGCATAGAAAATCGCTCTTTTCTTAGAAAATTTTAGTTTCTTGTATATTATAATATCGTTATATTATAATATACAAGTAACTAAAATTTTATTGTATTAGAGATTCCTTTTACACACACACTCACACTCACTCACTCACTCACACACACACACTAAGATTTGAGGTTGATCGATTTTTCTGAAATAATTACTTAAATGCTGATATTTTTTATTTTTTAGTTATATGTAATAAAAATATTTCCTTTGGTAGAGAAATTATCAAATCAAGATTATTTTAATAGAGTTTGTTGTGTGCGAATGGCTTGAAGAACATCTTGAGTATTTATGGCGCGTATTCTGCTTTTCGATTGAATCTGTGAACTTTTCGATTAGATCTGTCTACTTTGGATTAGATCTTAAATTGTGTAGAACCGTTTTCAAACATGTCAAGAGGAGAGATTTTGAAAACTTTGGAATATACTTATACTGGCCACTTCTTATGTAGAGGGCAGAAACCAACATCTCATTATTTAGCAACGGCCGTATTTAGACCGGCTCATTTCGCAGAAAATGGTTCCAGGATTATTTCTAGTTGGATAATTTTTTGATTTAAAATAGCTGAGTTGTATTTGATTCTATAGTTTTTGCATTTTAAAATTTATTTCTTATCTATTTTACATTCTTATTTGTTAATGATTTTAAAGCTTACTGTCCAAAGCAGTTTTTAAAATTTTTACTACGCATACTTTAAAAAGCTTATAGGATTTTCATGCTTTTCAAAAAATATTCTTAGAAGTTAAGACTTTTTATGAAACTAATTTTCTTTAAATTTTATTTTCCATTTAAAACATGAATTTTCATGTGTGACATACTAGTTAATGCAGTGCTCTGGTCTCATTTCTTCGATCGATTCCCCGCCGAGCTGGCAGCCGAATGGTTAGCGCTCTTGCCTTCGGTTCAACAGTTCGTGGGTTCGAATCCATGGATTGTTTGTAGTGGTTCGGAATCCAGTTTAAACCGTAGGTCCCGGTCTAATTAGCCCGCGTGTGCAAAAAAATGACCGTTGAGTGACAAACAAGTCAATCGATCGATTCCCATTTCGAATGCGAATGTTTGTATCATTTCCGAATTTATTTCAAAGAATATGTCTTGAGAGATCTAATTTACCATTGTGATTGGGAAGAGGCCTCCTATAACCAAACAACTAATTAATTGAGATCCGATTTTATAAATCTTTGTAGTGTTATAGTAATAATATTCAAAAATAAAATTTGTTCGGGGATTTGTTTGAAATTACTTCACATCGCATTTTGTTTTGGCGTACAGAAAAATAAACATATATACTAACATGGCATAATAGCAACTGCATCGGGAAAGAGATCACACTGCAGATTCTATAAAACGGGGCTTTTCTAAATTGCCCCGGTTGCGATTAAACTTGCCTTGGGAGTACACGTGGTGTGGGGTTCTTTTATATTTTATGATTTCTTACTTTTGGCCTTGTGAGAGAAAAATTGTTCGCTGAATTTACAGCTTTCACCTGTAGGCTTTTTTTCTTGACCTTTTCTAGAATTTTGACGTTCTTTTACATCAAACTTTCTTTTCCTCGAAAGTATTGGCTTTTGAGTCTTTCCATCGCCAACGAGGCGTGCGAGTAAAAACTTTCAGCACAAAACCACCGAAATATATCTCTACTTTTTCTTTCCCTCCTCTCGCTTTTATAGTTTCTGTGGCTGTATTACGTATTCCCGGCCTTATTGCCGTTTCTAAATCAGGATGAAATAGCTCTCCTCTGAAGCATAGTAATAGTTTAGCCCTTTACTACTACAGCAAAATGCACGCGAGTTGTTATTGAAAAACTAATCTCGGCTCTGAAGGTGAGTTCTCCGCAAAGATTCGCATTTTCGGTCTGGCCGTCTGAAAGCAATACCGATCCCTGCTCAACTGACTGCTCTTGCCATGTGCGTTTTTTCCAGTTTTCTTCATCCACACATAAGCCTCGTCATCGCCACACCATCCCCTGCCATTTGGGTAATGGTTTGGGCTTGCAAATGCTTACCGTTGCAATGAGCCTTTCTTGATTGCTTTCAACTTGTATTTTTTTTTCCAGCTAACCCCCACCTTGCAAAAATGGAAGCGAAATGTTTCTCGCTTTTCTTAACTCCAATGCACGCTATGTCACACTGATTTCGAATTTCAATCTTTATTGCTATTTAGTCCACCTGAATATTTTTCGATAGGGATTTGCAAGTATAAATCGTCTTGTTTGCAAAGTTGTCACTCCTTATGATTGCTTGTGCTTAGACTTTTTTTTTTATTTATTATTATTTACGTTTTGAATCCATTTTATTTATCGTGAAAAAAATCCAAATACGGAAGGAAAATGAATGAGTTGAAAAATTTCTGTGTGTGTGTGTGAAAAGGATTTTATCTTAATATTAGTTGAAGGATTTCGGAGTCATCTTGTTCATGGCACAACTTGCGAAAGAAAATGCTTTCCAAAGCTATGTTAGAATTAACATTCTGTTTCGTTCCCCACCACAACTCGCATAAACTGTGGAAATGAATTTGGCAATCTAATATTGACGTCGCACCCACCTGTTGATTATTAAAACATTTGGTAATATGAGTATGGTATATGTTTTATCGTGAACAAATTTTTTTACAACTATTTAGCAAAAGGACAAGAAGTTACTCTATCATTTCTTTATAAATAGTTATATTTATAAAAAGTATATTTTTAATATTGTTTACGATTATTAAAGTTCAGTTTGTTTGTTTTTGATTTTATTTTCATTAATTGTGGAGATTTTTAACTTTGGAAATTAAGACTCTTAATGATCAGATCGAATATATGCAATATACCCAGTGATTCGTGCCCTTTGAAATGATGAAGCAAAATAATTCCAAATAAAAATTAATTTGTTGAATAGAAAATGCTTACTTACAAGATAAGCTATTTTTTAATACAAGATTAGATTTATTTAGTTTATACAAGATAAGCTCATGAAGGCTTATACTTTCTACGTTCCATAATTTTCAGTGTTCAAGAAAAGAAAAATCCATTGAAAATGCTAATTATAAAGAAGTTTATCCTTGTTGAAACTTCTTTCATAACATTTATAAATACTAAATTTCATTGTAAGTATTAGTTCAAACTTTTTATATGATATTTTCTTTTCTCTATTATAGACTTTTATTGCTAAAGTTATCAAAAACTGATATTAATTAAACTGAATACTGGTTCGCCTTAACAATATTTAATTTCTATTATATTTGCTTTGAAATCGCAGATTAAATTGAGATAAGTTCGTTGTACAAAGAATAGAATCCCTTAGTATGCATTCCATTTGCTTAACTACTTACTTCAAGGTTTCTTTCTATAATTTTTTCCACCTGGATAAATAACTAAAGAAAAAGAGAAGATACAAAAGTAAGACTCTTATGAAATATTAAGGATTTAATAAAGTATATATACTTATATACTAGTTCAGGAATTAAAATTTCTCATAGCAGATTACACGCAGTAAAAAAGATGGTGCAGCACGATGAATTCCTTAGAAGACAAAAATTTCTGCACGATAATTGCTGAACTTATATAGCTGAATACTTCTTGGTCTGGTCGTCCATTCAAGGTTCACTTTCGCTCTTACAAATAGGATATTGGTAGTGGTTTAGGATCATTTTAAAAGACAGATTAAAAATTATAATCCTCGTTTGGAAACAAGTGACCATTGACGACAAATGAAATTTTCATAAGGATTGAAGTATTCATCTGATGCCTTACATATTATTGAACGCAACTATTTATTTTTTTTTTTTTTATCAGCTGTATGGATAAAAGGAATTTTGTGTTTGCTGTTCTCGAGTAGTTAAAAAAAAAAAAAAAAAGATGTCTTTTTAAAAGTCATTTATTTCGTTGAGTTCTTTGGGTGTAGATCTCTTCTTGGATTGCCAATATGTTACACATCAATTCGCCTTACCATTTTTTTTTAAACTTCAGGTCAACCAATGAAGAAAGACGATCTAAATATTTTGTTAAATAAACTTCTAACAACCTGCATTTTCTAATTCGAAACTGAGCGTTATGTTCCTAAATTTAGGTTTTAGCTTTTTCTGACCCGTTCGTAATTGTTTCAAATATACAACAAATATTGCAGACTGTTAATAATTGTGCACAGTTATAATAAATCGTATGCAAATACTATTAGTTTTATCATTTAAAAATTATTTTCCTATAAACGTTCTTAAAAACGTCGCAGTTATAATACAATCCAAAAATAAATAATAGCTTTTATTGGAAAACAAGGTAATTGCCAAATTTTTGTAAGAATGTCTAAATAAAATAATTTAATAAAGTTTTTGAAAAAATGTTAACATGTTTTCCATTAATTGCATAATGGGCGAAATTATATATTGAATAATCTGCGAAATCATAAAAGTAGTTTTTATATATTTATCAAAATTAATAACTATTAATTATCTTTGCTTAACACTGATCAAATCATGCTGATGTGAAAAACTAGTTTTTATAAAGTTATTTGTAACTTCGTCGTATTCTGTTATAGTCCCGTTGTATTTCTTCGTTCGGTAATCATTAAGATAAATGAGTAAAATTTAGCTTTTTTCTTATGCTAGAGAAGGGCTTACTCTATTGGAAGTTTACTTTTAACTCACGGATATAAAGTTGATTCAATTAAGTCTTATTATAAATATAGTCACACAGACTAGAACATTAAAATGGAAAATGAATTTACTATGTATATACACTGAGTTAAGATTTGTAAATAATCATAAAGTAAAAAGCTATTTTATAGAAAAACTATGGTAATTAGTGAAGGATAAATGTAATGTGAGAGAGTGGGGAAAAAAAATTTAAATATTAAGTTCTTAAGATAATTTTTTACTGGAAATCACATTGTTTGAAGATTTGGTACATTCAATAAAGTATATTTTTTAAATATTTTTTTAATATGCGTAGCTTATTTTTATTTATTTTCTAAGCGAATGAATAAAGTTATATCTTTCACAGAATAAAGTACTTTCTATTTGGGAAATTCATATGTTAAATTTTTAAGTTAAAATTTTTTCTTATTTTTTCATTTTGCTTCTAACCCCTTCATAACCGATTTTTGGAAAATGATTTTGTTCAATGTACTGTGAATTGAACCTATCTTAACGCTTATGCTCACCATCTGCTTAAATCATAAGTTTGAATTATATATATATATAATAAAAGTTTACTTTCTATAAAAAATAACGATATTAACTGGAAATCTAATTTCGTAGAAGTTTTGTGGAAGCCCGCCTTTCCCAATTTTCCTGAAGGTAATGCAATTTAGAATTACCTTTTCACTGTGTTGCCAGGGGCGACGAAGCATTCTGTACTAATGGCAAGACAAATGGCGTCTTGATTTGAAGAAGAAACTTTGTTTCGGAATTGCTGTTTTATGAATTTTACCGATCCCCACATGGTTAAATAAAGCTTGGATGTTTTGTTTCCCCTCCATTAAAAATACAAATATGGCTCTCTATAATCCAATGTTTCTTGTGTACTTTCCCCATTTATATATATTTTGAACTTGTATTACTTGTGGATTATCTTTCTTTCTTTGTAAGTTCCGAAATAGGAATGATTATATTTTTTCAATTTCCAAATCATGTTGAATGTAAGAAAAATAACTTTCTTCGAAAAGAATTTTTATTCGTAACTATTTCAACTAAAATATTTTGAAGTTTCATTAAAATGTAAGAAATTTTTATAATATTAAAATGTAAGAAATTTTTATATTTTAATAGTTAGAAAATAAAAGGATGATAGGAAATAATATTGATATAGAAATAAATCTTCATATGTGTTATTTCTTTATTTTTGTATTCTCTCTTTCTGCTCCTTATGACAAATATATCAGACATTTTTCAACGTAATAGATCTTTTTTTTTTTATTCGAAATATTTAAATTACCAAGTGTTGGTAAAAACAATACTTGCTAAAATGGCTTCTTTTCACATCAATGTCTTATGAAATCGCTCTTATTCGAAGATCTGTTTCGAAATTCTCAATTGCGTTGAAGAAACTGTTTCATTGTCCATTTCTTCACGCTTTTCTAATGCCATGATATCTTGAAAACTAAATCTTAATCTGTTTTATTTTCTTCGAAGCTTGAAATATCTATTTTATTGATTACTATATTTCAGACCATCTAACTGAACGGTTAGTTTTGTTTTTAGTTATATTTTTTCATAGAGTTAACATAATGATTGAAAAATATTAAGAGAGATCATCAAATGAGTCAAGCCTCAAGTAGATTTGTATTATTAATTTACTTTATTACATCTATTATATTAAAAATAGATGTAATAAAAAGTAAATTACATCTATTACACATCTATTATATTACTATATTATATATTACATATTTACTTTATTACATCTATTATATTAATAATAGAAGTAATAAAGTAAATTATATTATATATTAATATGACGACTTTTCCGAAATTTGTATATTACTCTTTTTAATAATATATTTTAACTTTGCGAATTTCTTTTATGATTGAACAAATGTATTTAAAAGTTCAGAATTATATCATGAGACAAAAGAAATAGATTTGATTAGGAATTAGATTATTTTATAAAATTGGAGTTTAGTATACGAAAACACACAGTGCTCTTTTCGATGCCTAGAAAATGTAGCCATTCTTATTTGTGTGTATATTCCCACTTGTATGACTTCGCACAAGTCTTATGGTTTATAATGTAAAACTCTTTTGAACATATCTATGTTTCATGAATTTTTAATACATGTGTCACAAGGAAAGAAATTTGTGTTTCTTAAGCACTTATTTCGCCAGATGTGCATGCAAGAAATAAGTAGAAATGTCGCAACCTATTACAGTTTTTGAGCAGTCGCTGAAATCTTGAATCTTAGAAATGAATTCACAATCCAGCATTTACTACTGTGACTACTGTAGTCTAGAGTCTCTAAATTTTAAAAAAAAAAAAAGGGAGAGAGGAAGCACACACAATTTTTTTATGATTCTGAATTGACTTGCTTATTTTGCTTGTCGAAAGTTCTTTTGTCTGTATTCAGAAATCGTCGTTCGTTTTACCTTATCGTTTATTACGGTATCGAATGAAGTCAACTAAATTCCATTTTCTTATTTAGCCTATTAGGTAATATTTATCTAGCGTAGCTTTTTCATTTTCCTTTTACGTTATAAAACTGAATCAACCTTATAGACCCCATTCGAATATACTCAATAGGAATTCTCCATTAAAATATTTCGTTTTCTTTATTTCATCTTGGTGTGATTTTGTGCATGTGACGTGTATGTGAATATGAATTCCATTTAACCCATCTAACCCTTTCAATTCTGAAGAAGATAACGGAAAATCTATTATGATGTAAAGCAATTGAATTAACTCCCTCTCTTTTTTATATTAAACAACTGGAATCATTGTTTCGTGATCTACTATTTTTATGCAATATCGATAGGTAAATAAGAAATAAAAAAATTCTCTTTAAAATATTAAAGATTTTTCGGAAATAGTTTAGAATTAAGATGCGCTCATTTTCACTTTTTTGTTGTTGTTCATAATATATTCGATTATTAATGTTCTATTACTTTATGTACATTTTTATATTTTACGATTCTTACTTCAATTAAATTTGGTTTAAAAGTGTTACACGTGGTTGTCATTGTGTTGGGTTTAGTTTCTTCAGATAATCGCAAAGTCACTGGGCATAATTTTTACTTTTTTTATTTGGGATAATTTTTAAATCAATTGAAATCTTTCAGTGTTTTTCAGTTCAATGATACATACACATTATTTTGAAATAAATCTCATTTCTTCCCCCCCCCCCTTTTTTTTTACGTTTTTATGCTGAAAGTTTTAGAACAAAAATTTAAAAAATGAATACGATCACCAAAGATCTGCATCGCTTTAAAAATTCCAAAAATAACCTTATGACAATAAACAGAAGCAAATAATAATAATAACTGACTCATAATTCTTGTCGATCTTAATTTCAATACTCAGCGTAAACGTAAAATGATATTTCGCTCCGCAAATAAATGAAGTTGGATCGATATTCTTGCATCAATCCGAATAATTAGAGCTACTAATGGTCATCGGCGCTGTGCATCTCCGCTGATAATTAGTAATGTATTCAGTTGTGCAAACCGTAATTGCTATTGATATTCAATACCTTGAGTCTCCTTCAGAGAAGTGGACTGAGGGGGAAGATAGCAATTCTCCCTCTTCACTTGGATGAAATAAGTACTTCTGAGGTTTGGTTTATAATGTCGCTGCAATCGTAGACCGTTGTGAGAAAGGAGCATGAATATTTTCTCATTTCCGTTTTATAGGTGGCAAAATTCTTTAATTATACCAATCAAATTTATTAACCGTAATCATGTAATAGCATGAATTATGTGAAATTCAGTTGTTCATGTCTTAAGTAATTTAAAACAGTTAATTTATATACATACAGTTTATGATGAATTATATTATTTTTGGTTCCATGATGTGAATATAGTTCACGCGCGTTTACTATGATGTTCATAGTACTTCAGTGACATTTATTTAATTTATATTTGGCTTATTTTAGTTTTTGTAAATTTATTTCTTTTTGTTGTAATAAAATAATTCCATTTCTGTGGTATGGGGATATTCATAATCTTTTGTTTTATATATTGAAGTTAAATATTAAATTTAAAATTTTGTTATGCTTATAATGATAAATGAAACAGTTTTTGAAATTGGAAGTATTTTTGAAATAAACATAATGAATAAAGCGCATTAATTTTGTTTTTATTTTTGATATTCTTTAGTTATATGAAAATTTTTCACGAAAAGCTCTATATTTTATAAGTTACAAAGATCTCCGCATAGTTTCCTCTGGCTAATTTTAACCATTAACTAGTTTGCATTCTCAAGAATAAAATGGATCGCCTATCATTTCAAACGCATTAAACCTTATGAACTACAAAACTTTTTCAAAAGAAAGTCATTAAACTTAAGGCATTAAACTAGATATTTTTGATGAAAAGTTTTCAGATTAAAATAACTATGTGAGGTTAAACCTCTATTCAATTTTGGCTTTCTAGATAGGTTTTATGTGCCACATTTAAAGAACTCTTATAAATATTCTTCGCTAAGAGGCGTTAACCGTCATCAATGTCCTTGGAACTTTTGAGGTATACATACAAATAATTTGGAGTGCAAAGAAGGAACGTTTATGAGATCATCTTTAAATTTAAAATCTACCATCCGTGTTTTGTGATTGCAAAAATACTTAAATATTAATTATGGTAATTTTGAATTTTTTTCTTTAAACAAGAATGTCGTTTGTAGAGTCATTTAACCACAATTCTAGAATTTAGAAAAGTTATTGATCCTAAGAATAATATGTAGCTACTTTCTAACTCTTTACTCGAGAATATTTATTTTTAGTTAATTACTAATAAATTATTTTTTGTTAGTATATAATAATTGTTTAAAGAAGGGAAACTATAATCCTTGTTTACATACAAATTTTATTCTTAAATTAGTATGGGAATTTAACTATCGTTTGAAAATAAAATTACTTATAAAAGAAACTTAAATTCTTCCGAACAGAATTCGTGTGGCTGTTGAATTTCAATAATGCAAGTGTAATAAATGTTTTTTTTTTTTAAGTATATTTATTTCATTATCACTCGAACTCTTAAAGTTGAATTTCCCAAATATTTTATTAAATATGATCTTAATTTTTTCTTTAAATTTCAAGAACAAATATTTTATATCAAAAGTAACTTCTGCCTGGTACATAGAAAAAGAAAATTTGACGATAGATGATAGTAAAGAGGGCAGAGGATCGACGATCCAGGGACTTCCACAACCAGCCAGCCGGCAACCACTCTATAATTAACAACATGATGTTGTGAATGTATATGTTGCCTTTAATCAGCATATAAATGATTTGGAAAGGTGTTGCCAAATATCAAAAGTCAAATATAATTGGCAGTGTTCCTTAAATTTTGTTTATAAACCAATTTCTTATTTTTAAAACTTGGTGTTGGAAGTTTTCGAAATCCTTAAACCGATTTGATAAGAAGAGTGTGTTATTGGCATTTTCTGTCTTTAGCCGTGACAAAGAATTATGGAAACTTTTTCTCCTTGGGGTTCGTTCAATTGATCAAACACTTTGACAATTTACTTTAAATGGCAAATTTCCTGCGAAAAATTAATGGCTACTCTTTAGTACTTTCTTTACATTATCACAATTATATTTTAAAATTAATGACTTAAAAAATTTTGACTTGCTACTAGAGTTTTTTTTTAAAATTTTAATCTTGAACACAAATGGGCAGTGGAAAATAGATATGTGAAATTAATTCTAATAAATCAGATAGCATTTTTTGAGAACTCGAAGACAAGTAACATTGTAGCTAAAATTATTTTGTTTTCTCCCTTTTTAAGTTACTATTATTTCTAATAAAAATAAAAAAAAAGATTTCTAAAAATAAACAGTTTTAAGAAAAAAATTATTAGAAAATTTTTCAGAAATATCGAGAAATTTGTCATAAAATTGGCAACATGCCCTTTTCATTTTCGATGACGAAATAGCGCAAATGTTCGATGATGGAGGCATGTTTGTTTCGACATCTAATATAAGAGTAACAGCTGAGCAAACAATCCATCTATTTCCAATTACCTTTCCTAGTTCAATGTGCTGGAAGAGGTAGAGCTCTACTGGGGAAAATCAACTATTGCGAAGATAATATTTTTTTTTTAACGTTCATTTCAGAAGAATCGTATTTTTATCATTGAATTACTATGAATATCGTTATGAGGCATTGTTCTCTGTTAAATGATTTTTCAACGAACGTTGTAAAATGTTTCGAAACAGTTTAATTTTATGAAAAGTTAAGTTATAACGAATGCAATTGCCATTAAAAATATATTTCCATGATAATTTCATATGATATTATTTTATAAGGTGTCTGTGTGTTAATAACCATACTGGAAATTCGTGATTATGTTTTAAATTCGTGATTATGTAAAGTCAAAACTAAGGGAAATGTTTTTTATATAATTATAATAATATATTACATATATTGGAAGAAAATGAGAAATATAAACTCATAAATGCTTCGTCGGTTCCTTGCAGGTGTATTGTCGGTCTATTTATATTTTACGATGGTCCTTAATTGTATTGGTATCGAACCCATATTTTCCGAATATACGAGCGGTGCCTTTCATCTCTAATCTACCTCGGCGCATTCAAATTGTAATGTGAAAAATCATGAGACCCTATTTTGTTTCTTAATCCATACAATAGCTCATAACTTATCTGGATTTTTACATGGAAAAACAGTCATTAAGTTTGTAATTAAGTCAAAAAGCTTTTTTTCTTCATTAATTTATTGCTCTCAAGCAATATGAATTATGTTAATAGTGTCAATTAAAATCTGTTTTATTATCATATTAACCACTTTCAAAAAAAAAAAAAAAAAAAAAGTTCTTCCGTAATCGTGTTCTTATGTTATGGGAAAAATATCTCAATATTTTTGCTGAAAAGACGTAATATTGATGGATTATTTGCTTGTAAATAGTATAATTGATTAATTAATTCAATGAATGTTTATGAGATACTAAACAAATAAATTTTATGACAGCATCGTATTAATTAAAGAAATGTATTCTATAACTTATTGGAAAATTGCTCTAAAAAACTTTTAAAAAAAAAGGAATTCGCCCTACTGAGAATTATTGAATTATTTTAAAAAGAAAAATGTGTAGATGTGTTTGAAACAATCTGATTATTCACTGTTTTTCAAATGCAAAATGAAATGAAAAATATTGTAATATTTAAACTTAAATTACCCGTAACGTTTTGAATATGAACATGTTAAAAAAAAGGCGGAATAGAGTTTTGTCTTTAGATGCATGTCATTAATTTTATATTTTTGAATAATGAATAACTTTTCTTATGTTATTAAATTATTTTTGAAATCGTGTGACGATTTGGTAGATGTTGAGAATTATTATAATTCAAATTTTCTTAAAAAGTTACATTCCACGCTATAAATGTTATAATATTTTATATCCTTACATATTATTTTGTCTTATTTTTAAACAAGTCCCAACAAACAATCTTAAACAAAGCATCTTGGTACTGGGAAATTCGGAGATGATAATTTTTCAACATTTTTTATCAATCAATGCGTTTTTGTACTACTCAATCAAATTTGGAATGTAAATAAAAATAAATAGTCAAATAACGATCATCTATGCAGATTCTACAAGTGTTCTATTGTTGTAGAAAGTAATTTTAGTTTTTAATTTTTCTGCAGTAATTTGTATACACGCAATTTATTTGCAATAAAATTATTTCTCTATGCAGGATACTGCAAAACTTTTATGGAATGAAGTTCATTGATTAATTTTGGGGATATTTGTCTAAAATTATAATGAAAAATGTTTTAATGATTTCCCGTACTTAAGAAATTTGACTTTCCTTGGATCACGTGATTCGTTACGAATTTTTTTTCAATCTATCATTATGGATTGGATATAGATATGAATAATATTTGTAAATTTTTATTTCTTCCTAAAATGATGCGAATTTTGTTTTGCTTATGTTCTTTGAGAAGTGTTTATTTAAATTTCAACAGAAATATATTTCTGTTCTACGCTATTAAAGTCCAATGAAAATGGATGCATTAATTGTTAAGTGCTCTTTATAAGGAATTGTGAATTTAATGAAGCTCGTTTACTATGCGAGTAAGTCAGTGTTTCTTATTTAGCGCCAAACAGCAAAAATGTTCTTTCCTGCCAGACACTTGCCTTTTTAATGAGAAGTCATTAGCATAGCTACCTAGTATATATTAAGCTAATTTTTTAAAATAGTTGAAAAATTTGTTTTGAATTAGCTAACTGTATGAAAAACGAAATGTTACTTTTTCTGAAGCTAATTAGAACAATTCGCTTTATATGAATTTTCGGAAGAACGATATTTTAAAATATCATTGTATGTGTGTATATATATACTAAATCTCTTTAAAAATAAAAGAAAATTTGCATCTTGAGAAAAATTTTAAATCGTAACAGCATTAACAGTCATTTGTGTAGTATTAATGAGCCTTAATGTTATAATTTTTTATCATTATCATTCTAACAATCACTCTTTAATTGCTTATTTGGAATTTTCGGAAATCATTAATTTTATGAGTAAATAATAATTTTAATTATTTCAAATATCAAATAAGTTGATTATTTCAAGTAACTTTTCTGAATGAATCTGAAAGATATGCGTAACAATTAAAATAGAATTTACTATATAATTTTTATAGGTCTCCATCTCTATGACGCAATAAAAACCAGGTTGCCAGATACATAAGAAAATCGGCCAAAAAAAAAAAATCGCCAAACTCAGAATTTGGTTTTCTGGATTATACGGCACCTGTGCTTGGTCCAGAATCAATTTTAACCATAAATTCTCCTCAAAATAAGCATTTGTGCAAAAAAAAAAAAAAAGGAAAACCATTAAAAGAATTATAGGAAAAGATTACGATGAGATGATTAATTTTGTCATATTATTTCAATGGATATGTTTTTTAATCTGCAAAATATGATATAATTGAAAGTCTTAAAGATGCTGTACATTATTTGAAATCTCAAAAGCTTATTGATCGAAGCGATAACTGAAGCCGTAAATTAAAAGTTTATTAAAAAGCCTTGTTTTATTTATTTTATATTTCCTGTATTTCCAAATTCAACAAGTGTTAAATTTGGAAATCCAGGAAATATAAATTTCTCAAATAATTTTCTTACAAACTTGCTTTATAATAAACGATTCTTCTACAATAACTTCCAAATTGAAACATACATCATTTCTTTTTTCACCTCCTAATGCATTTATATACGCAATTCTAAAATATTTATTTTGAGTATTATTTTTATAACATTCTGTATTACGAATTTGAGAAATTAGAAATCGTAATGTCTTTGAAATTATTTTATATAGAAGAATTGGAGATAAACTGCGCTTCGAATTTAATTGCTAATTTTTACAATGCTTTTTCCTAACTTTTTGTTTTTGAAAACTGCACCAATACAACTAAAATGATGTTATAAGAATTGATTGGAATTTTTTTCTATTTATACATTTTTCTAGTTAATATGAATAAACTATCACAATCCTTTTTTTAAAGAATAATTCATTTAAAATGATTTTCCATAATTTGTGTGTACATCTCAAAAAAGGAGGGAAAAGATATTTAAAAGTATTAACAATACTGCTTCAAGTAGTTTGGGTTCTCTTTTCGGGGAAAAAAAATGACAATGAAAAGTTTTAGTTAAGTGTAAATTGCATTGAAACATAATCCTTAGGCAAAGAAAAATGATCTACTGTCATGATTGTCACCTTTGATATCTAGATAAGAAACTTTACGTCAAATCCTCGTGAGATTGATATGTGGAAAGGAAACATTTTGTCTGATATATATTGATAGAATCTTCGACTTCCGCAGATAATTCAGTGATGTAATGGCCTATAAATTGAAAATTAATATGAAGACGGTCCCCCTCTCTCTCTCTTGTCAGTGTTTCGTTATCTCTGAGGCAGAAGGAAATTGCGAGGCCCGCAGGTGTTTTCCTCTTGTCCTCCTCCGCTGTTTTGTTTGGGCTCTTGTATAATCGACATATTGTATCGTGGCGATGTGTGTGCTCGCTATGTCGTCGTACTTGTACCTGTGTATTCAATCGGAATTTTTCCGCGTGGATGCCCGAAATGCGGATTGAGGACGGACCCCCAGCCGGGGATGCCCGGCAGAAAGAAGAAAAGGAAGATAAACAGGTGAGTTTGGGATGACGTCATTCCTCGTGCCTGTCCTACCATGCCGCATGAGAAGATACACCAGGTCTTCCTTACGAATGAACGATTCACTTATACCTAATGAGCGAAATGAAAATTTCATCTGATTGCTTGCTTAATCAGCATTTTTCACCCTATTTAGTTGCTTAATCAAGGAAGCCAATTTATTCCGAGTGCTGTTATATTCCGATTTATGCACGATTATCACTCTATTCCTATTTGCGACAAAAATTTAAAATTATTTTTTTTAATTACAATAACTGTAGATTTTACTTCCTAACATATACATTTGAAGAAAGATTTTTTAATATTTATAATTTATATATTTATTTGTAACTTCTCGGATTTCATGTTTGCTTATTTATTTTTTATTTATTTTTTGCTCAAATTTAAAACCATTAACACTATAATTTTGTAAAATATGTGTAGTTTTCCACTTAATTTTTTATGAAAGTAATTGATAAATATATGTATTATTTTTATGTTATGAAATAATTATGTATGATTTAAAAGTTTATTATTTTTAAATAATTCATAAATTTGCTTGTATTCTGATATGAATCATTCTTGTTCTCTCTTGTTATACTTAAGAAACACTTGTACATAATATAATAATTATACATAAAAAATAAAAACAACTAGTGCATTTGTAACTAGGATTTTTCTAAATTTATTGATACTTTAATAATGATGGAATTTCTGATTTGTTTCTCCACCATGGTCTTTATAATAGGAAAATCGAAATTGTTTTTTAATTTATATGTATACTTTTATTTTTATTAAATCTTTCAATTTCTTTTTTTATGCCAATTAGTTGAGTGTAAATAATGCTCTTAAAAATCCTTAAGTTGTTTTTATTGATTACATATAAATATTGTAAGTGTGCAAAATTTTTTTCTATTCATTAATTTTCTCCCCTTTCTCTCTTCTTCTTTTGTTCAAATCAAATATAACATCTTTGTTATGAAAATTTTTCCAATCTAATATTTCTTTTATTAATATTAGATTTATATCTTAAAACACTATTTTTACTATTTCTGCTGTCATAAACGTACAGAAAAGATGAAAATTTTATTCACAAGATAAAGGTTATAATAGTTTTTTTTTCTTTTTAACTTTTAGTTTTGGGAATTTTTAACCAAAAATTTAATATTAGTTATCTTTCTGTGTAACGTTCATGGCATTTAGTGTAGTCGTTTAAAAGAAATTGATTGTTTTCATATTTTTGATAGTAAGCAAAATTTTTAAAAAAAGAAATTATATTTTTTTTCTTCATTCTTAGCAATTTAGCGCTAATTTTCCAAGTGGTGTAAAGTTTTACAGGACAGAAGTAAAAATCATTACAATTAAGTAAAATCAGTATTGTGATCAAAATTCCAGATAATTAAGTATCTGCACAAATTTTAATTTGACAAATAAAAATAATTAAGTCGATATTTTCAATATTTATATAACTTCCAACTACGTACATCTGATGGAGTGATACTTGGGAATTTTCCCGAATGTAATTTTTTAAGGTACGAGAAGACTGCCCATTGTGTGAATGAAAAGTCATTTCGGAGTGAAAAGAAACAGTTTTTCATGTTTTACAATTGTTTTATCACATATTTTTTGCACATTTACAGTACCATGAAATTTTTTAACTTCATTAATTTTAGAATTTCAAGGTTAAACTGTGAAAAAAGAATACAAGAAGAAAATATTTATCTTTATAAAACTCGTATCTCAAGAGATTCATTTGCTTTAGTTGTTGCAATATAATATATTCTAAATAATCTATTGTTACTATTTTCTATCGTATTTTACTTAAGTCCTATTTATGTTGATGTTCTTTCGCAAATTTCTATCGTGATTATTATTAATAATTTTTTTTTCTATTTCAAAAGTTTTAAAAATTATCCATTTATTTATTTTATGGCGAAATCATTAAAAGTTATCAGAGTAAACTAATAATATCAGAATTTTTACTGATCTTTCACTATTGATTATAAATTTTTACAAACATAATTTTCTTCTGTAAAACAGTATTTTTTATTCTTTTTTTCCACTATCTGTTTATTCCATGTCATCAAAAATTTCCCACAATGTACTTCATACAGTTACTTTCTTTTCGTTTTTTTTTTTTTTTTTTTTTTTTTTTGATTGATGGGTAATAAAGCGCGTGCATAATTAGTTATTTCCTGTCCTCCAAGCCAGGTAATTTTTCATGGAAAATTACGCGTTTCTAGACAACGAAATAATTTTTCATTTTTCAAAAGTGAACGTCGACGAACGGTAGTGAAATATAAAAGAATTAATGCAGTTAGTTGAAGGAAAGGAAACTTCACACTTGGTGTCTACGCCGTACTTTCGTGAATAATGAGAAATCTCGTAAAAATGTAAAATTGTACTCTTTTAACATTAGAAGAATTAATATTCTTGGAATCTAAATTTATGGATTATATATATATATATATATATATATATATATATATATATATATATATATATATATATATATATATATATATATATATATATATATGTATATATATATATATATGTATATATATATATATATATATATATATATATATATATATATATATATATATATATATATATATATATATATATATATATATATATATATATATATATATGTATATATATATATATATATATATATATATATATATATATATATATATATATATATATATATATATATATATATATATATATATATATATATATATATATATATATATATATATATATATATATATATATATATATATATATATATATATATATATATATATATATATATATATATATATATATATATATATATATATATATATATATATATATATATATATATATATATATATATATATATATATATATATATATATATATATATATATATATATATATATATATATATATATATATATATATATATATATATATATATATATATATATGTATATATATATATATATATATATATATATATGTATATATATATATATATATATATGTATATATATATATATATATATATATATATATATATATATATATATATATATATATATATATATATATATATATATATATATATATATATATATATATATATATATATATATATATGTATATATATATATATATATATATATATATATATATATATATATATATATATATATATATATATATATATATATATATATATATATATATATATATATGTATATATATATATATATATAGTACACACAGCTTGAAGATTAGTTCTTAGAATTGACAGAAATATCATCAGGGTTTTATGTAAACTCTTATTAATTTTGGACGAAATCTGCAGAGGAGAAAAATAGGCAGCTTCACAAATAGAAAATTTTGTTTTTTCTTGGAATCTCGAGTTCTTTAAGTTATATTGTGTACTAAATAAATTCAATGTATGTCTGATAAGCAGACCTAAAACGTACATAATGTAGCCTTAAAATGTCACAAAATTAAATTTTATTAAAAATTTTTTTATCTGTACTCAGCATAGCAAGCCGCTAACTTACGCTCACCATGGCTGCCAATAGAAAACGTGCTAATAACTTTCGGGAGAAATTTCTGATTCGGAAAAATGACTCTATATGTGTTGGTGTACTACAATTTTTTTTTTTAATTTTCTTTAAAAACTATTTTACACCACGAATTATACCTCATTTATCAATTGCATAAAAGCAAATCGCTGGGAATAATATAAAATATTCTATTTTGTCCGGAAATTATTAAAGCTGTGATTCTATTTGTTTTTTCTCTTTCCACATATTTGCAGATGGCATTGTCGTATTCACAAAAACTATATTTTTCGAAAAATGTGGGAAAAAAATATAAATGTCGTTTCTTAAAAAATATTTGTAGAAATGTAGAACGAAGGGTGGTATCTGATGGTAGGTATTGTACATATTTTTTCGCTAATTCTACGCAAAGAGGATAATTTTAAAAAGAAGGAAAGTGAACCACATCTCCCAGCTTTTGTAAAGCAATCACAACTTTGGGGCTGTGTCCATCGTTAAATTAGCAACATGACAGTGAATTAGAATTAGTTAATTGCCATTTAAATCAATTAAAAAAGTTTTAATTAAAATTTCCAAATGCAGCATAATTTATATTTCAAGTTAGAATAATTTTTTTTCCTTAATATAACTTGGACAGAAATTCGACGAAAACTCAGAACAGAGATTTTATTTATATAGATTTGGAAATAATAGAAATACAAATTTAGATGATAACCACAACTTTGAATCATATTATCTACCCTTAACTCAAATCGTTTGAAGTGTAATTTATGAGTTTTCTTTTAATTAGAATTAAATAAAAATAATTCGAAAATAATTAAACTTTTGAATATGAATTGCCTAATTAACTATACTTCTCAAAAATTAACGTAATCTTATTGACTAACTTAACATTGACGTATCATTTATCTTAGCAATTTTTTCAGTTTATGAATATTATATTAATCTTGTTTGTAGAATTGTTTTGGTGATCATTCTATGTGATTATTTTTAAGTTAAGTAAGGTGGCAACAGTGAGCTTAAAATTTCTAGAAAACATTACTTGATTTGCTATTCATTATTTTATGTTTGTAAATAAACATAAAATAATGATGAACTTTCGAGTGGTAAAAAAATGCAAACAAAATGTATGCAATTTATATAAACTAAAATGTTTATTCAGAAAAAAAGAATATTTTTGGTAATCGTTTGTTCATTCTGTTTTATTAATCTTAAATCAGTTTAAACAGAGTTTTTATAAAAATATGCTTATTTTTCTTTTCGTAATTATGCTTACATTTTATCCTATATTTAATATTAAGTTCCATATCTTACATTTTATATTTCTGAAAGTGAAAGAGTTGAATTTAAGATTTTATTTACGCTCCAATTTTTTATTATTTTAGAATAGATTTTCTGTATAGCAAGTCTACAAATTCTAGATTTTACATTTTATACTTGTATAGAGAACCGTAGGATGTAAGGAAGAAACATTCGAAGTTAAAATTATTTTTCATGTGGCCTTCTTTTGCATAATATGTTTAACTTTAATTAATTCTTTCAATATTAACTTGAAAAATTTTATTTTATCTCACGTTTTAATTTTAGACAACTATGAAACTGCAGAACTAAAGGTTTGAATACAAGATAAATTCTGACGAACCCCATTTTTAGAAATTCTGAAACATAATTTTTAAAATTTTCCATAAATATACTGCGATTGCTTGAAAAGACTGATATATTTTTATTTATTACGTATATGTTTTATAAAGATTTACTTCTTCATCGAATTGGAAAAAAAAATGTTAAATTGCTTCTTTTGGATTTTGATATATTAACTTCCTCTTCTTGTTTAATTTTGATAACGCTAGTTTTTCATCAAGTGATATAATAAAAAGAAAACTATGACGCGTTGTACCGTACTTCCTTTATTTTTTTCATTTCCTCTTATGGATAGTTTTTTTTTTTTTTTTTTTTTTTTTTTTAAAAAAATTTAGAGTGAACAGCTGCAACACTTGAAAAAATGTGAATGATTATGTCGTCATTCTTTTTTTAGTAAACTTCCAAAAATTAGCGGGAATTTCTTTGTTCTTACAATCAATCGTATTACTAAAGAACTGACATTCATAATTTTTTTTAATTTTTATTTTACTTAGTATGAATTTTTTAGTTATTTATTCTTGAAACATTGTATTTTTTAAAAATTGCAGTATTCGTACTCGCAATATCACAAAAGAATGTCTTAAAAAATTGAAATATCTTTCTGCTTTTATATTTTAGTATACATTAAGTTTTGAAAATATTTTTATCGTTTTAAAACATTTTTCTTGGAATTACTGAATCCAGAATGAATATGCTAAAAGTTCTTGATCATCCGTAGCATTACTATTTCTTTCTAGGAATTGAATGTTTAGGATTGTTTTATGCATATATTTTTTTAAATTTATTCCATCATTAGCATGATTATCAGGCAGAACTAAGAAAAATTGTTCGTTCATTCTGTTTTGAAGAAAAATACTTTCATGTAATAAAATGTGGAGAAAAAACTGATATATATTAACTGCAACCGCGCCTAGTTGATGATTTTGGATAAATTTTCCGAAATTTAAGCTTTTTTCCCCTAAAAATTGGCAGAATTAATTTCTATCCCGATTATTTTGACCGAGATTCGGTTGCGAGAAAATATATAAATTTGAAATGAGTTGTATTGATGTATTCAAATTAAGATATTAGAATTTGTGTAGGAAGGAAATGCTTGTTACATTGTCTTTACATCGCAAATTAAATACTAGCATTAAGCAAATTTCTGGGTCCTTCTAAAAACATCCCCACCTTTACTCAATTGACTAAATTACAAATTGACTAATTTTACAAAATTATAATATGTAATTTTTGTGTAAAATTGTTGTAATAATTAGAAATACGTATAATTGTAGTTTTACTGTATTTATAATATTTTTGTACAAAATTATGTATGCTACAAAACTACTTTACTTATCCAGATTGTTTTAATTAAAACTTGGCTATGAAAAAATAATGATGGTGAGCGAAATAAACTATTTTTGAGGAAGCAGTGGTACAATATAGTATTTATTACTTATATAGACAAAATGTGCAAGCTATATATATTGTTTTTGTAATCATTACGCTCATATTTTCTTTTGGGAAAGTAGGAAAGTAATGACTTTGTCCAATAATTATCCAGATACTGATTGCTTTTATTTGATGTTGGTAATAATTTTTCTACCTAAAAAAAAAAAGTTTTGAATTTATCACCCTTTTGAAGAGATTTTATTATTTAGGGAATCGATTTGAAAGTTTAAAAACACATTTCCTTGGTATTGGGTCTCTCCATACTTGCTGTGTCCAATCTGCTTGGGCCGTCGTATTTCACAACTTTCTATCATCTCTGTTGCTTTTCATCGTTTGAGTTGGCGATAATAAATTTCCTGTGTTATATCGCCAGTATTTCTCTTGAACTAGTAATCCCCTCCTACCATTTGATAGGAAGTTATTGTGCCGACCAAATTGACTCTAGTATTTTCTCCTCCCTGCTTGAAACTCGTTGCGAGACGTTGTCATGGCAACTACTGAGGAGGAATTTTCCGAGTTTCAAGGGTGCTGCACATCAACAAGTCACGCTTCCCTCGCTTTCTCGATCGTTCCCTAAAACGTAGCGATATTTTCACGAATTTTAAATCGTGTATACTTTTCTCCCTGTGTATCGATCCCGACCATTTCTTTTTTTCCCCCTATCTCGACAGCAAAAATTTCGCTCATCTTTTGAATTTGGAAAATGACTCGCTCATACGTGAGCGCAGTGTTCTGCTCGTAAATATGTCGAAGTAGTTGTGTGATTTCGAAAATGTTCTATTTCCTATTTTTTTTCCCCTGAAAAGAAAAAACGTGTATAGAAAAAAAAATTTTTTTTTTTTTCTTGTCTAGGGAGAAGAATTTCGAAAAAGTCTAGAAATCGAATTTCATTATGCAGGTTTCAAACTTGAAGCAATTTAAGTATTTAATTATGCACGAAATTTAATAAGGAGAGGTCGAGAAATTATAATTTCGACTCCTGGTGAAAGAAAATAGGGAATCCTGTATCGTACTAATTTAAAGTTCAAGGGAAAAGTAAAGGAAAGAGTCAGCAAATTTTTATATATCCTTATAGGAAAATAAAAATATATTTCTTTGAATTATATATTACGTGGAAGCTATAGGCTTTTTATACATTTTAAAAACCTGATTTTTTTATAACACAGTTGTTAATTTTGAATGTTTATACCCTATTTATTCTTTTCTCATAATATATTAAAAATCATGACGCCCTGTTCAAAATATTAGAAATTTGATTTAATTTTTTTTATTGAATCATAATTACTAAATATCTAAATATATATTCGTTAGATTGGATACATTTATTTTCATGAAATGTAGAGGGAAATCAAAATATAAATCATGCAACATAACTTTAAAAGATAAAGGAGACTTTTGTATCATGTTGTTCAATAATCTTTAAAAATTAAAAATTTCTTTTTAACTTTATTCGTCAAAACTTTTAACACAGAATTTTAATGAAACATACTTTTATGCTTTATTTGTTGTAACAAATAATTATGGGAAATTTAAGCTAATTATTTTTCAAATATATTCATTGTGTAATATATTCTGTTATTTACATTTAGTGCATGCGAAAGAAATGATTAAACAATAAACATATGTTCATGTTTCTGGATCCTATTAATTTTTATACGGATAATGGAAATGCTACGGAACAAAACGAAGACAATATTTTGTTTTTCCCAAATAATGCTCTGCATTTTAAGGAATAGAAAGAAATATGCGCTGTCATTGAGAAATAACATAAAAATTGAATTTATAAAAAAAATTGTCTCTTTTCAATTTTTTGTGTTAAACACTGCAAGGGTGATATATGATAAGGGATATATATATGTTAAAATGAAGTACCTTAAAAGAAGTACAAATTACATTGCCAATAAATCGTTCATTGATGATCATTTTTACTTTCATATCAAAATGATTTTTATAATCTTTTTGTGTGAAATTCGTTGTGAATCTTGGCAGTTAGTTGGAATAAAAAAATTTATTTAAGTTTTTTACGAGTTTTGAATTTATATCCCCCTATTAGTAATATAAATCCTTTTTCTTGGTAGTTTATTTTATTTTTTTTAAAAAGTTAATTGGGATCAGAGTTTTCAATTCTTTTATCTAGAACAGCACTCTACATTCGTTTCTTGATTTTTCCATCTGACAAATGTTTGGCTTTTAAAGTTCTGCAGTTTGTGGGTTCAAATCAAACTTCTATAATAAATGTTTATAATTTTTAAGAACGGACAAGAGCTATAAATTATGTTTGTTTTAACTTCCGTTTGTAAAATATGAGCTTAATATTTTTATAACTTTAAATGAAATCATTTCTACAAATACCAGGTTTGCAGGCATAGAAATCGTGTCAACTTTTCTTAGAACTTTTAACGTTCAATTTTTAATGTAATGGATATATAGCACCATTTTATATTTACAAAGGAATAAGAATTCAGAAATCTGTAATAAAATGATATGATATCATTCATATGATACATGATGAATGCATACATATTTTAGTTTAAAATGAAACATGATTATAAAGATTATTAATTCAAGAAATAACTTGCTTACCCTAGTGTGCATTTGCTTTTTTAAGTATAAGATTACATAATTTGGAAGAAAGATTATTTCTTGTAGCATAGGATTTTATAGTTTTAAATATATTTAATAATGATTGTTTTTATTTTAGGGCCGAAATTCTTCCGGGAAGAAAAAGAGTACATCCAAAGAAGGTCAGCTAAGAAATGTTTCTTATTTTTATAATTTATGTATTTATTTTAAGTTTTATAAAAAATTTCCATGATAAATGAATTTTTTATGCTAGCTTTAAAAGTTTTTAAAACAAGATTTATCTGTGTAAACAAATATTGACTTACTCAGAAGGTTTGTATTAACATTATTGTTATGGAAATAATTATTATAAATCTAGTGGTTGTCAGAAATGGATTTTGTATAAATGCAGTATAATGAAAGCAAATAACTATTTTAAGTTGAATTCAATCAAGACACCTGTTTGGTTTAAATTTTGTAGAATTCCTATTCTTAGAGAGAAAGCTCCTATTTTACTTTTCAAATGAATGAAAAATAAAAGTTGGATAATGTTGATTGCATTTAACAAAAGGTTTTATAATTTACATTTGTATTGTGTGCAACAATATTTCTGTAGAAAGGAAAAGCAATGGGCAGCAAGAATATCTCCATATTTAACAATGCTCTAGAATTTGTAATGTATTTGCTTTAAATCAATTTTGTTAAAAATTCCGCTGGAATGTGTTTTGCATATTAAGAAAATAGAAAAATTCTGTAACCTGTGATATAATACCTCTACAGACATAAGTTGATCTCTCTTTTTTTCCTCCATTTTTATCATGAAAGTTTATATATAGGGTTCATATTTCCAAAAGTAATTTTCGTAAAGTTTTTTATTTTTCGTTCCATTTTTATTTAAATAAATTTATATAACAGTTTTCGATTTAATAATAACTTCTTAGGTGTTAAAAGCTAGTGTAAGAGAGAATAATGCTTTTATAAAAATAAGTTCGGTTTCAGATTATATTTGTATTTATTTAATTACTGAATGTATTTTTCTCTCTCTTTTGGCAGTAGTTTGTTTTGGCAAGAATAGATTAAGTGATTTTTCCATTCCATTATAAATCTGATTTTGTAGATTCTGTTTTTTATAGCATTTTTTGTTGTAAATATGAATAAAACAAATAAAATGGAAGTAAGCTTTCTTGGTGTATTTAAATGTTAACTTTTAAATATTTGTTTATCACAGATTCCTATTTATATATATTTATATTATGTGCACTATATAAATTACTATTAATAAGTTTGTGTTGTAAATATCGATACTCAATTACTTCGAGCCGAGTATATATCGGAATGGTTTGCATTCTGGCTTTTGATTCTACAGTTTGTTGGTTCGAATCCTGCCTTGGACTTGGGTGTATGTGGTAGTTCGGAGCCATCTTTAAACTGTATATCTCGGTCTAATTAATCCTCGCGTGCATAAAATGACAGCTCAGCTACAAATAATCAAACCATTTATTTCGAATATTAAAAATTGGTAGCTAGTTTGAAGTACAGAGTTTGTACTTCAATTAGCTATTCTGACACTCTTCTTTCTTTTAACTATATATATATTTTAACTATATATATATATATATATATATATATATATATATATATATATATATATATATATATATATATATATATATATACTTTAAGTTTAAATTAGCCTTAACTTTCAGTTGAAAATTTGTACGTACTTTCTTCGAAGAAATTTTGATTTTGAAAATATTGATGATTATTTATTATTACTCTCTATTCAAAAAATAATTTCACACACTGAAATGGGCTTTCAAATATTGATGAGCTAAAATGAACTTTATGGAAGTATAACACGTTTTAAATTTCTCTTTAGTTACAGAAATTATTGAATATTAAAATGGATTCCTTCCTTCCACTTTAAAATAAATTTTCAATCGACAGCGTAGTGGAAGAAAACTTACTCTTAAGTTGCAGTGTATGAAAAATATATTTTTAAAAATCAAAACATATAACAAATATCGATATATATATATATATATATATATATGTATATATATATATATATATATATATATACACACACACCATGGAGAAAGTAGAATGATGTGCGAATTACAATGCGGCAAATGTTTTTTTTTTTCCCCTTTACTCCCAACTTTTGCGCAATTTTAAACGGAAGAAAATATAGTATTTGTTTCTTGAAATGAGAAGCGTTTCGGAGTTGAGAATGTTACATCAGTTAAATTAATTACATGGCTGTTTGAACACCTTTACATGGAGTTTAAGCTGGCGTTAATTATATTTTAAATTAATTAAACGCACCGTAGTCAAGAGTTAGAAATGTAAAACAGTTTTTGTTTTAAGTTAGCCAAAAATCGGTATTTGATGAAAGTTTCCCTCGATTCCGTTCCGCCGTTCTCACGTGAATTCTGAACGAAAATTCGGTGGTCAAATGATACAAGGGTTTTGTTTATATAAAATATTATTTTCCCTTCCCCCCTTCCCCTTAATATGAGCTGTTCCGAGACGAGCTGGTAGCGAGTTAGCGTTCTTGACTTAGGTTAAACAATTCATGGGTTCGAATTCTACCTTAGGCTCGGATGTTCATAGTGCTTCAAAATACGCTTTATAACTTAGATCCAGCTCTTCGTATCCCTTATGTGTAAACACAAATCAAACTAAATTGAACTATTCTGAAAAAAATAGTGATCCATTTGTTTTTAATGAGTCGCTTCTTTATATGATGATTGTTTTTTTATTTATTTATTTTTTTTTTATTTTATTTTTTTTTATCAAATGTAGGGAAACCCTATTCTAAGAATTAAGTAAAACTGAATGTTTGAATATGGATTTTTGTTGTTTGTTTCAACTTTTTTTTTTGTGTAACTAAGTCTTTATTATGTACATATTTATTTATTTGTATCAGAATATATTACAATATTTTGCAATAACTTTTTAAGTGAGAATGTTTGATGAGATTGTAATTTTATTTCATATTTCTTATTATAAATATATATAATTACTTTTTTTCTTAGTAATATATATTAATGGAATATTATTTTTATACTTTAACCAGTTTTTAGAGTATTTTGTAATGGGAGTTTTTATATAGGGGGAGAATATTCATTAAAATTGAAAAATGAATTTTTGTTCACATTAGTTTTCTAATACTCTTAGAATAAATGTTATTCAAAATTATAGAATTGAACAAAAAATCATCTTTAAATAATGTTTTCATTTCTAATATTTTGGTTAATGATTATACATTATCATATTTTATGTAATTATAGAATGTGTTATGAGTATTTTGTATTTATTTACTTAATTATTATGTGGTTCTCTGAATCTGATTTCTAATTTAGGATTTCTTGATCAAACTTTATATCAATGGCTTTTATATTAATTAATTCTTCCTAAAAACAGTTTCATTAGATTAATCTAAAAATATGTGAATCATTTTTCTTTCAAAATTCGAATTAATATGTTTCTAAAAAGCATCCTTCAGTTTATTTGATAAAATTAACTATACAAAATATATATGATTAAAAGAAATATCTATTTTCATATTTGGAAAGTTTAACTAGTAATTATTTTAGTTTAGTTCTTATTCTTAAAAATTATATTGGTACTACATAGTATTTTGCATTTCAATGCAAGCGTTAACTAATCATTGAAACAAATTTTAAGTTTTACGTACTTTAAGTGCTATGAACGTACTAATTCTTTTTTAACTGTCTTTTTAAAGTTGTTAAATTTTTATTTAATTTATTCTTTCTCTTATCTATGAATATTACTCCTATAATTTTTATGGCTGTGAATATATTAAATATTTTCTACCCAATTTGCTTGCATTCAAAAGCTCAGATAAAATAATGTTTATAAATAAATTATCAGTCACTGGTAAAATAATTAAGTAAATATCATATCATACGCATAAATAAGATATTTGTGTCACATTAAATGATTTTTCAAATAAAAATTTTGAACATTTTTGTAATGAATTGTAGTTTTCCCACTGTACAATATTGTTATCATTGATAGTATGGACTTCTCCAACTTGTTTGCAGAATTTTTTTTCATATTTTATCTAATTATAGTTAATTAATTGGTCTTTTCAATTTGTCTTAAAAATTATTCTTCATTTTATAATTTTTCAAAATGTCAGTGCGAAATTGTTTTTATTTTGAACGCATCAAATTGATTTATGATTTGTGGTTATATCATTTGTATTAATTTATTATGCTATGAACATTATTTTGTATTGGGTCTTATATATGTGTGTGTGAAACAATTCTTTAATTAGATATAAGAGAAAATTATTGAAAGATAAGGTAGCTATATAGAGCATTATGGAACACTTAGAGCATAAAAAAAACTTTAATGTGAGAAAGATAAAATTAAAGAACAGTTTATTGAAACATATATTTTAAACATGTTTTACATAGGAATAATGTCAATTATTTAATTTCATATTGTAATTGTATATGTCATACTGTATTGTATATAAACAGAATATTTAAAAGATTATTAAATATTTGTTTTTGTAATATTTAAAATCTCCAAAGTTGCTTATATATGTATATATAATAGATACTCATTTTTATGAATTTAAAATAATTCAACAGTAAAATAGTTCCAAAATTTTTATAACATACTGCTCTCTTTTCATGTATATCATATAAAATCAGCAAAATTACTTTTTCCTGTTCCAAAACAGTATTTTTACATTTTTTTCATACAGGAAAATATTTTACTATTTCCTATAAGAAAAGTATTTTATGATGTGAGCCATTCAGCTACTTGTTTTGCAGACAATCATCATTCTGCCTTATAATCATATTCCATACTTGAAAGTTCTTCATTCTCAATCATTATGTACTTACTTCCTCCTTCATTACGTGCTTACCTACTGGTAACTTTATCACTGGAAAAAATTTTTATTTCTTTATTAGAAATAAGTTTTTTTTTATTTTTTATTTATTTATTTATTTTTTTTTATTTTAAATAGATCTCGTGCATGAATTACTGATTTTAACTCAAATCGTCAGGCAAATATTCTTTACTTTGTTTCACTTAAAGTTGTATCTTAAGTAAAGCATAAGCAAGCATACATTGAAGATCATTTTGTTCATCTTAACATCACTCCAAGTATATAGTGACAAGTGCCCGTGATCACACTTTGCAAAATAACTCAATGATATGTGTGGAGAAAGCTCCTGATTCTGTTCTGATCCATGGACTATAAAATAGAAATCCAGATAAAACAGGAATTTCTATATGCATTGTTTCATAAGTTCCAGGTCTTCATCATTAATTGTGCAGTTATTCACAATTAAGAATTAATAATTTTTGATGAAATGCTTCAATTTATGTTTTGCAGCTGTAAAAATGAAAATAAATATTCAGGTGATATAAAATTATAAAAGAAAACAAAATAGTTTTGCTTAAAAATTTGTTATGAAAAAATAAAAAATTTAGTACAAGCTTCTATGTATGTATATATAAGGGGGAATTAAAAATCTATCATTGCATTTAAGAAACCATATATTATGGACCAGTAATTGGTTTGTAGGAGCATGAATGCTCATAAATTAGATTCATGAAAATGAACATCTGCCGTTCATATATTCATTCTAATATAAATTATTTTATTTCCTATTGTATTAAAAATAAAGTTTATTGATTTTAAAAACTTGAATACCTAATGCAAATGAAGTTCTTTCTGTGAATTTAAGAATATGTTATCTGTTCTGACCTAATTTTAAAATTTTGTATTTGTTCTTAATATTTATATTGCTTATTTTTCTTTTACCTGACCTTTTGGATGCTGGTGTTAAATCAATGGATTGTGTTTGGTGAGTTTTGAATTAAATGGAAACATTTATAAGAAGCTTAGCACGTCCCTTGAATGTTGACTGGAGATTTTTTCATTATTATTATTATTCTTTTTTGAAGAATTTTTTGAGCATATTTAATTTTGTTTCACACAGTTTTAACTATTGATTAAACTAATAATATAGTTGAGCAAGCATGAGTTTAAATGCGTGAATTTAATTTTACTAAAATAACAGAAATTTGTAGTTAAAAAAACTACTATGCGAGTATGATTAAATTACTTAACAAAGGATTTTATGTCTTGAAGAATGTAATATCAAAGCATTTTATCCTACAGTGTTTTGAATATTTATGTAAATATAGTATTTTAATATTGTATGCAAGCATATACAATTTAATATTGTTTTTTTTTAAACTTATATTTCTAAAATGCAACAAATAGTGTAAAAATTATTTATTTTTCATTGTGATATTTTAAGAGAAAAATCTGTAATTGATATTATTTTATATAATTTGCATTATTTATTTTTTTTTATTGAATTGAATTATTAGTATTAATCAACAAAAACTTCTAAATATCAAGGTGAATTCTAAATATATTTCTTGCTATCAGGAATTAACTTTAAATTTTACATTTGCATGTTCATTACATTTAGTGTAAAAGGGTGCCTTTTCTTTCTATGTAATTTCAGTTGTATTGCTTATTTTACATTGTAGAAACTGCATGTTGCTTCCATGTTTTCATGTTATTATTCAATTTTAATTTAGCTGCTAAAATTAACTTTATTATGAATTTTTGAGAATTATACCTCAAATTTATAAAGAAGGTATTCTTACATTTTATGCTAATATTTGCTAAAAAATTTTTAATAATAGTAAGATGTCATGATTTTATTTAAATTATTTAATGTTAAATGCTTCAAAGTACTTACATAAATTGAAATTATCTCAAAAGAATCTTTAAAGGATTATCTATTATTGAACACATCTCATGCGGAATTTTAAACATTTTTTTAATTTACTAGATTACGGTAATTATTATCGTAATATTAGAGTTAATATATAAATATTTTCTTCCTTTTTTGTTCAAAATGTGATCTAAATAAATTAGACAATATAAAAGAAAAAAAAAAAATAAAACAATTTCTGAAATAAATTACAAATTTTTAATGACATTCACTTTCGAGGAATATTCTGTTGAAAAAAATTTTCTGTAGTCTTATTTGCTATTACCTGAAGTTATCTCTCGTTATTTTCTATAATTACTTATATCTATCTGTAAATTGTGGCATTATGAATATTTCTTATTCCTTAATTGAGAAAAACCTTAGTATTTTCAAAAGTTTTGTCATGAACTTGCATGAATTGCTTTTTCGAAATCATATTTTTAATTAATTTAAAATTGTTATATTAATATTTTTTAATGATTCTTTAGTTCTGATTCATGAACCAGCAGTACTCATTGAAGGTGTGCTTTTTCGAGCAAGATATCTGGGTTCTACCCAGTTGGTATGTGAAGGACAACCTACCAAGGCTACTCGAATGATGCAAGCCGAGGAAGCTGTTTCGAGAATCAAGGTATTAAAAGTTATGTTTTTACTTTAAATATCCTAAATTTGGCTGCATCAAAGATTTTTTTGATTGATGATTATTAGTAAAAGTTAGGTACCTTGCATGATTTTATTTCTGTATTTGATTGTATCCTTCTATTCACCTGATTCTAATTTGTTTTTTTTTTGCTGCTGATGTTAGTCGCTGGTAAGTATGAGTTGGAATTTATATATATATATATATATATATATATATATATATATATATATATAAAATATATTTAATTTTTATATTTTGAACAGCAATTTTAAAATCTTTCACAATGCAAATAAATTTGCGGAATTCAGAAATTTTGATGTCAAAAAAATTTTACATTTTTCCCTGAATTTAACTGGTGAGATTATTTTATGGGCTTAAGGATTTATTATGTATTATTTTATTAGTAATTTTTCCCAGAAGTTATAAAAATATTTTAAATTAAAATTAAAATGGAAATATTCACCATTATATGTTGCGGCTGCAGTATAGTGATATTATGTTGTCAATCAGTAGAGTTTTTAGTTATTTTGATAATTTTACATTATATTTAAGTTTGTCAGTTGTAAATTTAGAATGAAGTGAAAGCAAATGTTTTTTTTATTTTAGTCAGTTTAAAGGGGAGAAATACATATTTAACAAAAAATAAAGAAGTATCTTTTAGTTTAAGTTTAAAGAATTATCTTTTCTCAAAAAATTCTGTAAACCAGTATTTTTATGAATATAATTTCTATCCTTTTTCAGTGAGAGAAATAGTCGCAATCTCTTATCAGTTTTTATTATTTATTTTCAATCAATGTAAAACATTGACAAAGATTGAAAATACTTTAATAGTTTTTCATGCCAGAAAGATTTTGAATTAAAATTTTTTAACTCTATCATCTTTGATATATTTTAATTTTGAAGCTGATTAAGCCACTGAATACTTAATTCTATGATTTCCTTTTAAAACTTGGATGTTTGTAATTTGAATTGCATTTTAAACTGTAAGTTCTTTCTTATAAAATGAGTCTTCATGTAGGAAAAAACAAAAAAAAAAAAAAAAATTTCTTTGTTTTTTTTTACTATTAATTCTACTATTGATTTGTGTGTGTGAGAACAGAAATGTATATGGCAACTAATTGATCTTAAAAATGAATTTTTATTAATAGTAATTTTTCTAAGAAATTCAGTTTCATAACCTAATTACAGTAAACATTGTTTTGTTCGGATGACATTTACTTAATTTTAATGTGATTTTTTTTTCTGTTTCAAATTTGCCATTTTATTGATAGCAAATCACACTGTAAAGATTGAAGAGTTTTTAATATTTGATTGAAGACTATTTACTTATCTTTAGAAGTCTTTATTTTTGGTTTAATGTAGAATATTAAGTAGGGAAAACCAATACCATAAAAAGTTTTATAAAATTTAGATTATGTTTGACTTACATGAAGTTTTTCATTATTTTGGGATACATTTTATTTTTAACAACCCTTTTAGGAATATCTACTTGTTTTTTACTTCATAAAATATTTCTTAAAAGTTCCTTGAACTATATTTTCTTAGGCACTTTTTGTAATACAAATTATTGATGTATTTTTTTATTTTAAATTGTTTTTATATAATTTTAATTGTCAATATTTTTACTCTTAATAATGTTCTATCATCATCTTTATGTATAAAAATTCAATTCATAAATTAAAATTAATATTTTTTATTAATGAATTATATTAACTTCTTTTAAATTTAACTTTTATGAGTACAAATAAATTTTAATTAATATAAATCAAGATATTTTATGGCTTTGATTATGAAGTATGTTTAAAGTTTATAGTTTTTATATATTTATATTCTGTGTCTAACTTCAGTTATTTTTACAGGTTTTTAAATTGATGACATATTTTTAGTTAGCTTACAAAAATTTATTTAATTTTTTAATTATTTTTTAAATACATTTAATATTTAAATTTTGAAATTCTTTTCACTTAATCATTAACATTTCATATTTAATTTCATTCATATAGTTAATCCTTGTTATAGTAAAATTCTTGGCTAAAGTTAAAAAAGCTCTTCAATATTTGTTTACAAAATACAAAAGTTAAAATCCATTTGTGTTATGTTTTTGAATTAATTATTTTAATTTAATAAAATAAATTTTGTCTAAATATATTGTTTTGTTAAAAGCATTTAAATTTCTATAATTACAGTGTGGTCTCTTAACAAAGTTTTAATAATATTTTCGATTAAAATTATAATTTATGTTTTAAAATTCATATTAGAAAAAATAATTAGAACTTTTTATTACTTGTTGTTTATATTTTGATTTTGAATATCCTAATACTTTGTTTCTGATTGTAAAAATATTTATGAATAATTTTTGTCGACATTTTTTATTATTTTTAAAACTTCAGAGTGAGTAATTAAAAACTATGATAATAGATGTTAGCTTAAAACTATTTTTGTATAGTAGATAAAAATAACAATTATATATATTTAATATAAGTAATCCTTCAAAATCAAATATAATAAATAATTTTTTATATTAAGAGAATAATGTAATTAAATTGAGAGAGAAAACAGCATAAAAATAATTAAGAATAAATGCCCATGTTTCACAAAATAATGTGAACATTCTTTCAAACATTGTATAAATCTTGAATATATTCTTGATTTTAATGTTGAATAAAAGTTGTGATATTCATTTAACTTGAAAAAATAAAATTATTGGATTTTATTACAAGTATGGCAGAATTTTGAAACTTCAAAATGTGGGAGCTGTGACATTTCTTAAAATTGAGGAAAAAATGACTGGAATTACATGAACGCTCAAAACAAATATTGTGAATAAAATACATTATGTGTGATTCAAGAAATAACCATGTACTATCAAATAATATATATATATATATATTTATAAGATGGGAAAGACTAATATTAAGATTATTGAGCTTAGTAATACATTTAGTTTGAATTATTTTAAACATTTTTAAAATTTTGTCATTGTTTATGTAGATTTGTGTGAAAAATATTAAAATTTTTTCTTTTATTTTTCGGGATAAATAACTTAATTAATATTTTAACTAAGTTTCCTTTATGAGGAAAATTAACATTTGAAATTAAATATTTGATATTTTTTGGTAGTAAACCTTAATTTAATTTTTATTCTGACAGTTAATTTTTAATCAAATTTATAAAATATGTAAGGTTTCTAATTAAGATATTTAATCATTTATGAAAATTTTTTGGCTATTATAAATTAATTTAATTTGTACATAAAATATGCCTAATGAAAGGGAATATATTTCCTTTAAAACTTATTTCTGAAATGAAATTCCTTAACATTTTGTCGAATTTTAAAATTGTGAGCAACACTATTCCTGAAAGGGTTGTCATTTATTAATGTATGTAGAAAATTGTGTTAAATTTTCTTCCGTAATTTCACTACCTAAAGCAAAACCCAGCAGGGAGAATGCAACTAGCAGGTAAAAATGAGAATTCATCAAAGGGAGATCATGATGAAACTTTTACCGGAACTGATACTTATACCTCTTCCAATGAGGATGATAGAGTAGAACAGATGAAAATATCCCTCTGTCCCCATGCAGTGAGTAGAAAATGAGCTCCACCTTTTTTTTTTTTTATTTTCCCTTTGATTAGCAGATTTTAGCAAAACTTTTCATTGGTTGGCTTAATGTTTATTGTTGAATTTGAGCTTTTTTGTTCAAAAGCATGCAAATTGCTTCAAAGCAGTTTTAAAATTTGTATTTGATGTGATGTTTTCTTGATTTCTTTATTCTTAATTTTGCTTATCTTTGATTTTCATAAAGACTACTTTTGAAGTATTTTTGGGTAAAAGTATGTTTTTCATTTAAAAAAAATATTTTTCATAAATTATATTAAACAAATACCACATTTCTTACTATGTTAATTAGATAGCATTTATTAAATTCATGGTATTTGTGTTATTTTAAGTTTTGAGATATTTAAAAATGTATATTTTGAATTTTTTTAATTACATATATTTATTTAACTACTGCTAGTTTTGAAGTCTTATTTATCTCTTTGTAAATTTGAATAATTTTTATTTCAATGGAATAAAATAAATAATTGATACATTTTTGGAAGTCTTTTGGTATTTTCAAGTACAATGAAGTTTACATTTTGAAAATATATGTGAAGTATCCATCTTAAAAGTGAACCAAATGATATCTTAAAATTATTCTATTTTTTTTTTTTTTTTTTTTTTTTAATAATAGAATATTGTGAGCAGCTGTATAAGAATTTGGAAAATAAAGCAATGGCATTATTTTTGTTTTAATATTTTTACTGTTTAAACTTTAAATTTAGAATACCAATTTTATAATACAAAAAGAAATAAATTTATATTAAGTCTTATCAACCATCAGTTCTTATTAATATATAAATTAATTTCTTTTTATCTGAATATTATAATAAGATTTTTGGAAGCTCTTTTTATAGGCTATATATCTTTTTGAATTGAAATTGAGAATTTATAATGTTTTATGGATACATATATACAGAAGTGTGTTTTGCTAGTTCATAAGCCAAACATTGTAACAATATATTTTCTATTTCAAAATTGTTCGAATAAATCAAATATTATCCTCGAATTCATTGCATTTAATCAATACAATTTTGTAGTGTAACTTTATATATAATCCTCAGGTCCAGAACATTTCATTAATTATCATAAAAAATAATTAAAAGACTTACTCTAAAATTAAGGATAAGCGATTGAATTTTCCCTTTTTTTTCTTCTTTTTTCTTTCTTTTTTTTTAATAACTTTTACTCATTTAAATGCCATTTATGTTAGATTAACTCTAAATTGAATTACTTAAAATAGAAAAGTTATAAATGATTTGATTTTCAAATATTTTTTCTTCCATTTTCAAGAAGATGTTTTTTACATTATACAGAGTAATGTAAATTTCAATTTTTATTGTAAATCACAAATTATAGTATAAATTAATAGAATTATTCCATGAAATATTTGTGTTAAATTATTTTGTATACAATTTTTTTCATGAACTCAATAACTGATTTTTTTTCCCCACTATTCATGTCTTTCATCAATATTTTTAGTATTTGACTTAAATTTATTTTCTAAAATGATCCATTGTTTTTCTGTATTTAATCCCATTTTCTATGATATATTAATTCACTACATCTATGATAGTAAAATGTACTACATTTACTTAAATAAAAGTGAGCAAATATGAGTCATTAAAGCCTTAATAATGAAATGTTATTATGTGTATTAATAAAATATTTTTGTAAAGAAATTTCCTAAATCTTAGTTTAAAATATCAGAATTGTAGATGAATATATTTGAATAATTATATCATGCTTGTAAAATTATTTTGTTAAGTTCAGTTATAAAATGCTTATTGCAATGAAATTTAAAATTTTGAGTTTGAAATATATTTATATAACATAACAGTATAATTTTTTTACAGGCAATTCAATTTCTGCTTTTTTTCTTTTAATTTTTTATTTCTATTTGCTTAATATAATTTCGGCATACAATAGAGCTTTCATTATTATAGAACATTATTACATATTTAAACAGATATAAAAATTAAACTCTTTGCATAAATAATGTTTGGAGGTGATTAAATGCTAATGTCATGCATATATGTACATGTATATACATATCATTGTCTATTTTCAATTGCACTGTTTAGCCTTAAGTTTAGATTTGAATTTGTTATCAATCATTTGGTTTGGTTTTCCCTTCACAAATTAAAAAAATAGCATTCATGTTCAATGCATGGAATTATTATTTATTTGCATGTTTTATTCTTGCATTTCTTATTCTCATTTTATAAATCTTATTGAAAATATCTGTAACAATGTATAATCTGATGATTATTGTGTCATTTTAGAATAAATTTGTTTTTTTTAATTTTTTTTATTCTATTTTGAAATTTTTGTGAATGTTATTTAGAAGTTTATCTATTGTAATGTAAAATATTAGAAAATTAACTTTTTTAAATTATTTTTACATTCATATGTATTTTTTTAAGATTTTATTATTATAACATTTTATTTGTTGAAATTCTTCATTTCTGTTAATTAAATAAACTAACAATATAAGATCCTCAAAAATTTAGTTTATTTATTTCAATATTTTTCTATGTCTGCAGTTCATATATATTCCATAAAATTTTTGTCTTCATTTTACATAAGAAAATAAAAATAAAATTCACACACATTTCTGAAGATCAATAGTTTGATATTGATCTCCAGAAATGTAACATTTTTTAACAGTATTCATAAAAAATGTGTAATTTAATTAAAATTTATTTTTTTTATTGAATTGAATATGTATTTTACATTAGGCACCAGAAGGTGAAACCCAACCAAGTACAGAAGTCGATCTGTTTATTTCTACAGAAAAAATCATGGTCCTTAATACAGATTTAAAGGTAAACAAAAATATTTTATTATTTTAATGCTCATTTGATTTTTGTGTTTTATGAATGAATGATAAAGCCTGATGGCTCATTGATAGCACTTTCCAAGTCACAATCCAAAGGTTTGATCCTCAGGGTAGGCAAGGTTGATTCAGTCTTTCAATCCCTTCATGTGTACCAAGCATGCCTAGTAACTAAACACTGGGAGTTTCCAATTAGGCTGAACACCTAACTTGCAGATTAGCTTCATACCACAGGGCCCTTGGTTAGAAAAATAGATATGGGCCCTGTAAGCCCTGGATCACATATGGGCTCTAAAGTTTAGTCTTTTTATAAATTAATTGTAAGTTTATCTATTTCATTAAATTACAAAGAAGACACATCAGTAACACAACTTAACTATTTTCAATATAATTCATGATTATATTTTTATGTTATAAATCTGTACATAATTTCTAATTGCATTACAAATTTTTAATTTATATTAAAATCATTATGACTTGAAAAACATTTATTCACCACATAATGTCTATTAGATCAATAAACTTTTGTAACTTGTGAAAATTTTTTATAAAAGTACAGTTTCTTTATAAAATTATGCTTCTTGCTAATTAGCTTACTTATTTGATTTTTTTAAATATATATAAAGCATAATTTTATATTTTATTAGGAAATTATGATGGACCATGCACTCAGGGCCATTTCTTATATAGCTGATATAGGAGATCTGGTTGTTCTAATGGCTCGTAGACGTGTAATGAATAGCCCAGATGATCCAAGTGAACCGAAAATTAAGCGCACACCAAAGATGATTTGTCATGTTTTTGAGTCAGAAGAAGTAAGTCTCCACAAATTGCAATTCATATGTAGGTTTCTTCATTGTCTTGGATTTCAATGTATATTTCTTTGTCACATAATTATTAAAATTTTAATTTTTTTAATTAATATTATGAAATTTATATAAATTAATATTATGAAATGTTTTTACTTTTCTTTATTTTAAATTTCATAAAGCAATATCCTATGGAATTTTTATTTTAAATATTAAATTTTAGATAATTTTATTTGATTTTTATATGGTATATTTTTCAGTCATTTTTAAATTTGATTGTAATTTACAAATTATAGTGTTCTGTTAAAGTAGTAATTAATAGTTCATTTTAAGGAATGTGTTATCAAGCAGTATTAAATTTACAAGAAATATTTAAGAATGAACTAAAAAAGAGAAAGAAAATGTTTGCTAAAAAAGAAAATCGTGTAATTTTAATTTATTTTCAGTTTGAATTCTTCTTAAAACTTGTCTTATAGATGATAAAATTAAAATAGCATTTTATATATCCTGCTTTTCTTTCTTTTAATTTTTATAATTGAATTTAACTTTAATTCAAAATTATTCCTCTTAGTGGAAAAAAATTATGGAGTAACATATATATTTATTTTACCAAGATAATATTGAAGATATTATTTGATTTAATAATTATTCATATTTAATTTATTTTACCAAGATAATATTGAAGATATTATTTGATTTAATAATTATTCATATTTAATTTATTTTACCAAGATAATATTGAAGATATTATTTGATTTAATAATTATTCATATTTAATTTATTTTACCAAGATAATATTGAAGATATTATTTGATTTAATAATTATTCATATTTAATTTATTTTACCAAGATAATATTGAAGATATTATTTGATTTAATAATTATTCATATTTAATTTATTTTTATAGGCTCAATTTATTGCTCAGTCTATTGGACAAGCTTTTCAAGTGGCCTACATGGAATTTCTTAAAGCAAATGGTATTGAAGATAGTAGTTTTGTTAAAGAAATGGATTATCAGGAGGTATTAAATTCTCAAGAAATATTTGGAAATGAACTAGAAATGTTTGCTAAAAAAGAAAAACAAAAGGAGGTACTCTTATTTTAATTTATTTACAAAGAATTTACACCTTATTAGAATGAATTACTCATAAGTTTTAACATTTGTAGGTTGTTGTTCCTAAGCAAAAAGGAGAAATTCTAGGAATGGTAATTGTTGAATCTGGTTGGGGCTCTATGTTACCTACTGTAGTCATTGCTAATATGGCTCAAAGTGGTCCTGCAGCAAGATGTGGTCAACTTAACATCGGAGATCAAATAATTGCCATTAATGGAATAAGTCTTGTTGGGTTACCTTTGTCAACTTGTCAAAATTATATTAAGGTATGTTAATATTATATTCATAATTTGGATTAAATTGATTTATGCTTAAGAGTGAGCTCAAATATTTTGTATTATTGCCAGTTATGTTAAAAATTGCTTCTAAATTAAATGGGTTTTCTTAGACTTTAAAATAAAATCCAAGTCTAAAAAGATTTTTTTCTTTTGAATTTTATACTAGGTTTAGTAATTTGTGATGCAATTCATTATGTCATCTATTTGTTACATATTTAAATTAATATAAAAAAAATGATTGTTTGTGTGCCTTTGATGTAATAAGGGCTAAAGTTCTGCTTTTTAAGTATAAAATTTTTGCTTGATTCATTGCATTTTTAGAAAAATTAAAATAGTTTATTGATGATTAGTTCTAATTTTACAAGAAATTTTCATGTTAATTTTTTTATATATATATTTTACTGAAGAACAGGGTTATAATATTGATTTTAAGATATATACATGTATATGCACTAAAACTGTTCAAATATTATACCCACATTATTCTAATATCTATCATTTTAACATAAATTTAATTTAATGTGTTAATAAGTATTTGTGAAGATATGTTTTTATTCAAATTTATTAAAAGATATTAGTAGATATAAAACCATTAAATGCTTCATATTGTACAAATTACAAGATTTTGAAATTCGATCATGGTGAACTAAATTAATAGCATTTAAAGCGATAGTAGTTTTGAAAGCAAAAATATAATGCAATTAAAGTAACATTACACTAAAATGCTACAATTCTATGATGAGGTTTTTAATTAAAGAAAATTCTATCTTTATTTAATTCTAGTTTAATTTTAAGTGCATTTTTCAAATGCCAAGTGAGTTTGTAAAATAAAAGCCAATTTTGTGTGACACACATATATAATCAAAAAGACTTTCACTCATATATTATTTAATAAAATATAATTTATTTAGTCATATAAAAAATGTAAAATTTCTTATATTGTTAATATTTAACCAAAGAAACTCTTATAGAACCCTTATGTTTTTTTCTAACTTATACTTCATGTATGTGTAATTGATTAATATTTTTGATGTTTCACAGTAGTTATACTGTTTAGTGTAATATAGTTGTAAAATACTGTATTTTAGAATTGTTTGAACTGTTTTACAATTTAAAAAAATCTTACAAAATTTTTAATTTTTGCTTTGATTTTAAACCAGTAAAATTTACTACTCGTGCTAAGTTATCTTTCATCAACATTTTGAAAGTAGAATACAATAGTTAATTGTCTTCACAAATTCTCTGAGGAATAAAATTCAATATTTGGCATAAAGGGTAATTATTGGTTTCATTTAAAGTGTTATGAAAATTTACAATGGAAAAAATATTTCCTTTCAATATTTTTGAAGCTTTTAAAGTATTGTTAATTATTGTGTGCTTAAATTACAGATTTTTTTTAAAATCTAAAATGAAAATGATATTTGTGTTTAATTCTATTACAGTAATAAATATGCTATTAATTCAAAAGCATAAAAATTATTCAAATTACTATTTTAATTTTGATTTGTAGTTTCAGGCGAATTTTGTATGATGTGTTGATAAAATGCATTCACATGATGTAAAGTTAATTCTTAATTATATTTAAGTTTTATTATAAATAAATTACATATAAGTAATAAATTATGTGTATAGGAAAATAATATGTATTTAATTATATTGAAAAATTTTATTTATAATTTTCAGTTTATGTTTTTTGAAAAATATGTAATACATTTTTTAAATTTTTTATAATAATTTTTAATTATTATTTATGCATTTATTTTTTGTTAAATATTTTTAATTTGTATGATACATTTAAAGAACTGAGAAAGAAACCGAATGATTTGAGCAATGTTATAAAAATTATTTAAGAAAGTTTAAAAAAAAAAATTATACAATTATTTTAGAACATTATAAATCACATTTTTTTCTTCGAATTTATGATTTTTAAGTGCTAAATTTCAATTTTTTCTGATTTAGAATTTTCAATATCTTTTTTTTTAAATACAAATTTTGATTTGATAATTTTACACTACTGCCCATTAAAATTGCTTAACCAAAAAGAAATGCCAAAAATGTAGGTTATGGGTCAAAAATATACTTGAAGTAACAAGCAATTAAATTTTTCAATTGGAAACCTAGATTCTGGGAGATTAGTATCTAATTGATACCTGCAGTAATGGTAATGCAGTCTCAAGCATAATTATACCATTGTTGCAGGTATCAATAATGGTTCAAGTATGCTTGAGCATGCATTAAGTAAAATAGAAGTGGTTTATATGTTTTTGGTACAGCCAGCACGAGTGGTTTCATCATGCTGCCACAGTTTATAGATTATAATAATTGTAGCAGGGGTAACAAGCAAGAGCTGTTCAGCAATCATTGAATGGGCACTTTCTATTCTTGAGGGATACCAGTAACCAGTAACACGTGAATGCATTATCCTATTGGATCAGGTCTCCTATTTTCTTCCTGTTGATTGCTAGTATCATATTTTTTTCAAGGTTTGAATGAAATGTTCAGCTTGTGGCCTAATCTGTAATGTATGGGCCTATGGAATGTAAATGGTCGCTTTTGAAACTGTCGTCAATACAAACAAGAAGTCTGGTTCATTTCAGAGGCTGAATATGATATCATATGCACCTGCAAATTTGGATTCTTCAAAATATGTTGGTTCTTGATAATATGTCTATCATCAAGCTACAAACATAATTAAGATTGTCTAAAAGCATGCTATCATGTCACTTTTGCATTCTGGCTCTCACCAATAAAAGCATTTCCTGTTTGTTTAAACATCAAAGGTAGAATAGAATGTTGTTGAAAATGTTTAGAACATTTTCAGCAATCGAAATTTATTTAAATAACTTATTTCTTGGGATAGAATGGACGCCAGTTTTTATTCAGGGCTTGTGATTCTATTGTATATTTCATTTTGGCCATGCACATAACTTCTCCGTTTTTTCAGCAACTAACAAACATTTTGTTCTAGTGTTTTAAAGTTTATTTAAAAGTATAAAGCCCAGTCAAATCAATTCTGCTTTATGAGATTCCCACATTGCAGTTCATATTTAACATTGCTTGAAATTTATTTTAATTTATTGGAGTAGCTGCATTTGTCATTATGTTCTATAAAGAGATCGTAAAAAGACAAATGTCATTTTATAAGAATCACATTTTATAAGAATCTCATATAATCAAATGATCTATATATCATATATAACTGAAATATGCTTTTATTCATTTGTAATTATTATATTTATTTCAAAGTATTTTTTAAGCACATGGTGTTTTTTTTTTTTTTTTTTTTAACTAATACATGAAATTTTTTTCAGAATACAAAAAATCAGACTGTTGTTAAATTAACTGTAGTACCTTGTGCACCTGTTGTTGAAGTTAAAATTAAAAGACCAGATACAAAATATCAATTAGGATTTAGTGTTCAAAATGGAGTGGTAAGTTTAATCTTTATTATTGCTTATCTTTTAAAATATTGCTTAAATTTATACAATTTAATTTTTCATGGCTTTGTCAATGCTAAAAAAGTGTAATTTATGATATTTAACTTTAAAAAAAATTGAGAACAGTTTTGGATAAATGTCTAACCAAATATTTATATAAAAAGAAAAGGAGTGCACACCACACTAACACATATAAAATAAAAAAGCTTATTATTTTTGTTAGTTAATAACAATTATATTGTTTTATGTAGTTTGTATTAAAAAGTCTAGTATGAATAAAATATTTCACTTTATATAAATGAATAAATTTATTTATATAAAGTATATTATTATTAAAAACGTTCTTTATTTTTGTTAACTCAAAATATTCACAGTTTTGTTTGCTTAATTTGATTTTTAGTACGTATTAAACAGTGTAATTTTGGGTTTCATATTCCAGAACAACAAGAAATTTATTTTAAATCTGTGAAATATTAGCAAAAATATGTATTAACAGTCAAGTATATACATTTACACAATTTAAATGTATTACTTGTAAATTTATATTTGTAAAATATGTTTCTTGGGCACTTCCTGAAAGAAAGGTTTCTATTTTTAGTTGATGCTTTTACTATTTAAATGTCTTTAACTAATAGAAAATCATAATTTAGGGTTATTTTCAGGTAAATAAAATAATTTTTGTGTAATTAGTTAAATTTTTTAAAATTTTGTTTTTAAATCTTTTGTTTAATATATTTTTTGTTTTGTTTTCTTTTAGATTTGTAGTTTACTTCGTGGAGGTATAGCTGAAAGAGGAGGTGTACGTGTAGGACACAGAATAATCGAAATAAATGGACAAAGTGTTGTGGCAGTTCCACATGAAAAAATTGTTAATTTATTAGCCACCTCTGTTGGAGAGGTATGTTTTATAAAATTATAATCATGTCAAAAAAATTCTTATATTTATTTTTTATGACAAGTATTATTCTGATTTAACTTATTCAGTATTGTCAACTAATATTAATAAAAAAATTTTTTTCAAACGGAAAAATACCCTATTTTATATATTTTTAAAAATATGTTCTTAAATTTATAATAAATATTTATTTTTACTGCTCTATTTTTGCATTTTTTAAATAATATTTAAACTGCTCATATGTTTGATTATCATTTCGGCAGACACTTAATGTAAAGTTATTGCTAATAATAAAATATTTCCATTCGCTTGTTTCCTATTGTGACTTCATTCATTATTAACATTTCATTGTTGCTGTTATCAGAATGAGTATCATTGACTTTTTCTGTAATTTGGGCTGCAAAAAACAAAGAAAATATTTAAGCAGATGTTAGAGACATCATGGTTACAATCACAATAATATATAAATAAACTTTCTTAGGGAGTTCCCCTACATTACATTCATGCAATTCACTTTATCTGAGAAGCCTTTTTGTAAGATGTTATGCTGGTGATATTTGAGAAGATTTTAAATTTCTTTTTGCAGTTAGGGTTTCTCGGTGACATCAAATAAGCTAAAGAAATTTTCTTTTCTTTATAATATGGATAAATGAAAACACCTTTTTTATTTTAATTTTTTAAGTTTCACTATGCAGTGTATGCCAATTTTCAAAAATAAAATAAAAACTGACTGTATGACAATAATCTATTTGCATTCATTTAAATACTCTAAATTGTAAATTATTTAATAAATAACATCTTTAATAAATTTTGTTTCTTTTTCAGATACACATGAAAACCATGCCCACATCAATGTTCCGATTGCTTACGGGTCAGGAATCACCCCTCTACATTTGAAGAAATAACTCTACATCTGTCTTTTTGATAAAGATGATGACACCTGTGCCTCCACTTTCATGGTGATGGCCCATCAGGGGCTTCCATCATCTGTTCACTTCTTATTGGCAGTGATATTCTTAGTAATAGGTGTGCAATTAAATTAATAATACTTGGGAAGAAACAGAACTTAAACCAATCTATTCAGCCATATCAGGATTCAAAGACACAGAGTAAAGTAGCAACTCTGTTTGCGCTTTTCTTAAGGAAAAATAAGGAAACCTTAATGATGTCATAGACATGATTCCTGGCCACTTGATGCTGTGTGTTTGTTCAGAGAACTGAATTTTCGCACTTTTTCTTCCATTGAATGGCATGCCTGCTGCATGCCTCCTCAAGCCACTCCACAAGCTGCTTGTGTATCTTCAACTCTTTACTAGTCACAAAACAGAAATATGATTTGGTCTTTTTTTTTTATCCCTGTCATGATTACAAGGCTTGAAGAGGCTGCTATTTTTGTTATGTAGTGTTTGATGCTCGATGTGTGGTGGATAGTTTCTGAGTATTCAAATCTGATACTTGGAATGTTTCTTCTCTGTTTCTGTTCATTTCTCTCAGAATCATCCTGTGAATGCTTCTGAAGAATTACTTAGTGCCTAAAGAAAAAAAAAGAAGAAAATTAATGACACTCTTAAATATGCTCCAATTGCTTTTCACTACATTCTTAATAAAAAATAGCAGTGTCATTTAAAAACAAAAAAAATTTTCTCACTGATATTGCTAGAATCTTTTGCTACTTTCATCAGTTGACCTTTCTTGCTTTTAAACAAATTGTATTCAAATTCTGAACTGCTTAAGCTAGTTTTATGACCTTCAACCAGACAAAGAAACAAATTAATGTTCATTGGACCATTATCTATAACACTGTTTCTTTTTGTGGAAATATCAAGAAAATTGTAAAATTTTCCCTATATTTAATCAAGAAAATTACATTTAACCATACTTTTTTAATATCTATTTTGGCAATTGACCAACAATTAAAAATCTATTTAATTACGGTCATATAATGTCCTTGTGGATTTTACTCTTACGCAAAGTTGAAAATATTCATATTTATAGATACTAAGCTCAAAATGATTGTTTAAACATTTCTATTTGTGCCCAAAATTATTTTAAGTTAATTTTTCAGGGATGTGTGTTTTAAAGCTATTCTGTACATGATTTAAATATTTATACAAAAGTCTAGAAGGCATTTATTACAGCTTATTGAAATTATGTTATAACCTTTATTTTCTATGTGCTGTAATGTTCTTTTTTATTTTTTAAAATAGTTATTTGTGAGTTACTAAATTATAATACGTATAGTAATACAGTATATTTCTACTAACCTTTCTTTTATTCATGACAGGAATATTATTTTTTGATAATGCAGGTATATAAGAGTGAAAAATTTTCTACTTCTAAGTTTTTGAAAGTAACAATCATACGAGTGAAATTCAGCATAAAATTAAAGTAAATTAAAGATTTGTTTAAATTAAAGATTTTTTATCATAATTTTTCAGTGCTATGCTTCATTTGAGCTATGTGATTAAACCACTATTCATTTCTAACAGTATACTCTTTTTAAATACTCCTAAATGATTTTCTTTTAAAATATTTATTGATCAAAATCAAAAATCTATTTTGTTTAGCACATATTTCATTATATTTTTTATTTATTGCATACTTCATACATCTTGTTAAAGTTCATAAATGGTTGATATGAAAAGAAATTGTAATAAGTTTTGATGTTGGAAAGTGTATAAAATATCTGTTGAAGAAGTTTGGAATGGTTAGTAATCAGTGTATTTCATTCATGCATTAACATATTGAATTGAAATGTGTATGAAACAGCTAAATTAACATCTACTAAAATTAAAATTTTCTATTAATTCTTTTTCTTAGTGCTATTATAGCAAGGTTGGAATCAATCATTGATTTCTATTTGGGTGTAATATTCTGATGATTTTTGCAAGTAAAATGTTATCTGTCATCGAAAAAAAAAAGCTCTTTGAAAACAACTATATTCATAATGAGAATCAATATAATTCTCAAAGCTCAATGGGTTTATATTACTGATTGTTTAAAACTTAGTATGTCTGTACAATGTATGTAAAAGTGCAATTTTTTTTTTCCTTTTTTTTAAGGTATATTGAAATTCTTGAACTGAAGCATGTCTGTTCTTTCAAAGTTTAATAATTTATTTACTTTTCTGTCATATTTATAATAGTTCATATTCATCCACTGCCATATTTTATGTTTATTTATTATATCAATGCCAAAATTATTTTGGAAACTAAAGAGACATATCACTTTCTTCTTAAAGCATATTTTCTGATTTCTTTCAATTTGTGTTTTGTACTCTTTTGTTCTAGTCAAATGTTATTTCCTTTGCATGTAAATATAAGCTGTCGATTTGCAAACTGTGTTTGAATCTATGTACATTATGGTATTTCAGGGCAGTGTAGCATTTATGAGAGGAATTTGTCGAAAATACATGTTGCTTTGTCATGTCAAACTGTGGACCAAATATTTAAAGAGCTAATCTTGCTTTGTATATGAATATATTTCCAGTTTTCCTACTTTTCTCTGGAGAAACATGTCAGATATTGTTAATAGCTATATTTTGAATGGATTATTGAAAAAAAAAGTAAATATGCTTATTATAAAATAACAGCTAAGCTAACTTCTTTACATAGACTGAATTTGTTATTTGTTAAAAAAAAATTTCACTTTGTGCCATAATTCATTCAACAGCAGCTTGGAATTGTCACCCATTTGTTAATTTTACTTCTCATATTCATCTTTTTTAATTTAATGCTTCAGACGCTTGATAATGTTGTTCTTACAGAAGTGTGGTGAGGGTGCCTTTGACATGTAAAGCTGGAAACTGTGTAAAAAAATTATAATCATATTGAACAGGTTATTTGTGATGTGAATTGTTCTAGTATGTTTTTGTGTTATATGTGTGAATTGTAACTTTGAGAGATATTACAAATCTCTTTTGTAAGAAAGTCATTTAAAGTTTTAGTGATGAGAAATGTTTGTTGAGCTTTGATAAGCTCAAGTCTCATTTTTTTTTCCAGTCAATATATTTTTGGGCACTTGAATATATAAAAAATTAACAGCCTTAACTTTTTATGTTTGTGTCCTATATATATATATATATTAAAGTTTTTGCTTCATATCAGTCAAATAATGTTTATGTATATTACTTATTAGGATATCGTATACAATAAGCTTATTGGTTATCTGTAGGAAACTTGTGTATATATTATGGAAAAGTTATCTGTAATGCTAAAACATATCTTATCAAAATTTCACTGTCTACTATCTACATTTTAATACTAAATTGAATGTAATTTCTTGAGAGTTTATTTTCCCTTATGAAGTTTTACATTTTTTTGTTAATTTCAACACCTTAAATTGCATTCAAATTTGATAATTTTATCATTCAGGAATTTATGATTTCTGTAAAATTGTGAAGACATAGAAAATCAAAAGAAAAGTGATAGGAGTGTTAAATAGCAGAGTTTCATGTAATTATTATTGACTTTGTAAATTTGCAGAATTGCTCTTTCATAACCTTTCATTATTATTTTATTTTTCATTGAAATATCATGCCCATGATAATGAATAATTCATAATCATTTTCATCATCATTGTGTAATTTTTGTGTTACCCTGAAATTAGTGCATTTATAAATATTATTTAAATTCTCAAAGACTTAATATTGATGTTTATTTTCAAGTGTTAAAAGCTTATTTTTGCTGTGAATCTTAAATATTGTATATATAGTGTGTCTGCTGTAATTTATTTTGTTGATGTAAATCTGGTCAGCAAAACATGATAGAGTTTTGCAGGCATGTCTGTCTGAACAATAAAAATAAATCTTGGTTGCATTTCTAATGTTATAAACTCTTGAAGTAAGTGAAGAGTTCTCACTTGCTGTGCTTTATAAAATTCACTATTGAGCCTAAAAAAAAAGAAGAAAAGAAAAACTTTTAAAATGTTTTCCTTTCAATATTGTCCCTTAGATTTAATAAACTGTAACATGTGTCCCACTCTTTGAAGTGTGTTGCTCCTTTCTTTCTCGCTTCTAAGACTCACAATTTTACTGGAAGCATTAAAAATGCCATTATTCCTTTTCGTAAGTTTAATAAATTTTAACTATTTTCTAGTATTTTGCATGAAAAGAATGAAACATGTTTTGTGTTGTAATATTTATAATAACATTTAAGTTTGACATCTTGAAGGAGGTGCTCTTTCATTATCTAGACAAATGTGAGAAAGAAAGAATATAGTTATGGAGTAGAGAGATCTCATATGCTTTGCAGAAGAGTTATCTTCTATTATTTTTAAAGTTCTTGGAAATTTCCTATTAAAAGAAGAGTTATATCATGTTTGAATTTATTTTCTGAATTCGTCCACAAGTATTTAATGATTAAAATTACGTGTATGTAGAAAGGCCATGATCAATGGATTGCTGTTGGACATTTGCTAAACTGGTTCTGGTCAATGCAAGGGCTATGAATTGGGTTTCATTACTTTTATGCAAAATAATATCATAAGATTCATACTTTAAGGTGATGAAACTGAATATTCAAAATAGTCACTTCTATAATTAATATAACTATTGATTCTTGTTGTGAAAGGATAACAATGGGATTGGTTGAACACTGTGAGATAGATATCATCAGAGTCAGAAACGTGTCTCTCTTATAACATCAAATTTGGTTTTAAGCTTTGATTATTATTTGTTTTATAATATGAGTCCCTAAATTGTATAAAAATTTAATTATTATTTCGGGTATCTTCAAAAATAGTAACTTGTATAATTTCGTTTTATTCTTTCACACGTTTTTAATGATGTTTATAGAAATTCTTAAAGGATACCTTTTTTTTTAATTTAAGATAATATGAATAATATCTTATCTGGATAAATATCATCATCACAGGCGGAACTTTCTGGGACTTTCTGTTTAGAAGAAAGCAGCACAACTATATTATTCTGTGTTGAGTGATTTTGCTTGTAGAGTTACTTTTTGACATACTGATTTAATAATTTAATTGAAAAATTGACGTATCTTTATGGTGTTGCTTCTTATTTTGCCATCTGCATTCATTTTCACAACCATCTGTAATATTTATCGCCGTTCCCGTTCAACATGCATTTTTTACATTGCATATTTCGATCTGTTCGAATGATATCTCCACTTTGATTTCTGAAGCTTTCACCTTTTAAGAAAATCTTAACCGTTTTGGGCCCTTAGAAACTCTATCTTATTATTTCAGTTGAGATTTATTTTCGATCGACTGGACAATCAAAGTCTATATTTGTTTATTGCCATTTCTGGAAAAAAAAAAAAGTTGGGCAAGCTCTTTCAGTTGTCCAAGTTATGTCAAATATGGGATTTGTGTTCTTTGATGTAGAAAAATTTCTGCTTCGATATTTGTCACTGTTGATCAAGAAGGAACAACTAATGTCTGCTTTCTACATTCTCATCTATTGAAGTAAATGCTTTTAAATTTATTATTTTACTGAACAAATATGTAGTTGAATACTTCGCATTATAAAACTGCTTATCTTCATCATTGGTAAAATAATATAAAATAAAAAATAAATAAAGAGGATATATAGGCATATCAAGTATTTAAATTTGGTATTTAGTGTGACAATAAAATGTATTCACATGATTTTTTTAAAATTCATAATGAAGCGTTGAATATTATAAAAGCGAGCTCGTGTAAATAATTGTACTAAAATACAAAACTTCACATTCAAAAAAAAAATTAAAACTACAAATTTTTTAGAATCGATCATAATTCTAAATTCCTGAAATTAGAATATTCTAAATTACCGGCTTTTTGTATAGGTATTCTAATCAAATCAAATTTATTACAAACATCAGAAAATTTTTTTCCAAAATAACGAAAATACAGATGAAAATTTCTAATTTTACAAATTTTTAGATTAAGTTTAGATCTTAAATGGACGACTGCCAAAGTCAAATTGGTAGTGAATTGGAAGATTTTTAATATTAGAAGGTTTCCACTTACGTTTTAATTATGGAGCACATAAAGGAACTAATTGTACAAAATAAATTTGGAATAGAAATAAAAACGTATAAAAAAATTTTTACATTAGAAACTGCAAAAAGTTTTCACCCAGTTTTTAAGTCATTCATGGTTCATGTACCTCATAAAAAAAATTTACTTGCATATGTTTATATGTTGACACAGGGGATCCATGTTAAGGAATCATTATAATAAATTGAAATTGGTTCGTATAATTCCGTTCAACATTTTCGCCAGAAATAAGTATATCACCAAATGTTCCAAGTAGTAATCATTTTTTTCAAAATGTGTAGGAAAGGAACAGTTCAGGAAGATAAAAATTTACTTTTATCTGCATAAAAACATACTTTAAATTGAATCTATGCTCTCCTTTCTATGTCTCATTACAAAAGACGTAATCAGAAATAAAGTTACATATATTAAAAATATAAAACAAGCTTCTGCAATAATTTATACGGTTCTGTCATTAAACTGCAACAGTTGAATCAAAATTTGGTGACCGAAGAAATGTAGATGGAATTGCACGTAATTACCTTAAAATTTAATCTATTTTAAATTCCACTCGAGTTGAAAACTTAAAAAGGTGATATGAAGTTTGTAAAAGAATTGGGATTATGAAACAAAAACTAAAAATATCATTCATTTCGTTTAGTATTAACATTGTTTGTATAGTATATTGTAACTAACTGTTCATACAATAGTTTCAACAACATGCATTACTAATTTGTTGCTCGTTTAACAAAAAAGCAGTTTTTGTCATTCAGTCCATCGCAACTTGGTAATTCTTTCATCTGAATTATGTCCACTAAAATCTGATAACACAAAGGATTTGTAGCTTGTGCTTCGTTTTACAATACGATGACCCAGTAGGTGTCCTAGATGGCACATTCCAATTTTTGGATCATATTGAGAAATATCATCCAATCATTTTAATGGATTAATGCTGGAAACAATGTAATTTTAAATAACAACATTCCTTACAGTTGTTCCTATGCGTACTTGTAGAGATACATATCAAGTGAAACTACGAAGTAAAGATAAAGCAGCATATCCATTTTTGGACATTGCGCCATAAAACCCAACCAACAAACGAAGTAAAGAAAAAAATTACAATCAAATTTTTGACAGTTATTCTTACTAATAGCCCTGGAAGATTAGTTCCTCGTAGATGCGTGATGATTTCTGTCAAATACTTCGAAACATTATACTGTAGAAATTATCCATCCGTGAAAGTATTTGAGGGAAGAGTTCAACATAACTTGGTCTCTTGTTACAATTGGAAATTGACTTAAACTTTAATGTGGGGAAACATGAATTAAAAAAATTTTGGTTTCCCTGATAATTTACCAGACCTAAACTCTATTGAGAACTTAATGCGTATTCTCAAGAATTATTTAGCTAAGATGAATTCACGACAAAAGAACAAATAATAAAAAGCGCCATATAAAGATTTCAATGATGAAATCTAGAACAGCCACTTTTGTGGAATCATGCCAAAATGTGTTGAGATAATTTCTGCTAAAGGAGAATTAACTAAGTACTAGTATAGAGATTTATAATATTATTATACTTATATATATTTATTAATTTCCATTTGTCTTAATTATTTCTAATTATGTTTCGCAAAATTTGTCTTAGTAGAACATTCAGCATCTTTATAATGTTATATCACACATAAGTTACTTCACTGCTAGCTGCCTAAAGTGGTTCTGAGTCAACGAAGCAATGGACATCTTATGGGCATTCCATTCAGTTGCACATGACGTTAAAAACTACGAGCGGAGGATGAATGACCGAATGTGCGTAACGAGGTTAATCTGTTGTGCTGATGTCAATTCGCGTTGTTGGAGTGCGCTTTCAATTGGTCAAAGCCCATGGAATTTCGTGGGGTTGGTCCGCTATTATATATATATAAACTTTTCGTAGCATCATATATTACTAAAGGCAGCATATTGTACAAGATTTTGCGAATCCATGTACTCTACTAATTTCTTGATTACTCAGCTATCAGATCGAACGTATTGTAAATATGAATAAGATTGTTCTTATTAATAAAAAATAAAACCCTAAATCAAATCTTCTCTTTATTTGAGGCAAATAGATATTGCATTTACGCTTTCTTCATGCACATCTGTCAAGATCAGTGATTGAGACTCTAGCATTTTTCTCTTTCATGGTGGAGAAGAATAATACCCACTATCTACAGGGTGTCCAGAAAAAGACTCCCTGATTTCAAAATTAAATATCTCGAGAACAAAGATCGATAGAGGAATGCAGTAAACGTTGTGCTTATTGTGAAAGCTGTAAGAATTTTATACAGCAGTTTGAAATAATAGTTACAAAAGCTGTTAATAGATGGCGCTGTACACTGTACTACTCATATCAGCATACATAAATGAAACAATCGTTAGAAAACATTCTTTGCCAAAAATGACATCACAATATTTTCAAAATGTTCACCATTGACACTATGGAGGTGGCGCAAACGAAGAATGAAATTTGTAATCACATTTCGTAGTTTCTCAACAGAAATGGATTCACATGCCAAACAGATCGCCGATTCAAGCTCGCCCAGCGTGGCGGGATGCTTCGGGTAGACAATGTCTTTCAATGTGCCTCTCAAAAACTAGTCACAGGGAGTCAAATCCAGAGAATATGGAGGCCAATCCATGCCTGCACCAGTAAATTTGGGATATTCCAAAGCAATGACTCGATTTTCGAAGTATTCATCAAGAAAGCGAAACACTTGTTCGGTAAGATGTGGTCCGGCTTCATCTTGCATAAACCATTCAGTACGTAGTCGATCCTTTAACACTTGCTGTGAAGCGATAAATTGTTCCAAAATTGCAACTTAACGTTCAGTAGTGACCGTTTCTATAATGAAAAAAGAGCCAATAAATTATCTGCTGCATACTGCAGCCCACACAGTATATAACTAGGAGAATACAGGGGTTTTGCTTCACACCAATGTGAATTTTCGGAACCCCATAGTTCTGCTTATTCACGAATCCACTCAGGTGGAAGTGTGCTTCATCTGTAAACCAGATGCAGCCAACATCAAATCTTTCACCATCAATCATTGTGAACATCTGATTAGCAAAATCAACTCTTTATTGCACACCTCATACGGGTAAGTTTGAATTTTGAATGGGAACGTGTAGGTTCTTTCTCAGTATTTTTTGCGTGCTGGAACGCTTCAAACCAGTCTCAAATTCAGTTCTACGGACGGATGACATTGGATTTTGCTGAATAATTCCAGAAACTGTAGCGACATTTTCAGGCGTAACTGCAGTTTGCTTGCGGCCAATATTTCCTTTCTAGATCATCAGTTACGCTGTTCGTTGAAATTTGGCGAAGAGCGTACGAATGGTTTTCGCATCGGGTCCTTTTGGAACATAAAATCGTGCTTGAAAACTGCGCCTTGTTGCCGTAGGATTCTTTTTTAACCTGTGGTACTCTAGCACCAGAAAAACGTGTTGTTCAATGGAGTACATGGTTTTAATCTCTTCCTTCGGTACGCTAACCTCCTTTCACGCTTCAATAGTGGAACTGATCGCTCTGGGCTTCGGGTCACTATTTATACTAGGCATGACGTACGGCTATTACACCTCTATCCATTTGCAGCTTTTCTAATTATTATTTCAAACTGCTGTATAAAATACTTACAGCTTTCACTATAAACATACCGTTTACTGCATTCCTCTATCGATCTTTGCTTTCGAGATATTTAATTTTGAAATCAGGGAGTCCTTTTCTGAACACTCTGTAAGAAAATGTTCTGGTTATAGAAAAAATAATTAAAAGTTTTTTAATCTGTGAGATTATCCCCTTCGTAATTCAAGTAAGGATCTTTATAGTAATCTCAAAATTTATCCCGACCGGCGATACTCGACTTTGATATTTAAACCGGAACCATAACCCACGCCAACATTAAATGAATCTTAGCCACATCATGTTGATTAATAAAATCTGTGCATAAGCCTTATTGCATAGATTTCTTTAGGTAATGTGAATGTTCAAAATAGTTATTTGTAAAACAATTCGAAAAATCTATCCGCTGTGCTTAAAGTGTTAATTTGTTACTAATAGAACTAGATTTCTTGTTCCGTTGAACTGTGTGTCAGTTACGGATTCACATAAAAGCTACTACACTCAAAATCTTAAACTTTTATTTGAATCGCCACAGTAATACCGGGAATTGTCTATATATTACAACTATGACTCGTGAAAGTTGAAAAGCAATCTTCGAAATATGAATTAATGTTATTTTATACTTTGACACAAACTGCCCAGCGTATTTTACCTAAAATAATATCTTGACAATTATTTTTTTGTGAAAAAGTGCAATCGAATTTGAAGAGCACAGATTTTTGGTATGGATTTCTCTGGAAATATTCCACAGGATGCATGTCCCTAGCATTAAATGTTTCTATAATGTGTAAAAAAAAAATTACTGTTTACGATATCTGAAACAGCCGAAAAAGATTTTTCACATTAAATGTTTATAGTCTGATTAATTAGGATCACATTCGAAATTCTTCTCAAATCCCTGCTTAGCCGAAGATCCGTCATTTTTACTAAACGGCTAGAACATGTTAAATATATCTTGCTCACAATGTCCTCCAAGTTTACTACCTTTGTGGGTAGAATGTTTTCTGCTTGATTCTTACATGCAAATTACGAACTTTCACCCATCTCTTTACTATGTACAAGGAAGTAGGCTGGTAGAACAACATTAAATGTTCAGTATAGTCATTGTTCCTTCTCTAGTGATTTGGATGTCACTTATGCTGGATGAAGAAGAAGGCGAAATTCCAATTTTGACTTTGTCATTTGAAGATGGTTCAAAATTTTGAGTGTCTTTTGTTTAAAAAGTATACTACAGCCGGAATCCGTAATAGTTTATTTATATTAATAAATGTTATCGGATAATCTAATTAAGATTAAGCCCTTTTTCCCCCAGAGATTCGACCCATTGTTCTGTTGAATACAAAATAGGGGTGATTACAGCCCCCCCCCCACAAATTCCAACTATTGGATAAATTATTCATGAACTCCAAAATAGCTCTCGCTTTCTCACTGATACTCTGATTACATGAAAAACTATTTCAAATCCTGCTAAAATTAAAATATATACTTTTTGATGCCTAAAAGTTCGAAATAAATGTTGGAATAAAATTAGATCTCTTACAGCAAAGTATTTAAAAAAAATGTATTAAAATTTCTGTCTGTCAATAACATAATAATTGTGAGATAGTAACAGTGCACCAGTAACACTGATCAAAAACAAATAATCTCCCTTTATTTACATTCCGTATAAACGCGTAGTAGAAATAAAATACAAACGGATATTGCCCGTTTCAGAAGTGGCCATCTTAGTAACTTGAAATTCGTCGAGAGTGCGAAGAAATTCGAAATTTGCTCCAAGTGCTTAAATGAACAGGCCTCTCCTGAATATATTCTTCAATGCCTTGGTCTCTCCTGGACACTTTTGATGGAGAATCCACGTATGATACTGGACTTTTTAAAGGTGTACTCGCTCATGGACCTGGTCTAGCACTGCTGACCTCGGGGGCAGGCAACAACGACAACAGAAATAAAATTGATAGCCCATAACAACCTGTAAAATCTGTTACCCTTCAAATACAATTTCTACTATTCTAATATATATACTTTTTAAAATTAACAATAATTTTTATCGTGATTTATTATATAAAAATTGTATTATAAACTAATAAACTAAATATATAATAAACTAGTCCCGGAAAAGATATAGTTTGAGACAATTAAACTGTATTAAAGCAATATGTTTGAATTTCAAAAATTCAATTACGAATCTAAAAACATTTTCAAATAATATCCTTCAGACGTAGCTGGTATCCAGATAAAAAAAATTTTTTAAATTAAATGTTCCCCAGTCAATATTATTCTTGGTTATTGATTTGTAAAATTACCAAGATGAAATTTCTAAAGTAATGTTTCTTGTTACAAGAGATGCCTTGTCTTTTTTATTCTTCCTCGAACATATTTTATCTTAATTTATTACAGTAAAGTTTTCATCCTCTAGTATTACGAAATGTATTAACTTTCCAATCTTGGCGTAGGAGAAATTCATATATGAGAATTTTCATTTAAACTTAAAGTAAACACTTAAGATATTTGTAACGTTAGGTTAATTTTGGAAATCTCATTTTAAGTTATAAGCAGCTTACGTAACAGAGAGTTTAAATCATCCAATTAAGATTTAAAGGATGTATTTGGAAACTTTGTATTTCAGTTTAAATTTCAAACTGATTTGGATGTATTCAAGAGCAAAATATAATATAAATTAATAGGAAGAATTAAATATGGTACTAATTATTTCTATATTAAAATTAAATATGTTTTCCCTCTAATTTATCAAAATAATTACATGATGACGGGATAAAAGTTTATTGTTTAAAAAATTACATGATTTTTTTTATTGGAACAACGCACCATCGTATTTAAACTTCTCGTTAACATTTTGAATATAAATTGAAAAATTAGAACATAATTGCATGTGAGCATATTGTTTATAAAACAACACGGTTGTGTTTGTAAATTTGATAATGTTGATTACATTTTAATTTCGTGTATTGCCCAGCTAAATAATCATAGACAAGTGAAGGCCTTTTAGTATCCTCTACGTCTAAGTTTCCTGTTGGGAGAGCTTATTATAAACAGTGGATTTAATTCGCGTATCCCAAGGGAGAAAACTCGGAAAAATTCAACGCACCTACCTAGATGTGCTTGCAGAAAACACAAAATCCCTTTCATCCATCCATCCATTTCCCGAGATTTATCGCAGCCTTTGTTAAACAATGGCTGCGATAAATCTCGGGACATTATGCTCTGGAAAGTGCTGTCTTACTATTAGGAAACTGTATGGCCACTGTAGCTTGGTTGGTTAGGGCATCGTTCTCCTTATCAAAAAGTAGTGAGTTCAAATCCCTGCCGACTGAAGATCCATCGTGTTCGCTGACACTCACTTGGAGGACATTGCGACCTAATTCATTTGGAGAACATTACCACCACGCTCAGTTTCAACACGGCTGGGGCACGTTAAAATTGGGTGTCGTCGTAATGTACTCCAAATGAAACGATGCCTCTGAGGGTGGCAGGCTAAATATTGAGGGTTTTCTGTCGGTCATGCTTCAAATCTACGAAGACTCCACCCTGGATACTACTATCTAACTAGTAGAGACCAACGCAGGGCTAGGTACAGGGAAGCATGCAGGTAAAACAACAACTAGGCACCTGTAAGCTCAGCGCTGAATGTACTTAATTATGTAATCTTCTAATAACAGATTTTCTGAATCATTTTAGTACAAGTTTGTAAAAGCACTGATTTATTCACGATAACTTGGTACACCGTTATTTGTTAAGAAATTTCGCAAAACATACCCACTGATGAAACGATATGCCTACATTATTGCGTTTTATAGAACTCAATTAAAATTGAGCTATGACAATAAAAACTCAGAATGTTCATAATGTTGGTGCATGCGAATGAATGATTTCGAATTCAGAAAAATATTTTAATTTTCAGATAGCAGAAAATTAATTCTTATAAGGTGTAAATCCAGCCCAAGTCAGCATTACAAATTGATACGTATGGGAAATTATGGAATCTCCTGAACTGTTAATGCCTTTATGTGAGATATATTCTTTTATAAATGTAAAAAAAAAGATAATTTATGATGAAAAGAAAGATACATAGATGTTAATGTCCTACACAAAAATCTCTTAATTTTTGTTGTTTCATTTAAATTGCTATTCAATCTTAAAAAAATAAAATAAATTGTTCCAGAAATCAAAAAATTGTTTTCTAATGAAAAAAAAAAAAAAAGACTTGGTGATGAATGTAATGAATGATAATCACTAAGTGTTCTTAATTTGTCTAGAAGTAAATAAATTATAAGCAAGCTATAAATGTTATTTTTTATTCATTAGAGAAAGTTTTAATAATCATTTAAAAATTTACATTTCTTTAAATGAATATGAAAATATTCATTTAAAGAATGAAGGAATAATTGTCAAAGAAAATGGCGCAAAATAAATTGAATCTAGCAAAACGAGTTTCCTTAATTATCCATTTTTTTCAAACTGCATCAAATTCCCACGAGTAATTTTCTTATAACTCATGTTGTTGATATGCAGATTCATCAACGATCGAAAATAAAAACGATCTTTGATTCGAAACTATATTTTTTATTGAAGTTAATAACTAATTAATAATCAATTTTTCTGTTTTCAATTTTAACAAATTAATAACCGAATTATCAATCACTTGGATTTTTATTATTGTTTAAGAATGTAATATATAATATCATTTTTTCTAAAATGTTGTAAAGAAAATTTAAAATTTTTAAAGGAGTTTCTATATTTTACTATAAAATTAACTACCTATTTTTAGAACTAAATTATAACATAATTTTTAGTATCTAAAAACTATTTCTCTTACATTTTGCACTCATTTCAATAAATAAATTATCCTTAATTTTCCCAACTCCGGTGAGAAAAATATTAACGAGAAAAAAGATATTTTTCTTCTTTATTTTTCTAAGACGCAAACTTTCTTTTACTGTTGCCAACGAACTGTACGGTGCGAACGATACCGAGTTTTAATCAGTTTATTCTTTTTTGTTCAATTAACTGTTTTTTTTTTACAAATTTTATTTAGTTTCTAACTTGTTTTAATCAAGTCTTTAGAGGAAGTAAATGAGAATTTTTTTTATTCTTCAAGGTTGATATTCGGAAGTGGTTCTAACACTGATATTGATTATCTTGCAAATAGAACGTGATCGAAAAAAGGAAAGTGTGTGAGGAAAACATTAACGATTAAGCAATTTCGCGTACTAAATAATCAATATACGTGCTGTAAAATTTTACCAATTTGGGTGTCAAAATATAATTCAATGAAATTTTGCTTCCAATGATCATGAGGATTTTTTTATTTTAAATCAATTAGTAAATTTTGATATAAATTTTAGATTAGAAATTGAAGATGAAACTTTAAAATAGAAACATTTAAAGAATAATCTCCTCATAGTTTTGAACATTTTAAAATTTACTGGTAATTTGAAGATTTATTTATTTTGTATTTTTCATAAACAAACTGGACAAAATTCAATCTTTCAAACTTTTTTTTAATCCTATATTATTATGATTATAACTGTTGAGAGGTGTATTTAGTATTTAAAAATGTATCTCTATTTCACTAAAGAAAACCAGGAAAGAACAAAAAAAAATACTATGCAACTAAATTTCATAAAACTATAAATAGCCATTATGGTTGTGGAATATTTTGCACGAAAATTTTATTCCATAATTCATTTTAAATAATATATTGGTGACTATGGTATGCGTAATTTCTTGAGAAGAAATTACATAGATTCTTTCTTTAAGAAATGCATACTCAGAAATTCTTAATTTGTCATCTTTTGAACTGTAAAGATTTTATGCCATTGTAAAACAATAAATTATGAAGAAACTGGAATCATTCGAAAATGAATTCTTTTATAAAAATTGAAAAGTTTCAGTTTGAATATAAAAATTACAATAAAGATCATTATTGCGATTTTTGGAAGAATAGTCAAATTAATTAATTAAATAAAATAAAAAGTTTTGTCATTGACTTAAAGAAATGTTAAAGTAAAAAAGTATTTTGTTTCCTTAAAGAAAATAATTTAAATACGAAGTTTTTTGAGGTGTTTTAATGAAATTACATGTTGTTAACTGCGTTATAGTTCAGATTGATTAAAATTTCTTAATTTCAAAATGATTAATAAATAAAGAGAATTTCAAATAATTTTTATTTTTTATTTTTTTTTAGCAAAAATTGATTTTTTTAGTTATTTTTATTGATTGCAATCATTTTTACGAAATAAATTTGCGAAAACATTCATAGACAAAAAAGTAGCCACACCTGGTATAATTTTTTGAATATCTTGTGCTTTTATGTCGTCATAAATAATTTTTTTAAATATTATTAGGAAATTTTTTTTACAGTATACATATTAGTCTCTTTTATTTCTTCATCAAATTACGAATTTTAGTAAAAATTTATTTAAAAAAAATGTTATTTAATTATTTTTGTTTTCGCTAATACATAGTTTTCATTAACAATTTTAACTTCACTTTAATCTATACTTTAATACAAAATCTAGAGATTTAAATCATAAATTCGGCTTTTTTTAATAATTTTAATTTAAAACTACTACTGTTTTTTAAAAGTTTTGCTATCACTTCTAAATTAGTACTGCCATATAAGTTAATTTATACAATACGTTATTTGATAGAAAAAATGCTAAAAAAAAAAGAAAATAAAGAATATACAGTGTCTCACAAAAGTCATGGGACACTTGTGATTTACAAAAGGTAACTGTAATAAAATTAATTAAAAATATATGTACAAATTTTGTGTGTGTGTGTTTCATACTTACATTTAGTAACAATTATTAAACATACATTTTGTCAAAATATTAATTGAATAAAAATATAATTGTTTAGAATGAAGCAAAAAATAGCTCACATAAGTGATGGGACACCATTAGATATGCAACAAAAATAATCTGAAATAAGCAATATAAATATTTTTTGAGTGTTTTGTTTTTACTCAAAAATATTTAGCAATAATTCATAAAATAGTCTGCAGTATTTCTTTCTAGATTATTTTGGAATTTTTGTGCTTTTTAGCTGTGTGCAGCCATGAATGCTAAACGAAAGGAAATTTTGTCGGAAATTCGAAAATCAGTTATTAATTTGTATATTGAAAGTGGAAAATCTATTAGAAAAACTGCTGAAACAGTTAATTTGAGTCATTGAACAGTTTTCAATATCATTAAATGGCATAAAAAGAATCCTATGATTTAGAATAAAAGAAAACATGGCCGACCATCAAAGCTGTCCAATGGAATAAAGCGAATTGTCGTTCGAATTATTAAAAAAATCCAGGAATGAGTGCTCCTAAAGTTGCTGCTGATTTACAAGCATTATTTGGAGTAATTTTTAATCCTGAGACTATTAGAAGAGTAATTCGATCTGCTAGATACCACGGTAGAGTAGCCAGAAAAATGTTCTTCATAAGTGAAAAGAATAGAAAACTCTGACAGGCTTTCACAAAATTCAGCATAAGTAAAAACTCTGATTATTGGAAAAAGTTATATTTGCTGATGAGAGTAAATTTAATATATTTGGTTCTGACGGTAGAATCTTAGTGTGGAGAAAACCGAGGGAAAAATTTCGTAAACAGGACTTGGTTCTCTAACAGTAAAACATGGTGGAGGAGGAAGTTATGGTATGGGGATGTATGTAGTCTACTGGAGTTGGTAATTTTGTTTTAATTGACAATAAAATGGATCAGTGCAAGAATATTGACATCCTAAAGCAAAATTTGAATTCTTCAGCACGAAAATTGAACCTTCATAACGATTTTAAATTCTATCAGGACAATGACCTCAAGCACACTGCTTTGAACATTAGATTATGGCTTCTGAATAACTGTCTTGAAATAATAAAAACAACACCACACTCTCTAGACTCGTAGAGAAGATTTGGCAAGAATTGGAGAATATTTGAAGAAATTGGAAACACTCTCCATTTCTTCAAAACAACAATTAAAATCGGTGCTTCAAGAAGAATGTGGTAAAATCATTCCAGAAATCGCAAAAAAATAGTCAAATTCATCAAAAGAAGATTAAATCATGTTTTAAAAGTAAAAGAAAAGCCTAAAAATATTAAAACCTTTTGAAAAGTAAAATTTTTGAATAAATATTTGATGAAAAAGTAAGTGTCCCATCACTTATGTGAACTTTTTTTTTGCTTTTTTCTGAACAATTGTATATTTTTATTAAATTAATATTTTAATATTTTGACAAAATATATGTCATGTAATAATTGTTACCAACTTTAAATATAAAATACGCCTACAAAAAATTTGTCCATGTATTTTTAATTAATTTTATTACAGTTTCCTTTTGTAAACACAAGTGTCCCATCACTTTTGTGAGACACTGTATATTATGAATAAAAAAATATTATTTAAATTAAATGTATTACCATCTTTTTTCAAATTACTCAGAAAAAAAAACATGGTTAAATACTATCTAGTCTATGTAAATCAAGTCTTTATGAAATCTATTCTAATCAAAATTATTAGCTTTACAGTTTTGCCCGCATTTCTTTAAATTCTGAAATAATTATGGAAAAAATTGCAAGAAAAACAAATAACTTATCAAGTAAAATATCGAATAACTTCATATAAATTTTATCTTAGTAATAAAATTGAAGATCATATGCAAAAAAAATGTTATCCGGGTTTCAGAATAATCTAATTACAAATTTAAAATAATATTTTACGGATGATAAGATTTCTAGATATTGTTGACGAATTAAAATTTCAAAGAAAATAATTCTTGAAATAATTCACAAAGAAAATGCTTTTAGTAAATATTTTCACTGGAAAATATTTTTCTTGTAGTCAGTTATTTTTTTTTATTTTTCCTGTTTGAATAAAAGTTTTAAAAATATGTAATTTGATTAAAATTGTTATTTATCACTGCATTCTCATTCTAAAAATGTTGTTTAAAGTTCGAATAAGTTATAAATAGAATTATAGATATGCAATTTCTTTGTGCTCATATAATATTCTTACATGTACTTTATTGTTTTATAGTAACTTATAGGTACGATGAGAAAATTGATGGGGAAAAGATGGGGGGAAAAAAACACACACACACACACACACCACAAAATTATTTAAAGACAAAGACGGCAAAAATTATTTCGCTAAATAATAGATACTAATTCAATGTCATAATTGATAATTGTTAATTTTATCATAATTTTAACAAGTTGCTAATTTGAAAAAAAAATATGGTGTTAATTTGATTCTTGATATTTCAGTATTTGCATAAAGCGCTATTATAAATCGCTCTTTTATCCCAATTAATTAACTATTCACATAAATTATACCATTTTAATTATTAAATTTTGATAGATTTGAATTGTAAAATATGTTATCCATGGCGGGGTTAATGGGAGTGGCATCAAATCTTGAATCGAATATATAATTTGAGTGATTTCTTCCCTGAAAGAATTTTCATGCTAGAGCTTCTTAGTAGTTTAAGCCTCTATATAGTTTAGTTTGCTGTTATGAATTTTTTAAAGTTATGCACTACTCTAAAAATTTGGCTTTTAAGTTTGCTAGCTTATTGATTATAACTAATATCAACGTGATAATGTCACGATTGTTTAAACTTTTTATAGAAAAATAACATTGTCTTCATCAAATCATGTTATAACTTTATCAATCGCGTTTGCTAATCTTAGATATACGGTTTTAATTTGTTTAATTAAATGGATGAGTATTAAAAATTATGTTCGTGTTTTTTGCTTTGTATTTCTATTCTATGTTGTTTTAATAATTATTTGAGTTATAAGAAATCTTTAAAAAAACCATTTCAAAATAGCTTTAATTAAAACTGAAATTGTCTCCATTGTGATCAGCACAACCTGTAGAATGTGGTCCCAAAAATGCCTCATGATATTTACAGGGTTTTACTCACTTCAAATATTGAATATTCTACTGGTACATAAAAATGTTTTTCGGCTTTGGCATTAAACTTTGTTCAACAGTTGCTGTAACATTTAACAATTTCGTCTCAAAAGTGTTCAAACTTCGAATAATTATGCTATAAAGGTCTTTCTTAGGTTTCAAATCATCGCTAAAAATTTTTGTTAATAGCTTTGTTGTATTTGTGGTTGGAATGTGTAATTCGGTCTCAAATCTTTTCAGTAGTTCCTAGCATAGATTGATGATGCCATTTATGACAAATATGGAATCTTTTCGGAATTGAACATCTTTTAATGTAATGATAGAGAAAAATTTTTTTACTTTCTCCAAGGGATTAAAATTCTCGTTTCAGACAATCCAGATCTAAATTTATAGACAAGTTTAGTTCAGTTACTTTCAATTTTTTTTTTGTATTTTGCAGATATTTTTCTTTTTATATATTAAAAATGCTTGTAGCAACCAGAAGAATAAAAAGATTTTATCTTTTATAATTTTTTTGTTTGCTGAAATACATTTTTTCTTAGAGTTATGATTAGGATTAAATTCCGCACAACTGGAATTTCATGATCGATAACTTCTGAGTGTTTTTATTTTTATGAGACCACATTACAAATATAACTTTTCTTTGGTCCTAATTATTCTTTTCATTTTCTAATATTATTGTAATTGATCAGTAGGATAATTTGTAAATTACTATACAAATAGTTATATAGACAAGTAGTTTTATATACAAGTAGTCAGTATAGACATTATTGATAAATATACTTTTTGAATACTAAACTACATAACACTGAAAAATCCAATGTATTTTGTACACTAAAAATTAAAATCCTAAAAACAAAACATTATATTTCCAATAATTTTCATAGACAGAAAATCAAATATTAGGATGTGATTATGTGATTTAAAAATTAGTTTTACGTTCTTTACCAGAAAATGTGAATCTGTTTTCGAGAAAATTACAGATTATCTTTTGCGTTGATAAAATATGACTCAGTAGAAACAATATAATCATTAGCTGATACGATTTATCGTTTTAAGATACCTTCAAAAATATAAGATTTTTTTAAATATCATAAAAGAGGGACAAATATTAAATTTTATAGCTTGTTTTTGTGTTATCTTTTTTTAAATACTTCATCCATATGTATTTCTGTTAACGCCATTTTACAACCTCTATTATTTTCCTTGCCAAATGTTTATTATACATCAAAAATATTAAATTGAATCTAATATTCTATTGCAATTCAAGTAAACCAATTATGGTGTTGTGAAATCCTTATGAAGCCCTATGTAATTATTCATCATAAAATATTGCTATCTGATAAATTAATTCGAAGTTTATTGTATGTTTTAAATTCAGTCCCATGTCCCTTTGGATGTATAAATATAAGATTTGTTCATTGTAATCTGCTTATATTGATGTTTACTAAATGTTTTTCCCCATCAGATCTTCCCCTTCCGGGTTATTTCAACGTTTCTGAGAAAAACTATATCTTGTTGTACTTTGTAGTTGATGTCTCTTCTACCCAAAAATTATATAATTGGTAATGGATTTTATAAATGCTCTTCATTTTGTGTTTATCGTACATATAAGTTTGAGTTACTCTATTCATTTTTTAAAATACATTTAAATCAAATAATATTCTGAGCTCATGTGACACTAGTTTTTCGATTATTTCTGTCAGAAATTGCAGTTTGAACAATGAAACAGAGAAGAGGCAGTAGTAATGAAATGAATTTTTATTTTGTTGTACTGTTGTTGTTACTAATCCCAGATGGTCCAATTCCAATACTAGACCAACTCTACAAGTCCATAAACAGCCAGGAAATCAAAAAATATAAGGGGCTTTCAAAAAGCCTCTTCCAAGTCAAAATTCAAGCAGCTCAAGATGTGCTCAGTTTGAACAATGAAACAGAGAAGAGGCAGTAGTAATGAAATGAATTTTGATTTTGTTGTATTGTTGTTGTTACTAATCCCAGATGGTCCAATTCCAATACTAGACCAACTCCACAAGTCCATAAACAGCCAGGAAATCAAAAAATATAAGGGGCTTTCAAAAAGCCTCTTTCAAGTCAAAATTCAAGCAGCTCAAGATGTGCTCAGCCGATGCCTGTTCAGCTTAACATTTTGTGCACAGACTTAAAGTCCTTTGACCTTGCACATATTTGAGGCCCCTTAGGTGAACACTGGCGAAGTGTGAAATCCGATAAAAGGAAAGAGATACAGCTTCTATAGTCCGTTCTATTTTTATTATTATTTAGTGTTGATAATATGGTTGATAGCTGATTTAATATTTTATTTAATATTAAAATAAATAATTCTATACCAATTGTCAAATGCAAATTATTTTTATGCTCAAAAGTTGTTAAAATTGTTGATGTAATCCTGAAAATATTTAAAAGAATTATCTTTTAACTAGAACAAATAATTTCTCTTTAATTATTCCAAAACAAATTAAATTTATGCAATATGAATATTTTTTGATCAACCTTGCATACATCTTAAAACTATATAATTTGTTCTTTTTTCATTATTTTAAAATACAGAGCTAACAATAAAGCAGTTTTAGATACAAAAGTACAACAATTAATTTTTAACAACAGTAAATATTTGAAAATTATTTCATAAGCTTGCAGCACATCCCTATTTTATTTAAATATAATAAAATATAAAAAATACTCCTATATGTATCAGCTATGTATGTACATGAAACAAAGCATTGTATATTCTAATGCTCAATTTATTAGATCTATAACATTGAATTCTAATTAAAATTTAAAATTCATTTATTCAAATCTCATTGGGTATTGTTGCGCATTGATAAAAAAGAAATTAAAGAGCGTAGTTAAAAATGGTAAATACATTTCCGGGTAAAACTAAATATATCTTATTTATTGTTTATATAAGTAAACTTATTTTGAAATTTAAAATAACCATAAAATGAAAATGATTTTCTCTTCAAATATAGAAATGAATAAGTACTCCTTCTTCCCCTCTCTCTTCAACGATGCACAAACAATCAATTAATTTAATAATACATTTTTATTATTCTATAAATATGAAAAATATTGTATTGAGCATGCTATTTAATTTCAAAATATAAATAAAATTGGTTGAATTATTTTATGTAAAAGCTTCTTTATATTATTTCAAAAAGCGAATAAAATATCAATTACTCTTTTAAATATATTGATATATAAATTTAATTTTTACTTTTTTACGATAGAGAGATACTTAAACTAAACAAAGCAATTATAAAATATTTGAGTATTCATATCATTTTGTTTTCCAGTTGGATTTTTCCTTAGTTATAGGCTCCAACTACGTATCATATGAAAAATATTCCCAATACACTTTATTAAAGGTAAATGCAAAAAACAAAAGCGTATCATCTGTCTCGAGTTCCAAACAGTGACTGGGATCGAACCTAAGATCTTTCACGTTAAAGAACATGATCCTATCACTAAGTTACGATAAATAGTATATTTTCTAGCCAACAAAAATGTCATATAAATATAATCGGAACATATTTCGATAAAAAAGCAATTATAAAATATGACAATACTATGTAAGTCAAAATATAAATTAATTTCATGCTTTAATTAAAAATATTTAACAAAGAATAGTTTATGTAAAAACAAATTTTAAAGCATGGTAGTTTTAAATCTTTAATTTTCTAGGTAAATTGCATAGAAATTTTGTTGAACCGCACTACACTCTAATTAAATTTTTTGTGCCATAAGTCGTTATACCAGTTTTAAATATTTGGTCAGCTTATATTCCTATTGTAATCGAAACATCATTGAACAATCTGTTTGTTTACTTTGAATTCAATTAATTTGATTTTTGTACCTTAGAAAAATAATATTACTAATAAATCCATCACCAAAAATATCGAACATTTTACTTGCGTTCGGTCAGAACATTTACATTTTAAAACAAGACCAAATGAAAGGAAATATTGATTTCTAATTTCAACAGTCAAATCTATTAAATATATGTCAGTTAAATTTATTATTACCAATTACTTAATTTTGAGAGCATGTCCCCTCTTTTATTTATTTCTCTCTGGTGTAATTTAAATTAAAGCTTCAATTATTGCATCGACGCAGTAATGTACATTATGTTGATAGTAATTTCCAAGATTCACTTTTGAATAAATTACACTCGAGTTGAAAATTATTCATTTTATATGGCTTACAAATTAAATGCCTGCAAATGGCATTTTCAGTGAAATAAATGAGGATAATTAGATGGAAACTGCTATTAAATGGAAATCTTATTCAATTCATTGAGACAAAAGAATGAAATTTACTGTCCTCTCTTACATAAAGCTATTTTAATTGAAATTTTATACATTTCAGCTGGGACAGTATGAAATGTAAGATTGACTTGATTTGTTTTAAAAGGGATTCTTGGGTTTTATTATTAATGAAGCGAGTATACAAGAATCATTCAAAATGCAAAGCAGTTTTAAGTCATTTTTTTAATTTTCAAACTTTTTTATTTTTTTAATGATGTAAAAAGTATTTTTTTTTGCTGGTAAATGATTATTTTGTTGCAAAGTCCAATTTCAATTGAAGATTTCAAATATATATGATTTTTGATCAAATAAGTACAGCAAAAGTTATAAAAATTAATACATTAGGAAACCATAGAATTGTCAATTTTTATTTTCTGCACTCAGCTGTTTAAGCTTTTCAGTACTCAGCTCTCATATTATAAGGCCGAAGTAAAATGTGATGGTAATTTTTTGCGATTTAAAGAATAAAACATTCTTTATAAAAAATAAAACATGTAGTATTTTTTTCAATATACTAAATGTATAGTGAGACAGTTATACGAAATATTTTTATCATATCTTCCAGGTAACTATTTAATTTAAATAGATTTTAGAATAACTATTTTGAAAATATTTTTTTAAAAATAGATTAATGCATTTGGTATTTTTATTTTGTTGTTGGCATTTCAGCGATAGCCTTTGTTATTTTTCGTGTATTAAATGTTAGTTCGACACCAGAACATTTTTTTAATACTCGACGCTAAAACATCGTTAATACCAGTAAATATTCCAGCTATTTTAGAAAATATTATTTATTATAACATTGTAACCTTCTTGCTAAGCCATAATTTTTTGTCATGTTTTGATTCAAGTTCTTAAAAAAATGTAAAATTCTTTCAGATATACAAACAACCCAAATTCCAAACAAGAGAAAGTAATATTAAGACTTTGTTCCTATTTTATCTTTAGCGAAAACAGTTGTTAACAAAACGTAATCATTTATTGTGAATATATCTTTCTCTCTACAGAGGGTATTAACACATTTTTAGAACGATTTTGATAACGAATTAAAAAAAAGTAAATGTTTCCGAATAAACATTTTTGGCAACAGCTTATTATTTGAAATGAAAAATATCGTCTGCTACTTTTAAATTTATTCTTCTTTCAAAATGTCACATATAAACATGCTGTGAACTGAAGGATATGTTTTTGTGCTTTCCGAAGATAAACGTTCTTATTCCAGAATTCAAAAACGTTGTGAAATGCATGGTATTAAAATTTCTAAGTGCAAAATAAGCAATATTATTAATCTGACAGGTAAAAACTGTCAATCACTATTTCTACATAGAAAGAAGACTCCAAACGAATATACGTAAAAGGTATGTACTGTTTCAAATGTTTCTAAAGTGAAATCGTTGGTAACATGAGAAAATCTGCAAACACAGAAATGAATTGCAAAATCTTTAGATACATCTGTAGTAACAATAAATTAAGTAATAAACCAGTATTTACAACTTAAAAATGCTAAAAAACATTATGTTCACCAGCTTTTGCCGAGACATGTGGCTCAACGCAAAACATTTTACAGAATCCTATATGAAAACCACTTAGCAAGAGATAAATGGAAAAACATTGTGACCTTTGATGAAGCATGGGTTACTGGTTACTGGTAATAACCTGAATAACTAAAAAAGGTCTTTTTACTATAGAAAATGAGGAGAAAAATGTTCAATTCCGTTTCCGTCAATGTAAAGAAAGTTTCAGTAAGGGGTTTATGATTGTCACAGGTTTCTCCTACAATGAGAAATTAAAAATAAGAAGAGTGGAAAGAAGTGTTAAAATCAACTTATCGTTCTATCAGGAGAAGGTTTTACGCCCAATATTTACAAAAGAAATTCCACTTCTTTATCCCAATGACTTTCAAAGAGAGAAACGTCATCAAGACAAACCTAAAAGTCATACTTCGATAACTACCACTGCATTCCCTTAAAAAAATGATGACTAATGCAGGTATTGCATGTATACATTTTCAACATATCCCTGAGAAGTCTCCTGACGTTTCATCTATGGACTATTGTGCCTTTCATCTTTTAAAAAGGCTCTTTCTAATCGCAAATCCACCATGATACATGAACTCTGGAAAGTAGTAGAAGAGGAATGGAAAACAATAACCCTGGAAATATTGCGAAAAGCTCTTCTATTATGGAAATCACGATGCAGACTTATATTCGAGGAAAAGGGCTATCAGATTGAACATTTAAAAACATTATCCTTACATTTTAAACATTAATTAAACGGCCGCGAAATCGTTCTAAAAATGTGTTAATAACCTCTGCAATTATATTTCTTTCTAAGTTGCTTTATAAAAATCTTTGTAAAATCTCTTTTTATATCTTTATCAAAAACTAAGGGTCTAAACCTGCTAGTTTTTGCGGCGATTGGTTTTCAGTGTAAAGCATATACCTAGTTTTTGGGGAAAAATTGTGTGATATCGAAAAATATAACGACTAATTTTAACGATACTTAATATTATTTATAGCTTTGTTTATAATGCTGTTTTAGCATATAAAAACTAGCTATCAGTTATATGCATCTGCTAAAAACAAATCGATTGTGTTACAGAATATATACTTGAATATTTCCTTTCGCTACTCAATTATTTAACATTAAAAAAACAGAAAAAACCTTATTTTATCTAGAATTTTAGGAACTCAATAAATGCATAAAGAATTTTTATAAACAGTGTATTCATAAAAAGTTGCTAATTTTTAAAAGAATTTATATTAAAAAGTTTTTTTATTTGGTTAATATTTTTCAAGTGAAATAAAACTAAAAACACTAGAATCTGTGGTACTCTAGAATGTTTTGTATCAACTGTAAAACGCTCTGATCATGAGCTAAGACGTCATGCTCGTAATTGGAAGGTAGTACTTTTGATGTCTGAAGAAGTAAAACAATGCTATTTCCAATGATGATGAATGGGAATAAAATAATTTGAGATTACAATATCGTCCAAATGAAATGATATCTCTTGAGATGTTAAGATAAATCTGCAGATCTTCTGTCAAATCTTAGCTTATAAATTACGTAGGGCACTTTCAGAGTGTAATGATGCTATACCACTGCATATTTTACACACAGTGGTATGTAGAAGAATATTTAATGTGGTGAAAGTTAGGATCTAAAAAACTATTAATAAAAATAAAAAAGGGATATGAAATAAACATAATATTTTCTTAAACTTAAAAAAAACGACTTCTTTAAAAAATGATTAAAGCTTTATTGAATACATTTTTGTTTTCTACTAATACATAGCAATACTGCTGGATCTTAGGAGATTTCAGAAATGAATTTGAAAAATTTTACATAATCAGTAAATTTATTCTAATTATTTTCTCTTAAAAAAAATTGAATAATTATAACTATTTCAATTTATATATTTTATTGAAGTTTAAAATCATGGTCTTTTTAAGAGAAATATGACGAAGTTGAAATATATTAAAATATTACTTATTTTAATTTCCGTTATAAAATAACTCAAATTCACTTATTGAATAAAGAAGAACAATATTTGTTTTTGGAAGCTTCCAGTAGCATAAATTTATAACCACTAGAATTTGAATTATGGAATTGGCAACATAGCGACTGAAAATAGAAAATGCCGGAATTTTAATTAAACAGTCATGTGCTTTGAAAAGCTCCGCAGAGTTGATTGTGATTAACACTCGATTCTCACACACAGCCATTCGTAAGTTAATTTTATATAACACTTCATTTGGGGTGTCACAGAAAGGAGGTAAAGTGCCTGAATGAATGTCCTTTGGGAAATGAAGTGAAGTGATTAACTGTCCTGCCATGAATACTTTGTTCACTCTGGAGTTGCTCATGCATGAACAAGAGTTTCAGTTACAGTTACTTTGAAATTAAATAACGCTTTAATATAACAATTTTGGAACTCAAGAAAATTCTAAATAAAACTATGCTTTGCGTAAATAGATTCTGTATTTTTTATAACTGTAGTTCTAATACTGCATTCTCAAAATTAGTAACGTATTTCGAAAACATTTCACTTTTGTAGCATGAAAGGAAATAGCATTGGAAAAATTATTAGTCTATTACTGACCTAAACCAATTAACACTTACTCCTCTTTAAAATTTTCTTTTAAAATATTTCACGATTTTTTTCTGCTATATTGTTTTTAATTGCCCTCAAAAAATTTATAGTCATAAATTAAGGGATGTCGGAAATTAAAGTTTATATTTTTATTATATATTAACCCATGATTATAATTGAAAATTTTTATGGTGTTCAACATTTAAATTTTGCTTTACTATTCATAAATGAGAAAACAAAATTTTTAATATATTTTTTTTTTATCCTAAACATAATTTTTTTTTTTTTGCAGAAGTACTGTATTAAAGGAATAATATTTTAAGACAGAAATCATTTTGCAAAATGAAAGATTTATGTTTCAGAATATAAATCTTATTTTAAATTAAAAATCGCTTATATGTTCAGAATTTATATAATAATTTTAAAAAATAGTTATTATATTACTCGCGATGATTAATGAGCATGCATGACTTTATTTGTCTTTCAGACCTAAAAATTAATTGCATTATAGAAATTAATATTATTTCAATAATAGATATTATTCATATTAAATGCAATGCTATTCATTGTTTGAAATTAAGAATAAAATGAAATTTCATTTCAAAAGGAAAGTTAATTTCAAAATAGTTTTATTAAATATTGGCAAAATCAATGATATTAAATAAGTAATAGAAAACATTCTTAGAACTCTAAATTACTAAATGTAAAAAAGGCTAAAGTAAAAACGATAAAGTCAGTATATAACTTCAACAGAATATAGTTAATTTATTAACACTTTATCTATGAATAACATGATCTTAAAATATCAGATATAAATAGAATATGCTACTAATCGTTATTTATATAAAGTTGCGTAGTACATTTCTAACACATGAAAGCTGCCATAAGGATGATTTTTAACAATCATACTAGATTTACTTCCTGGAAGATTAATCATAGACGTATCGTAAAGGAAGAAACCTGGAAAACTGTTAGAGACAACTACCTTGGCCTACAACCATGAGAAAGCATAAGTGTAATCATCTCCCGTTGTTCAGTTTTAGAAACTTTCATAGATTCTGTGCAGTATGCATGTGTCAAATAGATACAATTAAAAAAAGGAAGAAAAAGTTTTATTTATTTATTTTTTTATCAATGAGCGCATGCAGTTAATAGACTCGCAATACCTTTTCCTAGGTCTAAAATCAGAAGTTTCTTTTCCCAAACATATTGTTCTACCATAAAATCGTGGTGACCGCTGATTTAAATTTGTATATTATATCTTAGAAATTTGTCTTATTGCATGATAAAATATTTGAAAATAAAGAAAACTAATTGATTATAAAACATTTGATTAAAAATTTCATGAGCTTAAAGAAGTTGAAATCAAAATTTTCTGTGGAGCTATATATCATTAAAGATTTGATCGTGTATTTTCAGTGAGTGTGTGCGCTGTAAAATATCGTTCATTTTGTATAAGAAAAGAGTTTTTAGTCTCAAATATTTGAACAAGTATTTTTTTAGTTTTCATTTTTCATACAAGAATTTAAAGTGTAATTTTTAATTTAACATAATAGGATATAAGGTTTAATATTAATTATTTTAAATTTATAAATTTGTGTGTTACCAATTTCATTAATTGAATCTAATCATAATTGTTGAATGATTTTATTTCTTATGCAATAAATTGGGAGTTTGTATTGTGTCAATATTAATCTTATTTTTCAATCCTTTTTTAAATTTTTGTATAAACTACGAAAATTAAATTCTTTTTAATTTTTGTATATCGTATTCCAATCCTCTTTTAAATTTTTGTATAATATTTTTATATTTAAGAATTTGAAATAAGAAATGCTTTTGCGCGTGATAGAGAATGCTTGATTATTGTTTTATTAAAAAATATTATATACATTACATTATGCATATTTAAATTATATCATAATATTTAGCTATCACTTGCAAAGGAATTGACACTTGTTTCTCGGAAACTTTCGTTTAGATTTCTAGGATTTTGTATTCCTTTCAAAGTTTGAGATACCTTCAAAATCTTTTCCCTATTTCGCGTTTAAGAAGTTTTGTAAGTTTGTTTATATATAAGCTTCTTTTCTTTAGATTATCACTGAGAAAATATTTTAGAGGAGGAGCCTATCTGAAAGTTTTGAGGCTATCTCAAAAACTTTACTAAAGGTCATGAAAATTGTGCTAAAAAATTCCTATTTGTCATCACAAAAGAGGCATCATTTATCAAAAAATAATTTTTTGTAAATAGTTAATTATTACTATAATCCTGAAAATTAAGCATAATTACTTGGAGAAATGCTTATAAGCATAATGCTGGTTATGTAAATACAATATATGTAAACAAAAACAGTAAAGTCTTTTAATACAAAACTTTATAAAAAGATCTTTTAAAAGCTTAAAGAAGCAAACTATAAAGCTTATTTGAAAACAGATGTGTTTATCATAGCGATCATTTTTTCATACTTTCGAAAATTTTTATTTGTAGCTAGAAAAAGTTAATAATGTTGCCATCTTAAATAAAAGAAAAACAATTCAAATAGGTTTTAAAAAATGTATTTTTAAGAAAAACTAAATTTTTTAAAACATGAAACCTTAAAAAACTTTTTTTAAAATGACGATTAATTATTTTTAATATTTTTCTGTATAAAAAGCATTTGCTATTATAATATATAGTACACATAAAACATTTTCGTAAATTAAATAATTCCTTTTTATTTATTTATTTTAAATTATAAAAATAATCAGTTGACATTATATTAAGATTACAGTCTGCGAATATTCAATGCGGGTGACGTGCAAAATATCACACAATTTGGTAAACTATACTATGATAAAAATATGTGTAAAAAAATTTTAGAAAATTCATTTCCATATGTAGGAGTTATTGTTATCATTTACTATTGAGAATGAAGAGTTTTCATCCAATCTACAAGTGAGAAGTTCAAGAATCATGCTTGAATTCCCAGAGGAATGCTCCGAGAATGGGAGTGACGCCTGTTAAATAGAATCATGGAATATTTACGAGAATGGGGAGTAAATCACATCTACAGATTAAATGGCACGTTCGCGCTTATCTCAACTGCTCCATCCCTTCCTTTAAGTGTGTGTTGCAATGAAACATCCTTCAACCCGAAGGAATTGATATCATCCACAAGGACGTTTTAATCGAATAGAAATTGTAATTACAGATTAACATCTATCTTCGTGTATATTCATATGAGTCTTATCCTTAAGAAAGCGACTAATAATATTTAGGCTACTAAACTGCGCAGTTAAATCAATGAAGTTCAATCAAGAAGTTCAATCATGAAGTTAAATCAAGAATTAATATTACATATTTATCGATGTGAGAAGAGTTTAAAGTTGTTCATTTTTTTGCATTGCAATTCATTATATTTGCAAACATGTAAGTAAAATTAAATGTATGGTAATTCATTTTTAAAATAATTGGAAACTGTTAAAATCAAATTTCATTTAACTTTTATAAAATTTAAGGAAATCGACCAATAACTTCAATTAATAATTTATTAGTAGGTAACTTAATAATTAAAGTCTCTTCTAATATCTTGAGTTTTCTTTGTGTATTTTTTTTTCTGAAGAGCTTTCCATAAATCGCAAATCAAACTCATGTGTTACAAAAGAGGTAACTCGGATAAGTTTCTATCATCTTCCTCAACAAATGTGCATGAAGAAATCATCAATGAAAATCCACTGTTATTTAACGGTGGTTAAGATCAAATTTATGATATATCATTTCAATAAACATGATCCTGTACTAGTCTTAATGAGTCAGTTATATTTATTCTTGAGATTGATTATTAGATAATTTATCAACTTAAGGCTATTGTTAGACATTGGAAAATCCACTCTGCATACTGAGTTAAGGAAAACATTTTCACAAAGAAATGACAATATTCATGTCGTAAAACCGAGAACATTTCTGAACCATCACTGTGAGAATTATATCACAGCACCCATTTATCTTTATTCAAAAGTTATCGGATATATATGGGACTTACTTCACCAAGAGTTATTCTGTGATAAGGTAACGAGAAGGTCAGCTGTTAACAATGAAACTCTTGAGAAAGTTATCATGAGTATATCTTTAGCAACAACAAATCTACACTACTGGCCATTAAAATTGCTACACCAAGAAGGCGACATGCTACAGACGTGAAATTTATATGAATGGAAGAAGGTGCTGTGATATGCAAATGATTAGCTTTTCAGCGCATTCAGACAAAGCAGGCGCCAGTAGCGACACCTACATTGTGTTTCAATGAGGAAATTGTTCAGCCGGTTCCTCATACACAAATTGCATTTGAACGTTGTTGCCTGGTGAAAAGTTGTTGTGATGCCTCGTGTAAGAAGGAGAAATGCGTACCAGCACGTTTCTGACTTTGATAAAGGGCGAATTGTAGCGTACCGGGATTGCGGTTTATCTTATCACAGTATTGCTGCTCGCGTCGGTAGAGATCCAATGACTGTTAGCAGAATATGGAATCGATGTGTTCAGGATGGTAATACGGAATGCCATGCGGGATCTAAACGGCCACCTATCACTAGCAGCCGAGAAGACAGGCATATTATCCGCATGGCCGTAATGGATCGTGCAACCACGTCACGAGCCATGAGTCAAGAAACGGGGTCGTTTGGAAGACAACAAGTGTCTGCACGAACAGTTCGACGACGTTTGCAGCATCATGGACTCTCAGCTCGGAGACCATGGCTGCGGCTTCCCTTGACGCTGCGTCACAGACAAGAGCGCCTTCAATGGTGTGATCAACGACGAACCTGGGCGCACGAATGGCGAGATGTCAGCTTTTCAGATAAATCCAGGTTCTGTGTACAGCATCATGATGGTCGCATCCGTGTTTGGCGGCATCGTGGTGAACGCACACTGGCAGCGTGCATTCGTCATCGTCATACTGGCCCATCACCTGGCGTGATGGTATGGGGTGCCATTGGATACACGTCTCGGTCTCCTTTTGTTCGCATTGACGGTGCTTTGAACAGTGCACGTTATATTTCTTGTGTGTTACAACCCGTGGCTCTACCCTTTATTTGAGCCCTGCGAAACCCTACGTTTCAGCAGGATAATGCCCGACCGCATTTTACCGCTATTGTACGGACTTTCCTTGATACGGAACATGTTCGGCTGTTGCCCTGGCTAGCACGTTCTCCAGATTTATCACCAATAGGAAACGTCTGGTCAATGGTTGCCGAGCGACTGGTTCGTCACCAAACGCCAGTCACTACGGTTGATGAACTGTGGCATCCTGTTGAAGTTGCATGGGCATCTGTACCTGACCATGCAATCCAATCTCTGTTTGACTCAATGCTCAGGCGTATAACTGCTATTATTACTGCCAGAGGTGGTTGTTCTGGGTACTGATTTCTCAGGATCTATCTATCTATCTATCTATCTATCTATCTATCTATATATATATATATATATATATATCCAGCCAAATTTTTTAAAAATTTAATCACTTTTTATTTCTAGTATAATATATTTATCCAATAAATATCATTTTGTTATCTGCATTTCTTCCTGGTGTAGCAATTTTAATTGCCAGTAGTGTAATATTAAATATTATTTGCTTAATTTTGTAATCTCAAAAAATTGTATTTTTCACCACTTTATGGTAGCATACATGGAAATCAATTCATTTGTTTACTGTTTAATAAGATTTTTGATTTTCTTTTTTATTTTGAATAATTATTTTGGATTTCTAAACAGATTAATGTGCATTGAAATACTTAAAAAATATTTTATAAATTTGTATTTTCCATTTCATATCCTCAGATAAAAATAGACCCTTAGTGAAATAGTGGCAATGTTTTACAGTGCTTAGACTCATGTTAAAGAAAATGCATAAATTCTTACGCAATTTGATAAATTAAATGAATTTACCTTTGAAAGGGGGAAGAAATTGAGGAAGAATTCCGTTTAAGAAGCAATTGAAAGAATATAAGTAATCTTTCATATACATTATGAAGTAAAACTATATATTTTTGACGACTGCTGTTTTTTTTTTTTTTTTCAAATATTTCAGTCCCTGATTTTCCATTCATGAATAAATTCAAAAATGTAATACCTCTGGGAAGTAGAAAAAAACCAATAGTAAACACATTCGTAAATAAAATTATAATGTGTTAAATTGCCAAAATGTATTATATTTTCTATTTCATGCATGAGCATAAATTGCATTAATTATACATCAATGTATTTTTTCAATATGAATTATTGATTTTTTTATATTTATCTTGAATTAAGAACACTTGGAAGTTAAATATACTTGGAATTTAAGTAATAGACACATTTAAATGGCCCGTATCAAAATATTAGCAATAGATTCATTGGAATTTTAAACCAAGTGTTGGAAATCATTTTTTAACTCATTTCACAGTTTAAGAATTATTAATCAATTACCAATATGATAATATGTATAGAAGTTTTGAAAATACTCTGTATTTAGTAAAAGTGACAAAGCTCAAGAAAAAGAGAAATTTTTTTTAATATTTCTACGATCTAAGCTTTAATATTTACTGTCAGAAATCCTTTTTAAATAAATCTCGAAATGTTATTTTGTAATCTCTTAACATAACATATATATGGTATTAAGTTTAAGCAAAAGAGAGTGTTTTATTTTTAATAAAAGGGAATTTCTTTCATGTGTTTTTCAAAACAACCATAATAATTTCTTTCTATTTCATTTTCTTAGTTTTTCTCCATATTTATCGTATTCGATATTTTTTCAAATCATTTGTATCATTTCCTAAATTTTATAAAATTTCATATTTTACTTTTTGACACCGTGTAATGGTCAGCCTTAAGATCAGATTCTTTTGTAAAATATTTTAATGTTCTCTGCGTAAATTGTCTTCTGGAAGGTTTTTTTTTTCATAGATAATGAATCGTATTCGCATGTCCTAAGAGAGGAAACCCAGAAAGTCTCAAGCACCTAGCCCAATAGACATACATGCAGAAGGACAACATCTATCGTCTGTTGTTCAATAGTGGCTGGGATCGAACTCGAGATGTTATGCAGAGGAGAGATGTCCTACCACTAGGCCATGCTGAATCTTACATAGTTTAGATTTGTAATATCAATGATGGATAGGCCATTATACATAATCTGTTTTATTTTCACATCTAGTAATCTATATATATTGAAATAAGTTATTTCTATCAAATGTGAAATCATGAATGGATTGTCATTTCACAACCAACAGCAATAAAACTTTTGTAGTTCACAATTTTAAGGATCATAACTACCCACATTAGTTGCAATAAAGTATAAAAATCAAAAGAATTTCATATTATATTTTCCAAGGTCACGCAAATTTAACATAATTTAAATAGAAAAAGCATAAAGCAACTATCTAAGTGCACAGAAATCAAATCGGTAGCATTAATTAAGCAATTAAATCGGAAAAACAGGCTAATTTCTCCGATTTAATTTAAATATGCGCTTAAAGCAAATTTACAATATGCTATTTTAGTGGCATACATTTACAACATAATTTAAATGAAAACTATTTGAAATGGACTTTATAATATATGCTTTTATAGACTCATATCTTAGTTTAAATAAAAATATATCGAGCAGAATTTTATCACATATTGATATAGAAATTTCAAACTTGTAGAATAAAATTTTCTTTCTAATGGTTGCTTAAGAAAACTGCACTCCGAAAAATTATCTTTATTATCATTACCAAAACAGAAGTTGGCATTTTCTTTTATCTTTACAATTATATTTAAGAATGCAAAAAATGAAAATGGAAATATCAGAGTTTAAGAGATATCGCCAAATCCCTGAGGCCAGTTTCATTAGCTAGTACTTGAGATACGGAGTAAAATATTTCTATTCGTTCCTTACAAACAAAAACTCCATGAAAGATATGGATTTTCGAATGAAAAATGTATGAAATATGAATTCTGAAGAAAAATTGGCAGTTTTTTTTAAATGGGATTATTCTCTTTATTTTTTTATTTGAATAAGATATTAAACATACTGGTCGAATTTATTTAAAGACTTTTCTAGGGAGTTCACTTATGATTTCAATATTTTTTAATCTAATAGAGTATTCAAAAATTATCGCTACATGAATCTAAAAAGGTTTGTTACATTTTCGAAAATTTCCCTCAAATGGTTTGTATTATTATTTCATTCCCTATCATATATTTTACTCTAAATTTTATTCTGAAGAATATTTTCTTAAAATTTTTATGAGTACTAAACTAATTAATCATACACCCGGATACAAGTATGCATAGACACACACATATGCACACACACTACATAAATGATATTTCCTGTTGAATGAAGTAAAATATGAAAAAAACGACAGTTCTTTCATAAATCGAAAAAAGGTTTATTATTGGTGCCGGTTTATTGCAGGTCTCGATTTCATAGAGATTAAATCTTGTTGTTATCTCAAAAGCAGCCAAATTAAATGTGTGTGTGTGTGTTTTTAAAGTTGAAGTCAGAGTTTAAATCCGTGTTTAAAACACGTAACTACGTTTTGAACATATTTTCAAAGAAAGTAATCGGTGTAGACCATGATGAATGGTACTGCAGAACATAAACTTTGCTTTGCTTCAAGTGACCAAAAACGTCAACCATAGCTCTTTTGAACAAGTTCTAGTTTGAGTCATTCGCAGAGAGTTCCAGAGGATAAAAATACCTAATCTTGTACCTGTAAGAAAGCTTTCCATTTCTGCCCGAAATGGAGTAATGCCTTTGCAGTGATATCGGGAAAGAAGACACTGAATATTAAAGGATTGTAAATGGGTTATGTGATAGGATGTCTTACACTTCACCTTATTCTGCACAGATAGAGAACTTGGAATTTCACGAGAGTTTCAAGAAATCACGAATTTGCCTCGCTTGCACTGTGAAATCACCTGATAGGAATGCCATGTATAGATGCAGCATGTTTTGCTGTCATGGAAATTATGACATAATGTTTTCCGAGGGTATAAACAAACAGACAGGAGATAACTGGATATATTAGAAGAGCAAATGAACACTCCACTGTTACATTTTTATTTTGATGGCAAGGGACACTTCATAAAGTATCATGCAACTATAGATTATGTCATAAATGTGTGTTCAAAGTTAGTTCACTAGACATCATTTTGACTTTCATTATTTTTTATTGGCTACCTCAGAGTCCTGGTCTTAACTCCATAGTAATGTATAGAGGGGAATATGGTGTAATGATCCATCGAACACCACGTTCCTCTTTCATATAATTTACAAGATCTAAAAAGCTGAATAACCAATGCAGTGTGTTATTTCAATACAAATCCACTCCAGAAGCATGTAGACTTTATGCACAAAGATGTAAAAGCTGGTAGCTATGCAAAAGATTATCCAATAAAATATTGTCTTGTGTATCTTATTCGTTGGCAATTGTATGTATATGTATACTCATATATGCGTATATAATCGTTACCACACACACACACACTGGCAATAGTAAATGATAGCAATCTCCTCATCGAAAGCTCATTTATGGAAACTGATAGGAATATAAAAGCAAAAAGTGCACAGCAAATATCCTTTTGGACTTAAGTACAACCAACCTTCCACTTTGGAATTTTTAGTATTTATTCCTAATCATTTTTCCCTGGGATAAAGTAATTCCTTTGTTTTGAGAGAGAAAACTCTTAAAACTGCTTTATCAGTTCCCACTTTTGAGACATCCTTGATCACATCAAAACAGATAGAAAATCCGTTGTGAACAATGGGTTCAACAATGTTAACAGCAAGGAAGCGAGGAATTTTCAACCAGGAAATTCAAATCTAATTTAGGTATAATATCAGCAATTCCCTGTGGAAAACCATTTTGTGTTATCATGTTTATATACCAGGACTCATGTTACACCAGGACTAAAGAATCCTGGTGTTTCAGGGACAAACACTTGCTGTTCTAAGTATTCTCTTCCAAAAGAAAAGAGCTGTTTCTTGAATAATCACCTTAACGGGTTTTTTTTATCCGTGCTGAGCAGCTGCAGTCAATGGCTGTAATCTTCACAATCATTGTAATCAGTCTCAAAGCCTGGTTTTGAAATATACCATACATACATAACTTGCTCTGATCCTGTGATCAGTGACTCCCATTTGTAAGCAAGTAAGGGTAATATATACGTTTTGTGCATGAAAATAGCGTTTGAGCTGACCCAGTTAGAGTCGAAAAAATTTTAAAAGATTAAATTTTTTCTGAGCACGTATGGTAATGTCCCCCACCCTGAGGTCTTCATGAAAGCGTTTTGTTAAAATACTACAATCAAATCTTTAAATATATACGACTTTGATATCCAACAACATTGGTAATACATTTGTGGATGAAAAGATTGATGCGTCAGAGAAAAAAAAAAACACCTACAAAAATTTCGTTTCAGTTGACCTTCAATGCTGTTCATTTTTAAATAATCAACAAGGCCTTTCTCAAAGATATTTCAATAATATTAATAGATTTGCTCCCAGAGGAAGTAATCTCCATGACAAGATCATCACATATAGTAACTATTTACAAATATAGGGGGCAGTATGATCTTTTTCCTTGAACTCGAGTTTTCCAACAATGCATTTATAAATTCAGTGTAGTTCAATACTATTGAGAAACTAGTTCGCCTGTTAGAATTCAAAAGAAAATCACTCGCTAATAAAAATTTTTTTTCTTTTAACAAAAATTTACTGTAAAAAAGATAAATAAATAAATTATTATTAAATTAATTTTGTTATAATGTTTTTTGATTCCTTAAATGATTAAAAACATTCCGATGTAATATTTTCAGATTGTTCTTTATATATTTATAAGACATTTCTATTTTATCTAATATTTCCTGGTTGTGTTTTTTATTTTAATATCGTTGATTTTATTTTTATGTTCGGTAAAATGAACCTTATATAATTACTCAAAAGTGAGTATTCATGAGAATTATTTTGATATTATTTCTGATTAAAATATATTCAATAAAATTTGTTGTGTGTAGCGACGTAAGAAAATGGAATTTAAAACAAAACAAACATTTATTACATTACACATAATTAAGATTAGTTACAAAAAAGAAAACACTTAATAATTATAAAATAATAAACAAGGTTACATAGTACCAGGGTGGTACAAAAACAAACGTATTTAGGAACCGGATGGTTCGACTTCCTTCTCACATCTCTACCTCATCTCATTTAATGTTGTTTGTAAGTCTATTGGCAGCAGCGCCATCTACTGTCAATATTGTTAATATTGGGTCTGTTACACGTGTACTTACTTTCACATAAGAAATGACATAATAATTTTTTAAGCATGAAAAATACTAACTCAAAATTTTTCTAACTAATTACTTCTTATTATTAATTTTTGAATAAAAAAGTTACATAAATCATTACTGAAAAATTTAAACTTTTACTTAATTAATGTGTGTGTTTCAATTATTTCAAGAAAACATTACTTAAATGAACTTTAATTGCTTCAAAATTTAAAGTTTACATCACGTTTTTAAATTTTAATGTAATTAATGACTACTTTCAATAATTGTGTTTTTATTACATTTAGCTTACAAAATTATTACAAGTAACTAATGGTTTAATGGAATACAAAATTAATTTATTTAATAACACTGTAGAAAGTCACAAAAAAGCAAGAAACCAAATGTTTCGATCCAAAAAACTCTCCTGAAAATGTAAATCAGCTTAAAAGAAATTTAACTGAAGTTTTATCATATTTTTATTGTGTCTCCAATTAACAGTTTTAAATTTTAATAACAATTTATTTTATGTGTGAAAAATTTAAAATGAAGTGAAATATCTCTTATATGAGAGAAAAATAATGAAAAAAACTCATTATTTTTCTTTTATATAAGAGAGAGAAATAGAGAGAGAGTGTGTGTGATATGTATATTTACTTTATACTTCAAATAGAAAAAAAGCTTCATTATGAAATGAAATATATATTTTTGCAAAAAATTTATTTTTCAATTAGGATAAATTTTAAAATTACAATTTATCGCTATTTCTTTAATTTATTAAAATTTTTATTTCATCATAAAATTTAATTTTTAACTTCATTTCAAATTATGATTTATTTCTTAAATCAACAGCTTTTCTTTCTCAATACTTTTTATAATTAATATGCTTTTAAAAGAAAATTTCTCTAATTTTGTATACAATTATTAAGAGTTTATTATTTTTATAACCTATCTTCACATTATATATAAACTTAAAATATATTGTTATTTATATGGAAGTCACAAATAAATTAATCTTAAATGAATGACATGTTAACATTCTTAATATTTTTTTGGCTTAACCAAGATATATGTATAGAATATTTTATCAACACAATAATTTTATCGGAATTTGTGCAAAAAATTTAATTAGTTTCCTTTGAATAAAGCTTTTTTGATAAAAAAAATTTTTAGAATTCCAGCTTAATACTAAACAAAATAAGAAAGAGCAAATTCTTGTATTTATTATGTGACCATATATTCAAATTATATAAATTGCTTTTATATTGATATTTTTTTCACATTATAAGTATATTACTAATTCAAACAGAGCTTGAGCATTTTGAGATAATGTTTATATCAATAACATTATTTATAAGCAACTCATGGTAATTACAAATGCTAATACATAAATACTATGAATATTAATTAATAAATTAATCATGAGATACATTTAACATATGTTAAATCTTAATTGATGGAATAGGGAATCTCAGAGACTGATATCATTTTTTTTACAGACATGAATTTAGTAAACTTTAGTTGACGTATTCAGACAAGAGTAATCATAAATCATATGAAGCATTTCCTTATGAACTTATTCACTCATTTTACTTTAAAATTTCTATTTCGAATGTTTGTAAATTTTATTGTATTTCTAAGTATGTGAATAAGTTTATCATTCAGCCAATCATTAATGTAATAAATATCTTTTATACACTCTTTTACAAAAGTTAAACACATAGAGAAAGGCATTAATTTTAATAAACTTGATATGACGCAGGCAATAATAATTTTTTTCAAAAAATACTCAAGCGTATAAGAAGCCAATGTCGTCAGATTTACAGGAATTGTATATAATTTCAGATAAAAAAAAAAGTGTTAAAAAAGAAGCTGGGTTTCATTTATTTTGAGAAGAGTGTGTTTCCGTGGTATTTTTAAGGAAAGTTGATGATGAATACTGACTAATTATTAAAAGCGCTAAAGCAAGACAATCAACTGCAAATTTTGTTTCATTCTGTAATAAAACATATGATCATTTCATGATTATGGAAATAGTTCCAAAGTAGCTGAAAGGTTGTCCAAAAATCAGTATTTGCTTGTTAGAGAGATGCAGTTCCTTCAAAAAAATAGAAATATTGCTGTTGTTTCCAACGGGATTCAAGGGATCTCTACACGTGACAGATCTTTGGTTTCAGCAGACGTTAAATGAGAGTTTCGACGAGTGAAGATTTCCTCCACTATAATATGAGGCTAAGACAAAATATTAATAAGCTATATGCTCGGTTACGGTGAGTTGTGTTGATATTCTCTCTTGTTCAGTAGAGCATGATTAAAGTGATGTCGGTAACGTGTCATCTGGATTTCTAATTGGTGAAAAATTATAGTAAAAATTGATTTAAGATATATTCTTCTAATATTAAATAAACACATACGAATTCAGAGAGCCTAAGATACTAACAATTTGTTCGAAAATACTGCGCTCTGAGCTGAATTACCATGAGCAAAGAATTTATTGAAATGTCATGCGACCGTTATATTTAGAGTTCTAAAAGACTAAGCCATACGGGAATGATACTCTGGGGTTTATTTTAAGATTGCATTATTTAATCTTGCTTTTATTGCAACTGTAGGTAAAAATATCCATAAGAAGAGTCCCATCGTCAACGATTGCATAGAAAGTGAAAGTATTATGTGTAATAGCCGGTTTAATTACCAAACATATGAATTACATTATTTTTTCCTCAGAATTTGTTTGTATGTTTTCGACATGCAACTACTTTCATACACATTTAAACTACTCTACAAGAGGAATGGCGATTTTTTGATTTTGAGGTATTTGATAGCCTCAGAATATATGATTAAATTGATTGAACACCATATGTATTGGCTCGGTTTACTAAGACAAGCGGGTACAATCACATTTTAGACACAATACTGTGTGTTGTTATTTTAATCTTCAGTCTAATGTCATGACCATGACAAATATCAACATCCAAAAATTTAATACATCTTTAACAGATTTTTAGAACGATGCACTAAAGAACAATTCTTCAGAGCACTAAATATTTTTTTACCAGCTCCGTTGATGAATGTGATAAATCCTTCATTAATATAATTTATTTTGATTTTTAACAGCACTAATTTGATATACTTTTAAAATTTATATAATTTCAATGTCGTTTTCATCTTTGTAATGTAATGAAGCTGTATATTTTCTAGATTCTACGGAATTCCCAGTTAATCTAGTAAATTTTTGTTAATTTTTTTGCGGTTTAGTGACTTTCATTTTTTGAAATTAAACGTAAATTAAAAAAAAAAATGAAAAAAAGTACTAGAAAATGCTTCAATAATAAATTTATCTATATATTTAAGTTTATATAATGTCAGTAAAACTCTTTCAACAAAAATAAGTAAATAATTTTTGATATGGTTGAGTACAAGAAATATCAAACAGAAGTTACAAGTGTAGTAATTTTACAAGAAATATTAATTAAGTTTTGCATGAATATGTAAGCACATCCACCAATTCCTAGCGTGATAACTTAATATAAATATTTAACATTTGAATATTTTTTTTCTAAAAAGGAGAATTTTCAGCGACTTAATATATTTTTCAGGTTAATTAAATATGAAATTAAAGAGCAGGAAAACTATTAATATAACAGCCAAATAAAAGTTAATTTGCATATGGAAAAAGACTAAATCATCAAGAGATTTAAGTAAGTATTTAATTATATTACGATATAAATATTAATTTTTTTTTACTTTCAGAAATCCGCGGATGAATATTTTTACTAACTGTATAGATTATTTTATTAATTTTTTATGTATGATCCAAGTTTCATGTCCAATAAGCGGAAAAATCACAAAAATAGCTAAAATGAAATTATTTTTTTTATCTAATTAACGTTTTGACAAGAAGCAGCATTTTATTAATAAATAATAGACATTTTTTGCTATGAATTAGCATTTCAAAAATTAATAGATTATACTTTAATTCTTAAGAGAAGTAATAAAATACTTCTTATATTTAACGTACTTTGTTTAAAATCCAAATTTGCAATAAATTATACAATATTTTAATATGCAAATTTAATTGATTTTATTAATTATCGGAATTAGAATAAGAGAACTTTGTAAAAATTACTTTCTTATCCTTATAATGCACATGCAATTTTAAACGTTATTTATCAAATAAATTCCTTTTAACTTAGAGAGTTCCATATTCTTAAGAATAATTAGAGCCTTATATTTTTACTAGTAAAACTTCCGATGTAATAAATAGTTAATAATTCTTCTCTGTATTTTTGTGTTTACTTCTAAAATTTCTGAAATTAACACGATCAGTGCATTGTCAAAGTAGTTAGGAACATGAAATAACGAAAGTTAAATTACTACAACTAAGAAATAATATATGATTGATGAAAAAGGAAATTTCTTCTCAAAAACAACCATTATTTATGACAAGAATTTAACTTTGCAGCACATGTTTAAAGTCAGTTTTAAATAGTTTCTAAAAAATTATCTTTTAGTTATTGTGAAGTTCAAATTCATATTTTAGAATTACCTTCTGGTATATTTGACCATAAAAATATAAAAAATATCTTAAATAAAATTTTATTAAAATGTTAACAATAAAATCTTATCGTCAGTCTGTAGGACATTTACAAAACTTAGTAAAACATCCATCAATAACTATTATAGTTTTACAATATATTTCAGTTGACTATTTCTGCCGGCCGAATACATTAAACACAATGAAATGGCTCATAATTCCCCAATACTATGAAGTAATTTTGCACAATAACTAAAATATACTATACACAATAACTAACAATAACTAAAAAACATTTTTTTTTGGCTCATTTCACACCACTAGATTTGTCACTTGATCTGGCATCCACAACGCCACATCATTTCAATGTAGGGATATTAGACTTACTAGAATTTTTAACATGCACAAAAGCTCTTCCAGAATGATTGGTAATGTTAGATGTAACATATTGCATTAATATTATCGTTACGTTTTGTTACCATTCATACGCAAGTAATCGAATAGTGTTTAAAAATAGTTTGTAATTGGATATCACGACTAAAATGCCCTGTTTGATTTGATTCCTGAAATAAAACTTAAATACAAATAACTTTAATCAATATTTAAGTTAAATTAAGAGTCTGTAAAGGAAAGTTTATCGATTGCTTTGCCTATATTATGTGTACTCAACAGCTAATTTGATTAGGATTTACAGTTTAAAGTAGATTCCTAATCATTATAGTCCTCCACGATGGTGAAAATTGAATCTTCATATCATGGAACCGAAATCCACAACGCTGCCCTTCGTCCACCAGCTTCGCTTATAAATGCATGCGTTATCATTATTAAAACGTATACGATTGGTCTTTCACTTCTTTGTTCAATATTGCATCGTTGATTTTCTAAATATTTGAGTCATTTTTTTTGCCATTATCACACTTGTATTCTCTTCAACCGCGGCGATGTCAAATCATCTCGGACAATATTGAGAATAAAAATTTCTACAATATTCAAAATTTTTCAACGACTAAAGTTTCAAATTCACTATTTTCATTAACTCTAAGGACTACATCTATATACATATATATATATATATATATGTACAGGGTTTGGACAAAAATATGGAAACACCATGTGAAATGCATGTTTAGAAAGAAAGATTGATTTCAATGAAATATGTAGGTGGTTCTGGCGTTTTCGCCTACTGACGCCATGTATACAACTTTGTAAATGCGCTGCACAGTTCGTTCAGTCGTTGTCGGAGCACTGTTATATGAGGTTGGCATTGAATTATGTCAGAGTTAACAGACTTTGAACGTGGTAAATTTCTGGCGCGCATAAAGTAGGTGCTTCCGTAAGTAGGTTAGCCGAGGTGTTTAGTGTTTCAAGAGGTATTGTATCGAAGATTTATTCGGCATATTTGAAATGAGAAAAACATCATCGGCTAAATTACAGCGTGGACGAAAGTATGTGCTGAGTGATCGAGAGAGGCGATCATTAAGGAGGATTTTCACGAAAAATAAGAAAACCACAGCTGCAAAAATTACTGCTGAAATGAATGTCATGTTACCAAACCCTGTGAGTACCAAAACAATTCGTAGGAAGCTTCATAAACAAGGAATTGCTGGCCATGCTGCAATTGAAAACTATTCATCAGAGATAATAATGCCCATAACAGGAAAAAGTGGTGTTTAAGTCAAAGCCTGGACTATACAGCAGTGGAAGAGAGTAATATGGTCTGATAAGTCTTCTTTCACATTATTTTCCACTTCTGGCCGAGTTTACGTCTGGAGAACGCCATCTCAAGCCTATAATACAGACTGCTTGTTACCAAGAGTGAAACATGGCGGGGGTTCTGTGATGGTTTGGACAGCCATGTCATGCATGGTTCTCTTCTGGCCCTTTGTAGGGCTGATTATTGCCAAGACTTATGAAAATTTGGCCGATCAAGTGCATCCCATGGTACAAACTTTTTCCCCAATGGTAATGGTGTCTTCCAAAACGACAAAGCCCTTGTTCACACAGCTCACATTGTCCAGGACTGCTTTTCTGAGCACGAGGATAATTTGTCGCATCTTTCCTGGCCACGACAGTCATTAGACCTGAATATTATCGAACCTTTGTGGTCTACATTGGAGGGAATGGTGCGTTTTTGGTATCCACCACCAACATCGTTATCTGAACTTGCCACCATTCTGTAGGAAGAATGGTACAATATTTCCTTGGCAAACCTACGGAAACTGTATTTATCCATTCGGAGAAGACTGCAAGCTGTTCTGAATACCAATGGGTTTCCTACACCATATTAGGCAAGGAAACGTGTTTTTTAAGGTGTTTCCATATTTTTGTCCAACCCCTGTATATATATACAGTGAAACCTCGTTACAACAATATTTTAGGAACCAAATAAATATATTGTTGTAGAGAGGCATATTGTTATATCGAGGGCCCACATATTTTGAGCATTTAATAATAGTTTTTTTTTATTATTATTAGTTTAAGGTGCATAACATACTACTTATAAGTCTATATTTAGAAGAAATCAATTTTTAAAATACTAATAATAGTGGTTTGAATACTAAAAAAATAAATAAATAGGATAAATTCAGAAAATAAGCACAGAAATATTCACATACCTGAAAACACTTTTTATTGAATATGATCCAATGTTTTTGCTTGTTTATTAATTTTTTAACTGTTAAGTTCACCAATACTGTATGCATTGAGTCTAGTGCACGAAAATGTTCTTCATTTGTCGACGGAAGGCTTGAAAAAATGTCCGTAGAGAATTCACAGATTGAAGAGCTTCCTGGGATGACAATAAGGACTGCGATGGACCTGTATTACCATCATCATCATCTTCATCATTGTTTCCTATCTCATCGGTAATTTCAGAGAGAATATCTTGATCAGTAACTCCTGCGAAAACCATAAGATCATCATCTGCTGTTAAATAGTCTTCTATACTAATTCCAAACTTTTCACCGCTTGTTTCCTCAAGTTGGGATACGGATTTTTTGATGTGCAAAACACATTCTTGATCATCTGAGAGATCATTGTCTATGGAATTTTCATCATTATCAGATTTCTTATCTTCCATAACACAAAGACCGGCCTTTTTCCAGCAATTCCGAATGTTTTTTTCTGTTACTTCCCACCAACTTCCAGCAATATTGTCACACGCTTCCTTGACATTTACAGCTTTGAAAGGGTCTTCTAATTTATTTTCAAAGTTTACAAGTATGGAGTCTACCAAACGTTTTCTGCAATATCCTTTGAAGCACTTAATTATGCCCATATCAAGAGGCTGTAAAATTGAAGTGGAATTGGCAGGGAAAAAAGCGATTTCGATATTTTGTAGCTTTGGAAATGACATGTGAGCACCGTAATTATCTATCAACAAAACGATTTTTCTCTTTCTCTTCTTCATTTCATTGTCTAACTTCTGTAACCATTCGGAAAAAATTTAGACGTCATCCAAGCCTTCTTATTTGCTCTATACTCCACGGGAAGATTCTTCACGTTCTTAAAGCACCTTGGCTTCATTGATTTACCAATGACGAGAGGTTGTATTCTATGCGTTCCTGTGCTATTTGTACACAGAAGAACAGTTAGTCTCTGCTTTGATTTCTTCCCTCCATAAAACTTTTCACCCTTGAATGTCAATGCTCGATCGGGTAGAAGTTGGAAAAACAGCCCAGCTTTATCTGCATTATAAATGTCTTCTGGAGCATAATTTTCTAAGATTTCTTTCATCTTGTTTTGCCGTCATTCATTTGCGTCGTTTATCATTTACCATTCATTTGCGTCGTTTACTCACTTTTGCTCTCCGTTAACTTCTTGGAAAATTATTCCATGACGATCTCGAAAACGCATTAACCAACCATTGCTTGCTTTGAAAGTATCGTTCCATAGCATTGCTGCAAATTTCCGTGCTTTTGCACATAATAAAGGTCCATTTATTGGGACATTTTTGCTCTCAACTCTTGAAACCATTTTAAAACAGCAGCATCAATGTTTTCATTTGTCGCCACTTTCAGTCGTTTTCGCTCTGGGTTAATTTCATTTGAAGTTACAGCATTTCCGATTTGCTTTCTCTTCTTTAGGAAAGTTGCAATTGTAGATTGTGATAATCCATGTTTCTTAGCCGCATCAATCTGCTTCATTCCCTTATCAATATCATTGATAACGTTCAGTTTATCACAAAAAGATAGTTGCTTTCGCCCTGACATCTTAGAGAACAATATCGCGTGAAAGAAAGAAAAGTTTAAACCAAATGTTTCGCGTAGAACTCAAAATCGTTAAAGACTATAAAACAACCGTTGAACTCACTTTTCAGTATGTCACTTAACAACACCCTACCTCTATTTCCCCCTGTTCCTCTAACAAAGGGCACTTGTTCTATGACAAGGTGACCAGACAGGTCTAGATGTTCTTAAATCTTATCAGAATTCCAAAGCTTACTGGGAAATGAGACTAGGCATACATTTATACTTCACCCCCCCTCACCCACTCCAATTCCCAAAAGGATGGTCTTCATCTGTTTTGAAATTTGAACAATAGCTATTTATTCAGGGATAAGTTGAATATCCACAATGAGTCTTAACCCCTTGCCTGCCTAAGCCGATGCGTAGACTGCTCCGAGTGTATTATACGGCTTTCCGAAGTACGGTTCTCTGCAATGTTCTCTTATCAGTAAAGCTAGACACATGGCTTTGGCATGTGTTTAACTTTACTGATAACAGAATGTCCTTGAAATTGTGTACGATGGACTTGCCTTATTTCAAAGGGGTGATTTGGAGAGGGGAATACTATATTTCTTGGAACGGGGAAAGCTGTTTTTGTTCCATACGTTGTAGTTATTATTTGTGCTTCTTTTCAAGTAGTTCGTAACATTTTATTCTTTCTCTTTCATTTTCGTTAGAATGTGTTATAAAAGATTTTTATTTTTTGTTCAATATGTCTGATAGTGATGACAATGAGCTGGATGACTATTTTCGTTCTTCATCAGGATCAGAAACGTTGGAATATGACATTACATCTGATGAAGAAGATTACGATTGCAACTATTTGCAAGATGCCCGACGTTGGACACGATTAACTAAAATTTAGATTGAAAAAATCGCTTACAGAGGTTTATTGTTCTATAGAATATCGCAATATTGAGGGGAGATTAACATTAGTTTATATGCAAAATCACCGGGACCACAAAACATTATTGTAGTAGAGGAAGTTATTGTTGTATCGGATATCGTTGTAGCGAGAGTTTACTGTATATACATACAGAAACGAGATATTAATTTTATTTATAAACTCAAGTTTTATGTTAAAAGCAAACCTTTATAATGCCTTAGAAAATATTGATAGTCAGTTTTAGTAATTTAATGAGCTTAGATGAAATTTTATTGCATTAAAATAGAGTTGCTAATGTGCTATTGCATTCATTTTAGAAGAATTGGAATCTTTGAAGTGATACGATAGGGAAATCTATAAAAAATATTCTGGGTTGAGATTGTGAAATAATACTTTACAAAACGTCTTCCTTTATAACGGTAGTAGCATTTATAATCACATTCATCATATCTTGCCATTTAAATACCACAAGGACTATTAAATTTTCACTTAAAGCTTTCTGCATATTATTTAAACACTTTATGAAAAACTTTTTATATGCAATAATTGCTTGGTATTTTTTCTAGATCACGAAAATTAGAATTACTACACATACAATAAAATTGAATTTAAACCACACACACACTGATATTTTCATAAATTAAACTTCAGCAAAATATTCAACTGTTTTATTCATGAATACATTTCTTTAATGTTTTCGCATGAAAAATGATATACAGCTTCCTTGCATGATACAGTTTTACGTGATATACTGCTTCAACCTTTCGTGTATTCTTATTAATATTCGGTGATCTTCTATTTCGGGTGGAAGGATGTAAAAACAATAGCCAAAAGTTGCTTAACAAATTCATTATGTTAAAAATGTTTTTATTAGCGGGGGGCGCTGGGTGACTAACCCTTCACTACAACAGTATTAGCAAAGCAGCATTGTGCTCAGTTTGTGAATATTTTTTGACGAAAGAAATCTTTGAATGGATTGGACATTCTAAATATTAACATTAGAGAACATTAAGGAAATTGTAGAAACAGCTCTTGGAAATCACTTATTTTTTTTGCAAATGGTGGGTACTAGATGACTAACCCTTAACCAAAGCAAGGCCACAAAAACTGTTACACATTTATCGTTATCCGGTGGGTGCCTGTGAACCAAGTCATAGATGCGAGACTTATTACTCACGCCATACCACCACAAACCCGTTTATAGGGTGGGTCACATTCATACATTACCTCAGAAGAAAGAAACACAGAAAGAAACGTCTTTACTCGAACCGAGGTTCAAACCCGGGACCAACAGCCAGGAAATAGGAACGCGAATCAATCAGTCATCGGTCATAACTATAATTAAAATGAAAATTGTCTCTCTCTCTATATATACATATTACGAAATAATATTCCCCAGTATCTCTACAGGCAATTTTTTTCTTTTTTAAGACTCAGTGTGCGCGTTTGAAATTTCGTTATTTCTGGGTAGTCGATGTTGAATTTTTTTGCTTACTATATCTATTAAGTCATAGATTTCAATTCTAAGGAATTGAGATTCCTGCAGTATATATTTTTTAATGATAAAGATTTTTCATACAAATAAAAATTAATGTTTCATTGCTTACTTTTTGCTTGATGATTTGAACAAAATGATTTCACTGACTATCCCCTGAAACTGAAAAGTACCAATAACTTGCTCACAAACAGTATGTCAGTGATAATTTCTATAAATCATTCTTCATTAAAAGATCAACAACTAACTCTTATTTAAAAACTGAAGGGTATTTTACTAAGTAAAAAAATGCACACAACTGCTTGAATATCTTTTTTTAAGCATGAACCACATGAATCAGATTAAACAAAGCATTTTTGTTATTTTTCAATAAGTAATTTATTTAGGAATTATAAGACTTGGAAAAAAATGGTTAAAACATTGTAGAGTTATCCTAAATTATCGAGGGTCAGCATTTGTTATCGATTTTATTTCACACTTTTCTTATATATGTTTTCTGATATATATATCTCATATATGTTACATATATATGTTTTATTGTATATTCTTATGTATGTTTTTTCAAACAAAAAATTGTGAAAATATATTTGTCATGTTTTCAATAGGCCAAATTTTTTCTGACCCAATTCTAATTTATGTTTTTTTTTGTTTAAATGAAATATTTAAACAAATGATACATCATTTTTTTATTAAATTTTTAAAAATATCTTTTTAACCCTAATTTAAAAAATATGTGAATGATATATTATTTAGGAAATATATTTTCAACCAATTTCTGTATTAATAATTTAATATATTTTCTGTAATAATAATAATAATTTGTCATAAAACCCTCATAAGAGGCTCATTCTTTGAAATATTACGAAAGTTGCTACTAAAGCCATCATAAACTTTGCCAAGTTATCCACAAACGTCTTTCATTTTAAACCCCCCCCCATCGAATCTCACTTTAAAAGGAAAAGGATAAATTTATCGCCTCTAAGTGTGGCAACATCAAACAAAATATTGCAAAAAGGAAAAATGATGGGGAAAATTCGTGGAAATAGGGAAAATGATTTTGAAAAGAGGAGATTTTTGAAATCTAGAATGTTATTCTTGATCCTCCGAGGCAAGTATTGTTGAAATGCCACTTCTGGCAAGTTATTGAGATGTAATGGCTCTCTAAGTGCGAGGAGCTTATACATTTTCCGATAAAACCTCAACCAAAGATATCACAGAACCGACATTTGAATTCCTGTTATATTGTCAGATAAGGGGAAATTTGCTTTTTTGTTGTACTGTCTGGATTTTGGCATCAACTTTCTTTTACTGGGATTGAATTTCTATAAGCAAGTCTATGCAATATTTATTTACTTTTCTGAATACGAATTGAGAAAAGCTAATAAAATATTGCATTAAAAGTTATATAAATAATTCATTTTTAAGTTTTATAATGTCTCACGTTAACAGAATATCAATTTTCATAACACTGAGTTCCTTTAAACTATTGAAAAAAATCAGCCATTTACACACAATTTTTTCTAAGAAAAATTTAAAACTATATTATTATAAATGCAATATTTATGTTTCGGGGAATTCCCTATTTACTAAACCAGTTATTTGTATAAAAATAAGTAATTTATAATCATGAATAAAGGTATGGAAAATTTCAAGAAAAGATAAACTAAGAACGTGCAGCAGCATCAATTTATTCACATTCATGTAAAATTCGAATTTTTATGTTAGATTCAATTTCGGTCTTCCAATTGAAGAACCCGATATAAAAATAAGGAAAAGAGTGGAACATATAATTTTATTTATTAAGTTTAGAAATTTTATTTTTATTGCATGAATATGTTAGACTAATAAATAAAAATTGCTTGTTATATAAATTTCTTAATGGTAAGAAGAACAAAACTATAACTCAAAAAATTGGCGCTATGTTTGAGATGTTCCATAAGAAATTCTTATTATTTCATACATTTTTTTAACAAAATTGTTAATAATTGATTATAAAAATAGTATTATGATTAATATGTTTATCAAAATACCCCAAAAATAATGATAATTTGTAAAAATAAAACTCTGAATATATTATATATATAACTTATTTCTCCATTCTGTCGTAAAAATGTTAGTATTCCTGCTTTATTTGCCAAAATTTCTATTTTATTTTTGTTTCCTTTTTAGTTGGTTTGTATTTTAGATAGCAATGAAATATTCATAGTGAATGAAATTTAAGAAATCAATCAAAATTGTAAATTTAAGATCGTAACAAATGTAGCTTAAATATTTTTGTAACTTAAAAAACATACTTGCAAACCATTTTTATAGTTTAATAATAATAATAATAATAATAATAATAATAAAACTCTGGAACAAAATGACACATAGAATAGTTCTTGGTAACCGAATAATAGTAAATAAGGCTTTTTAAAAGTATTTTTATTCTATTCACAAGTTTCCCCATCCGGCATTTTTCTCTAGATAAAGTTATTAAGTAATGGTAATTGTCCCGTGAACTGATATCTGGTTATATACAAGTGATGAGAGAGAGATCAACATCTGAGTTAGTTCCATTAACTTTAAGCAGCTTTATTACACCAACAGAGGGGCATTAGATACTATAATAGTCTAAACTGTATTGGTTCTCTCAGTACAGTCTTCTCCGGCGAAATTGATATAGAATCCCTTACCTTCAGGAAACAAAAAAAAAGTGAAAGGTGATATCTTTTAGATCAGCATAATATATAGGTGATATTTTGTCAACACTTAGAAAACAGCCTTACGCCGGAAAGCAGTTGTAAGTCATTTTAGCATCTATTGCGTAAATTGCTTTCTGGGAATACATTTCATCGATAATAAGCCGTATACGCGTGCTGCATGGGAAGAAATCCAGAAAACTTCCAAGCACCTACTCCGATGCACATGCATGCCGAGAGAAGAAGAGCAAAATCTACCGTGGTACAACTGTAGCTAGGAACATACCCGGGATCTTATGTTCCAACGAGCGCTGTTCTATCACCAGACTACTATGAGCCCTAAGAAGGATGATACTTTGTTATTGTTACTAATCTGCGTGTCCAGCCTCTACTAGATGAGATCTATAAGTTTATTCACCCTTAAACAATCATGGACAATCATAGGCAAGCTATTGTTTGACAAACCTAGACACCTAAGAATGTGTGCTGGAGAAGCCTGCTGTTGGTTACATTTCGGACAAATTGAATGGGGTTTTGGCTATCCTAGAAGACGAGAGTTCTTAGATGGCCACTAAGAAAACGGAAGACAGAAGTCTGGATGCATCTGTCGCAGTTCATAGCGAGGGATCCACCAGCAGATTTGGGACCTAAAATTTGCTAGAGGTACAAGCCAAGTCCGTATGTTTGCTAACAGAATCCAGCTAAAGTTAAGTCAGACAATTAGAAGTAGCCATAGCCTCCTTGGCAACAATCTTCGACAAGACACCCACCTTCTCATTACTGTATATGTCTTTTCATAGACAGAAGGAAAAGGCTATCTTTGTTGATTCAAAGAACTGAGTTTTGCCTGTATGTATTTGCTGGGTAAAGCGGGAATGGCCTTCGCGTCTTCGGTGACCCTACCAAGAGAATTTTCTCCAGATGTATTTAACGCATTCCATCCAGTGGCACCCATCGCTACAATGAGATAACCTACTAGAACTAGAAAGGGTGACATTTTAAAAGCATACTTAATAAGAAAAAATGGTATAAATTGAAAAAAATATTAAAAATATTTGCTTGTGTTAACAAACGCCCACAATAATTTGTAGCAAATGGAAAGAATCAATTTTTATAAGTTCTAGTATTTGTTGACTTCATTTTGATACAAGACAAAATAGTTTTTCTTATCTAACAACATCCTGGTGAATTTTTTTTATTTGATCTATTAAAAGTAAAATTAGTATATAAATTAGTTAAGTGGTCTTGATGTCATTGAAAACTTACTGAAAATTAAATAATATTTCTCTTGATGATGTGTAGTGGATATATAATAGTGAACTAAAAGATGTACATGCAAGAAAGCAATATCCAATCTTCCGTTGTTTAACCTTGGTTAATGTTGAATTTGTGATTTTCTAGTATGAATAGCGCTTTAAGTCAATGAAGGGGATAAATTGCTTAAATGAGTAAGAATACAAAAATAACTGATGATAAATTATAAAATTAAAGAAATTAATTCTACTCTCGTTAGATTATGATGAATCTGTGTTTTTCGTAGTCAAAAATATTAAATCGAGCCATTGTTAAATAACGGTTGGTTAATGGTTATTTTTGATACCTACGCGTATATCAATAAAGATGCGTATTTAGAGGCTTTTCAGGCTTCCACCTTTATTACAAGAAGAAAAAAGCATCCCACATGTATCTTTATATATATATATATATATATATATATATATATATATATATATATATATATATATATATATATATTTGTATATATATATATATATATATATATATATATATATATATATATATATATATAAAGATATATATATATATATATATATATATATATATATATATATATATATATATATATATATATATATATATATATATATATAATATCTTTTTCTTGAGGCTGTCAAAATTATATAAACTAAGCTATCTCTACATCTAAAATCATTATCGAAAATGAAAATAATAAAAATGTTATTGTTTGACTCAAAATTATCTAATTTGATATAAAAACTTTTGAGTTAAGTGTATATCATTCAATAATATCTTTTTTCTTTGAGGCTGTCAAATGGAAAACTATTTTAATAATGTATAAAAATGAACACTAATTCAGTTACCATTTTGACTTAAGAAAGCATAGGATGCATTAAATTCATAATGGGTGAAATTTATCGAATAATTATGATATCAAACAATGATAACAAAAAGGACTCGTGCTTTATATGCTTTTTACAACAACAATGCTTAAGAATTATTCAAATTTAATCTAGTGACAATGTTTTTATTTAATATTTTATTATTACTTGAATGCATTCTAGATAGAGAAAATTATATAAACTAAGCTATCTCTACATCTAAAATCATTATCGAAAATGAAAATAATAAAAATGTTATTGTTTGACTCAAAATTATCTAATTTGATTAAAAATTTTTAGTTAAGTGTATATCCTTCAATAATATCTTTTTCTTGAGGCTGTCAAATGGAAAACTATTTTAATAATGTATAAAAATGAACACTAATTCAATGATGCATATAAACTTTGAAAAACAATATTTAAATTCATAATGGGTGAAAATTATCAAATAATTATGATATAAAACACTGATAACAAAAAGAACTCGTGATTTATATGCTTTTTACAACAACAACCCTTAAGAATTATTCAGATTTAATCTAGTGACAATGTTTTTATATATTTAATATTGAATTACTCTTGGCTATATTATTCAGGATTCTATACGTTGTGAGAAGTTTGCAATAAATGGAATGAACTCAAACTGTCTCGAATAAAATATTATTTTGGAATGTAGCCAAAATTCATGTAATTTTGTGTGTTTCTATTCATAATGAGAAAATATGTCATAATGTCTACTTATTATTATATTTACTTTACAATTTTAGAATGGTTATATATCCATGACAATAAAAGGGCTATTATTTTAACTGCATATTTCGAGTGAATAAATAAAAACTGTATTAAAAATTTCTATAAAACTTTAATAGATTTTTGGTAATAAATAGATATTTAAGTTTTTAATACAGTATATCAAGAACCAAAAATGTTTATTTTTTATCTTTTTCAACACCATGGTTTACTTCTTTATTAAATTAAAAATCAAGCTTTTTATTTAGTATAAAATTATGAATACCATATTATTTGAAAATATTTATAGAAGCTGAGTATACTGTGTGGTAATAATTGTTAAAATGTTCTGAAGCTCTAGCATTTTTGTTGTTGATATGTTATTCAACCAAGAGTGTGGTAAGCCTAACATATAAACAAATAACATATAAAATACGATGTAATGCATAAATCGTTATAATTTTTAACATATTTGTGCATATCTTTGATAGTAGCAATTAGCACGAAGCACTGATTGCTACTATCACAGATTTAGTCAATTAGTACGAAGTACTAATTGACTAAAAATAAAAAATAAAAACTACTGTCACAGTTATGCACAAACATATTAAAAATTATCTATGACAGTAGCAATTAGTCAGAAGTTAATAACCAAAGATTTAAGAAAAATAGCCGACTTAGTCAAATTGAGTATGCTATCGAAGAGAGACTAAGCGCTGTTTTGTCCTTTATAGATCTTAGGGATGTTTGATTTTTGACTGACAGTCATAGCGCCATCCAAGACCTTTCAAGCTGACAAACAGATGGCGATAGGGCCGGAATTGCAACTCATGGCAAACTTAAGCAGGTCTCGTCACTTTGTGAAGTACACCTTCAGTGAATTCCTTCGCATGTTGACAAATGGGGGAAGGAAATGGCAGACAATCTGGCGAAGGAGGGTTCTGAACAACCATTACCAGATACCAATTAACTGATATATCTTGAACTGTATTCTATTAGAACACATGCTGACAGGCAAATTTAGCTCGTTCCCCCGAGTCATTCCTGGTATCAAGCAGATTGTCCTGGAAGATCCCTTGCTTTTGATCTTCAGACAACACTTTTCTGATTCTTCATTGCATACTTGAAAGGACTTACATTCGAGAGAAGTCTCAAGGTGCACTCGAATTGTCCTAAATGTCAAAATGAACCGGCATCACCGGCACATACACTTAAGTGCCTGGGGAAGTCTCTTGAGCACCTATATAGGTCTTCTGCGCTTGTTTTCGACTTTCTGAAAGTAAATGGATTCGTGTACCTCGTCTAGTTTATTCCTAGACATGGAGATTATAAAGAAGAAGAGTACGAAGTTATATGCAATGCGTATAGCAATGCATTACAGCGGTTCTGTTATTAGAAATTACACTGGAATGGGGTTTTCAACTTAGAAAAATATATAGTTATCACTCGTGTAAAAAACGTGTATTTGATTTTGATGAAAATTGTATTAGAGGAAAATGAAGTAACAGATTTCTTATTTGCAGTATAGTTGCTCGCTGCTGATCAGAATTCCATGATTGTCAGAATAATATTGAAGCGATTACTGTACGACAATCACTGTGGAATACCGAATAAGACCATAACTGTCTCCGACAATTAACTGTCGAAAAAACATGTTATATACGTTGACTTAAATAATTGAGAAATTATGTCTTGTTTTTTGTGTCTAGAAATAAGGTCGTTTTCAAGATAGAACATGAACAAGTTCACTAAATTTTGAGGCATCATTGGCTTTCCGTACGGTGCTCAAAACTTTATCAATGACAGAGCTTCACAGACAATAGATATTTCAATAATGCCATCAAACATAAACTTGGATGCCTCATTGTTTTATAAAATGAATCTAGTTTTTTTATACCGAATCATGGAGGTGATATCCATGTTTGCTGGTATCGTTGGTATTGCCCATGGGAAGAATATTTTTGATATTGTCATACTGGTATACGACTTTGCATGATGATATAAGAATCCAATCAACTTTTCAAAGCATCATTTAGGTTATTGTGATGATTTTTGGTTGCATGTTTCTTCAATGAAACCGTTAAATATATTCGGAATTTTTAATCAAATTCAAGCCAAGAAATCAAAAGCTTTGCAATCACGTGACACCAGTTTTTTTTTGGCACAAACACACACATAAACCTTGATTATCCTACGTTCAGGTGGAAGCTAATGTTGTTATAAAAATTGGTTGCCTAAATAAATATTTCATAGAATCAATGTTTTCAAATTTCCTGAGCATTTACCTACTTGCTATTTTTACTATAATGAATGCGTTCAATAAATATTATTTTGTTTTTACTTTCCTTTTTAATGTAGTAATTTTAAGAAATCTATTCCATTGCAATTCTAATGTATATGCTTTTCAATAGAAACTGAAAGCTCCATGTACTCCTAATTATTTAAAATTTCTTAAATTAGATTCATATAATGAACTCATTAAAATATAATAATTTGGCTCTTTTAGTTATAATTTAAAGGATCTATCTGTAAGAAAAATGTAAAATATTTATCGCCAGCGTGAAAGAGTGGTGTGTGCAATATAATCAATAAATATGATGAGAAAACATAATTTTTTAAAATTTCATTAAAGTTGGTGATATAAGTAATTGTACAATTATAAGTTTTCTCAATGGTTTCCTGAAAGCAATTACAGTTTTATATATTTTGATGCCTTAAGTTTTCATTGATTTTACGATCTTTAGAAATCGTCTGTTGTTTCTGATTTCTGAATGGCTTTGAAAGTCAGACTTTTAAATCAGATAGTTCCAGAATTCTCACAAAATTTATGTAAGAAATTATTCTATTATTTCCAAAATCCTTCAAAAGTTATCTAAACGATTATGTTAAAAGACATATTTGTACTATTATAATATGTACTCGTCATTATCAAGTATATTTTTCACAAATTTTAGATGATTTAATATTTTCTGAAACATCATATACTAGTAGATGTTCTCCTTCTGTTTTGAAACATTAATCTATTTTGGAATGATTTGCTTAAGGTTTTGGAGAAATAATTACAAAAATTTATTATGATTTTAATTTTAATGAACTTTTGTAAGCGTCAAGGAACAAAACATATATAGAAATAAAGCTTCGGCTTGCGAAACTCATTGATATATTTTTATGAGATTGGCATCTATAACATTTAAAATGATAGCTGGCTAAGAAGCTTAAACAATTAATTAATCATTATTTGAGATTAGTATCGCCAATATTAAAATACTTATTCAAAAGATGATTTATAAGAAGCTTGAATAATCAACAATTATTCATGATGAGATTGACGTCTCACAATAAAATACTTATTTAAAATATGGTTCAAGAAACCTAAACAGGGAATTGTATTTATAGAGAGAGAAATTGTTTTTGCGCACAATTGCATATACTTTGAGCATTACCTCTTTTCAACACTTTTTCTGCTCTCTTGAGTCGCGAAGAGGATGGAAGAAGAAATAGGATGATATGATTTCACAATGCATTCGATTTTCACAATAGTCTAAGCGATTTGGGAGTATTTCGTGTTCAATATATTCGACAGACACATTTTTGTAAAACAAAAGTAAAAAAGAAACTCAGAAAGAAAAATAATATTTACAAAGTTTATTTGAAATCAAAGAATATTTTTTATGATATAGAGAAATACTGGCTGAATAAAAATGATATGTTAGATTAAAAGCAAATGACGTCCTCTGAATGTGAGTTTGCGTGTTATCGTTTCTCACTTTAAAAACAATGCAAAATAACGATTAGCATTTAATATTAACACTCGAAAGAAGCTAAATGGTGAGCTATGATTTCCACTTAATTTCAAAAATACCTTCTAAGAATTAGTTTGAATGCTTTGTCTCAAACAACTAAAAATCGATTCCACCATGTCAGTTTGCAAGCGATATGAACTGTTGATTGTTTTAAGCCAATGGACTACTTTTTTATACGAATAAAGTGGGTACAGAAGTTTTTCAAACGCATACCATATGAGAGAAGTAGCATTCACAGACGAGTTCTGTTTCAGCACCCAATTTGACGATTGGCGAATTCTCACCTGAAGAAGATTTGGTACTCTGAATAATTGTATAGTTCTATATAATATTATCGGATGTAGTAGAGGATGAGTTATGGTCTGAACTCATATTACTATTAATAGCCCTCCCCAGCATGTATATTATAAGTAATGGAATTCTAATAGGTCATAGATATATTGGGAAATCATTTACAGTCAGAACTATTGTTGACTATTATTTATGCAAAACTTATTCTTAAGACCTTTTATGATTTTTCATTTTGCTGCAAACTGATATAAATTCATGAACGATAACACAAAGCAGCATTACACTCAGCTGGTAAACATTTTTTTAACGAACTCTTTGAATGGAGTGACCATTCTAATTATTAACATTATAGAACATTAGGGACACTGTAGAAATAACTGTTGAAAATTACTTTTTTTGGAATGACGGGCACTAGATGATTAATACTTTGCCATAACAAGGCCATAAATTTCTACACATTTATTGTAACCCAGTGGGCACCTGTGAGCAAGTCAACGAGACAAGAACCGTTACCCACGTCATACCACCACAAATTAATAATAGGGTGGGCCACCTTCATTCATCGTCTCAGGACGAAGAACAGAGAAACACACACACAGAAAGGGAGAGAGAGAGACAGAAACACCCATGCTCGAAGCAGGATTCAAACCCAGGAGAAACAGCTTATGAATCAACTTGGCTGAAAAATAGCTTGACACACTAAGAAACCATTCAGTACATGAAAAGCTATTATTTTAACAGATATTTTTTTTCAACGGTGGGTATTTAGATGACGAACCCTATGACACAACAAGGCCAGAAACTGCTACTCATTTGTCTTTACCCAGCGGGTACCTCTGAATCAAGTCACGGGGGCGAGTAGCGTTGCCCGCGTCATACCACCACAAACCCGCTTACAGGGAAGGCCACATTCATATATCAACACAGTAAAAAGGACAAAGAAACACAGAGAGAAAGAAACATCCATGCCCAAACCGGAATTCAAACCCGGAACCCACAGTTCAGGTGTCAGAAGAACTAACCACTCAACCATCGGTCGGTTTTTTTACAGATATAAGAAATAATACTCGAGTTCCTCATTCTTAAATTCATTAAGTCCTTTCCTCGTAGCTGTGCAACAGTATTTTTTATTTGCATAAACCTTATTATTTTTTGGCATAAATTTTTATTTATAAAATCACTTTTTCATTCACTTGTAAAATATTTAGGTAATGCTCTCTCTCTCTAAATGTTGTACGTATTTTTCATTTATTGAAATTTTACATCAATAGAATTCAATCAAATGTTTTATTTATTTGTTCATTATTTCTTTTATTTTTTCCTCATATGTCACAACACGCGTGTATCTGTCAACTGAACATTTTCTCTCCACATCCAAATCCAAAATCATAATAAGATGTTTTAAACTCTTCTTGAAATGTATACATTACCAATAATCTTGTTATTTGCAAAAGAAATAATAAACTGTTAAACAATTACATTAATAAAATGTGTCAATTAAATTAATTAGCCACACTACCATAAAGTCAAATTAATTGCAAAAGCTTCTGTGAAGTCAATCTTTTAATAGGTTTGTAACCAATTAAGTAGTACATCGATAAAATTTTTCGAAAACAAACATCAAATAGTTAGATTTCCCTCATTAAATAAATTTGGAGTATTTCTTTGGCACTATTCTATCGAACGCTAAATCTAATTTCTTTAAATTTCTGAAGTTACGGCTCCTGTTCAGTGGCAGTAATTCCCCGGAAACGAACACTTAAAAGTTTTTATTGAGCGTTTCGTCCAAAATAAATGCATTTCTTTTTTCGTATATATAGGCTTAATAGGCTATAATGAAGACAGTTAAATGTCTACTCAATGGAATTATTTAATAAAGAAAGTAAGGTATGTGTCGTGAAAATCAATATATTGTCTGAAAAAACTATATAATGAATATTTTCTTTTAAGATTATTTATTCCCGTACTTAAGTCATTGTTTAAATATCTCATTAACGCATATCAATTTTCTCAAGTGTGTTTCAGGATATTTTGATTTTTAATGCCTAATTTATGAATGCAACAAATATTTTAAAAGCTTCACTAATTAAAAAAATAGTAGATCACAAAGATCAATACATTATAATATTCTGAATATTATAAATAAAAATGTCTATTTCAATTTTTGATATATTTATCAAGAACTTATATATAATTCTGAAGAAATATAAAGTGATACAAATAATAGCTTAATGCTACTTTAATTACTTAGCTTTTTATAAAATTATTAAGTAATATTTAATATACATAAAATTATTAAATATTGTTTAATTTTAATAATAATTAAATATTGTCAATTTTATGTATATTATTTCAGTGTATTAAATCAATTTCAATTTTTGGAATTAATAGATAGGTGAACCAAACATTAAGTTAAAATGATGTGAAATGCAAAGTAAATTGCAAAATTTGTGTTGAATATTAATCTTAAAATATGTCCAATAAAACTAGTTTAAATTTCTCATGAATTTTAAAATCATGGTTGGAAAATTTCCTCATGAATCATCCCAAGCAAATGGGGACTACACAATATTAAATAAGGATCCCTGAAGGGAGTGCAAATAAACTTCATGTTTGTATTTGCTTATCAAAGTTTTTATTTTGTGAGTGTAACATAATATTACGTTATTATGCATTTACACTAATTTGGCGCAATGAAAGATTTGTCTACTTTAAATTCTATAATGCTTCGCAATATAAACCCATTGTTGTCTCATAATTTCAAGTTCAGAACTTGGATATAAAGTTCTGAACTTGAATCCAAATGCGTCCGTGAGAAAATAGTACGAAACACATTTGTGTCCGGAGCTTTTATACACAGTCATCAATTTTGGAAATATCTTCATCTTGGAATAAGATTTTTTTAACGATTTCTCAGAGTGAACAATAAAATACTCCTTTAAAATTAAAAATGTATATTATTGCAAAAATTGGTTTGCAGGAGAAGAGACATAAAGAATTCTGATTTTGCTTAGAAATATCTTTCATTGTTGGATTATTATTTTTTTGATTAAAAGTATATCCAAAATCTTGCTGGAAAATTTGCGCAGCAATCGGGGAACATTATATCATTCTATTGCTGGGTACTGTAGTCTTTACACTAAATCGAAGAAGCATGTTATCTGTAATCAGATTATACCACTTAGGGAAAAATATCTGTTGTAAGCCTTTTCTCATGATAGATAGAGTTATGAGTCTAAGTTAAAATATTGTCTGTCCTTTGCAATCACCTTACTTAAAATGGATTATATCTGCATGAAAATGGATTCCGCGTGCTTTTCGCCACCATGTGCCTCATATCTAAGATGTGATCGATTCGTATCGGGTACCCTGAAGACTCAAATAATTTTGGCTGTGTTGACTGAGACAAGGGGATCCTGCGCAATCAAGCAATACAAGTTATCACATATGACATCATTTTGCACCTGCCTACATGGAATATTTCCAAAGACTATCAAGAATTTACCATATGCAAATTTTCATTGAGAAGAAGCATCACTTTGCTATCAGTTGGAATCAGAGAAACCAATCAGTGCAAGCGTTTTTTAGAGATTCTTCAACATCATTGATTCAAGTATGGTCTTGATAACTTCGTCCGATACTTTTGGTAAATGATGGAGTACACGCGCGAGGAATTAGCAGTGAAGAAAAAGTCGAGATGCACTACTATTTTACGAACATCAGTTCAAAATTATCGTATTCCAAGTGATTAAATCATTTCCTGTGTTGATCGATGACTGTGAAATATTGGTTTGCTTGCCATCTCAGACAACAATGCAGCAATTTCTTGAAGTGTATGAACGTCAGAAATGGCGCAGAGAGAGTTTTGATTACATTCGAAGCAGCTTCTCGTGAGAATACGTGAACAGTGGTATACAAAATCTATATTTCTCAGCCAGTGGTGGAGCACATTCTACACGAGGAACGTATGCATCCCTTGCATGTGTATAAAGTGCAATATTTGCATATAGATGATTATCCGTACCAGACACATTTCATGTAGGGGAATCTGTGGGGCTGATTTCGTGTAGGGGGGCGTGTAATACTGATGATTCACAATTTTCTGTATAAGTATTATTTAGTAATGGAACAATAATCAAATGAAAAATCTTTTCAATTTACGCAGTCAAGATATTTGGTCTTACAGCAATTCTCATTGAAATATCCCTCGTAAATATCGGAAAAAATTTTCCATGAATATCTAAGCAGTATATTTTTGATGATTATTTGTTATATCCTTGTATCATGTCAGACCATTTGACAAGGGCAACATACCGTATCTTATTGGAACAAGTATTTACCAATTAATTGCAAGTTGTTTCGCTTTTCTCCAGAAAGACAACCCAGTATTAATGTGCAACGATACTCGTAGTCGGCATTATGAATATTTGCAGCATTTTTTTCACTAAATAATAAATCTAATTGTGCAAATTTTGTGATGGTTCGCTTCCTTACTTTGTTGTAAAACATTTCAAGTTTTTGGTTCATGGTAAAATGTTGAATTACAATATAGGTGGGGATTTATTCCAGTTTAATAAATCTTGTATAAATAAACAAATATGATAGAACATAGGTCTAATAATAGGATAAGTAGTAAATCTAGAAAACAATCAAAATAAGTATAATTAATTACGCTAAAAAGAAATTTTTAATCATGCACAAATTGCCTGCAATACTACAATATGAATTGGCTTGTTGAAACATGTTAAACAATTAGAAAAAATTTCTACTGGTTAAGGGGTCGTTAATATATAATATGAGAGTGTGGGAGTGGAATTCAATTCATTCAAGCAATTGTACTACTTACATGATAAATATAGTGGCATTTTAGATAACAGCTCAGAGTGTCTCTGAACTTTTGCGACAGCCAGACAATCCCTCACTACAGTAATTTTGTGAACACAAGCATGATTCCACGAAAAACAATGCTCTAATATTCGTATGTCAATCTGATTCATTGTTCTCTAAAATCACACTTGCCTATGGATTAGAATTAAAGATATTAAATGAAAAATAATTTTTAAATTTTCCAAAAATAGGTTTTGTATATTTATTATAATATGGTTGCTAATATGATAATATACCCTTTAAGTGTTGAAAGGCTATATATTTATTTCCTATGTGGTAGAGAGGAGACGCGATTGCCATCCTTATCTCAATTAGTTGCTTCTTCACATAATTTGCATTCTTATGCCTATTGCTTAGTTAGGTCTCCCATATAGACCGACTTATGGGAACTGTCTTTATAGACAAGTTCTTCGATCGAATATATAAATGTACATAAATGACAATTATTTTGCTCAAAAGTTATTGAGATAAAAAATGCTGAAGAGGAAACTTCAAACCCTCTAAAACAGTTTAAAATAGGTACTTATTTTTTTACTATTTGTAATATTGTAGCAGGTAGCAATTATATTTATAGGAAAATATTTAAATATTATTTCAGGAAGCAACAGTTATATTTAGAGTGCTTCATATTACTATGAATAAAGATAATAATCGAAGTGAAGTTAACAAGAATTCCGAGCACTGTGGCCAAAGCTATTAATTGTACTGACCTAAGTCAAAGATTGGCTAAAAATTGAAAGAAAAGAAAAAAGAGTCAGAATATCCTTAAGTAGAAACGAAGCCAACACTTCGATATCTAAAGCATAGTGGAATTGGTGGTTAGTTTGGCAGTAATCAGAGCATCACATTAACATAAAATGTGAATAAGTGTTTCTTATTTATTTTCAATTTCCCGCTGTAAAGATTCTTTGATACTCATGATGTTTATGATATGGAGATACTTATTTAGTCTTCAGTAGCCTGTGAGGAGACCAAATACGTTCATTTTGGCAGCTGAAACGATTAAAGTTTAAAAACATCTTTCCTCTTGCCTTATTATGACTAGCAAAGAGAATTTTCGCTTGTCTTTAACTCTGTAAATTTTTGCAGAAGGAAATTGTTTTGTAGAATGTAAACACTGATGAAATTGAATGATTGAGCTTTTTGAGATACCACAAACTGGTTCAAGTTCAATAAGTGATATTTTAGCACTTTCTTTAGAACATGTGTTAGCAGGCGCATTACTTGTAAATCCAAGAATTCAAGCAAGAGAAATTTTGTAATTAATTTCAATCAGTCTGGAAATAAAATTGTGATAGTTCTTTATATAAAAACATGATTAAAGTTGAGATTAGTAAATTTAAATTGAAAAGGTTAGGAATAAGATCTTGAACAGCTACTTGCTTATTTAAGAAAAAATAAATACTTTTGTTTGAATATTCTCTAATAAAACAGACATGGATACAGGTTGTGATTGTGAATACTTCTACTTGAAAAATATTAGGCAGTATCAAATGAACGAGGCAGTCATATATTTATTATATATCTTTAAGCCTATTTTCATACATATCTGTTTTTAATCAAGACCCGCACTGTACCTTAAAGTTAACTGGTCTGAAATAATTTCATATCACCATAAGCTTCTCAGTTTTGAATCACGGTTAGATGACGCAGTCACATCTAAACAGGCGCTCTCCTCTTCACATCACCGGCACGGAGATCTTCAACCCAAAAATAGAAAATAGCAGAACGATTCTTGGTCACCCTCTCAATCACTGAACGCTGCAAATGATGCTTCACTTTGTTAATCTTACGGGAGATGGTATGGAGCTACTGAGTCACTGACAATTTAGTACTATCATTTCCTCAATAAACACCAGCATCTGTTGTGTGTCCCTGATTTTAGTGCACCAGATAATTCTAATTACTTTAATGACTCCAGCAAGCCATTAAGTTTGGGGCAAAGAATCTTGAAAGGTACATGAAAGGAATATGTGCAAATCAAGAGATCTTGATGCATGTTAATACATTGCTAACTTGAACCAAGCATTCAAGTTAAATATGGTTATACCACAACTGAGTAATTACAACAATACTTATTGACTTGCGATCATACTTGTGATCATACACATGACTTACACAATACTTGTGATCCAAATGAGGAGGAATAATAAAATTCTACTCCTGGAGTAGTTTTCATGTTTCAGTGATACCAATGTGAAATACCCTTTGAAATTTAGTACGTTCCAATTTTACTCTATAATCCAACATTTAACTTGATTTTATTTCCTCGCACAACAGCAGAACGATTCTTGGTTTTATGACAAATGTATGAATCCTCAGCAAAATTCTGAGTTGAAATCTCTAGATTTTGCTAAAGAATTTGCTGCATGCCCAGAAAATTTTTTGAACTTTTTTATTACCGAGTTATGAATCTTTTTCAACTAAGCATGGAATCCAGGATCACGTCCAGGAATTGGTACCCATGAGCGAATACAACTCTTCATTTGTAAATAATAGATTCACATAATAGACCCATAAAATGCCTTCTTTTGGTAAACTGAAAGGGTTTATTTTGTGCTTCCACACAGGGTTTTACTGATTAATTTACCTTACAGCAGTTTGAAGAATGTGGGGGGAAAATTGGGTCTTTACCAGAAATGATGAGTTTTAAGTCCTTGAGGCAATAATACACGTCTGTGTGGATAACATTTAAAAATGGAAATTTTAATAATTTCTTCATGTATAATACTTTGTACAACTTCAGATTTGAGAATAAAGTTAATTCCTCGACAAACAGTAGGGTCAATATCATGCTCAAAAATCGTAAAAAGAATGTGTTGATGGCTAATATAGTCAAAAGCTCTTCAATTTCTTAGGAAGCACAAAGGGTAATCTTCTTACTATGAATTACTCCTTTAAATTTATTAAACACCATGAGAGGCAGTTTAAACAGATTTGCTTATTTGTTAAACATACTGATATTGGAGCAAGAATATCTTAAATGCTGTATTAATTAATTTTTACAACAATAGCAGTATGAACGAACATTAATGTTATTGTGCCAAATCATTTCAGTTTAAATTAGTTTGCATAATTATCAAATAATCATTTTTAATAATAATAATAATAATAATAATAATAATAATAATAATAATATATATATATATATATATATATATATATATATATATATATATATATATATATATATATATATATGAGGGTCATTCTGAAATTTTTGAGATACAACTAGGTTTTTAAAGTTATACTTCCAAAATTTTAGGTGTGTTCAAAGTAGTTTCCTCCAGCATAAAGGCACTTTTGTAGACGAATTTTCCACAGATTTAATGCCTCAAGCCATTCATTTCTTGGAATAGATGAAAAAATACATTTATAGCCACATCAATCACATCTTCTGAATTAAAACGACGTCCAGGTAAGTTCTTTTTTTGATTAAAGAATAACCAAAAGTCGCACATTGCTAGATCAGGTGAGTACGGCGGATGTTCGATCACTTTAATTAGTTTTTATTTAAGAAACTCAACTGTTAATCCGGCTGTATGTGAAGATGCATTGTCATTGTGAAGCATTAGTCCCCTAACATTCAGTTCTTGTAGAATTTCTGGAAGACATTTAGTGGTATACCAGTTTGCTGTTACTGTCTTCTGTCCTTCCAACTTGATGGCTTTGACCAATCCTGTACTTCTGAAGAAAACGACATACATCACTTTTTTTCAGTAGGTGTTGTTTTTTTTACCATTGTCGGAGTGGGATCATTTTCAAAGTCCCATACTTTGTTTTCTTGACGTGTTGGAAGGTCAAAAAACGGTATGTACGTTTCATCACCTGTTACAATTTTAGAAATGATACGGCGGCCACCATCATTTAGCAATTTAAGACTTTCCTTACTGATTCTGACACACTCTTCTTTTTGGTGCTCAGTTATATTATGGGGAACCCAACGGCAAACTACTTTTTTCATATGTAATTCTTCATGAATGATTTTGTGTATGGCTGCGTATCCAGTGTTAAGTTCCTTTTGTATCATTTGATAGGTACAGCGATTACCATCCATTAACATTATTCGTATGGCAGACACATTATCCGGGATTACTGCCGATGGCGACCTTTCTGTGTGGTCTTCATTTTGAAGAAAATTGCGACCTCTTCTAAATTCTCTAAACCATCTGAATACAGTAGCAAGAGCTGGAGATTCATCACCAAATGCTAATTGCAACTGTTGAACGCATTCTTCTTGATTTAATCCTGCTTTAAAATTGTAGAAAAACATAGCGTGAAAATGCTCTCGCGTCAACTCCATTTTCTCTTCTGTTTAAAATTTCATTCTACTCTAAGCAATTTGAAATAAGTCAGTAAAAAAATCGTCTTCTGTGTTAAAATACTTTGTATTTTAAAATTAAACCGTTATTTTTATTATGTAAATTCTTATCTGCGCATATCTCAAAAATTTCAGAGTAACCCTCGTATATATATACAGGGTGTCCACTAAAGTCCCTTGCCACCCTCTTAACTTCGGAACGGCTGCTGCTATATTCATAAAAGTGGTGTCTAGGTATAGTAAAGCAGCCATGCGCTACTGAATAAAACAGATTACAGCGCCACTTGTTAGAAAACAGCGGAGTTAGCACTCCTATCTTGAGAACGGAACGAGATAGAGAGAAAAATTGATTTACAGAGTTGTAGAGCATCCTCGATTTAGTACGAAACGATACCTTGTAGGCATTAATGTGAAGAATACAACGGTTAAAACGCGCATTTATTATTTCGTGCTGTGACGTCACAAAACGATCTAAAAAAGAAAAAAAGGAGTAAATTATAACGATATACTTTATTTAAGATGTTCAAACTTCTCACCGTCAGCTTTAAAGCACATTTGGATCCTCGCTTGAAGATTACGTTGCACACGTTGGAACACGCGACCGTAATGCGTCATTTAAGGTCCTGCAAATTTTGTGGAGGGATAGCATACACTTGCTGTTTCAAGTATCCCCTCAGGAAAAAGTCCTGTGGAGTCAGATCAGGAGAGCTTGGAGGCCACTCTTCGAAACCGCCTTACCGTAGTATTTGGTTTCTAAATTCCTTGACGATGTACTGTTTCACTGGAGATGTCTTGTGAGCAGGCGCGCCTTCATGTTGAAACCATAGATTTTTAAGATTAAACAACGGCAGATTCTCCACAAAATCGGGTAATACATTCTGTAGCAATCGTAAATATTGTTCGCTTAGGATTTTCCAAACCTGACTTTTGGAGAGACCACAGTGTTGACTGATCTCTCTTACGCTGCATTTTGTATATGCGAGTGCATATGCTAATATCTCATCCGGTTGAACTTGCCGTCTTACCTTAGCTGATCTTCCAGATCGAGGTTGACTAGTAATGCAACCTGTCTCCCTTAAACGTTTTACAACAATTAGGATGGTTTGATGAGAAGGATGCAGGCCTGCAGGGAAACGTTGGCGGTACAACCTTGCTGCTGATCGTTCCTTGCATCGACATTCACCGTACAGTAGAACTATCTCCCAATACTCAACTTTGGAATACTCAGCCATAATCATGAGCATCGACATACTAAAGCCCCAAGAAGATGACTCTTTTATAGCTGCCTCAGGTGAACAGGCGGGACATTTCTTACGTATTTGCATACTGCATTCAAAATGTTTGAATTATTTCTAATACTTCGAAATAAAAATGAAAAATTTAAGTACGAAAACGAATTTTTGTTTTTTTTAAATATGCATATGTACGATGTGCTACGTCACAGCACGAAACAACAAATGCGCGTTTTAACCATTGTATTCTTCCTATTCATGACTACAAGGTATCGTTTCGTACTAAATCGAGGATGCTCTACAACTTTGTAAATCACTTTTTCTCTCTATATCGTTCCGTTTTCAAGATAGGAATGCTAACTCCGCTGTTTTCCACCAGGTGGCACTGTAGCCTGTTTTATTCAGTAGCGCATGGCTGCTTTACTATACCTAGACACCACTTTTATGAATATTGCAGCAGCCGTTCTGAAGTTAAGAGGGTGGCAAGGGACTTTAGTGGACACCCTGTATATATATATATATATATATATATATATATATATATATATATATATATATATATATATATATATATATATATAACACATTTTTAGATAATTTAAAAAATGCTCTTCTTTTCTATGGTGATTTTTTTTTATCTAGATATGATATTAAATGATTTATGATTAAGTATCAAAATTTATTATCTAATTCTGTGGGACAAATTTTGGTCTTACAACAATGTATTTCTTTCTTCTGTATAAAATAAAATATGAAGATATTTATAAAAATGTAAGTTTCAAAATAAAAGATTCTCTTGTGAATGCTCATATTTCGTGATTTTTCAGCAATTGTTTATATAAATCAACTTTTAAAGATAATGTATATTATCTGATTCTTAAAATTATATTTGCAGTTAAATACAATTTTTGAATAATGGTTGAGAAAGTAATGCTTTGGAATTGTGGTATTTGAAATAGACTATTAACGATTTTATTAAAAGCATTTACTGTCATAATTATACTTAACTTAAAGAATGCATCTTTTCTAATAAAATAACAAATATTTAAAATAATGAATTATTTAAAAGTGATGAAAGTGAATGTAAGCAAGCTAATTTAAATAATTACATTCGCTATTTCATTATTTGGATGTAAATTGTTTATTTATTTTTTAATAATTTTGGGAATAATAAAGCATTTAATTTATTTTGACTGGGTTTAATTATTATCAAAAACGCTGAAAAATGCTGACAAATTATTTTAAGTGTACAAAACAAAAAACATATTTAATAACATTTAAAATTTACTAAACATTTATTTAATTCAATTTATTAAAATGATTGTTATAATGATTTTGAAGTGAAATGTCATTATAGCAAATAATAAGAAAATTTATTGACCAACATTAATCACCGTTTTTCCTATTTTACAAGAAATAGAATTTTAATAACAAAACATTATTTAAATGTTATTATGGTACACTATTACAACATTCATTAGTCGACATTTTTCATTGTTTTCTCACTACTTTACAAGAAATACATATTTATAAAAAATGTCAAATATTATTAAATACCATAAGTAATAAAGACCTTAACCATTGGTGAGTTTATCTCAAATAATGTGTATATAACATAGAAGATTACACAACTGATGCATAAAGTCAAAATGGATGTATATTAGATAAGGGAGCTCAGAAAAATTATTTACACATAATACTAAAATTCTTTTATGATAGTTATATTTAATGATAAAACTTTGTTTCGGTTTTATATTACATATTTATGTTTACGTTTACCGAGACATCAGTTTAATTAAAATTGAAAACACATTACTCCTATTATTTTAAATCAGCTTTTTCATATATTGTCTAAGAAAATTTTTTATTTCATAGCAAGTAAAAGAGAGAGAGATAATATCACTCGTTTTTTCTTCATATAAATATAAAATGATTCTTAAAGATTATTTTTTTATAATTCGACTTATATTTAAAAGAGATGCGAATATTTTACTATCCTTAATGGATGTAAAAAAATACCGCTTTATTTTTCACGGAATACATTATTTGGTTTTTTTTAAACATATTAAATCGTTGAGTAGAGTGTTATATTGTATTTAGTCATGAATATTTTGTGACAAGCAATTATTGAATGACACTGACTTTTATCCAAAATAGGCTTAAAACATTCTTATATGAATTTTAAAAAGAAAAAAAATGCTTGTTTTTTAATAAATAGTGTAAACAAATGCCATCATTTTAAACTGGTTTCTTATAGTTCCATAGTTAAGTAAAAAAATTTTTAGTTCATAAAAGCTAATTAAATTATGATTAAATTGACATTTTTAGAGAGAAGCATTTTTTTCATTTACAAAAAGAATTTTAAAAAAAATGTTTTTTTGATTTAGTACTTTTCTCATGACATCATAATAATAATTCTCACTGAAATTTCTTTTTGTCATAAATTATGTAAGATATATACACATATTTATAAAATAAAGTATCGAAGAATTAAAAAACTTATGAATGTTTGGCTGACTACTTTGACTGTTTATTTATTGTTTGAACAGGTGTAAAAGACATTACTTTAAATCTATACTTTTTACTAAAAAAAATTTAACAGCTTCACATTAGAGGTGAAAAATGAAACAATTAAAAAGAATTGAATAGGTTGTAAAAAAGTAAAAAATATTTATCTTATTTCGAAACAAATAAGAAAAATTAAATATTACATTATTTTATATAAACTTGCAAAATCTGCAAGAAATGTAATGTAAATAAATTATAAATTTTGCAATACGGATGTATTTTTTTAACAAAAAAATGTATCCCAAATAAATGTCCTAGATATAGCTAATTGATTTGTATTACGATCTAGCAATCTAGTATAAATCCATACTTTTTCTAGCAATTTAGTATAAATCCATACTTCTTCTAGCAATTTAGTATAAATCCATACTTCTTCTAGCAATTTAGTATAAATCCATATTTCTTCTAGCAATCAAGCAGTTTGTATTTTTGATTTATACTTTCCATATGGATTATGAAAAAAATTCAGATTTCTTTTTACACTGCCTTGACCAAATAGACTCATTAAACCTCTTGATTCCGCAGACCCTGTCTAGTAGTTAGAATGCCTGACTCCGGATAGGGTGATCCTGGGTTCAAATCCCAGTATGAGAATGGATGTACTTTCTCTCTCTGTCTAACGTATATTTGTATGAATGGGTTGTGAATGGTTGCCTACCCTATAAACGGGTACCTATGGCATGTGTGTACTGGGGAAGTCGGACTCCACAACAAAGTATTATTCAGTTGAAAAAGTAGAGCAGAACATCCCATAATACCAACCTAGCACAAGACAACTATTGCAAGCTGCTAGATAGTAAATAAATTAAATGAAAATATTAATCACACTAAAATATAACTTGAAGGTTTTGGATGAAATTTAAGTTGAAAGAAGAAAAGTTAGAAAAGGGAGTCTATTGAATTACAACCATTTTGATCATTACGGCATTTGAGCTGAATAAAGAAAATTTAAAGAGAGATCTATGAAATTACAACCATTATATAATCATTATGTATTTACATACAGTAAAAATAAAACTTTTTTTTTTGTACTTGAGAAAAGAGGAGAAAAATCTGAAAAAAATTTTGATGAAGGATAAGTAAAATCGATATTGCTAATTATATGGTTATTGCAAGGTTTTCTGACAAGAACATTAGAAAAATGTCATAATTAAATTGAATTGGTATCAGAAAAGTTTTCCAAGTTTTATTTTATAGAAGACATTCCTTAATTTTCACCACCGCAATTTACTCTTTTTAAAGTTTAGTGACCTTTAGATTACCAGCTATATATCGCATTTAGAACTTTATTTATAGAAAATTGGAAAAGGGAATCAGAATTGTAACTACTTTTTTTTTAAAAAAAGTTTAGTTTATACCCCGTGACATATTTGATAACTTATATTTGGAGTTCCAAGAAGACGTTATATATTATTGGCGTTTCAAAGAGTTGCATTGATTTAAGAAAGTTGCTCCAAAAAATATTATTTTACATTTCAAAAAATTTTACATTCTAAAAATAAAAATTAGAATGGCAAATTAACTTATGAAATACATAAAACAGTTGTTACCCTTTTTATAATCCTGTTAAATATTGTTATCATAATTATTATATAGTTTGTTTCAAATCAACCCGGAAATATATTTTCTTCTATAAAATACAATCAATTATTTAATTTCTTCAAATTTATGTTCAGCGTATAAAACTTTAAAAAAAAGTAAAATTGATTTTATAGAAGACGGTGAAAGTATATAATTATCAAAAAATTTAATACCAGTTAAAAAGAATAATAATTTTCAATTAAGTATAAAAGCAAATTTCATAAAGTATATAACTATCAAAAAATTTAATAAATGCTACGCATTACCAGTTAAAAAAGAAGAATAATTTTCAATTAAGTATAAAAGCAAATTTCATAAAGTATATAATTATCAAAAAATTTAATAAACGTTACACATTACCAGTTAAAAAGAAGAATAATTTTCAATTAAGTATGAAAGCAAATTTCATAAAGTATATAACTATAAAAAAAATTAATAAATGCTACACATTACCAGTTAAAAAGAATAATAATTTTTAACTGGTAAAATAATTTTCAATTAAGTATAAAAGCAAATTTCATAAAGTATATAACTATCAAAAAATTTAATAAATGCTACGCATTACCAGTTAAAAAGAATAATAATTTTCAATTAACTATAAAAGCAAATTTCATAAAGTATATAATTATCAAAAAGTTTAATAAATGCTACACATTACCAGTTAAAAAGAAGAAGAATTTTCAATTAAGTATAAAAGCAAATTTCATAAAGTATATAACTATCAAAAAATTTAATAAATGCTACACATTACCAGTTAAAAAGAAGAATAATTTTCAATTAGGTATAAAAGCAAATTTCATAAACTATATAATTATCAAAAAATTTAATAAATGCTACACATTACCAGTTAAAAAGAATAATAATTTTCAATTAAATATGAAAGTAAATTTCATAAAGTATATAATTTTCAAAAAATTTAATAAATGCTACGCATTACCAGTTAAAAAGAATAATAATTTTCAATTAAGTATAAAAACAAATTTCAAATGCTCTTGATAAATATTATAATTTAATATTTTATTCCAGCAATATATTGCATAAAGAATGTTTCGTTTTTAAATATTTTAACGAATTTTACGACGTTTACCAAAAATAACGAACGAGCAAGGGAAAAGTTTTTAAGAAGCTATGTGAATTTTATATTGGAAACTCAATAGTAAGCAATAAGTTAAAATATAAATGAAAGTATAATAAATAAAAATTTTGAATCAGCACATACAAGAATTTATACTTTATATATACATACACACATACATACCATATATACATATATATATATGAAACATTGTGTTATGTTATTATTAAATCCTTAAATAAGAATTTCCTTAATAAATCCTCAAATAGTTTAAAAATTAACGTTCGGGAAGCGTAAAATCATAAACTCTGAAGTTCATCAAAAACTCTCAACACGCAACGAACTGAATTTTGTAGCGGTAATAAAATTTGAGTTTCTGAGCGAAGAAAACTTGCTATATTGTCCTAAATTTCCGTTGCCCTGTAGTTTAACGAATACCAGGTTAGAATAAAAATGTATAGTGCGGTGATATTCTAACTCAGTAAAGTGTTTTTGTTCCCTAAAATTTTCTTTGCTGTAAATAGTAATTTTTTAAAATGTTACATAATAAACATAAATTGGGTTATAAACTCCAGAAACGCGAAAGGGAATTACTGACAAAGTGAAGTGCTTGGAATCTTCAAGTATAATTCTAGGACTCCGATACGAAGATATTTAGGAGATTCAGACTTATTAGTTTAAACAAAGTTATATATATATATATATATATATATATATATATATATATATATATATATATATATATATATATATATATATATATATATATATATATATATATATATATAATTGAATGATTAAAGTTACGTTATTTCACACGATTTTATGTCTTTAGAAGCTCTAAAGGAAAAATATATTGTTCCAGAATAAAATTTTATCTCTGAAAAACATTTTTGGCTTAGAATTTCATGGAAACTTAATTTGAACAATGTAATTCTTAAAAGTTCAAATTAAATACATAAACAAAAATGAAGTGTATAGTTTTAAACATGTGTTTGTATGTAATATTTCTATACAGAATATATAAATATAGCGTTTTTTGGAAAACTGTCATGGGTATGTGTACGTTAGTGGCATAAACTTAGCGTTATGTGTACAATATTCAGTTTTTTAATAGTATCAGGATTTTTATACAAAGCTATAAATGGTCCCTTACACTTTTAAATGCAAAAATTTGATTTTTTTGTTCACTAAGCAATGTTAAGCTTATGAATAGTAGCAGGATTCTTTCGCAAAAAGTGACAAGTCATTATGGTTTTCAGTTTTTTCTATGTGAGTTTCTGTGACTTTGATGTTTTGTGTGCAATATTCAGCTTCCAAATTGTATCATTTTTTATAAAACAATAATTGGTCACGGGTATTTTAAAATGGATAAATCTAACTGCGATGCTTATTGTGCATCATAGAGATTTTGAATAATAAGTTGATTCTTTTATGAAACAATAAGTGGTTATAAACTTGATCTTTGGATTTAAGGCGCTGTATTTGTTATCCAAAGATTTATGATTTTTTTTATAAAGTTGTTAAAGGTTATAGAAATATTAACATAAATTTCTTAAGAAAATTAAGCTTACTCTCAATGTTTCTTAATATCTACTATGCAGTTCTTTCATAGTAGATATTAAGAAGTATTGAGAGTAGTTAGCTTAACTTTTAATTACAAAATGTTACTCTGTGAGATTCATTCACAAAGTAACATTTTGTAATTAGTATTTGAATTTTACTAATATGATCTCAAAATTAATAAAATTTAGTTTTAATATCACAGAATGAGATTTTTTAAATCTTATCTTCCTCCGCACATCCAAATTCTTTTTGATCACTTAATGGATCAACTCAAACAAGCTAAGCATACTGAGTAGATATTTTCATCCAGATAATGCAATGTAACAATTCAGCAAGATCATAGTAACATATTAACAATTAAGATAAAACAGATTAGGATCAAGAGATTCTAAAGATGGAAAGGACATTTAAGATAAACATTAGAATTTTCTGATCATCTTAACTGCATTATCATATTCAAAATTCAGTTTGCTATATACAAGAAAAATATAAAATAACCATACAAGTTTTTTTTCAAGAAACTTTAAAACATGCAAAGTGTGAGAGAAGTTTAAAGGAAAGAGTATTTGTATTTATGATTTCTTATTGCCTATTTGCTCCTTATTATTGCTAATTAGTAATCTTCGTGATTTTGAATCCCACCTTGAGCTTAGAGATTTGCAATAGTTAAAAATCCATTCTAAGCCATCGTCTTGTTATTATTAACCCTCGTGAGCGAAATGTGACCGTTGACAGACAGTTAAAGCAAACCAAAATACAAATTTGTTTTGCATACATAAGTTGGAGAAGATTTTAAATCATTTATTTTGTGAACCAGCTGAAAACAGTCTGAGGCAATTAGTGGATTGGTTAGTTGTTCTGTACTTACTGCGATAATTTTAATTGTGGTGCTTTAGATTCTTTTTGTCAAGGAGAGGTAATTCAACGGAAAAATTAATTTAACATAAACTTCGAACCAATACAAATATCTAAGCTTCGAAATAATGGTACAAAACCTTCAAGCACTCATCTTGATAAAGGTGAATGAAAAATAAAAAAAAAAAAAACAGAAAAGTAACATCTATTTTTCGTTGTTCAATAAAAGTTGGGCTTGAACCCGAGAATTAGCACTCCGAAAATACTAATATCTTGCTGCTTATTTATGTACTATTTAGCTACATGCTTGTTTATTTCAGTTACAAGTTACTCAGCTTATGGAGAATTATTGCTTATAAAATAATAAGTGATATTAGCCTGTTGTTGTTTTTATACTTATGACACGCGGACAAGCCAATATCGCTATGCCGTTGGCTATGAGAATTTATGTCAGTAGGGTGCGTCTTTCGTTTTAACACAAAGGTGAAAGTACGACTGATTTTGCTCTTAACTCTTCCGATAGATGGCGCCACCAGATGATCCGCTTTCTCAATTTTGACATTTACCTGAAGGAAGAGTAAATTTTTTCTGGACCATTACATCCATGGTATCAACGCCTGGCTACAGGACTTTCATTTCCATAGATTTAACGAGCACACATATCGGTCGGAAAGCCGATGCCCTAACGACTAGTAATCACAATCCCTGATATTAGTGTTAAAATATAATATGTGACATTGGACAACAGCAAGCTTATTTTTTAATATACTTTAAGCACATTAAAAGTTTAATAAAAAAATTTTGTAGGTACATGAAAAATAAAAATTTATATACTTTGCAAAATTTTCAGATACTTAAATGTCAAAATACAGCTTAAATCTAAAAGGTTTCTATTATTTTGATAATTTGTAAATGACATTTTTTTGTTAATTTATTAGTATTTCATAGAATTCTGGTTCCCACACATTTGTTTATTGACACTTGACATTGCATTAATTGATCGGGTGACTATTTAGATTTTATATGTAAAATAGAAAATTATGAATTATTATAGAATTATTAATCCGTTGTTTTACGGCGACTTTTTAAAGATAAAAGATTATTAATAGAATTTGAAAAACATACTATACACAAAATTTCAAGCAATCATTTTCAGAATTTTTTAAAAAATATTATGTGTTTTAATTTTGGATCATTATCAAATCCTAAAGCTGAATTTTCAAATTTATAATTACTTGACTTGTAGCTCTAATGTCTCTTTTAACAGAAGAAATTAATTTAATCAAGATCTTCGATTTAAAATGAACGAAAAAATTTATCAATTATCATATCAGAGTTTAGAACTTAATTCATGAATCGCTTAAATTGAAGGGCAAAGCATTAAGTACCATCTAGCCAAGCTACAATAAAAATCATAATAATAAGGTAAATAAAACTAAACAATTCTTTTCATTTTAATAAAAAAAGAGCAAAAAAAATGTACTTTCTCGTTTAAGCCATTATTTTCATTTATATTTCAATATGATCATAAGTGCTTAGTTGTTTTTTTTAAACAAAAACAAATTTTTTTTAATTACTTAGAAATACAACATGAATTAACTTTCATCACTTATTCTTAATTTCGAAGTAACTAATATAAATTTGAAAGATAAATTTATAAAAAATTTGCCAAAACGATATCAGATAAAACAAAGTAATATTCTCTTGAGGATGAATATTCAACAAAAATAAATTATGAATAATTTGCATAAAGTAACTGAAAAATAGCCAGATGCTATTTTTTACTGTTTAGTAAAATTAAATTTTCCCTATTAAAATATAAAATAGGAAGCAAACACCTTCTTTTATTAAAGTTTGTATTTCACTTTGGAGGAAATTACGATCCTAAATAAGAAACTAAAACAAAGTACTTGTTAAAGCATGTATATAAACAAGAAACATTATTGTGATTTCGATTATAACAAAATTAAACATGCATTTTAAGAGAGAAAGTAAAAAAATCTCCAAAATTATATAACTTCAAAAAATAACATCTGCACTTGAGATATGAGCTCCTTTTTTCAATGTGAGAATATATATAAATAACAATTTTGTTCATTTCCTGAGTTTAGTTTCTGCCGTAATGAACTTGTTAGGAAGAAAATTGTTAAATATTGTAGGAGCATACATACTTCTCTATAAAAAGATTTTAAAAATTACGTAAAGGAAGAACTGTTCGTCTGATGATATATTCGATATTTGCAATTATTTCTGTTCAGTCAAATGTAAGAATTTGATTTGAAGTTAGAAAAGATGAATTTGTTTAATAAAGTCATTCAATACTTACTAAAAAAAGGTTAATATATTGTTTCAAACAACTCATAATTTTTAAGGATGTGATTTGTAATTTTAATAAGAAAGTCACTTTTAATCTCACTAACATGATAGTTAGTTTATAAACTAAAAACAAAATTTTGCTCTTTATTATTAATTTATGAAATGTAGCGAAACAATGTATTAATTTGCATTTACTCTTTGTAAAAAAGTAACGCCGAGGTGGTAATGTAATTGAGAGGAACGTTTCGTTTTCCAATTTAAAATGTACGCAATACACGATCCAACTAAATATCAATCTTAAAGGGCCGATGTAAAAAGTTGCATTGATTAAAATATCTTGGTACTGGTGTGGCATGACGTGATAAAAAGGGTGTCAGATCAGGTGATAATTTAGTGATTTAATTTTAGAATACGATTGGGTGTATTTAATCGACACATAATCGAATTTCGTTATAGAAATCGACATCTAGAGTAACGCTTTTATTACATTCTAAAAAATCTGAACAGTAGGAATATTGAAGTCTAAAATGGAAATAGTCCATATTAATAAAATCATTATTCTAAGCAGAAGTCTTTGCCATTCTCATATGCAGTAGAATATGCTTGGGCAGAAACTATTCTGGTAAAAGAATAATTATCTGTTCTGACAATCAAGCTGCAATATTAGCTTTTCAGAAGTCTACTATAGCCTCTGTTCTTGTCTGGGAATGCTATCTCACTCTGTGCAGATTGGCCAATAATAACTCCAGTACTTTAAAGTGGGTGCCTGGGCACTTTGGGGTTCCTGGCAATGAATTAGCTGATGAGTTGGCAAGGATTACATCAACAATCGATTTCTTTGGTCCTGAACCAGTGCTAGGTATTTCAAAAGAATTGATCTGTAAAAGCGTTTTTGGTCTCTTCAGAAAACAACATTTTATGAACAGGCACAATGTCAGTGATCAAAGACAAGCAAGGCTACTAAGCAGCACATGCCCTAGTAAAAGGCAAAAAGAATTATTAAAGCTCAATAGTAGCAGTCTAAGGAAAACTGTGGGACTTTTTACAGGACACTGCCATCTTAAAAGACATCTCACCGTAATGGAATGATCCCATTATTTCTGATGATCCCATTTGTAGAGATTGTCATTATATGGAAGAAACTTCAATACACATCTTATGTGAAATTTTTTTTGCACATAGATATGAACACTTGGGTCAGCACTTGATTGGACTTTGGATGTTGCAGGAAATTCCTGTAAAATGTCTGCTGAATTTTGATTCAGCCAAAATAGGGTTCTCAAATAGGGCTTTCTGAGGGTTATGGTACAATAGACCTATGATCCCAGTGCACAAGGTTCTTTTTGGAACCACCCTATTTTAAATCTAAATCTAATAAAATTATTCCTTAATCTTTAAAATGGCTATCACAAAAACGTACCTAAAGCAATTTTAACAAACTTTTTTAAACAGCTCATATTTAAATAAAAGTTAATTAAAAATTACAATTGAAAGTTATTCTTAGAAATAATTTTAATTCCAGTTCTTAAAATGCAGTTACAACATATTACTTGTACTCACACACAAATATTATAATCAAATCGAACAAATCAGAATCTTACCATAACGTGAAAATAAATGTTATTTTCAAGATTCTGATGCAAAAAGAAATTGAAAATTAAAGTATCCAAACATTGTATTTAGTAAAAAAAAAAAAAAAAAAAAAAAGATATGTTTCTCAACAGAAACAAAGACATTACGCATTCGAATTTAGGAACATTTTACTCAAAAAATTGACAAACTACTGCGGTTTTAAATTTTTATGAGTGGATATTCACATTTTTTTTATCAATTATTCATTAAAGTTATTATTTTCAGAATGATTTTTAATTTCAACAGAATGTGGTTAATTTATAAAACATCATTTTATTTAAAAAGACCATTCGATCCTAATTAAAGTTAAATATTTTTTATCTTACGTACAATACTTCTAATTCATTAATCTCATTTTATAAAATTATCTTTGTTTATTAACGTGCAACACTTAAAAAATAAACATTGTCTTATTTGTTAAGTTAACAACGGTGTTAAATTTTATTGTTCAAGTTTTTTCAGTTGATAATCAGACTTTTAAGTCATTTTATAATGGTTTATAAAAAATTCAAATACTTTTATATTTAAAATTTTAAAATTAATTTATAGTCATCAGTTGTTGTCGTGTGACAAATGAAAAAAAAAGAAAAAAAAAAGGGACAAGTCATATGGGACCAAAAACTTGGAGTACTGCCCTGGCCACACCTTCAGCCTTTTCCGCATAAAGGGTGTCATAGCAGTAGTTGGGGTCGATCTTGAAGAGGATCAAGGCAACAAAGATGCAGTTGCACTTGTCATAAAGGGGTTTGCCATTGTCTCGGGAGGTTGGTCCGCGGAAAATACTTTATTTTCTTTCTACCACATTCTGGAAGACCAGTGGAAGCGTTCCCCTATACGCCACCTTGGAGACGCGCTCTGTAGGGGGTTACAGGCTCCCCTGAGAGTTTAGTTTTTAGTATACTTTGTAATTTGTTATAGAAATATATAAAATTTTTGTAAGTTATGTATAACAATTTGTAGTTACATGATTATATTTTAAAAGCCATAAATTCTGATTATTAAAATAATAACATAATGATTTTATTTTAAAATAGACATACCTAACCACAGAACTAGTTTCTTGGGCCACAGAGAGAGGCATTTTGATTTTCATGAATGGAACTATGCTGAACTGCTATTTGCGTATGAGCCATTGTTTTCTTTTCCCTATACTTGAAAAATCAGACTCATTGAATTGTTAAATGAACTATCAGTTATAAGTTACCAGACTTATAGAATTGTTAAGTAGACTAAGAACCAGAGAACTGAGGAAATTTAACTAATTTTCAAGCAGTAATAGGTAAGCAGGTATGATTTTAAAATTAATAAAAGTAAATTTTAATAAAAATATCTTTTAATTCATTAATTGCAGACTATGTCTTAAAATAATAAGTAATCAAAATTTAAGCATTTTGTTTGAAAAATAACTATTTGCAAATAAATAGAAAAGCTGATCATCGCCATCCTTTACGAAAATTATTTAATTGATTATTTAAATAAAAAAAAAAATCTCAGATAGACATGATAAAAACTTAATGATACAATTACTTCTGGGTTTTTTCCTATCGTTTTATGTTAATTTTTTATAATTTAATGTTATATATTTGTTCCAGCATTTCGATTTGTAAATTAATAATAAATGTGTCTTTTCGTAATAAACATAAAATGAATAGTATATGATGAAACGAATAATATTAAAAAATTACAGTTATTTCATTTTTTTCGAATTTACTTATCTTCATGAAGGAAAATAACAGTGGTTGGAAACAGGTTTTTTTCTTAGATAATTTGAATAAATTTTAATATGTGTGGGATATTAATTTAATTTAACATTGTCCACAGTCCGACTTATATATTGTCAAATTTTCAACACATTTGATCATATATTCCAATAATTTACTGTGAATCTGAACTTCAAAAGAAATGAAATGTAGGAGGAGAATAGTTTGAGAATTTTAATTTATCACCCATCTTCAATGTGACCGTAAAGATAAGGAGAATACGATTGAAAACCGTATTCTCTTTATTCACTTCCCTGAATGTCGGAAGTCAATTCTAATTCGTATCTCACAGGCGGAAGTAAAATGGATAATTGAGATGACAGAGAGAATTGAAAGGAATGTCTTCCAAGTAAAGGAATGGCTAGAGATTTTCCGTCTTGATTTAATATTTGTTCATCCGTAAATGAATCTTTAAAATGGTCACGCATATTGCTTGAAAATTTAAGTATCTTTACTTAAAAAATAACATCTCGTATATGTAAGTAAGTTACTGAAAAATTCTGGGATATATATATATGTATATATATATACCAATTTTGAAAATTATCTCAGTTTCTTGATGTAATTCTATATTCTTACTGGATTTGTAGTGGCAAAAATCCTGAAAAATAAAATAGAATAGAAATAATTTGATTAATTGAAATTCTATGTCTCTTGTTGCACGCGAGTGAAAATTCAATTAATGTTTACTGTTTAAGGTAAGATTCCAAGCAAGTATAGTCAATAGGAAATACAGCACATGAATATGCAAACAATTATTCTATGTAATCGAGTAAGTAGTGGAACATCTAAGTATTTAGCTCGGGACCCGCATTTAAGTATTAGACTACTATCGAATGGTGTCAATGTCTGTAGATAAGAGAGTCAAAAACCAATTCTTTTAGAACACATAAAAATGAATTGCCATACACCTTTGAGCCATTTACTTAAAACTTATTTTAAACAGCTTTTAATTTCTTAGAAGGGTGGATTTGGGAAATTTATACTGTTTTAATATAATGTATAACTATATCAAGTATATGAGGAATCAAATATTTAAACTATTTTTGTTAAAATTTAATTATAAATTAAATGATTTAATGAGCTTCTTTATTAAAAGTTATAATGTATTTACTTAAAATTGAAACTAAAAATTATTATTCCTAAATATTGAGAAGAATATTTAGTTTGTTCCTATTGAAACAATACTTTTAAAATAAGTTACATAAAAATCACTATTGTAAACGTTACCAAAAGTTAAATCAGCAAAAATGAACTTAGGCTTCTTACTGAATTAAAGCTTGCATTTTTAGAACATTAAAAAAATATATAATTCATAAGTAAATTAAACGTATTTCATTTATATAGTGCAAAAATCTGATCTTAATTTGGAATGTGGTGAATACTGATAAGAAAACTGAGGTTGGTTGGTTTCATAATGTAGACGTAAATTTCTAACTTTATGATTTTTGAGCGTAGAATTTTAAATAACACTTGCATTTCCGTTATTACCAATAAAAAAAAAATTCTCCTCCCACTCATTAATAAAACTTTTATTTTCTTGCTAATATTTTCTTTTTTTATTTTCGCTTTCTGTCATCATATTTTTAAAAGAACTGAAATTAAATAAAGATATTTTAAAAATAAAAGTTTTGTGTAATCAAAACAACAGCAATTCATGTTACATACTATGAAACAAACTATAATTAACTTACCAACACAATTTCAGATAACAAATTATATCCGTAGCAAGAGTGATACAAATTGTTTCCCCCAGAACACAATGTCGACGGTCCGTAGTAATGAAAGTTTACAAATTCAAAATGGGTATGGAGTCGGTCAATTATGGATGATTAAGCCACTGTTTATGCTCATTCCTGCAGTTTTTGATGACTCATATTATTCTCAACGTGGTTGGCAATGAAATTTATCACAACATTGCACCTATTTTTTCATATTTGTTGTCAGTAATTTAATTGACATTTTAAAATACATACGGTACGATAATAATTTTTTAAAATTAGAATAACACAAAAATGAAAAAGGGATTCTGATACATTTATCGAGAGCCACAAAGAATACTTTAAAGAACCGTTTGTGGCTCGCGAGCCGCAGGTTGTCCACTCCTGGTATAGATGAAGTGAAAATGTCATTAAAATGTAATAATTCATAGTAATTATTTAATTCTTGAAAGAAACTATTAATTTAATAAATACAGGTTTTAACATTGTTGTCAAGATCTAAAACCCTTGTTTTTTTGGAATTTAAGCTTTGAAATTCAATTCCAGTAGTTGTTGAACCTATGGAAACTTATGCTACAATTCAATTTTTGGCATGGATACTTGACACGATCAGCGCTTTGAGCTTTTAGATCTTTGAAACATTTGAATATGACTCACAAACCATGAAAAGTCTTTGATCAATGAAATGCCTTGGGAGAAGATAAAGAAAGAGTCCATCTTTTGCTTAAATTTCTATCAAACATTGTTATTATATGGAGTTTGGTACACTGTAGCATGGTTTCAAAATCTTTTTCAAAGGGTCCTTGAGTTGATTCTAACCATCGGTGAAGAATGGATTAGGGTATTTTCGTGTCCTGATTGTGTGATCATTCCAATGGGTAATTAAAAGTTTTCGATGCTTTTATCCTTTGCAATACATGAAAAAGCAATCCTACTTTTGAAAATTCTCTTAACAAAGTTACTTGGAATATTCAAAAGTATTATAATAAATTTCTGCTGTTATTCTAACCATGATATTTATGTTTGCCGAATTCTGTTTATATATATATATATATTCATTCTATTTATTTGTTGATTTATCTATTATTCAAAAAAATTATCTATATTTATTGTTGGTAACAGTGAATAATTGAAAGAAGAAAATGAATAAATATTTCGAGCAGATTTTCCTAATTAATGAAAAAAATATTAAATTTGAGTTATAATTTGTTGTAGTTATAGTTGTGTGAAGTGATAGCTGTCTCAGACATAACTGGAGGTGTCTTAGACAACGACCATCGTCAAAATAATGTTTAAGAGCATTTAATGTTCTATTAGCATCCCGGTCCACTCATTATAAACAGAAATGTGATAAAAAATTTCCAATCAACGCTTGACATCGTCACTTGAAGTGGTTCAAAATTATAAAGTAATTGTCTACTTAAACGCTTCATTCATTCAAAATAAGCAACAGAAAAAAATGCAATACAACGAGCAAATTAATTAATACGGCATCAATGAATATCAATGATTATCTATCGATTTGTGCGTCCTTGGTCCTATTTGTTTCATGATTTTAAATAATATATTTTTTAACCGTTTATGAAAATAAAATGAATAATGCTAATTCATTAATATAAGTGACCTACATCAAGAACGAGAATTGATGCATACGTTACTATCAGATGAATGCAATATTGCTTTAAGTAGGGTTCACAGTGGCTCAGTAGTGAAACCGCTCTTTTAGTGAATGTTCCATGATTCGAATAAAATCTTTGTTGTGTATAACATCAAGTAGATTTTACGGATTTACATTTTGCATGCATATCTATAAAAGTGAGTATATGGAAGATCTCCTAATTTTTTTTCCTACAACACATATTTATGAATCATTATCCTAATCTATAAAATTTTTCCTAGAAGGCAAAATGTGACATGTCTTCACATATTTACAACAAAAGTACCTGTCTATGTTCGGGATATGTGATAAGCTATTCAATACAAAAATATATATTTACATTAATATATCTCATTCTCTATTTATATCTTCAAAGAATCATTTTTAAAAAAATGGCTCTATTTTTAAATAAAAACATATATGATAAATTTTCGTAGTGATTAACATCTTTAAACTATCTTAGTAACGTTTTCATATGTAGATAGTTCTCAAATCCACTGCTTAAATATCATATCGAGAAATTACTGTCTTAAACACAAATTTTAAGTTGTGGTAACTATTTTTTCCAGTAAAGTTAAAGAAAATTTAAGATGGTACAATATTACTTAAGAAACAAATAAAAATAATAACAGAAAATAAATAATAATTCAATCACTCTTACATTTGTCTTTTGAGCATTAAAAAAACTTTAATAAAAATGAGAAATTAAAAAAATATAATAGCTTAAAAATCAATCTTCTAACTTTTATTAAATTATATACATATATCTGCTATGCATTTTTCGAAGTTGATATCATGGCATAGTTGTTGCATTATACATATTATAAATTTTTTTATCAAAAATGTTTGGTTATCCATTTAATAAACTCAAATAACTTCGTGTTACTTTGATTTTTTAACCATTTTTCCTTTTCTACTTTGCTTTTCCTTAAATATATTTTTATTATTTCTCAAGTATTCATTTCATATTTGTCCTTCATATCAGTTTAAGTTTCTCATTCAAATTAATATATGAGAAGTAAATATTAACAATAGCAAAAATTTGAAAAAAAAAAAAAAGCTTTTCGTTTCGTTAGGGTTTGAGATTTATTTGTTTTAGCTTTCCAAAATTATGTTGAAAAGCTAATTTCATTAATTATGTGATTTAATTATAATAAATAAAGTAAATCATCTGAAAGAATGATATCTGAATCATAAATATCATAAACAGGTATTGTGAGAGTAATATTTTAATTTCTTATATTAAATGAAATATTAACTGACACATAGATAAATTATATGCATTTTTTACATGGATTTATATTTATTGAATCACTACCATAATAATAGATGAGTATTTAGCAAATGTAAAGGAGTTTCTTAGGAATGTAAGTTCAGAAAACAGCTAGTGATTCAATGCCTTGACTATATGTTAATTCCATATTGTTCGGAATAACTGCACCGTTCATGAATTATATACTAAAGCGAAGGTTATTATAGCTCCGTGGGCATTTCCTATGAGTATTTGCAGATTGAAATCTATAAATCCAATTTCCTCTATAGTCAGAATTTCATGTATATCTTAATTATTTGTTTCATAAACTAGGAGAAATACTCGTAAGATATAACTAGTATTAATTCGATAAATTTTAAAGGTTTTTACTTCACGTTTCTTTGTTTTATTGTTTCTTTATCAAAACTTATTGCAATCAATCTAGAGAAATATTTTTATTGTTGTAAAATTGAAAACCAAAGTAATATTTAATTACTCAAGTCTCTCATGTTCAGTTTATCCGTTTGTCGCTTCGATTCCTACTTCAAGCGTCGTTATTTAAACTAGTTTATATTAAATTTACTGTAAATTTTTAATCCTAGCGCAGTAAGCTGTCGGATGCAATATGCGACTGTCCAACAATAAACCACTCAACTAAATAGTTTATTATACAACAAATGGACAGAAATTCTGACAGTTACTTTGAAACAGTTTTGTTAGAAAGGGCTCTATTTTTGCTATTGAAAAAATTCATTTGCTAATTGTCTTACAGCCATTTTTCGCATTTAAAAATTAACAAATCTAGAAATTAGAGTTAAAATGAATACTGAGTTCTTATCAACTCTAGAAAAAAGAATCATTCAAAGAACTGATGTTAGATGCTAACTTTTAAGGTGTTGTGGTGATTTAAAAGTATAATTGTATTAAATTTATGAGTTTCCTTTTCCTTTTCAATATGAAATCAAATTTATCTTAAAGTAAATAAATTTTTTAAATGAAATGTATGTGATGACAGAATATCTATTTTATAGAAATTTTCTCTTCCTTCTTTGGCAACATCCTGCTTGGGTATTGCACGTATATAATGTCTCGTTCTAAACGGAGTATTTATATGCATGTATGGTTTGTTTATGTATTTAATAAATGTTGTACACTACAGGCCATTAAAATTGCTACATCAAGAAGGCGACATGCTACAGACGTGAAATTAATACGAAAGGAAGAAGGTGCTGTGATATGCAAATGATTAGCTTTTCAGCGCATTCAGACAAAGCAGGCGCCAGTAGCAACACCTACATTGTGTTTAAATGAGGACAATGTTCAGCCGGTTCCTCATACACAAATTGCATTTGAACGTTGTTGCCTGGTGAAAAGTTGTTGTGATGCCTCGTGTAAGAAGGAGAAATGCGTACCAGCACGTTTCTGACTTTGATAAAGGTCGAATTGTCGCGTACCGGGATTGTGATTTATCTTATCGCAGTATTGCTGCTCGCGTTGGTCGAGATCCAATGACTGTTAGCAGAATATGGAATCGATGGGTTCAGGACGGTAATACGAAACGCCATGCGGGATCTCAACGGCCACCTATCACTAGCAGCCGAGAAGACAGGCATATTATCCGCATGGCCGTAATGGATCGTGCAACCACGTCACGAGCCGTGAGTCAAGAAACGGGGTCGTTTGGAAGACAACAAGTGTCTGCACGAACAGTTCGACGACGTTTGCAGCAGCATGGACTCTCAGCTCGGAGACCATGGCTGCGGCTTCCCTTGACGCTGCGTCATAGACAAGAGCGCCTTCAATGGTGTGATCAACGACGAACCTGGGTGCACGAATGGCAGGACGTCATCTTTATAGATGAATCCAGGTTCTGTGTACAGCATCATGATGGTCGCATCCGTGTTTGTGTTGAACGCACACTGGCAGCGTGCATTCGTCATACTGGCCCATCACCTGGCGTGATGGTATGGGGTGCCATTGAATACACGTCTCGGTCACCTTTTGTTCGTATTGACGGTGCTTTGAACAGTGCACGTTACATTTCTGGTGTGTTACGACCCGTGGCTCTACCCTTTATTCGAGCCCTGCGAAACCCTACATTTCAGCAGGATAATGCCCGACCGCATGTTGCCGGTATTGTACGGACCTTCCTTGATACGGAACATGTTTGGCTGTTGCTCTGGCCAGCACGTTCTCCAGATCTTTCACCAATAGAAAACGTCTGGTCAATGGTTGCCGAGCGACTGGCTCGTCACCAAACGCCAGTCACTACGGTTGATAAACTGTGGGATCGTGTTGAAGCTGCATGGGCATCTGTACCTGTACATGAAATCCAATCTCTGTTTGACTCAATGCCCAGACATATAACAGCTGTTATTACTGCCAGAGGTGGTTGTTCTGGGTACTGATTTCTCAGGATCTATATATATATATATATATATATATATATATATATATATATATATATATATATCCAGCCAAATGTTTTTAAAATTTAATCACTTGTTATTTCTAGTATAATATATTTGTCCAATAAATATCATTTTTATCTGCATTTCTTCCTGGTGTAACAATTTTAATGCTTAGTGTAGTGTATAAAGTGCTACGCTTTGCAATCTATTCTCCAGAACTGGAGATATATCAGGCTGGAATCACGCTGGAAATATAAGATAATATGGTAAATTATGAAGTCTTCTCACACACTTCCATGCCGACTGTTAGAAAAGCGGATGAATGTTGCCTAATGTGAGTGATTTATTTATCTTTCTTTCTTTTTTTTCTTATTATTTATATAAATCTCTTATGGAAAAAAAGAATCTCATGAGGTAGGTAAAATAGGAATGAAATTTCCAAATTGTTTCCTGTCAACGTTAAATTGATTTTCGCTCAATTTGAAGCTAATATTACTGAACTGAAAACCGAATTTAGTTATTGAGTAGCTACTATTGATACTGACCACTTAAAATACCTGTCGGATGCTGAGTTTAATTTATCTAAAGTAGGGTTTCGTGCAATTTTAAAGAAAACATGTCAAACAATGGTGAGGAATTTGAAAATAGAAAAAATAAAGGAAAAAAAAACACTTCAGGATTTAGTTCTAGATGATTAAAACCTCTTCATAATTATTGCATGAAATGATAGTACTTTGTAACAATAAATTGGATTCATTTAAAAAATTTAGTCATTACAATATGCTAACTACTAGTAATGGCACATTATTACAACTTGCTATTATGGTTGATCATGTATCTGAAACTGTACAGAATCTTTCGATAGCAGCTGTAAATCATAGCAATAATGGATATAGGGACAATATTGAAACCATTATGAAATTGGAACGTCAAGTGACATAATCAAAAATTATGTTCTCTTCAAAGTGGGCAAAAGTCTCCTCAAACTATTTATGCTAGTACCATCAAACTTCTTCCGAAAGAGTAACAGAACTTAAAGTTTCTTGTACTCTAAGAAAAAAGTAAAGGAACTGTCGGTAAAGCTCAGCTTCTATCGTACAGTTTTCTGATAATCGCAATTTTTTTTATTAATGATTCTTGTACGGATGCACGATTTTTAATTGATTCTAATCGCGATATTATGTGTGCCACACACAAATTCAAAATTAACATTTGTTTTAACACTCTATGCTGCTAATGTTTCGAACATTAAATGCTTCTGTTATTAAATTATTAGCTGTTAATCTTGGTTTACGTCGAAATTTTAAATGTGAATTTATTATTGAAAATAAGATTTTCTCCAACACTTCGGATTTTTTGTCCATGTTGAATGCAAAATTCTAACTGACACACTTACACCTCTTACTTCCAATGATCGAACATTGTCATGTACTTCAGTTAAACGTATATTTGTTAAATCTGAATTAATCGAGATTTTAAATGAATTAAAAATTATTACTGAAGATAATTATCACTTGTTTGATAAAATTAACAAAATTTTATATAAATTTGTTCAGCCTGCTCAAGCACGAGCTGGACATTTAGATCCTGCAAAATTTAAGTTTACTAAAAAAAAAAAAAAAAACAATATATATATATGAGTTTCAAGCTATGCTTGAGCTTTGTATTTGTCTTTCTTATTTGTCAGCAACTTGTCTAATCCATTTCATTTTGGTTCCTAAATCTTTTGTTGGATTGCCACCGACTGGAAGCTATAGACAGTTGAATAAAATTACTCCTGTAAACCGATATCCTTTTCCAAATAACATAAATATTTCTATTAGAACGATGTGTATTATATACTTTCAAAACTGTAGTTGGACGTTGCCAATGAAGGAAGAGAATTTCTATAAAATAAATATAGCGCTACCACATCATGAAACGATTTCAATATCAAAAACTCTAGTGTTAAGAATGAGGGTGCAATGAAACAAGGTAATACGTATTTCATACAAATTATGTTTTCTCGTACAAATTTGATTGAAGAGAATTTTTATATTTGAGGTTCCTTAATATTTTTATACCACTAATTTTATCAAATGGTGTTCGTTTTAACATAACTTTCCGCTGAAATACTTTCCTATTGGTAGTTTCTATAACACAACTAATAACTATAAAATAAGATTACAAATGTTTAATGATTAAGTTCTGATGACTTGTCTGCTGCCATAAAATAAATGTATTGAAATTTTAAGCCAGTAATTTCAAGTTTAATGCAGACTCTAGTTTTAGAGTAACTGCATTTTTTTTTCTTTTTAAGTATCACTAATTTCTAGACTTTTTCTAAATTGCACTTATTATATATGAAACTAGACTTACAAATTTGGTTTTCCACAAAATAATTGCAAGAAATCTTCAGGGCGGAATGCTGGTTAATCAAGCACAGTAAGTTCATCAGACTTAAAATTTGGTAATTGAGAAAACATGTTCTACATCATTATTTTATATAATGATGTAGAACATGTTTTCTCACTTAATTCATTATTATGAGACAGTAAATGAGAGATTTCATAAAACCTTCTCGTAATATTTCTAGGTAGGTTATGGCGAACACTTTTGGAGCTCTATACTCAAATGTTTGAAGCTCACACTGAAGAAAATATCTTTGATCTATAGTTAATTTACCATCATTGCTTAAGAGAAGTTGATTGAAGTCTTTTAATCTATCGGTGAGAACTGAGAAATTTTTTAATAGAGGACAGCTCAAGGATTTTAGACGCTACAAAATTTCACTTTTATTTCATCAAGATTAAAATATTTTAGATAGACAGCAAATAAGATTTTTTTCCGGATTGAGAAAAGATAATTCAAATATCCAAAAAAAAAAAAAAAAAAAATCCTGTCATTCAAATTTTTTCCGCAATTGTATCCCCAGATGCTCGTGTAAAGGACAGTCCAGAAAGATATGATTTATGGTTTCAGATTCACCACATTGACAGCAATCCGTATACTAGAGATTAAATTTCAATAGAACCGAATTGGTAGGGAAAGATCGTGTTCTAGTAGTGGCCAGCCATACATCTCTTCCAGTCAAGATTTCGTTAAAAGCTTATGGGTTTTTGGAATAATTATGAGAGAAGTGAACGCTTCAGCATATTTGCAATTTCTCTATTGATCGAAATTTTCCTTAAAGAAAAGTATTCTGATATTTGTTCCAATTCTTCAGAAGTAGAATGTATGTATGCAGCGTATTGACTTTTATTACTGCTTTCGCCATTGAGTCAGCGATTTCACTGTCTGTAATCCCTGAATGTCTAGGGACCCAAACTGTATTGACAGACATTTGAGTAGATTGTAGCATTTTTGATAGAAGCATTTGAATAGTTCGTGATATCCTGGAACAAACCTAAAGATATCTGAAAGAGTTTGTGAAAATGACATTTTTTGGTCCGGTGCAGATTGCAGATTTTAGAGACCGTAATAAGTAGTGCCATAGCCTCGGCTGATAATTAGTATTTTTGCAGATATCTCATCTGGCCCAACAGACGAGTTCTTGCATCTAGGCAAAGCTTTATGCAATTCAGATGCAGTAAAGGGTTTATTGTAAAAGAAATCTTCCCTTTTACTTAAATCCAGTGGAATACCCTTTAAAACTGACCAACAATTGTAGAGTACAATAAACATTTTAGCTTGATGAGTAGGATCTATAGCTGGAGAATTATGTAAAAGGATTAAATGTGGAGTTGGAGAAACTGTAACTCTATTTTGGAGATTTTTAATAAATTGTAAACATTTTCAGATGTTCCAGCTGAAATTATTTTATCCTAGTATCTTCGGGAAGGATATAGGAGCATTCGATGTAGTTCTGTTGCACTTCTTTTATGTGTCGTCCAAATTCACTTTTGCGTTTAGCAATACGCCAAAGACTTTCTTTTTTCACATGAAATATCTACATTTAGAAGACCACCATGGGGATAAGAGTTAGATGACATTTTCTGCCATGGTTGAAACTCATAAATCCTATCTATGCAGAGATGGTTGAATTGTTAAATAATGAAATTAGAAATTTCATGAATATTGATGGAAGCCAAGAAGTCTGATCACAGGATTCGTGATCTGCTCTTTATATGGTGATTAATAGCTATGCAGGTTTTAGATGGTAAATGATCACTGCCAAAACGATCCGGATGAACATCAATATGACTTAGGTTATAAATGTCTGGTGATACAATTGTGAAATCGATTAAAAAAGGTTTATGATGTAGACAGTAATGCGTTGGAATTTCAGAGTTCAGGAGGCAGCGATTGTCTTCTTGAACCCATTCAATAAAAGTATTTGATCTTGTTGAATTGTAACAGCTTCCTAACGATGTATGTCTAATATTAAAATCTTTTATGAGGATATAAGGAGGCTGAATTTCTTGAATTATGTTATGAAGTTACTTCAAAGAAAATCTGTCAGCTGAAACATAAACATTAATAAGAGATATTGTTGTAGTTGCCACAGTAATCTTGACAGCTAAGTGTTCTCTGTCATCATCTGAGTGACGATGGAAGAAAGTTGACTTGTTAAAATGAATTTATTAGCCATTAAGAGAAAACCGCCATCTCTGCTACATTTCTTATCCTGACTACAGATTATTTTGTTAAATAAGGATATCTTAATTTTTCGTAACCATGCTTCTTGTATTGCAATAACATCTGCAGTATTAAAATAATGAAATTGGCGCTTATTGAGAATGCTCAGTGTTCTCAATGAGAACATGGAAAAAATAAGTTATTGTGATTACAATTTGATATCTAAGGACTTGTACACCCAGGATAATAGTCGAATACCCTCTGTTAGGAAATTTTACTTTTTCCCTTTTAAGTTTAGCATTTTTAATTATCAGTTGATCTCTTCTGAAGAGTTACCAAAACTAAATACAGTATCTACAAGTAAAATTGGATTGAACTGAATGTCAGTATTACTTGGGTTTGACGACCGTTTCCGGATTCAACCGATTTTTCCAGTCTCCTTTATAGCAGGAGAAGACGAGTGACTTCTAGTTTCAAAAATTTTGTGAACAGCTTCATATTTCAGGAAAACTACCATTAATAATAGCTTGTTGCGTTTGAATAGCTAAGGCTTTTTCGTCTAAATTTCAAATATCCTAAGGATTGAGGTAATTACTCTTATGAATACAAATGATATAATTTTGAATATTTGATTAGAATTAACAATAGGAGCAAAATCTGTTTCAGAACTTAAATTTTTCATCAATAAAAGTAGATTGCTTATTGCTGAGTTCTAAAAACTGCTTCTTCTAGAGGTGGACATGAAGGATCATCTGAAGCGTAGGGTCCTTTATAGTTATCACACAATATGGGACATCAGTTAAACAAGGATCACTGTTGTGATGTTAGCCATAGTCTACACAAAGCTGTTTGTATATTTCATTTTTTGTTGGAAGTGTAAAATTTTTAAAACAAATTCCCCACTGATGAACTTTATTCACAAACATCTTCAAATGTACAATAAATAAAATCATCTTTAATTTGAGATGAGAATTTATGCCTGTAGACTCTTACCAAGATAGTTTCTGAAAGTTCTGATGAATCGTTTTTATTGAAACGTCATATTTGAGATACAATAAGGCCGTTATTTTTTTCAATTTCTAATGCCAGACTTTTGTCCATTTAAATGAGCAAGATAATGAATTTCATAATATACTGCTCAACTTGTATTTGAAGAATTACAAGAACACTTAATACTTTTTAATTCTATAAACTTCTGTTGCAGTTTTATAATCTGTTGTAACAAATTTGCAGTTTCTAGTATGATGAACTTCAATGCCGTTCTTGTTGGAAATAGTGTTTAACATTTCAGATTTTAACTGTAACTCGAAACAAAAGCATACATACTGTACAACAGATACACAGAAATTTGAAATTCCAGTTTCTGAAGCAAATTGTATAGCTAGAAGTGCAGCAGCAGCATAATCTATATAATACAGAATTTGAGGTATATTTTTTTCTGTATGATAGTCAGTCAAAAAGGGTGTATTTATTGCCATCTTAATCTATCTTGGTGAATTGACCATCTCTCTTGTGCACGTATTTGAAAGAGTGAGTTTAAACTAATTTTATTAGGGATTCCCGAATTTCAAAAATTTAAATAAAGATAAATTGCTTGAATCTTTCTCAAGGCAAATAAAATTCAAAGTAATAAGTACGTACAGCTTTTATTAAAAATCTGTAACTTTTTCTGTAGGAAATTCCAAAAATCTGACTGTGTATATTTACTACAAAAACCATGTCATATTCAATTTTTGAATTGTTGTCGAAACTTACCTCCAACGAAATCATTTTTATAATACATACAAATACGTTTATGTTTATGTTTTCTTAGCAGTGTTGATATACTTTCAATATTAAATTGTAATCCAAAAATTGTCATTTATGTTTAGAATTTTTATGTGGCTGAATATATCTGGATTTTGTGTATTCATTTATAGTTTACATATCGTATTGGTGAGTACTAAGAAATCAATAATATTGGGAAATATATAAGTAACAAATATATCTGTAACATGAGTGAATAATTAATTTATCTATTTATCAGAATCTACTTTTAAATATGAATTTTGAAGAACTCGGCACATTTAATCTTCGAATAAAATACACATAACAAATATAAGAAAAAAATTCAGTCTTACTTTGTAATACATTTTTAGTGCCTGGTTGCAATAAATTTTAGTTTGGAATAAACAACCAACTACATTTTGGAATTCACGTGGTACACTTTTCTGATCATCGCAACAGTTCAGGTATTTTTTTGTAAAAAGTTAGTTGTGGTTGCCGCGTAGTTAAATCGCGCATTGCCTGACTTTTTCATTGAACCAGGTCGGAAATACAATATGTTGTGATGTAGGTGTTGAGTTGGTGAAGCAGTTGCATGGTAAACAGAGTAGCAGAAACGATTCTATTTTAGGAAATTCCTGATTTTGTTCCTAATATTATGGTAGCTTCATCCATTTTGTTTTGCAGAATCTTTCATACAGAAGTGGACCTACTGGTGTGTCCTTTCATTCATTAAAATACTTAGTTAAGGATTTCTGAGAAATGTGGAGATGTCATCACCTGGAAGGCATTGATAAAATGTATCATGTTCAAATTAAATAGGCAGCTGTATTCATATAAGAATATTTTATTCCAGATAAACTCTAAGTCGAATTGTTATTTCTGGATGTGGAAGCTGCTGTACGGGTGATATCTTATCTGTACACTCACATTTCCTTTATCCTTCTCTGTGCAATATGTCTAAATTTCTCTTATTTACATGCCCTCCTGGTGTAACAAATGTGTTTATGATTTAATTTGATAATATTGAAGTTTTTTAGCAATGATAAATTTTGGAAGAGATAAAAAATACTCATTTAACTTTGATAAATAGAATTTGATATTGAGTTACTTAAAAATCTTCCACATTCGCATTTGGAGAAGAAATCATGTGTGTTTGTTGTTCATTATTCATTTAACGGATTGGACTAAAGCCGAATGTATCCAATCTAAACTATTGTCAAGCATTTCATTCATGAACTCGAAACTTTATAATCCCTGACACAACACATCAACAGAATCAACTCAGCTAAAGTTTAATGCAGTGACATAATATTTTTGATATAATTTTACTCATAACTATACTGTGTTTCAAATAATCATGGTAAATACTGTTTGATTTCTTTACCTATTTGCAGTCATTTTTTTGTTTCTGAACTTAATCATTTTTTACAGTCCGAAGTATGACTCGATCCCGTGAAGAGTGGATTTTAAAGACAGCAATAACCATTCGCAGCATTAAGCGTTCAGTTCAAAAAAAGCAAATTACTGATGTTATATAATTATGATTTTGAATAGTTGCTAATATAGTTTAAATAGTTTTAAAAGATAACGTTTAATCTAAAAGAAATAATAATTAAAAATATCAGAGGTCTGAAATGAGATGTTAATTTGTAACTGAATAATTAATGTGCTTTATGCAGATCTTGTCGTATTAGAATAATTTATCGAGAATAATAAGGACCGAACATCCATATTCTCCAAACAATTTAGATTTTTCAACATCTAAAACGAAAAGACGTTGATAAAATGTTACTACTATTATATCATAACATTGCTTAATAATTAAATATATTGAGACACACATATAACTATATTTAAAAATAATTGTCATACATCTATAAATATTTTATGGAAACGTGATCAATATTTATTTAATGAATAATAAATGTAGTTAGCTATTTAATTGAAGCACAATACATTATGCTTAGAGAAATTGACGCAATTAAGACACTAAAATATTTTTTCTAATGCCCGGCTTCCCTTAGGATATCTACATATTCAGTGCTATAATGGGTGAAGGCATCTTATAAAGTGATGCACCCTGTGGGTGTGCCATCTTCGCCCCGCAAGTAAAGGGATAAAGAGACACAAAAAGTGAAAGGAACATCCATGCCCGAAACATTATTCAAACCCGGGATCCACTGCTTCGAAAATAGAGACGCTAATTTCTCCACCATCGGTTAAAAAGACACCAAAATATAGTATGTTTGTATTTTTATGTGAAGCCATATGTTATCAACACCTATGATTAACGAAAATTATTTCATTCTAATGCAATTATAATTTTATGAACAGTGCTGAGAAAAAAAATACTTCGATTCAGTTGCTCACGAATGGTTTTTTTTTTCTTGTTTTTTAAATCAAGACTTTTTTAATATTCATAATCACATGGAAATTTTTGATCTTTAAAGATAGTTCAAAAATTTATTTCTATGTTTTTTTAAATATTTCTTCGTTAAATCTATAGATTCATAGACTTATAACTTTAAGATATTTATGCTTTAGATATCTCTCTTGATCTTTTTTTTCCTCGTGGGTATTGTGACTTTGCATTCCGAATAGTGTTCTTAAGTGTACTTCCGCACTCCTCGAAGAATGGATGTCCCTGAAGGCAATGCTCCACTTAGAGAATGGAAAATGCAGCGTGAAGCTTCAATCCACTTTAAAAAGCCATTTCTACAATATAATGCATTACATTTAAGCCCTATGAACTAGTCGTACGAAAGGGAACTGTAAAAATATTTTTCAACAAAACAGATCTATTTCAGTAGATTTTACTTGTAAAATATTAAAACCTTGAATAAAAAAGTTTAGTTTTAAATATTTTTGTTTTTTATATAGGATGTATTAAACTCTTCTAAAAATTACATTTTTGACTATTACGTTGAAATTACAAATACAACAGAAATTAATGATAGGCTATTACTATTAATATAATATACGGTGATCGAGAGAGAGAAAGGACAAAGTGGATGTTTAATAATTCGAAAATTCTTATTAACCATAAGATTATGCCCAAAAACATTTAACTTGGAATGTCTGGATCATAATTTCGTTCGCTTTCAGTGCTTGCTAAACTGCCGTGTTTTACGGATGATCAGGTTTGCTGAGGGTCTTAACTGCAATTAATCTATAGAAAGAAAATTGAGTTGTTTTAACGAGTCATTGCATAAGGAATTTTCTACAGTAATTGCCCGAAGAAAATATTTTCTTAACTAATAATTCATTAATAAACGCATAATTGCAAAACTAGTTTTTAGAATTCATAAAATTAGTATATAACGGGGACAATAAACAATTTAAAACTGAATTCTTCCTTAAAGCTTGACACCTTTTTTCAAGTTTTTGATAAAGATTTTAAAAAATATTGTTTTCAGTTAAGAGAAAATTTCTTATTTTTAATATAATTAGGGAATTTAATAGCAAAAGATTGTTGTTAATTTTTTGTAAAGTTTTGCTGTTATTTGGCTGATCTGCTTAAATGGAGGTAAAACATACTCCTGATATTAATCCAGGGTAATTACCGCTAATAAGTGTAACCATTATGAACCAGAATTTGTAAATAAAAAAATAAAGGGAACGTTTTATTTATTCACCATATTAATTATGTATTTAAATTTAGAATAAAACATTGAATCCTCATGCATATTTATGGCTGTGGTCTTGTAACATCAATGTAATAAAAATATTCATTGTATGCATTTAAATTTGCTAGTTGAAATTACTCTTTTTATAGTTTACACATATCTCGTAGAACAATAGCATGATTATATTTAATTTTCTTTAATATTGCAAACATAAATTTGTTTCCATGAAGACAGAAGACTAATTTTTTAACGTTTACCGGACAGGTTAAAAGCCACTTTGAGTAAAATCTGTTGAATTTAATTCCTTAATTTAAATAGATACATTTTTGTTGTTGGATTGTGCAAAAGTATCTGCTTGAATAGTTACCCAACATTCTTAACTAAATTTAATTAAAATACCTTTATTGCGTCACTGGTAGAAAAACAAATTGTATTTAAATTCTGTGAGGTTGAAAATTAGATGAAATTTCAACATCTTCACGTATAATTTGTGTAAAATTCCTAATATTTGAAATAAACGTCAACTGATATTTTTGCTGTTTTTACAATGAATGTTTCTTTCAGATTTAGATAATTGAGTGCCTTTCTTTAAAGAAATATATCACAAAAATGGGTTCTAGAAGTAGTTTCTTTGTTATAGAAAATTTGATTTTAATTTAAGTTTAACTTTTCATTTCCACCGTCATTGTTAAATTAAATAAGAAACTGAACAATCTCGCGCTTCCAGGGGATCTCAGTAGAAATTTATCTCCACTTCAGTTTAAATTACTGAAATGTCAGCGCAGTCACAAAACAGTTGGATGGAATTTTAATTACATTGCTGCATCTGAACTTAAATATAAAGGCTTAAGCTTAAGAAGAATAAAGAATATCTAAATTCAATTTAAAAGCTCGAAGCATTCATTCAAAAAATGTTCGAAATAAGTAAAACATTAGAGGAAAAATGCAAATACAATGGTAAGCGAAACTATTGTTTCTTCTGACGCCGTTTTCACTTAAATTAGTGCTTATAGTTTGTTCCTTTTGAAATCAAGTTTTTGATATAATTTTAAAAATAGAATAAGCAGTTAAGCTCAATTTAGATTTGAATCATATTTTAGACCCAGATATTTAGTCCTATAATAGGTTACCGCATGTCACAATATTACCTTATTTAGAGCAATCATATTGATATTAATTATATTTTATTCATTAAATCTTGTTAAAATAAAGAATTTGACAGATTTTGAACTAAAAATTCTCATAACTAATTTTAGCGCAAAAACTCTAAAATGTTTGAAAAAGTTATTATGAGAGAAATTTAGATATATTATATTTCCTTCGGAAAATTGATTTTGAAGATTTATTATATTTTCCACTTTAATTTATTATAAAATTCTTTTTTCAGTGTACTGTTTAACCAATTTTTATCAGACGGATTTATGAAAATGAATGGTCAAGGTGTCTTACCTATCACTATTCGTCATTTTGCATAGAACATAAGCTTTGTAAAATATATGTAACTATATACAGATTTTACTCAAAATCTACTTTTGTAACTTTTGTAAAAAGTCAAGAGTAACTACACAATATAAGATATTAAAGTATTAATATTGATTACATTTATAGTTATTATAACGTTTGCAATTTTAGATGAGTATTTCATGTATATTATCGATTAAAATCCAGCTTCATTTCATGATTCATTATTTCAAGCAAATATTGAAGCATTAGTCAAAGGCATGATGTAGTGCATTTCTCTACATTTTATGCTTTCCTTTTTAGCTTCAAAAAAGGAATTTTATTAAAGAAGGGTTTATATATTCGAATTTCTCAAAGAAATATATTAATACAGATGTACCAATTTTAATCTTTTGTGAATGAAGGAAATAAATGTAATATCCATTTCTTAGTATTCAACGTAGATTGAAACAGGGATCTTCAGCAACATTAGATATTACTGTATAGATAAAATAACACTTTTAATTAATATTACTGTAACTTATTTTCATTTATTAAATATTATCCATATAAGTTAGTATAGTTGCAAAGTATTAAAGCACAAAATATCAAGGATATACTTTCCTTTCTAGATTTTCACTAATATATTTCAGAAAAGTTTTGAAAATAGTTCTTTATTTCTATGTAATCATTCAGGCAAAAATTCGATATTTAATCTAGTGAGGTGCTAGATAATTTAATTTCTTTTGAATAAACTTTTTTTTTGAAGCGGATAATGCTAAAGTTCCAAAATTCGATAATTGGCTTAGATCTGCTATGTATAAACTCATTTAAATCTCGAGGTAAATTTAAGATCTTTTTTATTTTATTTGATCACAAATATATTTTTAATGTTAAGTAAAAAAAAAAGAAAGAAAAAACTTAAATGTTATTTGATTTTATTATTTTTCGAAATATATGTTCACGAAAATAAAATGAATGTGAAAATAAAAAAATTCTTTCAATTTTTGCACCTTTTCTTTAATTTTCACACATTGAAATTTATGAAAATTTTAGCTATATTTTTCTGGAGCTGGAAGGCATCATCCTGAATTTTTCACATTACTTGAAATGATTTTATGCCTAAACAGCAACTCTTAGAAAATTTAACAAAAAAAATTGAAACTAAAATTTAAACCTAAAGATAAGTCTGCAACGACTCGAAGAAAGGACTGTTGAAGCTAGTTTTAACAGGTTGTTGTAGGTATATCAGGTGAAAATATCATTTCTCTGATAGTAAAAAAAAAATGGTACTATACATTGAGATAAGCAGTTATATATACCCTTACTTAGCAAGAATTTTTTCACCAAAAACGTATAATATAAATTTCTTTATATTTCTATTTCTCTTCGTGGGCGAACTTCCATTTGCATAGGGGTGTACTTTGTTTGCATTTCTTATGTCAACAGAGTACGGTTCAATATTTTTTCTTTTTAAAAAATATAAAGCAAACTTAAAGAAACTCTTAGAATTTTGCAGTTTTGTAGCTCAAATATTACTATTTTGTTAGAAATACATTATTTTATTAGCACAAGGTACTCTGTCAAATTTTGAAGGCTATTTAGGGCACTATAACGAAAATTTAAGTCAAACGGTTTTAAGAAGTTATTAGTAGTGCAAATACTTTTTGTGTGTGCATCATACAATAGACTCCCGTTTTTATCAACTTGTAGAGAGACTGATTAAATAATAGTTCTTAAAGTTTATATTTACATCCTAAATATTATAAAATAATAGTATTTTGACAAATGTATCAAGATCAAGCCCAGCATAAGAGAGATGTTAAATAATAGAAAATAGGTAGAAGGCATTACATCAAAGCTAATACTATTATAATACGCTTTACGAGTGAAGCATTTTTTAAATGCCACGACTTCCATTATGGTTTAATGTAATAGAAAGAGAACTTGCTACCATAATCTTAAGCCAATGTATAAGAGAGAAGAACCTTCTTTAAAAATAGTAAATTGTAAGGAGATATGTCAGAAGTTAAAAATGCCTAATAAAAAATAGTAATATTTATAGAGGAAAGTTTAAATTAATGAAAGGAATAAAATCTCTTCAGATCTAAAACACATAGATTTTTTTTTACTTATGTTATAAAAAAAAATAAGCATTTTTTCAAAAATTTAATTTTCAAGAAAATGCAAGATATAATATATAAAAATACTTTATTATTTGAATATTTATTTTTTTCCTTTAATTTCATTTGATTGTTAAATAGTAATTATGTTTAAAGTAGAAAATTTAAATTGTACCTCTAATGATTGAATTTAAATATATTTTTTAGAGAGCATTTCTAAAACTAATGAATTATGCGATATAAATATAACATGGAAATTTTTAAATTTCTAAATATCGATAAAAGGATACAAATTTATTTTTTCAAAAACATGTTAATTGTTTTTATTACTCTTTATTATTAATTAATTTTTTAATAAAAAACTTAACACAAATACAAAAATAATTGCTAGTAAATAATATTCTGTATTTTATGCTATTGAGAACATTAACGATTAAAATTCAAAAATTAAATAATAAATATCTGTCATAAAAATTAAACTTTGGTATAATGTGATTGAATACATCAAATTATATAATAACTTAAATGCTCAACACAATTAATGTACGTTCCTTTTTAAATACATATTGAAGCAATTATAAAATAATAAACTCTGTAGCGCCCCATATCTTCAGCACCACCCATGACGTCATCACCAAGGAAGTCAGTCCCTCTCCAGCAACCGTAGGAATGAGACGTATATCCATATGACTCTCATGTTTACCCTATTCCCTTTAACTTTATGTGTTTAGATGTAATTTTGTTTTATTTGTAGTAAATGTATCTGTGTTGTGCTCAAATTGTACCCTTAATTGTAATAAATTATTTTGAGCTATTTAAGGAACTTATTTCTTTGTTCCTATTAAACCAGATAAGTGCTACAATATAAAATAATGGCTGCCCAACGTGAGGCCCGAGTTAGAGTTTCTTTTCGCTGTTAAAAATTCTACCCAGAATTAAATCTTGTTGTTGGAGGGGAACTCAAAATTTTACAGGTTACCTCCTGATGTGTTGTGTGTTATGGATTAATGCAAAATATAATCTCATCCGAGATTGGAGTGTCTTTGTTGTTCAACTGGAGTGGAGTGTCTCCTTCATTTGGATTATCCAGTTTTGATTTGCGAATTCTGAGATAAGTTTTTGTTACTGTTTTATATTTCTAATATTTCCTAATTAATTGTGAAGAATTACAATTAAGGAAGTAATTAATGAGTGTTAATGTTTAAGCAGTTATGAATATAAAACTGTATAAAAAGTTTCTTTATAAGTTGTTGTGTTTCGATAAAAGTGTTATTTTATGTTCTTGAATTTAGAACAGTATTAATACTTGCGAGTATAGTTATTTGTTTGATTTGGTAGATATGTTTCATATCTTATTAAATGCTTAAAATTTAGTAGAATATTGAGTTAAAAAAAGAAACATTTATTTTATTATTATATTTGAAGTATTATAGTATGTGTGCGTGAATTATATCTTAAGAAAATTATGAACAATAAGTAAAATATTTGTTACTTTTGAATATTATATATTTCTTACATATTATATTTCTTAATTCTGAATATTTGAAGATAACAATCTTTACGGTGAGATAGTGTTTTAAAATTGAGTAGCTAACAGAATTTAAATGTCTGATGACTGTGCGTTTTTCATGTGATGATACTTTTGTTTTGATTTAAAACACGAAACAAGTATGCGCGCAAACGACCGTTGTTATTGTTTTCATAAATGCCTCTCTGTCTAGCTGCTCAATATCTATGAATGTTATGAGAGTTCAGTATATATTAATGCTTATTTTTATTTTATTTTTTTCCTCATTCACTTTCTGTTTGGAATTTTTGTGTTTTAATCTTTTTTAGTAAGTGGTTTCATTGAATAAAGAATGAAAATATATTGTTTTTCATGTATATTTAAGGTTATATATTAAGATAACAAAATAATATATTATTAATATTTTGGTAAAAGGAATCAGAATAGATATTTTAGGAAATTGAGGAAATTTAAAGAAATAAAAATTTAATAGAAAATTTTGTTATTTATATATAAAATATTCTTTGAATGCATATGATTAAGTTATCTTTATTAATATATTTTGATTTATTGAATGTTGGAATTGAAGTATTGATAAAATATAATTTATAAACAAAGGTACATTAAGTGATTATTGGTAATTGTAAAACGATAGTATAGAGTTTTAAATGAAAGAAAATAAAAAAGTTTCATGATAGAATTTTTGAAATGTTTTGTTTCGGTTTTGTTTGAATTGAAATATAAAATAAGAGCGAATCTTTATAAATTTAGTAAGATTAATATAATAAAATTGATTTGATTATTTTATAATGGTGAATATTATATGATTATTTCGGGTTTATTTGATTTGATTATTTTATTATGGTGAATATCATATGAATATTTCAGGTTTATTTACAATTAAAGAGTTCATTTTATTTGCAATTAATGTTTGAATAAATAGTAATAAGTTACATTTCATATATATTTAGAGTTATAAAAGATTTATATTTTAACATAATCTGGTACTTAAGACTGATGTTGTTTAAATTTCGTTTTAACTAAAATAAAAACACTTGCAAAAATGTCATTCCTTGGGAAAGGGAAAAAGGAGGATCTGAGAAACCTCGCTACAGAAATGGGGCTAAGGGTAGCAGATGATCTGAAAGTAATTCAACTGAAAGATATCATAACCAAATCAAAAGATTATGATGAAGAGTTGGTGAAAAATATGCTAACTAATATAATAGAGGAACGGCTTGAAAAAGAAAAACAAGCTGAATGCGAAAGAATTGCCAAAGAAAAAGAACTATGCATTGAAAAAGAGAGAGCGTATGAGTTGCAACGCTTAAAACTTCAAGTGGAAGCTCAGAAGGTACTTTCCTCCACAGATCCATCCAGTGAAACAGAGAAAACAAACTGGGATCTGAATCGAATTCTCCCAAAATTTAATCCCAATAAAGATGAAATCGGACTTTATCTGACAGTATTTGAACGTCAATTAAAATTAGTGAATATACCTGAGATGAATTGGATGCCGTACTTGATAGGCTCATTGCCAGCCGAAATAAATCAATTAATTGCTAGAGAAAATGAAGAGGACGTTAAAGACTACTCAAAGGCGAAAGAGATGCTCTTGAAGCGTTTTAGACTTACTTCAGATAAGTTTCGGCAGATGTTCTCGCAACATAGAAAAAGTGCAGAAGTAACATGGAAAGACTTCTATTTTGAAATTAAATCGTATTTCGAAGGATGGGTAAAAGAATTAAATATCGTCACTTTTGAGAAATTGCAAGACTTAATTATAGCTGACCAGTTAAAGAAAAGAACACCTTCCAGAGGTTAGAGAACATTTTGTTGATCAATGGTCAGAGCTGAATGATCCTTTAGAACTTGCAGAAAAGCTTGACAGTTATGAAAATGTAAGACTGGGAATGAAGAAAAATTCACCTATCTTTGCTAAGAAGCCAAAACTTCAAAGACTATGTTAAATCTGCTTCAGAGAGAAACTATAAGCTTCCTATTTCTAGGGAAAATGACAAAATTAAATATTCCAATTATGAAAGTCCAAAATTTACTAAAGACAAGCCAGAAAGAAGATTTTCTGTTCATTGCTATGGATGTGGTAATCCTGGTTTTATTCAGTCTCATGTCCAAAGTGCAACAAATTAAAAAGAAGAGGCTAAAACAATTGTTAATGGTGTAAAGTTGTATACCGCACAATCTTCAGATTCATTGTCCAGCTCAATTTTTTTAACTGTTTGTGGTGAAAAAGCAGCTTTTTGTGCCGACACCGGTGCATCAAATTCCATTGCGGGAGAGAAATTTTATAGTTTATTGAAAAAGAAAGGTTTCAAATTTCAAAAGAAGAATATTACAATGGTACTTGCTGATGGAAAAGAAAGAAATGTCCCAGCTTTGTCAACAGTCGTAAATCTTAATGTAGAGGGAAAGAAAGTTCGTATGAAATTTATTGCATTACCAAACGCTAGAGGCAATAGAACATTGCTTGGCACTGACTTTCTCCAGGCTGCTGGAATTGTGCTTAACATCCAGAATGGCACTTGGCATTTTAGTGAATATCCACACAGACATTACCCATTTTATCGTGAACCATCCGAAACCGTAAGTACTGCAAAAGTAATAATGTCGCAGAACAACTTCTCCTGATATGCCTGCTGAAATTTCAGAAACCTCTAATTCCGTGAAATTGAGGAATGATGAAGGAAAACATTTGACAAGAGAACAACGAAACAAATTAAATTCATTGCTGGAAGAATTTGAAAATAACTTCAAGCCAGGAGAGCCTACTCCTTTATTGAACATAGAATACAGACTGAAATAGCCTACCTGTTGCTGAACCACCATATAGAATGACGCCTGCAAAGAAAGAGTTGTTGAAGAAAGAGCTAGATTCCTTACTAACAGAAGGAATAATTGAGGAATGTGAGTCTCCTTTATGCAAGTCCTGTGGTATTAGTACCTAAACCAAACGGTACCATTAGATTGTGTGTTGATTACCGCAAGTTAAAACTCAACGACTATTCCGGATAACTATCCACTACCTAGAATGGATGATTTATTGACTGAGGCCAAGTCGACGAAATACATGTCTACGATAGATTTAAGATCTGGTTATCATCAGGTCAAAGTTCATGAATCAGACCAAGAGAAGACAGCCTTCATCTGTCCATTTGAACTTTTAAATTTTTACGTATGCCTTTTGGGTTGCGCAACGCACCCGCAACTTTTCAACGTCTCATTGATAAATTTAGAACTGGTCTCAAAGATGTTTTTGCATTGTCATACCTTGATGATATCATTATCTTATCAGAAACTTTTGATGAACATTTATCAGATTTACGAAAAGTGTTTGAAAGACTTTCTATATTTAAGCTCAATGCCAATAGAAGCAAGTGCAATTTTTCTTGCGACAGAGTGAAGTATTTAGGTCATTGGATAACTGAAAAGGTGTAGAAGTAGATGCTGACAAAGTATCCACTATTCAAAAAATTCCAACACCAAAATGTGTTAAAGAAGTTCAGTCCTTCTTACAGACTTGTTCCTGGTTCCGGAGATATGTTCCCCATTTTTCTGAAGTTGCTAGACCCCTTAGTGACTTAACTAAAAAGAATAAACAATGGACATGGGGTGATACAGAGCAGAAAGCATTTGAAGAGTTAAAAAGACGGCTGATTTCACCACCTGTGTTGTCTCAGCCAGATGGATCTAAACCATTCCTCATAAGAACTGATGCGAGTAATTACGCTCTAGGAGCAGTCCTTATCCAAGGAGAAAGACCGGAAGAACATGTGATTGAATATGCCAGTCGATTGCTCAGTTGGGCAGAAAGAAATTATTCAACTACCGAAAAAGAAGCACTAGCGGTAGTATGGGCTCTTGAGAAGTTCCGTGGCTATGTGGAAAATCAAGAAATCATTATTGCATCAGATCACCAACCCCTTGAAGTGGCTTATGAGTATTAAATCGCCATCCGGACGCTTAGCTCGATGGGCTCTTCAAATCCAGTCATATCATCCGAAAATACTTTACACTCCAGGAAAATCTAATGTAATTGCAGATCTTCTGTTCAGACCATTTGATACAGAGGACAAATTTGTTTGTAACTTCAACACTATTTCCATAGATTTACCATCCCGGAAATCTAAAGACATTCGCGAAGAACAACTGAAGGACGAGGATGTAAGAAAGATCATAGACTGCTTTGAAAGTGGACGGAAAGATGAAAATTATGTAAATTGGACTAGTAGAGGTTATCTCATGAATCAGGGAATACTGTCTCGATATTCGCCTGAAACAGAGTCAGAAGAAGCACAGTTAGTTGTCCCTTGTCACGAGCGAGAACGTGTCCTACAGCAATATCATGATTCTCCCACGGCAGGACATTGTGGAGCTGAGAATACGTATCATAAAATTGCTTCTAGATATTTCTTTCCTGGTATGAGAAAGTTTATCGCCGAATACGTGAAAGATTGTGCTGAATGTAATCGGTACAAATCTAACAACCAGAAACCTGCTGGATTACTCAGAACGCCTATTTACTCACAAAGATTTGAGACGCTGGCAATAGACTTGTTTGGTCCTCTTCCAGAGACCCCAGCTGGAAAAAATGGATTTTTCTTGTTGAAGATACAAGTACAAGATGGGTCGAACTTTTTTGCCTAAAAGATGCCACAGCTATCAATTGCTCTAAAATATTGATAGAAGAAGTCTTCTTACGCTATGGCTTACCTAGAAGACTAATCAGCGACAACGGTGTACAATTTGTCAGTGCTGTAATGCAACAAACTTGTAAGATCCTAGATATTAAGCAAGATCTTATACCTTTATACCATCCTCAAGCAAATCCTGCTGAACGTAAAAATCGAGATCTAAAACCCAAATTAGCAATTCTAGTTGGTGACTCACATGATACTTGGGAGGACAAACTACCCATGATACGTTTTGCTTTAAACACCGCAAAATGTGATTCTACAGGTCATACGGCAGCTTACCTTCAGTTCGGAAGAGAACTGAACCACAGACGATGTCAATCATGATATTAGAGCTGTCATTGATAACGATAACTTCGTCGCAGAGATAACACCTTACTTAAAAGAATTTGCACGATTTACACCCCATAATTAGAGAACGTATAGAGCAAAGCAAGATGCTAGAAAGGAGTACTTTGACAAGAAGCACAGACCCGTTTATTATCAACCAGGTGATAAAGTTTGGATCACTTTACATCCCGTGATGAGCAAGTCCAAAACCAAAACAAGTAAAAAATTCATGCCCAAGCGTGAAGGACCTTATATTATATTAACGAATAAATCCCCAAATACATATGATGTTGCAGATCCTGCTGCCCCTGATCAAGTACTCGGTACTTACTTCATACCAGTATGTTGAAGCCTTATCAACAATCCTCTTAGAGATAAAGGGCCAGTGTATCCATTGAAAAGTAGAGGAAGACCCGTAGACAACCTCAACCTTAACTCAATCCTGTCTCCTTGCCGGGACGTCGGCGGAGCCAGAGGGGGAGTCTGTAGCGCCCCATATCTTCAGCACCACCCATGACGTCATCACCAAGGAAGTCAGTCCCTCTCCAGCAACCGTAGGAATGAGACGTATATCCATATGACTCTCATGTTTACCCTATTCCCTTTAACTTTATGTGTTTAGATGTAATTTTGTTTTATTTGTAGTAAATGTATCTGTGTTGTGCTCAAATTGTACCCTTAATTGTAATAAATTATTTTGAGCTATTTAAGGAACTTATTTCTTTGTTCCTATTAAACCAGATAAGTGCTACAACTCTTTATTTGATAAATCAAGTTCTTTGAAATCTGATAGAGTTAAAATTAGATATTAGTACTATAATTATGAATGTCTGAAATTCTAAATATCTGTGTAACGTAATTAACTCTAAATAGCTGATAGAGAGAACTCTTCATAGCTGAGCAAAAATTAAAAATGTTCGTCTGACTCGCATTCATATAGGACACACACGTTCCATACACAGACATTTGCTCTTGAGTGAATTAAATCCATGCTGTGAAACATGTGATGAACCTTATGCAATATATATTTTAATATCACGCCATGATTTTAACAACGAACGGTTACAGTTTTTTAAAACAGACCTCTTAACATTATTCGATTTATTGGGAGAACCTTCAAATTTTGCCTTTTTGAGAGCAATAAGTTTTCAGCATTTTATTTAAATTTTGTATTATATATTTTAAATTTATATTTCATTGAACATTTTTATAATATGAATTTTAAATTAACTATATACACAACTTTATGTAATTTAATTTGATTTTAATGTTGCTTGGGTTTTCTTTAATTAATAAATAATATATTACCTTAAAAAATCAAAGATTGGTGCAAATTGTCAGTTTTTGGACCTTGCTCCAGAAAATCCAGCCAACCACCTTGTTTCTCCAACAATCACTGGAAGCTGATTTAGTCAACAAGCTACGCTATAAAAACTGAAGGTGATAAATATCCATTGAAAATTTGTTGACATATATAAAATCATTCGAAAACTTAATAAGTTTATATTTATAAATATGGTATTTTGTCAGTTTTTAAAATGGAGCTAAAATTTTTGATTGGTTTGTTTCACGGTATACATTCATTTTTTAGTTACGAATCTGATTCACCTACACCATATATTTTAAAAATAATTTATCATGCGAAGGTGAGTCAGACACGTAAGGGGACAATTATTATGTACGTACATGCACACATTAGAATTTATAAACTTAACCTGAATTAGCTCTCATCATTCAACAAATAATTCGGCTCATATTTTTAGAAAATATGAGCAAAATTATTAGCTGCAAGTTCACTCGATTATATATTTAACTGCACAACATTTATTTAAAATTAAAAAAAATAAAAATGATCTTGCCGGAGACTCAATATGTGAAATTTTTTGCGTGTGATATGCTTCATATACAATATAAATGATCGACTTTAATGATAAAGAACATAAAACAGAAATTTTAGAATTCACATTTCTGTATCACTTATTCTCACATATTATTTATGAGAGTCATTGAAATTACCTTTTCACATAAAACGAATGAGTGTATTTTCTCACTTTTGCCTATAGTGATCATGACAGAATATGTAGTGGAAAATTGGACACAAAAGGGAAGTGAAAGAGAAAATTGAATGAAAATCGGAAGCTTCTTCCTGAAGTCGAAGCCGTATATTTTTATGTTTGCCCCGAGGCAATGTTGTCGAAGTGTCTCTCGAGGCAAAGTAAAGGCATTGTTGCATTTGTTTGCCTCTTCGATAAGAGTGCAGCAAGATAGCACCTGCCTTTCACAAATTTTTATTCTTCTCTCTCTTTCTTATCTCTACATTGCTTTACTTTAGCCAGTTTTTTCGTACCTTTGATTGTTAACATACATCTTTACGGTACAAATTTTAGGAAAAATAAATCATTCACATCAAAAACTAAGTTTTCTTAGATGCGAATGATTTATTTTCCTATCACTAAACTTAAGTTTTCTCATTATTACATGTAATTTAAATATACTTTCGGAATTTTTGAATCAATCAAAAATATTTTAACAGCTAAATGAAAATGTTAACAGGAATTTTTCATTGCTTTACTCTCTTAATTTTACAAAATAAAGAAAATTTTAACAAATGATAAGCAAATTAATAATTTTTCTAATTATTAATGAAGAATTTGAGCTACCTATTACGAAAGTTTGCTATTATATAGTTGAAATTTTGTTATTATATGGATAAAAGTTTAAAATACGTAAATTTTTTACAAGTTTAAAATATTCTTTACATTTTTTTTACTTTAGCATAACAATAATCAGTAACATGTTGTTGTTATGATACCTAGACCAACCAAGCTCGCCATGCCATGTACTATGCGGAATCAAGTGAGTAGGCTGCGTCTTTCGCTTAACCAGAGCACCACGAAGGTGAAAGTATGATTTTGCTCTAAGTTCCTCAGATAGATGGCACCAATAGAGTATCCTCTCTTCAATTTCGACTTTGATCTGGAGAGGGAGAACATTTTCTCCAGATCATTACATAATCAGTAATATAGATCCAACAAAGTGTAAGGCTATGATAAAAGTAATATATATATATACCATAGATATAATTATATAATACCATTGTAATATCAGATAAAAAAAACTTTGATGTTAAAGATAATTTAACCAAAATGATTTATAACCACATATAATTCATCAATTAACAAGTAATGTTTCATATTTTTGTAATAAAATATAAGTTATTAATGACTTTTTTAAAATTTTTTCCAGGATTATTTTTTTTATAAAATTGTAAATTTTACTCATCAAGATGAAATTCATTTCTTAAGTAATATTTTCTTACAAACAAATTTCAAAGTAATAAATCCAAAATAATATCATAAGGAAGAAAAAATCATGTCTATATTTTTTAAACCTTAAAAAAAAATTCAAAAAAATGAAAATGATAAAAAAAAACAATTATTAAAATTTACATAAAGCTATTTGAGCTTGAAGTTTCTAACCACGGTGATTTAAATGTTCTATAATTAATAAATAATTTACCTAAACAGCACTTGTCTAGGATACTTCATGTAACTACAAAAATATATTTGATGTCACAGCCAGTTTATTGTTTACTTTTGTTCCGAAGATTTTTAGCATGGATTATAATAGCATGTTAATTCCCACATCATTTTAAGTAATTTAAATATCAATATTAATTTTGAAGTAATATTATCAATTGCTCATTCAATTACTATTATCAATCAACTATTTTAAAATTTGTATAATTGATTTCAATCCCTTTTGTTTCAAGTAGATATCTTCCTATCACTTGTATTAAAGAGAAAAGCAACAAGCTGATTTTCCAAGAAATTTATTAACAAGTGAATTTTGCCTTGTGATGGTTTTAAGTTATAGTTTAAATTTTAAGCCATGTTAAAGCATAAATATATAACATAATTTAAGCAGGTAGTAGAAATAGAATGATTTCAATATAAAACTTTTAAATTGGAAAACTCTGAATAAAAATTTTTAAATAAATATTTTGAGTAAGTTTTTTAGAAAGCTCTCACCGAATGTCAAAACACATACACAAACTAAAGAAAAATATAAATTGCTGAAATTTATGATAGAAGTAAATCGGAATGAATTTACGTCAAAATAGGAAATGTGTTATATTGAGATTTGTGTGTTACATGTACTTACTACACTCCGTTTGTATCTTGGTCTTAAGAATTATACAGAATTGAATTCACACATAGGGAAAAATTAAATTGCGGTATAAAATGTCATAAAATCTGTATGCAAATATTGATTGCGATATGAAGTTTTAAAGCAAAACTGACAGAATGCATTAAAATAACTACACAAAAGCTGTGAAAATATTTTAATACTTAAGTCAAAATACCGTATGTATTTACCTATTGTGCAATTGAAGTTATATATTAGCATTTAGAGACAAAACAATACTCATAAAAATCATTGGCACTATTTTTAGTAAATGAAACATGACTTTTTATCATCAAAATATGAATAAATGAAAGAAATTCGTAGCAATATTTTTCTTTAATATAGATTTATTATGAAACTTTGTACTCTGTATCAAGTACAATTTCATTCGTTGAAATTAAAAATGTTGAAAATACATGAAGTTTATATTTAAAAATTTATCTTAAACACATTGATAGTTTTTATTATGATTTAATTCATCTTAATGGTTACCTAAGAAAGGCTAACAAAATTTCCTGTGTTGCGGAATATTTGAGCAGTTCAATACTTGCATAATTCTTCAAGTGTAATAGATTGAATGTAACATAAAAACAAATTTCAGATTGAAATCATATTAAACCCCTCCATCAAACCCCTTAGGGGGTTTACCTTCTTCAGGTAAATACGGGTATCACAATCCCGAGGTATCCCAGTGATTTGTCCTCTTTATTTTCTCTCTGATTTTCCTTCTTTTTCTCAATCGTTGTGGTTGCCTCGGAAGAGGTTGAGGGCTCCCCTTGAGTAGCTTTCACCGCTCTGTTTCTATTAGCTCCTCTTGGAGACTAAATCACCCACGTGTTTGCCGTACGTGGAACCCATGACCCTGGAAAGGAGGGTCCTGGTAATTAAGGCCCTCAGATACCAACATATTAATTTGGCCTTTGTTTCAGGTAAACGGGAGATGTGTTGTGGTTCTCAGCACCCCCTCAGGGGGTTTACCTTCTTTAGGTAAACATGGGTGTTGGTAGGTAACATGGTAGGTAAACATGGTTGCCTCGTTAGAGGTTGAGGGCTCTCCTTGAGTAGCTTTCGCCGCTCTGTTGCTATTAGCTATTCTTGAGGACTAAATCACCAACGTGTTTGCCGTGCATGGAGACCCATGTCCCTGGAAAGAATGGTCCTGGTAATTGAGGTCCTCAGAGACCAACACATTACTTTTTCCTGTGCTTCAGGTAAACGGGATGTGTGTTATGGTCCTCAGCACATCACTCGGCTTTATGGATCAAGCGATCGGTACATCTACTAGGTGACTCGTTAAGGGTGAAGGCCACCTTAGGGATGTACTGTGAGCGTATAGAACTGGTTAGCCTTGGTGCAGCTGGTCTGCATCCCCTTGTTGGACCCGGTGGTGCGTGGTGCCGTCAAGTCCCGAAATTTCCATTTTTAATATGGAATCAAACACTCTTTCCTCTCTCCCACGGAAGCACACATTGGCAATAATAAAAGCAAGATCCTACATTGTAAAACGGAAAGAGGGTACTTTTGATAATGTATCCCTTTCCTAATTCAAAAAGCAATTTCTGGTAATATTGGAGAAGTAAAGAGCATCCGGAAACTTCGTTCTGGAGATCTTATGGTAAAAGTTGTTTCATAGGCACAAGCAACTCTAATAAGCAGCATGAACATGCTTGCTAACCTTGAGGTGTCCGTTCAGCCTCATATTAATCTTAGCTTTTCTCGTGGTGTGCTATTCGCCAAGGATTTGCTGAGTACTCCTGCGGACGAGATCTTAGAAAACCTCAAAAATCAAAAAGTCTGTGCTGTAAAACGCATCACTGTCAGACTGGATGGGCAGATTATCAATACTAAAAATCTCGTACTGAAATTTGTGACGCCAGACCTACTGCAGCATATTAAAGCTGCGTATATGCATCTATCCGGCAGGCCATTTATTCCAAATCCTTTGCCGTGTTGAACGTATAAGAGTCAGAAGAGATGGAAAGTACATCAATACTAAACGTCTCATACTGACCTTTACGTCCCCAGACCTTCCGCAGAATAAAAGTTGCTTATCTTAATCTACCCGTCAGGCCATATATCCCAAATCAATTGCGATATTTCAAGTGCCAACGTTTTAGACATTCACAAAATGCTTGAAGGGGAAAGTGACTTACGCTCAATGTTCAACAGTTGGCCATGATAAATCAAACTGCACAGAGAAGGAGAGGTTTGTCAACTGTCAAGGTGACCATCTCTCCTATTCTTGAAATTGTCTTCAGTGGGTACTTGAAAAAGAAATTACTACAAAAGTTACAAACAAATGTTCATAACCTGAGGCAAGGTGGTAAGTTACCTCAGGTTGTCCTAAATTTGGAATTAACTATTCAGTCTCAGCAAAGAAAGTAACCAGATCAACAAATACTCAAACTGAGGCTATTTCACTTCCTTTGACTAGATTACCCCTATTACCAACATTGAAGCCAAAATCTGTATCAACATCAATCATAAAAAGAAAAGCTCCTTCGGCTAAGTCAAAAGCCTTTAAGGCTCATAAGTTAAAGTTTTCCAGGGAGGGTTCTTCTAAGTCCTCCATATCCACCCGTAAAGCCTTATTCCTGGAGACTGACGCTTGAGGAGATGTCAGATGACATGCCTTTCAGCTCCGGGAAAGGAGCTGTTTGAAGTAAATAATAACTTTCTTTGATTCTTGGAAGTGCCATGGTGTGCGTTCCCATCTCATGATAACATCAAGTCTATAATTTCAGCCAATAACCCCTCATGTTTTGCACTTCAGGAAACTCTTCTTAAGTCCTACAATAGTTTATCCATGCATGCACTTAAAAGCTTTAGAAAAGACTGGGATGATGATGGCGCAGTGTCTGGAGGTGTTTGTATATTAACATCAAATACTTTCCCCAGCACTGTCCATCCATTGAATACTACTCTACAGGCTTATCAGTCAGAATTCATACTTCATGCAGTCTATAGCATATCAGTCTGTAGTTTATATTTACCCCCACACGATGTCATCCACCATGAGGAACTCGATGCATTTAAAGATCAGCTGCCAACACCATTTCTGCTGTTAGATCACTTTAACGGCCATAGTTCTTTGTGGGGAAATGATGATTTTAATTCTCGTGGTCGGCAGATAGAGCGGTTTATTTCAGACAACAGTCTCTGTCTGCTTAATACCGATGAGAAGACATATTTCCATGTACCCACAAGAACATTTCACTCTCTCGATATGGCCATTTGTTCACCATCTCTTCTGCCATTATTAAATTTAATTGTAGGAAATGATCTGCACAACAGCGATCATTTTCCTGTCGTCATCTCCCAGACTAAAGGTTGTAGTGTAGGACAACGTCCACTTACTTACGTGTACAGTCAGGAAGATTGAACGTTATTTACACAATTGGTAGTTATTGATAATGAAATGGTTGCGATCGAAGATATTGATGATGCCGAATGTAAAGTCACTGAAACAATTAATGCAGCTGATGCATCAATATCTAAGAGTTCCCTTATACCACACAGGCGTGGCAAACCTTGGTGGAATAAGGAATGTCATAACAGAAGATATCCCACAACGGATAATCTTATCGCCTTTAAGAGAACAAAAGCATTAGTTCGCAGAACGCGTTCGCAGTAATTCGATAAATAGCGAGACCAGGATGTCAGAAGGAATCCTGGTCTCGCTATGTATCATCAATTACTTTTCCACATTCAGTAAATAGTTGTGGAGAAAAGTGAAAGCAGCCAATGGAATATAGAGAGAATTTTTCATTCCTATTTTGAAATCCCGAGCTGCTGTATACTCTTCTCCTAAGGACATTGCTAACGTCCTTGGTGAAAACTTTGCTAGCGTCACAAACAACGACTCTTATAGTCATTCGTTCTTAAGGATAATGAGTCGTGCTGAGCGAACACCAATTCGTTTCAACCATGGACAATCTTTGCCTTACAAATGTTAATTTTGGATGTTGGAATTGAAGAGAGCATCACAGCAAGCCAATAATACCAGTTTAGGTCTTGATGGTATCATCTATCAAATGCTTCGAAATTTAGGTCCAGATTCCCTTTTAAACTTGCTATTTTTGTTCATAAGGATCTGGACTGAAAACAAATTACCATCACTTTGGAAAAAAGCAATAGTGATTCCGATTCTTAAGTCTGGTAAGGATCCTTTAGATGCTTCACATTATCCACCAATAGCTCTGACGAGTTGCTCGTGAGACTCTCGAACGTATGGTCAACGCCCGTATCATATATGTCTTAGAAATAAATAAATGTATACATATCAATCAAAATGGCTTCCGTAAAAGAAGATCCACTCTTGATAATACCCTTTATTTTGAAACCAAAGTCCGCAACGCTTTTGTGTGGAGGAACCATCTGATTTTCATTTTTATTGATATCGAGAAGGAATACGACCGTACATGGCGATATAAAATTCTCCGTTCATTATATGATTTTGGCTTTCGGAGTAATCTTCCGATATTCCTAAGAAATGTTTTACGCTCCCGTGTTTTTGAAGTATGTATTGGAACAGTTTTTTCCAATACTTTTATCAGAGTCGAGGGTGTACCTCAAGGCTCTATTTTAAGTGTCACACTTTTTACCTTCACATTAGTTGCATCTTTCATCAAATTTCACCACCTGTTTATGGTGCGCTATATGTTGATGACCTACAAATTTCATGTGATATGTCTAACATGCGATTAATTGAAAGACAACTACAAACAACTGTTAATAAACTCTCTGCGTGGTATGCTAAGAATTGCCACACTCTGTCTCCTAGCAAGTGTAATTGTGTCCATTTCTGCAGGAAGACTAGCCTGCTTAATGATCCTACTATCTGCATAAACAATACACCCATCGTCAACGAAAGATAAAAGTTTTGGGTATATTTGACCGAAAACTAAATTTTCTTCTGTATGTGCTTCATTTGCGGAAGAAGTGCGAGTGATCGCTTAATACCTCAAGGTGCTCTCTAATACATCTTGGGGTGCTGATATCATGTCACTACTTCGAGTCTACCTATCATTTATTTTATCTCGTATCGACTATGGGTGTGTTGTGTATGAATCTGCAAGATCTTCTGTCTTACGCAGACTGGACACAATACATCATTCTGCCTTGTGAGTATGTTCGGGCGCATTCCCTTCATCAACCGTCCAGAGTCTATATGTGATTTGTTATCAAATATCATTAGACCTGAGACGGATTCATCTACTCTCAGCTATTATGCCAAAATTATGTCGGACATTCATCCATTACGTTCCATGACTACTATTACTGCATTAATGCGGCTGTATGCCGCACGTGCATGTAGCATTCCACATTTTCTCACTCGGACAAAATATAGCTTATAATATTCAGACCTATCTGATGTCCGTTTTGACAAAACGGACCTTCTATTACATCCACCTTGGTATGTGTGATTCACAGATTAAAATTATCAATCCTTTTGCTTGCGTTGCAGAAAATCAGATACAAAACTACTGTTTTTCAACAGTTTTATGCTTCACATCGCTGTCAGTATGCCACGTATACGCCAATATTCACCGATGGATCAAAATCTACAGGACATGTGGGTCGTGCTGTAGTTATTGAAACCAAAGTACTTAGCTATAGACTCCACTCGTTCTGTTCCATCTTCTTTGCTGAAGCAACAGCCATTTATCAAGCTCTTCAATAAGATAAATATAGGTGATACTTCTAAATACTGTGTGTACACTGACAGTTTGAGTGTGTTGGAAGCTTTGCGGAACAGTAGTTTTGACTGCCGTCCTGTTGTGTACAGAATTTTCCGAGCTGAGAAGGCTGATGCAGCTGCAAAATCTGCATTCGACCCATCTCTTCCATCAATTCCTTTGTCTGAAGTGAGAAGATATGTTAAAATGTTAATTTATTCTCTTTGGCAGGAGTCGTGATACATGCAGATCAATAATAAATTGTGTGCCAAATTTCCATGATCACCTCATTATCAATTTTACCGATGCGAAGTGCAGATGTAAGATTAACTCGCCTTCATATCGGACACACACGTTTCATACATAGACGTTTGTTTCTAAACGAATTAAATCTATATTGTGAAAATTTGCTTGATTTAATAGGAGATCCACCCCATAGAAACCTATTCGCATTTTTAAATGCTATAAGTTTTTTACATTATATATTTAATTGTTGTTTTAAATTTTAAAATTATATTTATGTTTCCATTTTTTTATGCTTTATATATAATTAGATTTTAAAATAATATATACACTGATCTTTGTTTTTTTAAATTTTTAATGTTGCTTGAATTTAAAAATTTATACTTCAAAACATTTTTATTTTGGCGCAGCATGTTTATTTTTGGACCTTGCGCCATAAAACCCAATTAACCCACCAACCAAGCTCCATCATCAACACTTTTTTGGAAAGGATTTTTTAGATTTAGTATAAGGGTTTGAAATAGAAGTTGTGGAGTTTTAAGTTAAGAGTTATGGAAAAGAATTAAGCTTCGTTATAAGCATCTGCCCCATATAAGCAGATTGTGTATGTGTGTGGTTTCAGTTATCTCAATTCAAATTCAATAAAAATGTCCAACTATAACTATTTTCAAATCCTTAGATATATTCTTTCATTTTAAATCTCAGGTCGAAGGAAAATATGATAAAACAATGATATGATATTCAGGAGGAATAAAAATATGATAAATGAACAGAATATTCTTTCTGTTAAAACAAAAAATTTGATGAACAACAAAAATTTTCGGCTACATTCTGTTATAACTAAGATATCTTGAGATAATAATTCATTTTAAAATACATGAACGCAAGATAATTCGGTATAATCAGGAAAACGGTAACAAGATACTATATGGAGTCAAAAACATGTTATAGTATATTGAAAGCATAAAATGAACAATTGTCAGAAATAAATGTTGTTAGAAATAAAGTTAGTTGACACAATGTAAAATCCCATGTGAGTTTGAATGCTATTTCAAGTAACATTTCTTACATGTGTCCTATTTTGAAGTATAATATTCTAATAAATACCATTTTATACTATTTAGCGAATAGAGCATTGCTTTTAAATGTAGTGTGTAATGTAAAAGCTGGTTTTCAAGCTACAGAAGAGTAACCCAACCCTTGAATATTTTAACTGAAGCTAAAATATGTTACTTAGTAAATGTATAAAGTCTGTTAAACTTTATACATTTACTAAGTAATTTTATTTTCCAAGTAATATTCAACATTTTTCAGAATTACCTCAATACTAAATTACTTATATACTTTAGTTCAATTATTAATTTACTTTAACTCAAAGAATTTTGTCTGGTAACAATAACACGATTCATCTATACTAGAGTCTTGGACCAGCAGGTAATGAGACTGCTCATGCATATGCAAAAGAAGTATTGAAATACCAGTTATGGGATCTAAACCAGCTAGTGGCACCTCAAAGACCACAGTAATCCAGTCTTTTGAAGGCAGGATCTCTAAGAAATAACTTACCTTTTGGAATAATTTAAAAGGTTAAAAAAGCTAAAATACATCTTGGTAGTCTCAATAAGAAGCGATATAGGGTAATTCCTCATTCGTGTAAAATGCAAAAATGCTATCGTTCGCCTTACAGGCCTTTGTGGGTTAAATAGGCATCCCGTATCATGGGTAACAAATAGAATCTTTTCAACGAAGTTAGAGAAGAGAATAAATGTCTTTTATTCTTTGTTGCTGTGATTCTCTGGTTGCTCCCACACTAAGCCTATTTGAGACTCGTAATTTGGTTCCTTAAAACCTGGTTACGTTTATACTCAGAGATAATTGTGTTGTGTTTGGTTGATAGTTATTTTTGGTTACTTTAGTTAGTACAATAGATTGCTTTGATTTTCAATGATTTGGCTCTTGGTGCATTCATTTTGATTATTATTATCAATATGACATTTTAAATATCTTAATTTCAATTAAATTTACTTAATTCTTTTACTTTTATTTTGTAGCGATCGAAATATTTTGATCACTTATATTCTTAGCAATCATGCCTTGTTTAGTTATATGTTGTTTATCATAACCTTAGTTCTTTTATATATATATTTTTATTTATAATTGTTTTTGACTGCGTAACTTTAAGGTGCAATGGTAAAAGAATTCTAACATTTTACCGTAGGCCACAGCGGAAACATAATGAAGGTTTATCACCTTGCTGAAATCACTTGAAGTTAGTAGTGTAAATTTTATCACTTATATATCTCAATAATTCTGCTATTGAAGTGCTTTATGTTATTTGAATCACTATTTTCAATGTACATTTGTATTGTTTCTTGTTCATTTATGTATTTTACTTTGATTTTATGCTGTTTATTTATGTATGTTGAAAGAAAAAGATAAAAAAGGGCAAATATAAAAACAGAAAAATTCTACAAATCTTCGGTCATTTTTCTTTCTTGGAAAAATTTTTTAAAAACACGAATATGTGGTAATGTATCACTTGCTTCCATTATCTAACGATGTATGTTCTTTTCCTTCTGTGTTATTTGCTTAAATTAAATATAATATTAATATGTAAGACGTTCAAAATGTAAAATAACAAACTTCATAAAAATTTGCCCGTCAAATATTACATACTCTATAATATTTGGATGTTTAAAAGTATGGTTTAGAAAATCACTTTTAAAACTGAAGAAAAATAGTTTATGAATTAAATCCCCTCAAAGATTTTGTAATTTTCACAAACATACGTTTTTATTTTTAATGCCAGTGGGTTTCTAACTTAATTTCTGATGCAAAATGGGAAGAAATGTATCACAATTCAAATCAAATTATTATTTTTTATTTATAATGATACAAAAATTAAAGCTTTTACTCGCTTATTACCTTAATTGAATTGACAGCCAAACATTAACGGAACAGAAAAATGATTAAAATATTAAGAAAATTTTAAGATATGCAGAAAATTATATTCTTTTATAGGAATCGGAGCACATTTAAATTAGGAACCCTCTTTGTTTTACTAATTAGTTTCTCCTAGAAAATTTAATAAAAATAATTTGAATATTTTAGCCATTAAAAAAAATCTCATCACCCTAAACAAGAAATTAGGGAATTAACATATTTGAAGAAATAAATTACAGAGAAGAAATTGACTTACTTTATGCATAAGAAGATAAAAATAATCTTACTCTAGTAAAAGTGATAATTTTTTTAAATAAAACATCCTTATTTGTTATTAAGAAATTAACTCAAGGAATTGAAAACTAATTTTAACTTTCTTAGTTTTAAAATTTAAATGAAGAAATTTAATCTACAGAAAAATTTACATAAATCACGAGAATACATATAAAAATGTAATTCAATATAGTTAAATATTATATTTTGGTCTCAAAAACAACTTTAAATATTTTTATTATCATTTTAAAGTAGTTTGTTAAACCAATTTTCTTCATTTTATATATTTCTCATAAAGAGAATATTGACACAAAAATCATTACAATTATTTATTATTTTATTTATTTTTATAAATATAGTTTATATTAATGAATGACAAAAATCAAATTTAGTTTTAATAACCCTTATAAAAACTTCTCCTTTATGAAATTTTGTTTTGTTTTATGTAATAATAATGTAAATAAATGACAATTTTTGTAAGAATTTCGCATTGAAATACAGATAATATAAGGAATGTATTTAAAAACTCATCTTTTTGTGATAAAAACAGACATACACTTTGATGAAAAAATGAAGAATATATATTGAAAATAATATAAGAAATATTTTAAGAGATTCTTAAAATATTTCTTATATGATTTTCAATATATATTCTTTTACATACTTCTATGCAAATAATACGGTTTATTCGGGAATGGGTTGCAAGCTGCAAAGTGTATGCAAGAATATTTAGTATACATTAATAAAAGTGGTAATAGTATTAAAAATAAATGTAATAAAGATGTTTCTTTAAGTAATATAATTATATAACTATCCTCCCCTTTTCATGCAATGCACAAAAGATATTTCACTGCAATAAAAAATACTTTGCTTTCGAAGATTCCAAACAATTCAATACAATTGCTTAAATTCGTTATCAGCTGAAAATAACGAATGAAAAAGTTTTTCTTGATTTTTATTCATGAAAAAATTTTTATTCAAGAAAACGGAAATTATATGGCAAAGAAAGACAGTCATGACTGTTAGTGAATTTCAGTTTTTTTAAGCAAACATTTTTTTATGTTTTGTGAACTGTATGTCTGTCCTTTATTATGCTCCAATTTTATTTCAATTATGAAAGTATATTTTTTGACTGTCTTTTTCTAACTCTATGAGGGGTTTTCAACATGAAAATCTTTGTGTACCTTAAATAAACAGATTTCAATGTTTTATATTGGATTATAGATATAACTAATGAAATTTTAATAGGTTCCTAAAATACATTTACCAGCAAAACACTACAACTCTACTGAATGAATTTGCTTTAAAAGAAAGTCAAGAAGATATGTATCTATTTTTATTCCTGAAAAATTACCGATGTATTTATAAACGTCCTCATTTAACTTCTAGTGTAATCTACATTTTGAATTGTACTCGTATTTATTTCTGAATTTCTCATATTGAGTTTGTTTAAAATAATAAGAAATTTGTTTTAGAATTCATTAATAAAATTCAATTTTGCAGTTTTTTAAGTTTTCTAGCCTTATTTGAATATTTTATTGAAATGAATTTAAATATAATATTTATGAATTACTATTCGATGTCATGTACTTTCGATACGTCCAGCTGTCTCTAAGTGTAAATTTCGAATTTAAAAATGAAAATGAAAAAATTTAATAATAGCATTTGCATTGTGTTTATAGTTTTATTTAATTATGTTAATTAAGATGATTTTATTCAAAACACTTTTCCTCTGTTGTCGATAAAATAATTTGTATATGATAAGTATGAATGTAATCTTTCAAGTGTTCCAAAAAACGGGTAGGTAGGTTTTGGGCCGTGGTAGTCTAGTGGTTAGGGTACCGGCATTCCATCCTAAAGGGTGGGGTTCGATTCCCAATGCCGCCAAAGACCCACCGAGTACATGAGATATACGTGCCCGTTAAAACAAATCTGCGGAATCAAAAGTCCCGTGGTTGGTCATTGAGCAATTACAATGGGTGCAATGGTCTGGAGAAATTTACTCCTCCTTCAGATCAATGCCAAAATTGAAGGAAAAGATCCTCTGGTGCTGCCATCCATCGGCAGATTAGGAGAGAAAAGTTGAACTTTCATCTTTGTGGTGCTCTGATTAAACGAAAGACGCCCCCAATTGACTTAAATTTGTATAGTTGTGGAATAGCGAGCTTGGCTTGTCCAAGGGTCATTAATAACTACAACAAAAAAGTTTTAATATATTAAATTTTATAGTTAATAAATGTTATTAATATTTGCAGAAATAATGTATTTAAGGAAATTTTGTGGAATTTCCTTAAATACATTATTTCTGACAATTTCGGGAGCATTTCTGACAAAATCGTAAAAAATGGAAAAACTGTTTAAATAAAGATATTGGTATCTTTATTGCATTTGCCGTAGTTCAATCAATATTCTGAAAAATTCTAATAAATTCTATTAAATTGGCTTACAAATTTACCATCAACTGCTTCAAACTAGTTAAACGGACCTCATTTGATTACTGCTTAATATTTCAGAAATCAAATTTAAAATATATGCAGTCATTTATTTTCATTAAAATTTAAATATAAAGGCATTTTTTTCAATTTTAGTACTCAATAGTGTTTTTTCAGTTATATTTACCGTCTCAGCTGTATTTAATATTTTAAATTTATTTCTGATTTCATTTGTTAAAATTTATATATAAAAACATGTCTACAAAATTTTTTATTCCTTAATGCAGAGCAAAGCTTCATAAGATTAGCAGTTGTGCTTGAATAAATTTAATTTATATGTAAATCGTTATTCGCTAGCATTTTTAATATCATAAATGTTAAATGACCCTCCTTATTAATAAAAAATAAAATATAATTAGATTTAGAATAATCTGGACACTGCTTAAAAAAAACAAAATATTAATGGATTTTCAGGAATATTGTAATTAACTTTGAAAGTTTTTTGACAACAATGTCAAGATTTTGGAAAAAAAATGATTAGTATAAAGTAATTATAATTACCTTCTCTATTTCTTAGAGAAATCCTTAAACAAAACTAAGCAAGATTAAAAAATGATTAGAAAGTACTAAATGTAGCTGCAAAACCATGAGCTTTCTTTTTAAGCTCATTTAAAAAATTAGATTATATCTCATTACTGCATTAAATATGATTAGTTCACGCAATTGATATAGGAAACTTATGTTAAATATTCTGGAAAATTATAATTAGTATCACATATTTTTAAATCCATGTCTAGATTTTAAATGAGCATTAATTTATGTTGTCCGTTTTACTGAAATTATTTCTAATATTTACTAATTAAAGCTTATAAACATAGACAAACAAGCTAACTATTGACTAAACAATGCTGATCAATGAATTCAGCACAACAGTTTGTATATTCAGTTCCTGTTTTTGGTGGTTATGTTTATAGAATTCCGAATTCATTTTTGACTACAGTATTCAGCCTCATTACCTTTATCCTCCTTTTTCAAAAAAATGATGTGCACTATTGCATTTAATATGTATAACTACTTGATTATACAGTGTCCTTACAGTAGTTGACACAGTTAATTACTTAATGGATTGTATGTCCTTCTCACAAGGAGAGACACATGATAACTCTGAAGAATCCATTGTGATACAGTTGTTGCACATGAAGATATAACACACATTTTCTGTCATTTATTTGTAGCAGCGATAAAATCTGTATCTTTCTGTTTCCTAAGTCCACATCTTAGATGTTGAGTGTATGAAAGTTCTTTTCAGCTTAATCTTTTGTGGAACATAAATATATCCCATTACCTGTTAAAAAAATTTTTTCTGAAGTTTACTCACAATGGAATTTCAAATGCTTTATAACAGATTTCAGATGTTAGACAGCCTTAACTAAGATTTTTAAAAAAAAATTTATTCAAAAGAACAATTTTTCATCAGCAAGTTTGGATGGTGCGGTGAGTCTTGATGAACATGAGGAGGAAGTAAAATACCTTCCTTGGTTCTTTAAGTCTCCCAAACTTAATAAAGTGAAATTTTAATGACACTCTCAAATTAATCTCTGGTCTTTTATAAGCACAATAAAATCTTTTTTTAAAATATTTCCCATCCATTAAGTAAGCATTTTGAAGGATTACTTAAAATATTTAATGAATTTGTGCACAAATTATTTATGCACGTTTTCCAATTTAGCTTTGTTTTTCAATGTTTACATTTATATATATTATTACTATTAGTAAATGTCATAAAGGAGAACAAAAAATGCAGAGTTTAAGTATACTGATTAGACTTAAGTAATAAAAATATATAATTATGATTTTATATCAATTATTTTTGAAAACTATTAAAACCATGGTAGTAGGTTTACATACTAATTAAAATTATGAAGAGAAACGAACAACAAATTTATTATACAACAATATCTTTTATAAAGTAAAGAAACTATATGGTTTTGACAAGTGTGATAATTAGTGTTCGGGCTTTAACATAAGATATTTCTTTTCTTATATCTGTAAAATGTTACAATCTCATTTGTAAAACTCTGATCTTCACAATCTCATTCGTAATAAAATAATAGCATTTTATGCTATTATTTTATTTGAAGGTTTGATTAAATTAACTAAAAATCATTTGTCAACACTATTTTGTTAAAGGATTTTATTTTACAATATACTTTTTCCAATTGCAACCATAAATTGCCCTGTCATTTTGAAGTGTTACTATGATATGTGATTTTTTGTATTAATTTAATATCTTTATGTGGATAGTTGTTAAAGAAATTAGTTCTTTCCTTTAGATGTTATTTTTCACCTCTTATTTAATCAATCTTTACTTATTCCTCACAAATTAGCTTAGGATTACTATTATTTTGCTTGAGTTTGGGTAGATATAACACATTATGTAATATTTCATACTTATTATCCATGTTCATATAATCAAGATATAAATTACCAACATAATAAACTAAGTACTATAACTTACACAAGTAAAAAAAATATTTTTATGTTAATCATATTTTTAAATAGTAAATTTAATACATTAATATAAATTTAATAAAATTTCTAATATAATAAATAGATTATAAGAATTTTGTTTAATACTTATAATTTTTGATAAACAGCAATTCATAAAATATTTCGCATATTCATATTTAATAGTAGAAGAATCATTACTGTAATTTCTGAGGTATATTGCAACTTAGTATAATTATCATAGTTTAAATTTCGACAAAAATACATTCCCTTGTTCGTGTTATTTATTTTTTCCTATGATCTAGTTTTGTTTTTATTGAAAGGAATTTCATAAAAATTCTGAAAGGAATTATGGAACTTCCATAAAATATGCAACAGAATTCTGTATTACTAAGGATTCATCTGATGTAACTTTAAATACGAGTTTCATCTTTTATATGCTCCCTCAATTTTTCTAAGGATAATTTCAATGTCAAGTGACTTTCTTCTTCAATGTACTTCTTTTCATTTCTGAGAGCACGGATTTGTCCCTACGTCCCTGAAGGCTAGACTCTACTCAAAGGACAGAATGTGAAGATTTAGCTTCAATTTTTAAAGGTTTATTCTAGCATTGTGATTTGCTAGATATTAAAGGACTTGGACAAGCAGAAAATATGGAGAATCACATTTATATTTTAGACATATATAAATATACATGAATTTAGAAAAATTATAAACTGTATTAATAGAAATTAATAAATCCACATTTATCTGATTCGTGCTTATTTATTGCTTGTAATTGTAGCCAAGATATAGTTATCACACAGAAATTATACTTTCTATATACATTTCTGCACGAAAGCTTTTTGCATAAGCAGTGTTTACTTAAGAGAGTTTTTACAATCAATTTTTACTTATGAAGGTATTTATAAGCTAGATTTTTATACTAAAAACAAATTAAGTTCCATAAAAGATTTGTATTAGTAGAGAAGTATTTTTGAAAAATAATATCTAATCAATAATTCCGTTTTATTTCAGAAATATAATGATTTGATTTTTCTTAGAAATTCAGACAAATTAAGTTCTTAATGAGATTCTATTTAAACTGTAATTGCACAGTAGCAGACTAGTTACTAAGTAGCAGATTGCGCAGATTGGGTGTAATGAATTACAATAGTATTTGAACTATATTTTTAATTATTATCCTTATTTTTTTTTTAAATGTTCTCTAAAATTCCGTTTAAAGTATTTAAATTCAACTTATATTTTTCTGGAAAATAATTTTAAAAATTTGTAGTACAATTTGAAAAAAATATGCGCTGTCTTTCTGCCTATCTCGGATGAATACTTGAGAAATACTTGAATTTTATCCATTTTTACTCAGTATTACAGACAAGATACTAACAACGATTATTTCCTCCTGGAAGATAACATCCATAACTTAGTACGAAAGATTATTATATTTAAGTGATTATATTTCTACTCAATGCGATTATTAGTATTTCACTTGTTTTAGTGAAAAACATTTGCCTGTGTGTGTGTGTATAATTTTTTTTTTATTTTATTAATAGTCATACATATATCTTCTGTATATAAATTTTATTTTACTTTCGCTTCATTTCAGAAATGACATAAAGCTCTCGGTTATCGTAATAAATTTTTAAGCATACAAGTTATATTAATGCCTTCTAATATAGTGTTTTAATAGAAATAGACTATATTTACACCTCTCAAAGTATTATAATCGGAAAATTTCTGTTACTGTTAGTTATGACACTTGGATAAGCCAAGCTCGCTATGCCTTGAGTATGCGAATTTAAGTCAATAGAGATCGTCTTTCGTTTAATCAAAGCACCACGAAGGTGAAAGTTGAACTTTTCTGTTCAAATCCTCCGATAGATGGCACCACCAGAGGATCCTCTCCTTCAATTTTGACTTCGATCTGAAGGGGATAAAATGTTATTCAGACCATTTCACCTTTAGTAACTGCTCAATGACCGACAAGATTTTTGATTCCTCATAGCACATATGGAAAATTTCTAAACACGTATTTGATAGTCATGTAGCTAAAAGACAGAAATACAGACATACTATTTACCTCTATCGAAATTGAAGTGAATATTGAATTCGTAAACTATAACGTGACATTAAAATATTTTAATGTCACGTTATAGTTTACGAATTCAAATATGTCAAAAATGTCTGGGTCAAATATTTTCGCTAAAATATTTTGACCCAGACAGTGTTATAAATATTAAACGCTTAGTTAACTTTAATATGTTGAACAAAAATACTCTGTTCAATGATATATATTAATAGATTTTGTACCAAAATATCATTTTGGAAAAAAAGATTATCAATATTATCATATGTAAAATAAATCACGTAAAATATTAAAACCTAAAAGTTGATTATTATTTTAGTGATACACATAAAGATATATGTATTTTTTTCATATCTAGATATCATCTTATTTTACCAAAAATAATTAGAAAATTTTAAAATATTAAATTTAAGAATTTCAATATATTCTCCCAACAAACTTTTATAATAACTTTATGATTTTCTTTTGAATTAAGCATTAATGTACATAATTTTGAAAGGATTTGCATGTTTGAAAAAGAAAAAATACAGAAATAGAGAGCTTATAACTGTTCCAGGTAATGCAATTGCTTTTCTTTCACCCTGGATAACTAAATAGAATGCTTGCCTGCATTATTTAGTGATTTTTCTCTGACACTAAACAGATAAAAAAAAATTTATTTCACAGGATTATAACAATCTGATAGCGAGAAGTATAGTTCTTGCGTTCATAAGAGGGTAAATTTGAACTCTGATCATACTAGAGACCATAATGCTGAAAGAGCCAATGGAAATTAATTTGTCATATGAGAAATATTTCAACGTTGCGGTTATGGGAAAGTTTGAAGTTGTGAATTTAAACAGATGTTGAATTCATCAAAATGATTGCATGATGGCTGGTTATTGTATGCAGCTTTAGTCAGCAGAAATAAGTGGCAGGAAATGCATTGCATCTTAACTTCACCTATTTGGTGAGGAGTAAAGCTCTTTCAGCGTCTTTGCTTTCAGATAGCAGACATCATCCAGAATTTATTCCTTAAACTTCACTTCAAATCAAATACATTCCTTATCCTCGAAGCAATGATTGATAAAAACTGACGAAAAAAATGACAGAAAAGAGAAATTCTATCCAAAAGATAAATATGTTGCGCCCTAAGGTAGATTGTATTGAAGTACATTTTTTCAGAGTTATTTCAGGTGCAACAATGTAAAGGCTTCATTTCTACGATAAGAAGGTAATGCTGGACAACTGAAGATAAGAACTCTTATTTCCATGGATCATGAAATTTTTTGACGGAAAAATAAGGTACAAAACTTCATGCTTCTTTAGTTGATTTTTTCAAAGAATTTCTATTTGCATAGGAGTGTTATTTTCTTTCTGTTTTTTACGTCAACGTATTACAATGGAATGTATTTTTCTATTTTTTTAAACTTGCATGCAAATAATTTCCCTGAAAATTGCCTATTTCTTATAGCGAGTTTCTATTCCTTAAAATTTTCTTTCTTATTCTTTAATACCAAATGAAGATAAGATCTAATGTGTAATATCACTTTTCTAAAGAATTTAAAAAAAACTGATATTGATTTAATAAGAAAATTTTTGTTAATTTTCGTGAGAATTTTAAACTAGGGAATGGTAGCAAACTATACAATATTTGTCGATGTCAATATTTTTAAATTCTTCTAACGTTATCACTAGAAATTATAGTAGTTTGAAAAGTATGATCTCAATTGTTATGAATTATTTTATGTTAAATATTTGTAGAGTTTTATTAAAGAACCTAATTTTTTACAAAATATATCAATAAACACATTACATTTTTAGCTAATAAAACTTTAGAAATAAGGAGATAAACATATTTCAAAGCTATATCAATAGCCAGAACAAATTTGTTAAGCATTTTATTGAAATTGTTTTTTCATATTAATAGATAACAAAAATTATTGCAATTTATATTAAGAAAATATGCAAATAATAAAGTAATGTAAGAAAATATTCTAAATATTATATTTACATCTCTCTCTCTCTCTCTCTCTACCAGTTTCAAAATATTAATAAACTATATATTAACAAATTTTAACTAACAGATTTATTCACTTGCGTTTGAAATATAATAATTTAGCAAAAAAAATTATTTTAAATTATTGTGACAGCTATTAAAATTATATTTTTACTGCTTAAAATCTCGTAAATGTAAATTGATCTTTTTAATTTCATTGCATTTCTTTGTATTAATGTAAGCTCTTATAATATTCTTTTATAATGTTTATAAAAGTTTAAGATTGGGATTCGACACTTTATCTAACCAAAAACACTGCCACAGTGCGGCCCTCATGCATAGGCTAGTTAAAAGTTATATAGTGTTCTATGTTCTCTCTCTTCTATTGGTGTTACGAGAAGAAGGTATAAGGTAGCTGCACTTATGTGTATGCTTTTGATGGAAATATCTAGGCTGCACTGAAATATTAGTTTTAACAAAATCTGCCATTAATAGAACCAACTAATAAATATGAAGCTAGAAGAATTTTTTGTTCTCTCAATTAAGATTACAGATGACGCATTCCTTACAATTTGGAGATTTACAAGAAATTCAGCAAGTAATAATTATCATTTAAGCTAATCGCATTAGATGGTCAGATCTTTCCTACATATCATACCATTGCAAACCATCCAAATATGTTACTTCATAAACATCAAATAGAACTCGAAAGAGAGGCCGTCTACACGTTAGGTAGCGAGTACATGTGATGTATGCTGAAGTATATAGGACAATAGTACCTAACAAGGCAAGAAAAAACTTATTTCTATGGCCATTGCCAGTTCTAGGCCGTAGTATTGATATAAAGTAAACAAGTTTAAAACCGAAGGAACGAATGATAAGTTTAGAAAAGTTTATCTCAGGTGAAAAGTTTAGAGATGTTTAATTATCTTAAAATAGTTTATTTCATTTAGAGGGAGAGCAAGAAACCTAAATTTTAAAACATATTTGATCTAATGTTGTAAATTTCCTCACCTACTAATAATTATTAGTAGTTTGAAATAAAAATTAAGAAAATTATATTAATATGGGTACATAACTTATGGAAAGAAAAATGGCTTTGTAGTTTTAGAATAAAAATATACTTAAATGAGTGAGTTTTTTTTTTTTTTTAAATCGTGGTGCTGAGAATAGTTTTATAGTCCTCTAGTACTCAGAAGTTGTATTTAAAAGATGAGACGCACTGAAATATGTCTACCTCCTCACTTCATCGTGGTTAAAAATTAGAGTGACTGTGTGTTAAATATTTTGAACAACTCCTTACTGCTGGTATAGGTCAACGAGAAACAAAGTGTAGTATTTCAACTTTATGATGATTTAACAAACTTTCTAGTTTCCTTGTAATATATTTCAAAATAATACGAGAACTCAGCATTTCATCATTGTAAACAAGTATATTTTACAACAAAGTATTAAAATTTAAATCGTTTGGGTTAATTGTATAATTTTAAGATATTGTAAAATATTTCATTTTGTTTTATGTATATTAATAGTAAACCGAAGTATATTTATGAGTATTATAAATATCAACTTAAAGTTTTAGAAAAAAGTATTCTTGTTCAAAAGTTGAAAAAATTTATTGACAATACATATATCTTTCAAGTTATAAAAATGAATAAAAACAAACATAAATAACTGGCATAATTTTATCTACGCATAATCCTATACCAAGTGAATAATAGGAGACGGTAAATTTTCGGAGGAAGAAATATATAGTATAGTTGCTAGAATGTAGTAAATAGAGAGGAACGACAACGAAGAGTAAGTGATCTGCATTTCGTATGATATGTATAATACAGAACGAGAACAAGGTCGGGACAGTAAGTTGTAGAACCACCGTGGATAACACGTCTAGGCTTAGAGTCAATGAGAGTGTGGATGGCATCCAGAAGAATGGATCTCCCTTCCCTGTCAAAACCATTTAAAAAAGTGCATCTTCTACAAGAGGCTGTGGCTAGGTCTTCAAATAGTGTCCAATAATATCCCAAACCAGTTGGATTGGTGAGACATCTGGTGAGCATGGTGGCCAGAGATGCATCTGTACACCATGAAAAGCATGTTGATTGATACTTGCAATATGCAGTCGGGCATTATCCTGCTGGTAAAGGGCATTGAGCACACTCTGAAGGGAGTCACCAGCCGCAGCCCATTATCCACGTAACATTGGGATGTCATAGTGGCGTGAATTCGAGCTAGAGGTGATCCGAAATCGTACGCAATGGCGCCCCAAATCATGATGCCGCTTTAAAAACATTAGGACGTTCCCCAATTGTTGCAGGATTTGACCTGTCTCCATGTCGACGCCCCACTCGTACACGGTGACTATCACAGAAGAAACAGAAATGTGACTCCTCTGAGATGAGAATTCTGTGCCACTCCGTCGTCCACATCACTCTAATTCTGCCCCATCCCAGAAGTTGGCGTCTATGATGTAAAGTCAATGGCAGGCATCTTAACGGATACCATAAGCCCAGGCTACTAGCAACCAATCGGTGGCAAATGGTTCTGCACAATATGGGAGCATCAAAGGTGCCTTGCACCTACTACGGAATTTCGGTAGACGTGATTTGCGGTTCAACGGAAAGCGGGGCCACCTCCCCCCCTCCCGTCACTCTAGCTGCATCGGCACTCCGCAAACGTTCCACGGTTCTTTCTTACAACCAATTTCTCCACAGCTGGTGCACAGTGGACGCGTCAGCTGCAGTTTGTCGTAAGGACTAATGTGCTCTTCACAGTCCGATCTCCCAGTCACTCATAAACTCGTCTGTCTGCTGGAACTGACTCCGTCAAGGATGGTCTGGCATTTTTGTCAGTAACAGGCATCCTTTATGACAAGAACAAACTTTCAACGATTATTTTCCAAGCAGCTATAATAGTACAAATATTGTCCACTGTGCCGGTTCCTCACTTTATATTTTATCTTACCTGTGCTAGAGAGCAGGATATTTCACGTCTTTTGCATAACTCAGTAAGGTGTGTCTATCCCGAAATTTGCATAATTTTCTGGCCTCTTTCTTGGTGTTGCATTTTCAATGTCAGGCGGTGTATCAATGTTTATATTAGACGGAAACTGTATTACGACATTGGGTAAAGGTGAACATTACGTTCACAGCCTCACCAAGTAGCTAATTTTTTCATCAAGCGGAGGAGATATATTAGAATTCGATTAACAACCCAAAATGGACACTTATTAACTCTTTAAATAACCACCATATAAGAAATCGGGGGATTACTCGATTTAAATTACCAAGCCCAACACTAAATAAGAATTGACGAATGGCTTGATGAGTTGTGACCGCGTAATGTTCACTTTAAGCATTAAAACGAAAAAAAAGTAGCTCTCTAGCTAAGAATAATGAAATTATAAATATTTTAATTTTTCATCATAATATTCGGCATAGAAATACAGTTTCAACAAAATCGAAATTTCGAATTTAATTACTGCATACGAACGATTGCAAAAACACTCACAAAAAAAAAGCTAGGATAAGTACAACCCTTGTAGAAATAGAATGAGCTTCCAATGAAATAACAGTAACTCTAATAGTTTGTTTCTGTTTCGCAATGTGATCCTTGCGAAAAAAACTTCATATTCTGTCGAATAGGTAAATAAATGATTAATGCTCTGGGTTTCACTTCAGCTCCATTTTATTTTTAAAGATTACCTTAGATATGAAGACCTCTTTCACACTAGACGACTTTTATCGTACAATTAAAGGCCTCCAATATTTATCGTGAGAAGCTGTTAAAAAACCTTACAATAGACTGGTCTCTTTCACACTGAGAGACCTTATTTTATCGGGGATCAGTCTGTTGTGTGGTTTTTTCATAACTTCTCACAATAAATATCAGACGACTTTTTTTCGTAGGATAAAAGTCGTCTAGTGTGAAAGATGCCGAATGCTTATATTAGTGAAAAGTCCTGTTAGAGCAAAATCTGCTTTCATGTACAAAAAGTAATGTGCATAAAGTGGGAAATAAAATTATCACACAGAACTAAGGGTTGATGTTACTTTACAGTATAGCAAAAAATATCAAATTCTGAAAGACTTTTTTAATTATCTTAGCACTAATTAAGCACTTCTTTAATAAATCTATTTAATAAGCACTTTTTTTATGAAACAATAATTTAGTAACTCTTTTCTTATACAAATTACTTAGAAAATAATTATAGCTATAATAACTTTTTAGATATGAATAAGTCACTGCATTTTAAAAATATGTGGAAAGCTGTAAGCATGTTTCATCGCTTAAAAATGTCTCAAGTAATTGTAATCTAAAAATTATTAATTTCTTGGGCACAATATCATGTAAAACTTAATCAGTTATAGTGAAAGTAACTTATAAGATGAAATAGTCGGTACAATATATTACACACATTATGTGATATATTGTAAATATTTTATAATTTAGATTTTTGAACTATTAAACATGAAAACTTCAAATAACTCAAATAATGTTTTTATTACATTGTGTCTTCTCCAACTTAAATTTTCAAGAAATAGGAAATAAAAAAGGAATAATTTGCAAATTCTAGTGAAACAACGTTTTAGCTATTATTTATACATTCTATTAAATGCTTAGCAATTTTGTATTTATTTAAAATATAATGTCTTATGAATCCATTTCACCTGCTTTATTGTTGAACTTTGCAAATAGGTTCTTTATTTTTTACAATATAATAGGAAACCATAGCAATGTTGTGAGACAGTTGCAAATATTTATTCTTAGCATCACTTGTTCGAAGGAAGAATTATAAAAAGGATGAAAAAAATTTTTACAATAATCAGTTTATGAAACCAAAGAAATAATTTTATAATTTTAATATATATTCACAAGGCTTAAATGCAGTTTGGAAATTGTCTAAACTTTGTTAAAGGATTCATTAGATCTGTTCTTTCAACTTAGACAGTCAAACTTGAACTAGTCAGAATTTTATTCCAATTTATTTATTTCGAATTCCTGAAGATTCAAAAGAGTTGATGTAAATTTAAAAAAAAAAAAAAAAAAAACCTTGATATGATAAATTGCAATTTAAACCACTAACCTATTTAAGGTCATCTCAATAGCTTATATGTTAGAGAAATTTAAAATTGGCTTTATTTCTTCGGTCTAAAAAAGAATTATATAAAAGTAGAAATACTTCATTTTTCAAATTATGTTACAAAGTGATGTCTTCGAAAAGGCTTTATTGCATTCATAGTATTACACAAGATTGCCTATGAAACCACTTTCCGACTTCTTTCCAAATCCATTAGCATTGTGAATGGTACAATAATGACTTATGGTACTAAAATGACTGTCATCTGAAATGATTACTCCATTCGATAAAATGTCCAGTTTTCTGCTCATTGTACCATTACATGTGATGCCATTGGTCAACTTTCAAAGGGTTGCAATATTTAAGAAAGTGAGCTAACAGGCCATCTTTCTGAATGCATCTAGACAATATAAATCATGACATTTGTCACCGGTTGCTATACACAATTAATGAATTATGGTTCTTCTCTGATTTCAATCTCTTTTCATCTGCAGGATGATAAATTTGTAATCCACTACAGTAATTTTGCAAGAAGGGTCAATAAATATCTTTTTAACAGTGTACATTTAATCTAAAAGGCTTTCCATGCATAGGAAATGATACTATTTTAGATTCCAAATTTTTCAGTTACGTTGTACACACTATGACCCTGAAGCTTTCATGAGTGAAGTCAGTAAGTAATTTTGTCTAACCATTCTTCGAGATAGGATTCCCTTGTACAATGTTTTTAATTGGGTCTCAGACCTTTCTTTATTGTACTTTTCAAATGAGCTCGCTGGCCGCATGCGTTTTGTGTATGCTCACGTCGCCTGCGACTTTCTATTCCGGTCATTTGAGTGTGAATGAAATTTCAACTGAATTACATATTCATTTTACTTATCACAAGAGCTCTTTCCATATAATTTCAAAGCTATCTGCTTAAAATTTTCATTTTTACTTAAGTTTTGCACACCAGAGTATTTATTTGGTTAAGACATCAGTTCTCGTTATTGGAAGCCAATGAATTCAAATGTGGACGTAACCATAGATCCATCGTGTAAGCTAATGGTGTCTGAGATACGTCATTGTTAAATATGTCATTGTTTAAAATGTCCTCCATGTAAAATAATACCTTTAGGAATGGCAGACGTAGTATTTATTGTTTCTGCTTGATAACTGCTTCTAAATTACAAAGATCCCCTTCAAACTTATTGAAATTAATTTGTAGAACCCAATGCAGAACTAGGTACAGAGAAACATGCTGGTACAACAACCAACACAAGCGTATTTTAAATCAAATGCCTTCTGATACAGTCTTAGTACAAACAAATCACCTCAATAAAATATTTTCTTTAGTTTTTTTCTGAGATTGTAACAATATTAGAAGTTGAATTTAAAACACCCCCCCCCCCCATTTTTAGACTAATATATTTTTGTTTAACTTCATTTTTGATATGGATAAGTATAGGAGAACATAAAGAACACTGTTACAAAATTTAATGAAATACTTCAAGTTTTTTAATATCAGGGGTCAGCGCAAAAAAAAAACACTTGATACATAATTTTTGACTAATTCATAATTTTATCAAATTATTTTCTTTTTTCGGAAAAAGACTTCAATAAACAAATGCAAAGCACCAGTAATGGCAAGCCAAATTGCTGGACTTGTTCTGCAGTGATTTTTTTGATTACGCTAAAGAAGTTTTATCCATTCAGATTAAGCTCTCATTCTCAACTTAATAGCTTGAATATAATTTTTTTTGGATTCTTATGTAATTATCTTTAGGAAAAAGTGCTTGAATTCTAAATTTAGTGCTCTTAACTAAATACATAATGATGAGGTTCTGCAATTACATATATATTCGAATTCTTTCAGGAAACACTCTATTTTGCTTAATTACTTTAATTGCGGATTTAATTCAGTAACAAACGAAACTCTCCTCAGCAATTATACAAAACTTTGATGTAAATTTCTTTGAGACAAATGTCTTAATACTAACTATGAAATGAAGAAAAATACTTAACTTAGAAGATTTTATTTTCAGTCAAAACAAAATCTTAATTTTTATTTACAAAATATAAGTTTCTAAATATTATAATTAAATATTTTAAGAAGAATGGTAAAGTAAAGGTTAAAATATTTAAATAATGACTCAAAATTTTCATGATATTAAATTGTCATTTTTTTAAGGGTTTCAGTATTAGATGTAATTATTTTTAAGCTTTCTTCATGTTTTTCACTGCATATTTTTAGAGTTTAAGTATTTTACATAATTTAATAAGTAACAGTTCAGATAAAAGTTATCTTATCTTTCTTTAATAAGAAACAAAGAGCTATACTTTTGTTGAATTATGACAAATGGAGATTATTTAAACAGAATATATATTAAAATTTACTGAAACATTATTTTAATAAATATAATTTCACGCGTGCGCAATAAAATATTGCTGCAAGTATCTGTGGTCATAAAACCTATTTACTCAGTGCTTACTTTTGAAAAATATAATGATTATGATATACGTATATGAACAGAGATCCGATAATAAGTAGGGGCCCAATGTTTATTAGATTTGCTTAAAAATGTATTTATACCGGAAAGAATGATGATCGGCGATTTGTTTTATGAGATCTTCTACATCATTATGGGTACACATATACTAAAGCTGCAAAATGTATGTGGTTAAAATCCAGTGGAATGAGTTCTGGAGAGTATGGAGGCTAAATAACGGAATCAGTATTCCTAATCAATCTATTTTAAACAATGTATTATAATGGTAAATTCCGTGAGCGTATTTTCATACATGAACCTCATTTATTACAAGTTGCCATTATACATTGTGACATTTGGAACATGATATAATAAAAATAAAAATGAATTTCGTTTCATTTAAACACGCTGATGTATCTCAGAAAATGTCCGAGGAATTTTACTTGCATTTTACGTAAAACTCTTGTAGAATACTTTCAAAGCGACGGTTTTATTTGGAATTTTTATTGCTTCATATATTTATTCTGAGTACTGAGGGCGCATGAGTTTTATCTGAAAGAAGAATCTTCGTGTAATATTTGCAGTTTTTGCACGTGAGAGAAGTACAGTTTTTTTTTTTTTGTATGTAGAACTTTCTACAATTCTTATACCAATTAGGTAGCGTGCTACAACCAATCCTATGTTTTTTATTGGGAACAATAAAACCCCTGGCTCCTTACCACTAGCTAATGGTGTCACTTGTTTCCGGGTGAGAACTGGACATGATTATCTGCAAAGGCATCTGCATCGATTAGGTGTAATAGATACTCGTTGTCCATTGTGCAATCATGATGATATGGATGCTGCTCACCTCAAGAACTGCCCTGAAGTTTTAAAGTTTTTGACTGAAAACTCTTTTGTGGTTACTAAAGGACTTTATTCTTGTTTATATACTTGTTCATCTTTTTAATGGGTTGCTCGTCGATTAATGGAAAGATGTCGAGGACGGGCGTAAGATAAAAAAAAAAAATTACTTATTATTGAGAAAGGACTAAATTTTACTACAAGATCTTTCCTCTTTTGGAATATAATCAATTGTATTATACCGAAATTGTAATCACTGAGTAAAAATTTATGTAATTATAAAGTAGCCTCTACAAAGTTGGTAAGATGACAAAAATATTTCCTTGGGTATTGGTTTTTGGACATTAGTTGTATTAGACTTTTATTACCTTATTAAAACTTAGGCTTATTACCATATTAAAACTTAGACTTTATTACCATATTAATACTTAGAATTTTATTACCATATTATTATTTTTATATTTTATTTTGAAAAAAATTAAAAAACACAAGTTTTTATTTGCTTTGATTGCATACTGTAATTGTAAAAACTTTATACTCATTTAACAAAAATTGCACAAATATTTTACTAGCATTATAAATATTTTAATTTCGAAGATTTGTATACTTTAATTAATTATGCAGAATAAAACCCACACAAAAATATCTAAAAAAAACTAGTTAAATAGAAATTTAATCATTAATAATCTAATTTTAGTTAAAAATTATATTTTTTATTAATTTTTTACCGAATTAATTATTTTTCTGTTTTAATTTATTGATTTTTTTATAATAAATGAAAGGCTTATGTAAAAAAAAGGTTACAAAAAATATTGATTTTATTTCCAGTGATATGAATGCCTTGTATAATATTTGCCATTTGAAAGAAAATAAAAAATAAATTCTATTTCAGTAATTTTAATTTAAAAATATTACAATATAATTCAAAACAGCAAAATTTTAATAAAAATATAAAAATGTAGAATTTTATAAATTCTTACAAAATTAGATATCAAAGAATTCCGACTTCTTAATTAAAGAAAAAACAATTTCAAGATGTTTCAAGTTTCAAGACCGAATTTAAAACTTTTACATCTCCCTTACTGAAAAAAAAATCCATTCAAACAGAATTTTTACTTCAAAACAAATATAAAAATATCTTTCTTTAAATTAAAAATGTTTTTAGAGAAGAAGGAAACACGAATCATATTTGAATAGTTTTTTAATTAAACTCAAAAAGCAAAGACTGGTGAAATGTATTATAATATAAAAATACGAAGTGATAAATAACAGTGTGGAATCAATGAGAAATCTTATTATTATGTTTTAAGAATCAAAAATCATCCATATTTAAAATTTTCTCGATTATATTAATCCTCATTCAATTTCAAAATTTGATAAGGAAGACAAAAAACATTTCTGAGTATTAAAAAGTTATAAGTCATGTAAAGAAGAAAAATGTGAAAATTATTTTCCGCTAAACAGACAAAAGAATTTGATTTCCTTTATACATGTAAAGAAAAAAAAAACCTCATTTAACCTCACTTAGTTCCATTTTGATGATTAAATCACTTATAAGCCAAATTTAAATTCTTTACAAAAGTTTATTCTCCAATTTTGATTTCTTAAATAACACATTGTAATTCTTTTTCGGAATGTAATTCCTTCATCCATTTAAAATTACGGAAAGAAAATTTTCAATATAAAATATGAAAATTAGTGTTAAACAAAGCGAACTTGAAGGAAAGTAAGAGTAATGAAAAATACAAGACATTTTGGCTTGTATATGTTAGAGATGTTCTTACTTTTATTTAAAGTTCAGAATCTAAATATAAAATCTATTTTTCTTTGTCAGCTTTACTATTTTGAACAAACTTTATACTTGAATTTATGCATGAAATATTTAGTTCTAAATCTTATATACAAAGACCAGCTTCTGCATTTCTTCTAGCATATTACATAGAAATTTTCAAAAGTGTTACAAATTATTTCAATAGCTTTATCAGAAACTATATATATATTTCAAGTGATGTTGTTATTTTTCAGAAGGATTATAAATACCGGCAATTATTTAGTAAGAAAATGCGTTTAAAAGACCTACTTTTTTAAATAATTATATAGTTTTGTTTACGGTGCGAATTGGTTCAATTCAATTGTCACTCATCTGTTATATTTTTCATTAGGGAGTTTATTACGTATTTATTTATTAGAATGTACAGCTTACAGTGAATCTTGGAACATTCAAACATCTATACCTAAAATGTGATTCAAAACTAAGAGCTGTTGAAATGAAAGTTAGAACGCTAACGTTTCGTCTATCGCTTGCAATTATTGTTATTATTACCCGTTCAACAAACTTTTCAAAAATGTTTATCGATAAATTGTCATTTCAATACTAGTTTGAAAGTATTTTTTCCAGTTTAACAGATTTTTCTAAAATGCACTCAACGAAGTTTAATTAACAGAAGTTTTGTAAATCGGCCACTTGTGTCCTTATTATCAGTATCAGATTACATATATTAACAAAGAAGAAAAGAGCTGCAAATGATTTTATGAAGCGCAATATTTTATGTTGGATACTTAAAATTGGGCATAGTGTCAAGGTTCTAAGATAGAATAGTTTACATCTACCACTGTTAACTACTAAAAATTGTTTATGGTTAGTACAGTCTTATATTGTGAAAACTTTTTTATTGTTTTTTTTACTGATTGAATATTCATAGTTTATGTTTTTACTTTATCATTTTTTTCTTATTTTTATGGATGTTTACTGCCACCAACAAATAAATGGACACTCTGAAGAGCAGTTTTTTGAACAATTGTTTTTGAAATCTCACACGAATGAGTTTCACCTAATCTATTTATATAAAACTGTTGTGTTTTTATGCTTCAAAGAATCTCATTTTCTATTGCTGTTATATTAGGAAAATTCCTCATGTTCTCTGCTTCCTATTTATAAGGAGTTTCCTCCTGGAGTTAAGTCAATTATCAGTAGGTGCTTTACATCGAATAATAAACCGAAGTTGTGTCCTTCTTCCATCTAGCTATGAAGGCTAATATCCCCTGGAACAGTAGTCTAGCTTGATAATTAACCTGTGAAAATAAATAAGTTCCAAAAACAGATGTATTAGAATTCAAGTTAACAAATTTAGTCACTTTGAGTCGAAAATTTCTAGTTTATAATACGTTTTAACATTAAGATAGTTACTTTTATTTTTTGATAGTTAAGTGGTTTGCTTTAAAATCATGAGTTAGTTTACATGTTTCTTGTTTGAAAATTGTTGCGTTATGTTATGCGATTAACAGAATATATTTATTGACTTTACTTTAATGAAAGAGACATTTGGGTTAGAATTAATAAATTAAGTGTCTTTAGCACTTGAAAATATGAATATTTGTGAATTAAAAAATGCCCATTAATTAGTTAATTACAATTAATTTGTTAATATATTTATCTATTACATTAAATGTAATTGTTGGATAGAATAAACTGAGTTAAAAAAAACACCGTTTATATTTTTATCCTTTATATTAGTTGGAACAAATATGTTGTAAAAAGCGGCAATTTCAATGTTCCAGAATAATTTTAATTAATAATGTTATTAAGAGGTACATATACAATTTATAAATCTTAAAAATTAAAAAAATTATAAAATTAATAATGTATACAGAATTATAAAATTAAATATACATGTGTTTGCTTCTTTATGTGTATACACACAGATATATCGCAGATATTTATTGATAATTACTGTATCATATGTCGAACATTAGATTAATGAGTTCTTTCTTTATGACTTCAATAACAAAATTCTGTTGTTCCATTTTCTAAACGTCTGCTATTACTATCGTAAATTTTATCTATTTTAAACTTTATTACCAGTCTCCGTAAAATCTTGATGACTTCTTGAAACATAGAAGTACTGAAGTTTTAATTTTTTACTATAGAACCAGTAATCTATTTTTAACGATCAAAGAACATGTTACAATTTGAAATTTATACAGCCGTTCTCTGTTCATTGACATTATATCATATAAAACTACATAAGCTTGACATTTTGTGCTTTGACAAATGATACCAAGACTTGTATAGAAAAAGACATTTTTTCACACATTGTATAAAATAGAAGCGACTAATAAATGCATTAGATAAATATTGTAAAATGATGTTCCTAATAAATCTGCTTTAACTGATTTTTATATATTATTTATCCCTAACTAAAATAGTAATCAATTTATTGATAAAAACACCGAGCAAATTTATTATTGCTGTTATTATGAAATTTAATTATATTTGAGTTAAAAGTTATGCATAAATTTGAAACATAACTTGCTTAATTTGATTTATATTGGTCAGAATCTATCATATTGTAATATATTGTAAAGAAAATGTATTTATTAAATAGCATGCATCGCATGAAAAGTTTTTTCAATTAATGTGTATGTTAATTATTTCAAATTAAAAAAGCTATAAAAATGGTCCATGAGAAAGTGATCTTTAGCTTCTTTTAAGTAATAAACAAAATGCCCTCTGAAAGTGTTTTAATTAAATTTTGTAATATTTACTTGCAACAAAGGAAATCAAACGATTTATTACATAAAAAAAATCAAATTTCAATATAGAAAATTTAAGGGAAACATCTTAATATAAGAAAGTTTAAATTAAAAAAAAGATTTTTATACACTGAAATAAAAATATCCGTAATTTTTTATACAATTTAAATATAAATTAGTTTACTATGTTTTAAAAGAACTACACTAGGTCTATTTTGGGTTGAATGGTTTAAATTTTTCAGCTGCAAAATATACTTCTATCCAATGCTCTTCACTGCCCGCATAACGCCCAACTGTCTCCACAACACATCTTCAGCTGTCCAGCAATGCTGGACAAGCTTCTTAACACCAGCATAGAGTATCCTGTGGAGCTTTTTACAGATAAAGCTGTAGGGATCACAACGGTTGTCTTCGACAGTTTCGGGGACATTTAGGGTTTTTGCATGTACTCCATGGACACAACATTATCACATTATGTATATTTAAGTAAAATTAATATTAAAAAAACATAGGTATCATTAAAAAATCCCAGTGTTAAATATCTTTTAATTTACTGGTAAACAAATAAGAATTAGAGGATATTTATAACTCATTTATTTTTAAACAATATTCTATTTTTATTTAATTGTCATAGACAATGCTACGTTAACTTTAATTATAATTACATTGTTTTTCTTACCCTGTTTTATGCTTTTCCATCAAACTTACAAACAACATTCAAATTCAAAGGAAGTTGAACAGGAAAATAATTGTCTAAAAGTAATCATTCTAATGTCTATCACTCAATGTGAAGCAAAATATTTCTGGAAGAGATTATAATACCTTGATTCTTAAATTACTCTTAGACATTTAAATGCTACATTTTCAAGAATTGTTAATCTTATATTACTTTATACCCATTAAGAGGAATTTATATATAATTTTAATATTACTCTGCAACATTAAATATTATATTCAAAGTGTGAGAGTATAAGTCCGGTTCCATTTATTAACTAATTTGCTATCTTAATTATATTTAAGCATTTCTAATGAAGCAAAATCTCATCAAAATATTACAATTTGGAATTCTTTATTATTTTTTATTCTTTATCAATTTTATTGAAAATGAGCTAAAATTATAAATTTTTACCTTTCGGATTCGCAGAAAAATCTTATTCTATTTCATGAAAAAATAATTATTATTTTTCATAAACATGTAATTTGAGCTTATAAAATATTTGACAAAGCATACAAATTAAACTTAATTGTGTAAATAAGTCATTTCGTCTTAAAATTTCCTCTGCAAAGAATATAATCAATTATATTTATTTTATTCCGAATTAGAATTGATGTTGTTCATAAAGTTTTTCTCAAAAAAGAAGAATGGAGAATTTTCTGGAAACAAATATAAGATAATTTTTTAGCATAATAGTTCTCCAGACATCATTTTCTGCTTAAATTGCTGAGCTTAAATATAAATCTCTACTCACCCCTTTATTTTAAAACTTTATATATATATATATCCATTTTTTTTCCTATCTCAAATTTACTGGAAGGGAAAGTATTTTATGGTAACCATAAATAAAAGCCCACGGAAAGAAAACTACGTAAGAAGAAAAATGGAATTCGACAAAGCCTTCTAATACAAGAGTTTTCCATGCTTGGGAAAATATGTGCAGAGTGCCTCGAAACAAATGCTATTAATGCGCCCTTCTTATTTCTTTTTACAGATGTCACCAAACATAGATTTCGTCTTTCCGAAAATGTTTGGTAGCCATATTTAAAGATAAGTAAAACCAAAGTGAATCCAACTGGTGTTTGCAAAAAAAAAAAAAAAAAAAAAAACAGATAAGGCTTTTTATTTTATATATATATATAGAAAACAATAGAATTTCCGTCTTCGAAATTATTTTCTTTTGAAAACTAATTATAAATATTTAAATGGAGCTTTTTTTTCTCTGAAGCAATTCAAACCATATCAAAATATTGAATTTATTTATCTTCAGAAGACTTTTTTTATTAAATTTTATATCCTTAGTTTTTTTTTAATAATTTAATCATTTTAATCATCGGATTGTTTGGTTATAATTTTTACGTGTCCTTGAAAATTAATGATTATTTAAAGTCAAACAATGAAAAAAAGTTTGGAGACTCAGTATTTTTGCAAATGCAATGGTTTCACAATAAATGTAAGGAAATTTGTCATTAAAATATTCCGTAGATATTAAATGCCAACATTTTTACGGAAACCAAGTTTCACTAAAGCTAACATTTCGTCAAAAATGTTGATATTAATACAAATTAGTGTCATCAGAGATACAAGAGTCACGTTTTCTTTAATACTCTTTAAATTAAAATCCAAGATAACCATTCGTTTTGAGATAATCATTCTGAAATGAAAGTAAAGTAAGGTTGCAATTTCTAGAATTGTATCAATCCTTATGAAATAAAACAGTTAATAAAATTTATGTAATCAGTAAAAATAAAAGAGAAAGTGAGAGCAATGATAAATTTAAGAAAAGACATTAAATATATATTTTAAGTTGGTACATTGTGTGAACTTTATAAGCATTCTGTATTGAATAACGAAAGGAATTTTTACCAATATGTGTGTGCGTGTTTATTGCAATGAAGTCAAACTTCATTGAGTTACAAAATATTCAAAATTACACAAGTTGGTTTTTCATTACTAAGCAAAATATCTGATGATATTAAATTAATAAAGCACATAAATATTGTTTTTTTACTCAGAAAATAGCAAAAGAGAACTATCTTTTTAACTGAATTCTTCGGTGGCCAAAAATATGACAGAAGTAATCTAAAGCTTTTTCTGCAACAGAAATATGTTACAGTTTCCAGAAATTTTTGAGAAGTTTATTCTCTCTTGCGAAACGTGAATATATCGCACAGAAATGTGGAGGATATTAAAAATGTCATACAATATCTTTGAATTGTAAGGCTGTCTATTGTGTGCGATGTTATAGAATTTGTAACGTTCAACCACTGTAAAGTGACAAGATTCGTCTTTGAAATTTGAAATTTCTCTTTGAAACTGAATCTCAGAGTTAATATTGAAAACCGATGTTATGTGTTTGTTTTTAGCATATCTATTTTAGGATTGCTTTCTGGTTTCTACCTTTTTTTTACTTGTTAGTAGGGACCAACCTATGAAAAAAACTTTTCCCAAGTCTATATGCGGCAAATATCTGAATGCTTTCGTTGCTTCATTATCTGATACTTTGCATCGAATGAGACTAGAAAAATGAGAGAATATCATAAAAAATCAACCTTTTATGAAATGCTTGGTTGAAAGGATTTTCCAGATATGCTCCATAATATTAATGAATTTCGTTGGTCAACGGAAAGTGTGGTAATTTAGATTTTCATTGGAGGATATCTATTCATTTGATCTCCTAGTCAAAATATTGATCCTTTAAAAATTTAGAAGTAGAATTCGACGTGTGAAGAGATGCATTGCTCTGTAGGATTTTCCTAAATCCCTTAAAATGAATAAGCATAAGTGATCAGATACGATGTTTACATACCTGTCAACATCGTATCTGTATACACGTATACCTAATAGTGCAAAGTTTAATTTCTACACATATAATGTTATACATTTCAAGTCAGTGCACACGTTTAATCTCATGGGCTACATGAACTTGAAGTCCTTTGTTGACTAATAATGTCCTTACGTTAATAAAGTTATCTGTATGTCTTCATGCCTCTATCCATTAGGTTTGACGAATCTTGTTTCCAATCATATTAATGATTGGAAACAAGATTCGTCAAACAAAGCAATATATTTTTAGACATCAACAATTCCTTGGTGGAACTGACTGAGGCATATATAAAATTATATGCAATTCAGGGAAAAATAATGACGCATTGGTCTTTGGTTCCTTAAGACTATCATGGATATCGCAATCAAAGCAGTTCCTAAGCTGGTGCTTGTTGATGCCTCAGCAGTAAATCCCCAGGCTTTTGGAGAAAGTAATCCTATCACGTTTAAGAATTCTTATCTGTCATTGTTGGTCACGTTTTTTCAATTCTCTTACAATCATGTCAGTATCATCGATTTAAGGCCTTATTAGATTGAAGAGATTTCCAACGCATTCTAAAATTAACCGTAGGAAAACCCAAACTTCACATCGCTACATTTTCAATCTATTATACTCTGACTATAATATCATGCTTAAAGTCTCTAAATCTTGATAACCTGACTTTGAAATAGCAATAAATGAAGTAACAGCTTTGCTAAACTATAATTGCTTTGGTCAGTGGACAAAAATAACCTAGATATATACAGACAAAAACCATAATTATATATTCACATAGTATTAAATTTGTGATAGAATAAATCACCATTAATGTCATGTTGCTTAATAATATTAAATACAAGTATAAAATTTTAACAAGCAATTCCTTAAATAGTCAAAGGTGATTGACTAACCAATGAGGTTCCAAGAAAACTAAATAAGAAAACCAAAAATTATCATTCCTCATTACTCCTTGACTTTGGTGTTCTTCAAGATACAAATGATTAACTGCTACCCGAATTTTATTAAATTTTTCAGCAAAAACCAAAAACATGTATGAGAGTAATGCTTCATGTTCATCACTATTAAAATAATAAGCAAAAATTATGACAACACATTACAAAAGTGTTTTTAAAACAAAAAAATATTTTATAAACTATTGTTGATAGGAAATTAAATATAAGAATATTCAGAGAGTTTTGTCATTTTCTCTGTTTTATTTTATTTGTTTGATTATTCTTAGTATTAAAATACGTAACAATTTAGACCCCATGACAACCTTCATGGGGTCTAGACCAACTGCGCCCATATCTGTTTTCTTGACCGAGGGCCCCTAGCATGCGAAACATATCTCGCAAACAGGTGGTCATACTAACGTGAAACCCCAAATGTTTAGTTCCAACGCATGTTCAGTACTCAGTTTTATTAACTCACTGAAGTGATGAAAAGCTGAGTTGATTTTGCCTAGGCTGAGGATTAAAAGTGCATTCATTTGAAAATGAAAAAAAAAAAAAAAAAACATACTCCTCTTTAGCGTATAAAGAAACATTTCTGTTGAAAGATTAATAAAATCAGACATACTTCAATTATATGTGGAATATTTTGATTTAAAAATTAAACATAAATGCTGAAAAAAGGAAGAAAAAAAAAGATCAAAAAGAAATAAAATAGTAAAAAAAGAAAAAAATCATAGAAATTATTTGTTGAGTCAAAAAGATACGTTTTATTTCCTGAATATGAAAAAATTGAGCTTTCTTCTATATTTTTAGAAAAGTTATAATAAAAATTGAGTTTTAGAGCCAAAATATTTTTCTTCATATTCATATATTGGAAATAAAGCAAATTATTCAAATTATTATTTGTCATTTCTAGAAAAATCTATAATACGAATAAATTATGATAAACAGATTTGGGTAAAATTTCTTTATACACTCTAAAATGGTTTTCATACTTTGCAAAATTTTAATTATTTTATTTAGTAAATTCTATACAATTATTCAAATGGTAGTGTAATTTTTTAAAAATATAGATATTAAGGCTATTTTTATTAAATTAAAAAATTCTTTGTTAAAGAAATAATAATTGCATAAATAATCTTAAAGGAAATTTGCTTGAGTAAAACAGAAATTCCATCCGTTTTGATCTTCAGTTAAGAATAAGAAAATAAAATGGGTTAAAGTTTAAGATTTATTCAGTATATAGTACGGATTCATAAAATTAAGAAAACGAGATCTACTTATAGTCTTAAAATACAACTTTTCAAAACAGTAAGAACATTTTAATCAATAAAATGTTTTGAAATCTTGGATTGCAGATTATCACAATCCAGGTCATCTGGCACATTCTATTTGTGGCTGTTTACTTACGTTTTACTAGCACAAATCTTCACAGAACAGTTTAAGAATCATGCAGGTATTTTAGTGCACATTTAGAGTATCAACTTATAAAAGTTTTTAAGCCTCTAACTGGAATAATTTAAATGGTACCAAATAGAAAATTATAGGAATCCGTCTCATTAACTTGCCCATTTTTGCTAAAAATATAAATATAATAAAATTTACTATAAAATACAGCATTAATGTGAAACATAATCAAAAAAATTAAATCTCATATTAAATATTTTGGAAAATTAAGTGATAATGGAACATGGTTTAGTAGAATCGCAACATCATATTAAATATTTTATTCTTGGGAAACTTTAAGATTTCATGATTAGTTATACTTTTAGGATATTACTTGAATCAAGATCTTTAAGACTAAGAGAGCAATTCCAATCAAATTTTTAAAAACTGACTTTAAAAAATACGATCTTATTACTTTTCTTCAATGATTTAATTTCCAAGCACTACCATAAATAAGAAATAATGCTGACAACTGTCTGATTACCTCCCGCTGTTTAATTCAGTAGTATGTTTTCTCTTCAAACTTTCACGTTTATAGTGATTCGGAATCGAATTTTCTTGACAAATCTGTTTGAATAAGCTCTTGTTTATAATGAAAGGGAAAACGACAAACTATACTCGGCTGTTTGAAAGAGAGAATTCAGATTTAAAATCATTGACTTAGTAAAGTAAATATCACGTGCGCTTCTAATGAAAATTTAAACATTCAGTTTTCAATTATTCACCATTGATAGGTTTGACGCCATTAAAGTTTAAGTCATTACATTATGTGTATAAAAACATATGTGTCAAAATGCATTGGATTTCAAAAAAAAAAAAGTTTCAATAAGACAAATTTCATTAATGTGTTATGTTGTTATTTTTTTGTTACGAGTGTTCGCTATTTCTCTAAGAGCTAATATTGTTTTATTATTTATGTTATGATAAAATTTATATACTGTGTTATGTTAAGGATAAAATTGACTTATAAGTTATAAAATAAATTGCATTTATAAAGTATGTTGTACATATTTTTGCATAAAATTATAAACGTCAGTACGAAGCAAGTTTACTTTTATTTAAAATGCATAAATGCATAAAATATATTTTGCATTTTCCTTACAGAAAACACACAATCAAAAATAATTTATTGAAGCTTCAAGACATTTTAATATAAAAATTTCGTACATAAAAATGATTTAATAACAAAATGTGCCATTTTAACTAATTATAATTTACTTAAAACATAAATCGATAGTTAATTTAATGCTTAAGATTAAGAAATATAAAAAAAATACAAAAATTGACATGTGAATTTTCTTAATTAAATTTAAGGCGTAATTTAAGATTTCATAAGCTTTAATTTAAAATGAAAGCCTATGTAGAATATATTAAGCTATGATATAAATGCCACAATATTCTTTAATGTAAATTACTTTCTCTTATTCTCAGAATTGAGATAATTATGAATTTAAATAATATGTCACTTAGTTTCCCCATTAATTTTTGCTTTCACGTTCTCAGCAAATAAAAAAAAAAAGATTTTAGCTAATAATTCTTGCAAATACATTTTGAGAAAAATATTATTTAAGAAATTCTAATCTATTTTAATCCTCGGGATACATTAACTTTTCAGTATTTTTATCTCCTTGTAAATAAAGTTTTTAAATTATTATAGGACGTGAACTCTTGAAATTTAAGAATCAATATTATTTTGCATAGCAAAAATTATGCAGATGAAACAGCCGAATTCTGTTAAAGCATTTTAAAATCATAAATTTAAGTCTAACAGATTCATTTGCATCATTAATATCTAGTTGTACCTCTTTTAAATATATTTTAAAGTAAAGGGCTATATATATATATATATATATATATATATATATATATATATATATATATATATATATATATATATATATATATACGTGTAATTCTTCCTTATTTACCAAAAATATATTAATGTAAGTATATAATTTCATTGACACATACAATTCAAATATTAATTTGCAATTATTTATAAAATATGCAAAATAGCGAATAGTATTCTATGCAAGCATTTAAGGAAGACTTATAATAAAATATTAATGATAATGTTTGATACTTATATACTTTTTGTTGTATTTATGAAAGAAACTATTATGGGGCTTATGTGGTGTGGATGTTATTATTAGCATTATTTCCTTAGGAAGTCTGGTAAATAAAGGTAACATCTTTGTAATTAGCGCATTGGAGGAAAAAGTCCACTGCAAAACAATGAGATACAGAAATATCCATATGCAGTCAATTTTGATTCTTATACATATAGTTGCATCTTCTCAAATATATTCAGAATTTATGTTATTAGCGTAAGATTTGCATACAAATAAAATGTTTAAAAGTTGTTAAAATGTTCAGGTTTTTGTTTTCTTATTGATTCTTTAAGAATATCACTTACCTGTTTTTATCCCTCAATGTGTAGCTTTCCTTTTCTTTTTATGAAATATTTTTTAAAAATGCAAATTTTTTCGTTTTTAATTTTTTTTTACATATTTTTATGAATATTATACTTTTATGTCGTATTGACCTATTTCCTTCTTAAATGTTTAAATCTTTTCGATATCTCTAGGGCATATTATAAAGAAAATTAAACTCTGCAAATATAGAATTTGAGCAAATAAGTGTGAAAATTCAGAAACATATCTGGAAAAATTTAAAGAAATATTTGTTAAAAATGTAATGAAAAATACATAAACGAGATGATAACCCCCTTTCCAAATGTGTGTATGTGAGAGAGAGAGGGGGGAGAGAGATTAATTTTACTTAATTTTGTATTTTAAAGGAAAAATTGAAGAAATTCAGCACAAAGTACTTGTGTGTTTAATCTGCATTAACAAAAATTTCTGGCTGTGACAAAGTATGAAATACATTTTATGATAATTATTTTCTTATGAGTACTAACAATATATAGCTTTGGCATAAGGATAAAATACAAAAAGGGATTACTGACAGATATAAAGTTCAAACTGATAGTTTCAAATTTAAGTATAAAAAGTTAGTGCTCCTGAAGAACATATTTAGTACAATATACATCTTTATTTAAATTTTATTTGAAGCTCTTTTAAATATTTGGGATTGCCCTAAAAGCGTTGTCAGAGCAAGTAATTTCCTTTCAAGATTTTCAGTTTCATTTCGTATACCTAATAACATTCCAAGGCCACTTCCCGTCAAGCAAACACAAGTAACTTTTGAATTTAGAATCTCTGCAAATACAGATTCAGAATATTAAAATTTTAATAATAATAGAAGATATAACTTTTGAGAATTATTCGCGCATTGAAAATATTTAATTTACCTGTTGATAAAATTCAACAGAATCTACGAATTAGTAATATTTTTTTGGTCATTAAAATTGTCTTCCTTTTAATATTCTAGATAATTATCTGAAGGAAATATTTATTTTTATTGAAATTTGAACAAAGTAAATTTGATGGAATTCCTTCTTTGTAAAGGAAAATTTTCAAACAATCTTTAAAAATTCAAAGGAGAAATCTTTAAAAACTTGCAGTTCTTTTTTTTTTAAATGTAAAAACTCTTAAAGTTTGTTCATTTAAATTTTATTAATATAAATCTTACAGGTTATTTTTAATATAACGTTCAATGTAAACTAAATCATACATGATTTGATATTAGTATTTTGATATTTATTAAGTGAATAATTTAATAAGTTTTATGTCAGCAACAATGCATGCATTCTACTTTCAGAACAGCTATGTTTGCAATTGCTTGGAATCCACTTTATTTCTAAGATTTATTGAACCTAATCTAAAATACCAAAAGTAAGCATTTAATAAAACACTTATTAAGAAAAGCATTTATGAAAATCAAAAGCATTTCTTCAACTTTTATATAAAAAAAAGTGTATTCTTAAAAACTGTTTTCAATGTATTAATAAAATTTTCAAAGATACCTTTTAACCACTAGAGTTGAAAATAATTTTCTGCTAATATTTTTATATTTCATATCAATGTGTTTGAGAATTAAAACTTTCCTTTCTTTTATTCTGAGTAAGATTGAACATTATTGATACTCAAAACAATATATGAGTTCATTTTTCTATCATGTGCAGGTTAATTAGCTTTACAGCAAAACAAACATCTACATGAAAAATTCGAATATATTCTTTTCTGCTTTAAAAAATTAAGAAAAAATGGTTTTCAAAAACTCGTTCATTTGTTTGTTAATATAATCAAAAGTAACATCTTGAACATGAACCACAAAAGTAAATTTCCCTTGCTGTATACACAATTATTTTTCATTTTCGAATAACGAAAAGTATTTAATCGATTGTTCTAAGACTGAATATAGTCTGAGAACAAACTATATTAACTCTCAAAGTGACATATGAGGTAATATTTCTGTCACCGGGCAATTCCTTTTCAATCTCTTTTAGCGACACAAACGGGACACCCAGCCGAATCACCGAGCCACAAAATTGAAAAGAAAGAAAATATTCCCTTATTCTCGTGGTGTTCATAAATAAAATGTTACTAGCCGAAAATGGGATAAAAAAAAGAGAGAGAAAATGTGAAAAAATAGAGAAACTCGGAGATTTTTCAAAGCTGAAGAGATATCCACAAACAGCCCCGAGACAAATACAGCTGAAGTACCTTTTCTAACTCCTATTACAGACGTAATGGCGCAAGTACTTGGGCTCTCCAGTGTCATTTGGGGAGGGGGCTGAAATCAAAGATAAGCCAACTCGGTTCCATGACACATCTTGGTGTTGCCAGATGAGGGGAAAAGAAAGAAGTTTTTATAGTTGTTATACCATGTTTTTATCACTGTTTCGTTTTTACCAACTACTTTCTTGTCAGCAATTGTGCTGAGAACACTGTGGCATAGTTTTATTTACGGAAGAGTAGTTGCAGCAATATGAAATGTCTTTTTTTTTTAAATGTATTTGTTTCTGTGTCGGTATAAAGTCTGTGTTACAAAGAGCTATATACATTGTTGTATATATAATGATGAAGAATTGCTCTAACTGTTTATATTTCTATTTCATTACAAGATATATATTCTTTGAAAATATAATATATGAAATTTATGTTAAGTATAAAATGAAAAAATACTAAATTGTAGTTTACTCAAAATTTTTGTAATAAATATTTTTTATCTAGAAACATAATCAGAATAATAAACTCATAAATGCAACTTATTGAATGTACTACTGTGACTAGATTTGAAAATATTCACTTTATAAAGGCTTGGTAATTCTTGGTTCGAAAATATTTGTCAATAATTTTTTATATATGCCTTTCTTTTTCCCCAAACATTTTGAAAAACCATTGATTTTTTTTCAATTTTTTTAACGTAAAGAAAAAATTATGATTTGAATTTGAAATATTCACGTAATTTATATTAATGATTATTTTTCTTTTAAAAATAAAAGTACTTATTTCATTCTGTAATTACATGCCATAATATATATAAATTCGATAAATATCGCTTACGTCTGATGAACAATCTTTTCCAGCATAGCATTCTTAAATTAATAGTTTCTTGTGTCTTATCTTCACATGTCATTCTGATATCTAATAGATATATTAATAATATTAATATATCCTTTTCTACACTATACATTCATTTTATTTATTAAAATTGAAACATACAGACTTTTTTAAACAGATACTTAAAATCATATTTATAGATTGATTGATAAATATCGCTTTCTTTTTCAAATTTATACATATTTGTTGTACTTACTAGATATGCATTTAAACATTTTTTACATATTATACTCTATAAATGATTAGAAATATATTTTCTGACAATTTATTCATTAAAAATTTCTAAATATATTATTATTTTATAAACATTGATTTATATTACAAATCTTTTAAAACCCATTAAAATGTTTTGAAAAGTTTGCAAAATTTTGAAAATTTAGTATTCCGATTTTAATTTTTATGGATTAATGTTAAATTAATTGTAACTTCAGATAATTATATTTGAAATTAAACCAAAATTTCCATATCTGTAAAAATGATTGCTACAAACAGAAAATATATTTAGACAAGGAAATGGAATTATTTGCTTAGGTCAAAACATTACTGTTTTATCTCCTCTTTTAATTGCAGCCTTATTTATTTAGTGCTTAATTAGTTGATGGACTCTCTAAGCTTCTGGAGATTAATTTCAACACGAAATACTTAAAGCAAATGAAATATTGCTGGATTCAGCAGTTAAAGAAGCTTACTGTTATTGTCTTTAAGCATATTTCTATTTGGTAATTAGATTTAATCTTTTAAATTATGTTTGCAATAGCAAGAAAAGTTTAACAAACACGTACAAGCAGTGAATTTAAAAGGACTTTTTTTAACTTAGTTTTTATGTTAAAATTGCACTTGATCTTTTATACATTTTTAGTTTCACATTTTCTTCATACTCATATAATTCCTTTAATTTTAACGTTGTTTGAAATCATTCACCCTCTCAAGTTTTGCTAGTTGAGTAAAGGATATTAAAAACAGCAATAGCACGAAAGTTATTTCAATTAATTGCGAGCAATTAAAAATTCGAATTTGGTATAAATTACATTTCCAAATTTATAATAATGAATAGTAAATAAAATAACCATATTTAATAGAAGTAAAGTAATTAAAACAAAAAGTAATTGCATTTTTGCATTCATACATTAAAAAAGTAATAAGGTTATTAAAAAAGTAATAACATTATTACTTTGTTTAATATAAAAATCCACTGAAAATTATTTTTGTACCTCATCAACATAGAAAATTATGATTTAAATGGGGTTTGCGTTTAGGTTTTTTTAAGGTGATCTTAATTTTTTTTCTCTTTGTGCATTATCACAGTCACATTCATTTTAAATACACTTGAAAACCAGAAAAATGCGTTCACAGAAGTGATAAAAAATACTGAGTTTTGCTATAACATTAGAAACAATAGCAAAGAAGTTCAACAATAATTACGATTTATTATTTTTTATACCCTAAATAAGACAAATTTATAAAATTCGGAAGCATTTATAAAAACTGATTAAAACAATTTATAAATAGTATATAAAAAAAGTTCAAAACCTACAGAATAGTTCAACAGAGAAAAATAGACGTCATTCATTGTTAGAAGTCAATTCCTAATAATCATTGGATTTAATAGAATAACAATTATAGTCCCAATTGATGGTTATTTTATCAATTTGTTTAATTTCGGTTGTTTTGGTCAAAACGACGCTACTTTATCTTTCTGCGGATTCTCGTTTCTTCTGAGAATTATTAAAATATATATTGAGAATACTGAGAATTATTAAATATCTCCTGAAACTTATTAAAATATATTTCACCGTCCACGGTGGTCTGGTTGGTTATAGCGGCATTCCCATTATCGGAAGATAGTGAATTTAAATCTTGGGTTAACAAAAAATCCATAATGCTCCCTAAAGGTGGTTGAGTCACTTTAAAAAAAAATCGTGCTTGCAATGTCTTCCAAGAGAAATGATACCTATGAGGTGGCAAGTCAGATATTAGGGAGTCTTCTTGATTTCTGTTTCTAAATTACGAAGACTCTTACCCGGCTGATTCCAGTAATTGGTAGAGCTCTATTCTTGATTAAATATATGAAAGTAGGCTGGTGTAACAAATATTTTGATTATAATTTTATACTTAACCTCTTTATTATTCCAACAAAAATGTCTTCATCCATTATTATCTATCTATATATCATGTACATATATTAACATACGTATATGCATTATATATGTATATAGTTTCTCTACAATAAATTTACATTTCTTAAGCACTTATATCCTATGAAAAATTAAAATTAATTTATTATTTTAATTTTTAATGCATTACCCAAACAAAAAATAATTTTAATTAATTGTTTTAAACATTTAACAGTTACTACATTTTAAGTATATAAATTTTTTTAAATAATGATTTTTCTTATTTCAAAATATGAATATAAGCACTTTAATATTAATATAAATCGTGCAGTTAAGCTATTGATTACTCAGAATAATATAAATTAAAGGGCGCATCAATATTTAATTGAGACAAGATACGTATAAGATACAAAGTTAATTTTTTTAGCAACTTTCTAAATTTTTTTACCATCAACTAAGTATTTTTAATTGCCATTAATTTTCGTAATTTGCTTGCTCTTTTTTAGGTCATACTAAAACGGAACGCTCCATCCATGATAAACATTAATTAAACTTTCTCAAGAATTACTGAATGTTATCCGATTATTTAACTTCTTGTTATGTTTCTCTAGCTTCATTTACTTGAGATTTTAGAAAAGTAATGTTATTCCATTATTAAATTTTAAATTTTACTACGTTTTATTTACTGAAGATTTTGGAAATTAGCGTTATCTATTGTACTCTTTAGAAGTTGAAAAAATACTAAATACTACCAATAAAATAATCTCAATTATTTTGTATTTATATTTTCAATTTTTGTTACAGAGAGTTTTCTTTAATAAATATTCTTAAAGTAAAAAAAATACCCATACTGGTATTTTGCGTTTAACAATTTTACTAATGAGTGTTCAGATGTGCGTAGAATTGACAAGTAGTATTTTAAATGTATAATATAATAGCGCTACAAACTTGATTTCTTATTAATAAAATGTGATCGACAAACACGTATTGCCAACATTCTGCAGCCGAGCTGGAAGCCGAATGGTTAGCGCTCTTGCCTTCGGTTCAACAGTTCGTGGGTTCGAATCCCACATTGGGCATGGATGTTTGTAGTGGTTCGGAATCCACTTTAAGCCGTAGGTCCCGGTCTAATTAGCCCTCGTGTGCAAAAAATGACCGTTGAGCGACAAACAAACAAACCAACATTCTGCAATACAATGTGTTCTCTCATAGTTCTGTATAATTTCTTTTTTCATCTCAAGTAAAACTGAACATCCTTAACTGAAGAAATAAAACTGTGATGTACCAGATTTAACTTTAGTAAAAGTTAAATAAGTTGTCTTTTAAATGCATAAAATATATAAGATATTGCTTTTGTTTATGAAGCACTTTTTAGCTTGATTGTTGAAAGCATTACAAAATGAAACATACATATATTAAAAAAACAAATACATAAAGTGAAAGTCAGCAAATTAGATTGAATTTATATATGAAAATAGTACGAGAGTTGCCAAAAGTAATTTTGAAATTAGAGTAAAGAAGTGTTGCCAGGAGGAATAATTATATTTAAAATTTAAAGTGGTTTAGAAAAAAAATCCATGCGAATTGAAAAAAATCCATACCTCAACCATGCGATCTTTAATTTTAATACATAAAATATTACGCATCAGTATCCTCTACAAGATTCAATTTGGTTCCAGACATCTGTAGTGTTCTAAAATGTCCTAATCAGCCCACTTTCTTTTTTAAAGAATTCAAATTTTTTGTCTTTTTGTTTTTCAATGTTAGATATGTAAAACACTGTATTACAATTCAAATGTTAGATATTGTAATACAGTGTTTCACGCAATTTCTACATCTTTAATATATTTTAATTAATGAAAAAATCATATAAACATTTTGATAATTTTATTTAACATTGAAAATGAATATAAATTTAACGAAAAAAAATTGAGAATCCCAATTAAACTGAAAAATAGCAGCATTATTTTAAAAGAATTTAAGGAGATTTTTTTTAATACATACATTTATAATAATAACACCAAAATATTAAAATGAAATATTTTTTACGTTGGAGCAAAAATACTACCAATCAAATAATTTAGCTTTGAATATAGTAAAATATAAAGTACTCAACGAAATATGTAAAAATTATCGACAAAATATGAAATTAGTTTACTCTGAAGAGATTTCTTATGTTGTTGTTCTCGTGTGACAGCTAGGCTGGCAAATTGGGGTGCGCTGCTCCACTTTTCTAACTGAACCGTATTTGGTGTGGAGTCAAACTTCTTCAGCACAAATACATGCCATAGGGATCCGTTTATAGGGTAGGCAACCATTCATACACAAGGAAAGGACAAAGACAGGATAGAGGGAAAGTACATCCATGCTTGAAACAGGATTCGAACCCAGGACCACCCTATCCGTAGTTAGGCATGCTAACCACTAGACAAGTAGCGATTTCTTATAATTTTTTAAATGGAAATTTTCTTTGCCATTATATTCATATTTTTTTTCATTGTTAAATTATATAATTTTTATGTAAGTTTTTAATTTTATCAAATAGTTGTACCATTATGTTGTTTATATGGTAAACTATTATACAGATAATTCCAATTTATAAACATATATAATATATAGAATTCAAACACAGTACAATAGAAATTGAAATTTTTTATCTTCATGTTATACTAAGAACAAACACATTGTGTTGGAACAATATATATATATATATATATATATATATATATATATATATATATATATATATATATATATATATATATATATATATATATATATATATATATATATATATATATATATATATATTAAGAGAGAGAGCTCTTATATATGTGATATCAACTATATCGAATATTGCATATTGACTTATCTGATTTAATTATAATTATTATATCGAATAAATTACAAAGATAAAACTGTCACACACACAAGATAAAATTACCTGCCTTTATTATTGAGATCTTCCTTTAAATTGTGCAATTATGAATTTTAAATTATTGTTTATATAATATTTTATATTTATAAAATAAATTAATTTATATTTTGCACTAATATAGTCTTACACATTAACTGATTTAGATAGAGTATAATTACAGCCAAAAGAGATGTTTTCTAATTGACAAGATAATTTTGTTTTTAGTATTATTAAAAATGAATTTAAAAAATTAGAAAAGAAGCTAAATAAAATCCATTTCAACTTAGGAAAGAGTGTCTGTAATGGTTTAAAATTAACTTTGTATAAGTTTTATTTCTATCAGTAACGAATGAATTGTGGTGTCCCAGAAATAACCTTAGAATGTTCTGCCCACAAATTTTCCTCCTCAACAATGCAAATCATAGAAAATAAGGAGTTTTCTATTTCAAAAATATTTATAAAGGAAGGAAAGTAATAAGAAAACTTTCCACGTTTTCGAAAATATCAATAGTAACTTTAAAATCAATATTTTAAATATGTCCAATTTTATTGATAAAAGTTTATGTGTATCTAGCTATTTTAACACAACTTATCTATACATTAAAAATGTCTCACTAGTATATGAATTAGCAAAACGTGACATTGCTCAAAAACGAGCAGCTTTAAAAGAGGTTCTAAAAATAAAAAAAACTACTAGCATAAATAAATTAACGATAAGTGTATATTTATAAAAATTTGTGTCAGTTTCCTTTGGGGAAATTTTCACACAAAATAAGTTCACACAAATAACTGTTATCATAATAACAGTTTTGACAGTAAAAAACTTTAACAATGAGAGCATTAATTTGTAAATTATTTTCTAATTGCTCATTAAATTCAAGATTTATAAGCATAAATTGAGATTTTGGTTTAAAAAATAGTGATTACATCATTGTACAAACCATTTTCTGAACTAATTTATATTGTTCCATTTTATTGAGAAATGGTTCTAATTTTCAAATTATCAAAAGAATTTTCGTGCCATAATTTACAGTTTATTTTAATTGAAATATATGTTCCGAATACTTTAGCATTATACTCCCGTACGAGAATTGCCAAAACGGGAAAGAAAAAAAATTTATAAATTACGATTTTAGAAACTTCTAAAAAGCATACAAATATTTTATATTTACAATTTTTATAAACTAAATAATTATCACTTATTGATAAAACCTATTTAAATAGAAATGCTTATTTCTAGCGGAAACTGTTTATCAATTGCTTTGATGATTGTTTGTATATGTATAGTGTAAAAGTAACATTTTTCAAAGAAACAAAATTAAATTTTGCTGTATTTGCCTATTTTTTTGACTTGGTGATTTGTGACCATAGAGCTTCTTTTGATTATCACCAAATAATCTTTTGCACCAACTGACTTTAACTTTCTTTTGCATTTAGCTTGTTCACCATTGTTTATCGCTTTTTAGTCAAGTTTACATAAAAGCATTTGATTGGTATATATTACATTTAAAATAAATTTTGAGCCAATAAAATCAGCGTATCTACGTTATATTTTTTTCACTTCTCCGTAAGAAATATGCTATTTTTTTAGAATCATAATTAGGGTTATAATGGCAAAGTACCATGTAATAGTCTTCACAATTATTATTATTAATTGGATATTTTTCTGTTACTTTCTACTAACATTAATTTTTCAATATAGATTTAAAGAATTATTTTATATTTTATACATATTTCGGATAAATTAAGATCATAAAAAAGAATACTAAATGTGTCACAATTACAAGGGCGCATTGATAAATGAATGACACTCTTTTTTTATTTAGTATCCATAAGTTTGTAAGCTCAATTATACCAAGGTAATAAATGTGGGTAGTTCGAAAAATCCACTTTAATTTGCAAGTTTCATTTTAATTAACATTTAGGTGCAAAAATATCGTGTAAAAATAATATAACAAATGTTATTATATATAAATATTTTTTCGCTTATAAAACAAACTTCATGCTGATTACTTTATTCTATTTAAACTAACTTAATCAATTTTTTCTTGTAACAATCATTTGGAACTCAGTCGAATAAGCAAAACAGCAATTTGCAAGTAGTGTTTCTTTATAAAAGAAACTTGCTTCCGGCTATTAACACCTGTATTGTTGAAAAACATAGATGCATATTTATGAATAGTAAACCAAAAACAAAAGTTGATTGCGTCAGCTAGAGTAGAAAAAATGGCAGCGATAAAAGCCTTTTACGATTTGGCGATAATTAAAGCATGTTCTTCCAAGACTGCGAGATGAATAATTGATGCCTTGGCGAAAATAGGGGGACGAGTCATTTCCTAATGTCTTTTCTCCTCAAAACTGCTAAGTGATATTGATTCTTGCTTTTACTTTTTCTTTTCATTTCAGAAAAAAGAAAAGAATTCCTTGGAATTTGTTGGGTGGTGGAATACTGTTATTATGTTGCTTGTCGGCTTCATGGGTGTTCCTAATGCGTTTCCACATTAAGGACACCGAAGATTTTATTTTTTGAAATTTTATTTCGGCAAATGAAAAAAATCTTCGAGGTCATTTAGAAGCTTGGAAGGTAACTTATTTCTCCCCACACCCCTTTTACGAACTAATTCTGACTTTTTTGAAAAAAATTTCTTTCACATTCCAAATTTAGAAACTTTTTTTGCGGTGTAGAAAAGTTGTTATTTCTTACAGCGGAATATTTCTTATGAGGCAGAAAGTAAAAAAAAAGTAAATTGGTTTCGACATTTCATGGAAATATATCATCTTTCTTTGGCGACAAGTTGCGGATTGATTAATTTTACCACTGAATGGTATATAAAAATATTCTAGCTATATATGTGTCGCGTTCAGATATCAATTGTTCCGAGTTCTATTTATGTAATGTAATAAAATAATTTATCATATCAGTATGGGGAAAATATGTAATTTCGGTTTTTAATGCATAAAGATATTAAATAAAATAAGTATCATTATTTGCTTATAAACATGCCTGTCAATGGTTGAGTGATTTCTAACACCTAGACTGTTGGGCCCAGGTTCGAATCTCGTTTCGTGTATGAGTATTCTTCTCAATCTATATGGCACTGATTTTACTAAATTTTTAGTGACAGAAGATGGTATTTTCTCCTACTTCTCCAAAAGGGCTTTATTTTAGATCATTCTTAGTTTTGATCTCTTGCTTTCTAATTTGGCGATCAAGATAGTCCCACAAGTGTTCAATGGGATTAAGAACTGGTGACTGGAGTGACGTTTTTCAACTGTTTTCTCACGTTATATAGCAGCCATTCCCAAACAACCCGAGCAGCATGTTTGGAATCAATATATTGTTGAAAAGTGAAAGATCCATCGAGTCCCAATTAAGGAATAACTTAAGCCAAAGTGCTTCTTTGGCTTAAGTTATCCCCTTTTAAGGAATAACTTAAGCCAAAGAAGCACTTTGGCTTAAGTTATTCCTTAAAAGATTCAAATATTGATTCATTATTTCGTCGATTATACCTAAATTTCCTACTCCAGATGCTGTCATATAACCCTAAACCATAATCGAACCACCACCGTGTTTTACAGTTCCTCTCGTGTTCTTTGGTTCTAGAACTGCATTTGCTTTTCTCCAAATTATTGGTGCCCATCTGACCCATGAATGTTAAATTTACTTTCATCTAAAAAAATCACGGAATTCCAAAATTTTTTGTCCAGCTTGACATTTTCTTCCTTTTTTATTTATTTAGTGCAAAATCTATTCTTTTTTGCGATTTATTTATTTTGATAACAAATGGTTTCCTTCGTGTATTTCGACCATGGTATCCTGCTTTTCGTAACACACGGCGAATTGTTTCAGGATTGCATAACTGCACAAAATTGTTTTTCAACCTGTTGTAAACTTTGATGCGCTAATCATCGGGTTATCTTTAACATTTCCAACAATAATTCGCCTTTTTCGATTTACGAAAATGGGCGGTCGTCCTGTTCTTGGTTTGCTTTAGAGTATTTCCCTCATCCTGGAACTTTTCAATGATTTTTTGCACTGTTGCAGGACTTTTGCCTATGATTTTACCGATTTGTCTTTAAGACTTCCTTTCCTTATAGAGCTTTATTATTGAATCCTTTAAATATTTTGATAATTCTTTTCCACTTGGAGGCATTTGTGAATTGTTTATGAACTTAAAGCTCAAACATACAATTTTGTATAGAACTTCTAAACTTATCCCTTAAATACGAAATATCACTCGAATAGTATCATTCAGCCTATTTAAAACTCAAAAATTCAGAGTGCATATATACTTTTGTGACTTGAATTTTTACAGATAGTCAACAAAACTACTATTAAAGTTTTTTAATATATAATGATTTGGTTTATTTTTCATTACTTTATGACTTGAATCAGTAGCTATAAAAACACTCTCTAAAATAATATTTTTCTTATATTTATTTGAGATCTAGATCTTTTTTACTAAAGCAATGAGTTGCATACTAACTTTTGTGAGCAAGTGTATCTCTGCTATTTACATTATCCTGCAAGATGATGATGATATTTTGGGTACTTCAAGACTGTTGAATGTATAATTTATCTCTCTATGATTACATTTTGTTTACTAGATCTATTTCGAAGACGACTTTATTCATAATGTAGATTTTAGACCACTGAAAACATTTGTGTCTGAGAAAAAGTTGAAGCGATGTTTTCTTCAACTGGAGGTTAGAGAGCTATTCATTCAGCAGTTAGTGCGGCCCATGTTTAAACAATGACTAGTGAATTACCACTCAAAGTGAAATAATTAAGAAAAATCACAAAATTTCTTTGAAACTTAAAGAAAAATGGAAAAAAGAATCGTTTAAAAATATGTACAGTACATTTATGACTATTTTGTGATATAGAAAATATTTTCACTAACATTTTATCCGTAATAATGTATTCCATTGGGAAATTACAGTGAGTGTAAAAAGTATTCGTACATTACGACAATTGATTTAAAAGAGATCCGTTCTTAAAAATTATAAACATAAATTCCATTTTAATTAATTATAAATATATAATAGAACACATTTTCACTAGTTTCATGTGAAATTTACGCAATAATTTAATACATGAATAACAATTTACAAAACTGTAACAATCCAACATCTTGTGGTGTAAAAAGTATTCATATATCAGGCATATATTGGCCAATGCAATCATATTTCAGCTAATATCTTGTGCATGACATCCTTTCGCTCGAATAACTACTTTGAGTCTCTTTGGCATCGATTCCACCAATTTTGCTGTTATTGAGCTATATGTTGCGTCCCATTCTTGATTAACAGCTGATTCCAAATCATTTTTATTAGAAATATGTCTGGATCTAATATTTTTATCAAAAACGTCCCATGAATTCTCGATGGGGTTGAGATCCGGTGATTGAGGAGGAACATTCATGAACTTTGGGGAATAGCATCCAGAGCCTTGTATTTAGGGCTGTGTGCTTGGGGTCGTTATCATGCATGAAAACGTAATCACCATTCAAGCCCAGTTTTGTTGCACTGGGTCCTAAATTATTGTTTAAAATGTCTATATAAAGTTGATGATTCATAATTACTTTAATAAATATTAATTTGCCCACCCCAGAAGCACTCAAACAAGCAGACTTCCAACCCCATGTTTCACTGTTGGCACTAAATTCTTAGGATGCATTTCTGTATTGCGCTTTCTCCATACCCTTCATCTCACATCCGATCAAAATATGTTGTATTTACTTTCGTCTTTAAAGATAATCTTTTTCCAGAAATCTCGTCTTTCATTAACGTATTGCTTGGCTAAAGACAATCACATTTTCCTATTCTTCTTACTAACAAAGAGTTTTCGTCTCACAACACAGCCATGGAAACCTACATTTCTGCATGCATTTCGTACAGTACTTACGCAGATTGTTGTTCCCATGTTCTTCAGTTCTGATGATAAAGTAGAGCACTCTTTTTGGGATCCTTCTTTAATGAACGTACCATAAATCGTCTGTCAGATGATGTCAATAGACATGGTTGCCCAGTACGAGAACTGTTGTCCAGTGGCAGCAAACTTTTTTATGATTGACTGAAAAGTTGAATGGGGTCTGCCAACCAGATCAGAAATCTTGTACGATTTACCATTTTTATGAAGTTTTAAAATCAGTTCTCTTTCGGAAATACTTGTCTCTTTACTTTTACGACCCATTACAGAATTTCTAGTTTCTCACCCCATTAAAATTTCCACTAAAGAATCTTTTAAATAACTTACAAGATGACGTCAAATAACTATATCTTAATGGCTAAACAAATAACAAAATATAATTTTAAAAAATGTGCATTTCTTTTAATGTACGAATATTTTTTACACCACAAAATGTTAAATTGTTATAGTTTGGTAAATATTTATTCATGTATAAAATCATTTTCGCGTGAATTCCACATGAAACTAGTAAAAATATGTTCTATTATATATTTATAATTAATTACAATGGAATTTATGTCTATACTTTTTATGGACGGATCTCTTTTAAATCGATTGTCGCATTGTACGAATACTTTTTACACTCACTGTATGTGAATGGAATGTTTGGCTCCAAGAATATTCCAGTGTAAGAATAATTATATAATATTTTTGTAAAATATAAAATAAATAACTCTCAAATCAAAATTGTGTCTCGCATAAAATATATTTAAATTAGGATAGATTAAAACATGATAAATTAGTGTAGTCAGCCTCTTGTGGTAAATCTTAAAATGTATGTTGCAAAAGGGAGAGAGTTTTGAGTACATATTTAACATTTGAAGAATTCAGAATTGTGAGGAATGTATTGAAAACAGTATTTCCTCCAAAAATATAAATGAAAATTACATATTCTTTGAGAAAATACTATTAAACCCAGTAATAACAATCATAATTGTAATATTGTATTTATTAAAATATAGTTCAATAAGAAACATTTGTTTATTTCAATAAAAACAAATATTAGTTTCTAATCCGCAGATGTTTCTTATATATATATATATATATATATATATATATATATTTCAGCAATCATATATGATATTTATTTTAAGACAGTTTATAAAAAAAGGATTAAAACTTATTATCAATTAATGTTTTCGTAGTGAACAAATATTATTCAATGCATTTTTATCTCAATTTTTATATGTTTCAAAATTTTTAAAAAATAATCTAATTTCATCAATTTTTGGGGGTAAAAATTAGCTTTTACAATAAAGATCATTTGTAACATGAGTTTTTTTACTTATTAAATATTAATATCATTAATAAAATCAACAAATTACCACTGATGCGTTTCATGTAAGAAATAATATATACATATATGTATTGTTTTACAAATAATTTTTATCTTTTGTTAAAATGGCTCCAAATTCCTCTAAAATAATTGTGATGATATAGAAAAGTGTGATCTTTATGTTCTTATTCTATTTTATCCACAACAAAATTTTTATTCTTTACTTTCAGTAGCCCATTCAGTAGAATTTAGAGCAAAAATATGAGGCTTATAAATTCTTCCTCTATTGCGTCGTTATGAAATCTGTATCTCAATGATCGTTAGGAAAGATGGGAAAATATGTTATTTTCTGATATTTGATCTCCGAATTGCGATTTCAGAGACAATTTATTCAATGTGCTCGACCAAAAATAAGACAAGATATCGTTTGAAGTAAAATGAAAGTCGCACAAATATCCAGATTTCGAGTTTGAAAATAGGTAAACTCGTAGTTTCCAACTTTCTTTTAATTCGGTTGTAGCAATATTTAATATTTTTATTACTTAGTCCGCTATCAAATCGCTATCATAAAATAAAGGAAAATTGAATTGTTAGGGCATAATTTTTTTAGAATGATTGTAATTAAATTGTTTTACTTCCGATAATTCCTTTAACAACTTGACAAATAATTTTTATGCAATTAAAGGCAAAACTCTAAATATAATTTTACAACATATTTTTATGATAAATGCGTCATTTTTGTGTGTGTGACAATCATGGGTTTCATTAATATTCAATGAAAATTTTTCTAAACTAAGTCTACAATTTTTAGTTATATACATCGAAATTTATTTTAAGAAGCAATATTAATTTATAACATTTGTTTACATATCCAAACCTAATATTACTGTATTGTTAACTAATAACATATCAAATTCTTTGAATATACTTAAAAAAAATCTTTTTAGAAAAGTATTTTAAAAGCATTTTGTACAAAAACAGATAACGTATTTCTCAACCCTTATGAAAGTTATTAAATTAAGTTTTATTTCTTTGATTTTAACGATGTCTAATCACTGAAGTAAATATAAAGTCAATCATACATATATGAAAAAGAACATACTACCCTGGTGAGTTAAGAAACAATATTAATTAATAGCATGAGTTTGGTTTAACTCATGTTATTAATTAATATTATTTCATAAAATAAACATTGATGCAAATATAAATAATTGGAGAAAGTCTTTTATTGAATATTCTCGAAAGCTGTGATTATCAATGAAAGATCTATCATAAAATTGTCTTACAAAACAATATCTGGAGTTGCTTTCATAATTATATAAGAATTACTCGTTAAGAACTTTCCCGACCTCTTTGTTCTTTTGCTTGAGTAGTTGTGTGAAAAAATGTTAGGTTAAATAATCTCATTTTTGCTACATTTTAACCAATCAAATATTGTTATGCTTATTTTAAGCTTATGATTGGATCTCATCCGAGTGAAAACAGTCAAGAAGCGTTTTTAAATAAAAAAAATTAATATATATATATATATATATATATATATATATATATATATATATATATATATATATATTTAAAAAAATTAACTTTCTTCCCACAGATATATTGAGAGAGCAGTCATTAGATAAAGTGTCACAACCTCATCTCTTGTATATGGTTAAGCTATGAGGTAGTTGATGATGTTGAATTTCCAACTTATTGTTATGCTACTTCGATATTCATCTTTGAATATGACACACATTATAATAATATGAGAAGTTTCAGCAAAATCAGTTAAAATAGAAAAGTGTACTGTACTCTTTTTTGTGATTTAAATTTTACTATCATTTATAAATCTTATATCGAAATATTAAAGCAACAAACAAGTAAGTTGACTTAATTTTCAGATCTATAAAGTCCAAACAACGATTGATTTATATTACTGTTAAAGATCATTTTCAAAAGTTTTTTTTTTCTCAAAAAAGTAACTATCAGAAAAAAACTTTTGCGAAATTTTAAATGTAATTTTTATAGAAACGTCAGAAAAATATCCCAAATTAATGTAACTATTTTAAAATTAATGAAAGAGAATTCATAGTTTTCTTAACTGTCTTCTCCCTAGCCTTCATTTTTAAAGATAAGCTTAATTTCTGGAGAATATTCACTTTGACCGAAGTGATCAGAAACACATTTGGCAGCGTTGCCAAAAGAAAAAGTCAAATATTTACAAGACACCCTCGAGGAGAGATAGACCGTGAGCAAACTTCATCTGTTATGTTACCTGAGTTCACTAAGGAATAAACTCTTTTATGGGAACAAAATTCTTCAGATAAATTTAAGATTCTCAAGAAAAATGTAGATTTTTAAAGTGTTCTTCCGCCAAGTTAGAATTTGATCTTGAAAGAAGAAAACTAGAGATCTGTGTAAAAGGAAACGAAGAAGTCTTTTAACCAACATTAAAGTGGAGATGTTCGTTGGATGAAAATCATGTTATCGTTAAATATTAAAGTGTAGTCTTTTATTTTCTGGAGTCTTCAGGTTAGCGAATTACGTGGCTTGAGATACAGAATAAGAATGCTATCAGTTTCTTAGGGGATACTCTTAAATTAAAATTTGTAAAAATCCTGATACTTCGTGATTAATCAAATACTTTGAATTATATATCTTATACGGATTTACTTCTTGGAAACGATTTTGCATTCAAATGTAGCTTGAGAATTCAAAAGCAGTTTTTTGGATTCAAATGTAAAATCATATCATATGCTTTCAAGTATTACATTTGAATAATTTTCAATATTACATTTGAATAATTTTTAAGACATAACATGATATATCTGATTTAAAATCTCTTTTATTTCAAGGTTTCATTTATGTATTCAATGTCATGGCTTTAAAATGAAAGAAAAATTTTAGTTTAAAGGAAGCATTTTGTGTATACATTACTTTTAACTCTCTAATAAAGTCCTTAAATAATATTTTCCTAAAGAAATTCGTTTACATAACAATTTAAATTTATGCTTATTGGGGCATATTTAGATTTCTTAAGAGAAAAATTAGAATTTTGAAGATGTATCATATCTATGATATCGTATTACCAGCACATATTTTGTCTATTGCATTAGTTTGTTTCTGCGAAAAACTGTGATGATTATCTTAACAGTCTTCTACACTGAACTGAGGAAATGATTGTTTAAGGTAGGTAAATTCATAAAAATTAAAAAAAAACCTTTCCCAAATTGTGTAAATAGAGTAGCACAACTATCACTTACCTAATGTACAAAAATATTGCAAGGTTTTATAATATACATTGCGCATTTGCCTTTCTGAAGACTTTTCATAGATAGCGGGCCATTTTAGCTGTTGCAAGGGAGGAAACCTAAAAGATTCCAAACACTCCCCTCAACAAAAATGCACTCAAAAGAAGTGCAACATCCATCCCCCTTTCTTTTGCAATGGTTGGGACAGAAATCAAGACCATACACACTTTGATGAGTAAGTTTTACTACTAGTCCATCTCATTATCTACAAAATAATTCCGCAGATTTTTAAAAAAATATCAATAGATTCGATTTGTCAGTTTATATATTATGTTTCAAATTACATTGAATATCAAAATATATGCAATAAGAGACGGGATTGAACACTGGACTCTTAGGTCTAAAAGAGCGGTGCCCTAGTATCAGTTCATGGTGAGTCTTAGAATGACACAACTTGAGCTGGTCCTTCACTTGGTCTTGCTTATGATATTAAGGGTCTTGCTTATTACATAAGATAAATTTAGAGAGTGGATCGGGCATAAAAATATCTGAACTTCATGCGAGCATCTTAAACAGACCGTGCATCACTGATAATTTGCATTTAAAGTATTCATCAAAGAAGAGAAGTGCATGCAGATCCCAGAATCATCTCTCTGTTGTTAATGTTCTACGGATGACACTTAAAGTGGAAATACACTGATGTCCATAAATTAAAGATAATTCAGAATCACACAGAAATTAAACTTTAAAATGAAAACTTCACATGTAGAATTATCACACACATCTTGAAAAATAATCTGCAAATTAAAAGAAACCACCAGATGGTGTCGATAGAAAATCACGATGACGAGAGAGGGGAAAATAAGGAATGATTGAAAAAAAGCGAAATTATGGATGAAGGATTACGATTGGATGAAGTTTTACGAGGTAGAATTATCGGCCGCCTGGAATGTAGGCTGGAACCAGCTGGAAGTATCCGAGAAGCTTGGAATCACCCAGAGTGTCATTTCTAGGCTTTGGCAACGGTTCCAAGATGATGGTAATGTGAGTAGACGTTACAGCACAGGTAGTCACCGAGTCACAACGCTGAATGAGGACCGTTATTTGGCAGTTACTGTCTAAAGAAACAGACGGAGCACAGCATCACATCTTTCTCGTCAGCTCTTTTCAGCTACCGGTACGACATTTTCAAGGTAGACTGTGTACAGACATTGGTCTAAATGCTCGTAAGCCTGTCAGATGTGTTCCATTTACCGCAACTCACTGTCGCCTACGGTTAGCCTGGAGTAGAGAGCATGTGTTGTGGACACCGCAACAGTGGTCTTGTGTGATGTTTTCGGACGAGTCCAGGTTTAGCTTTCAGTCTGATTCTTGCCGGACTTTCATATGGAGAGTGCCAGGTACCCGTTACCACCAACAGAACACCACTGAACGACACCGTTACGGTTGTGCTTGGTCGTTCGGAAAGGAATTATTCTGAGTTCAGAACTAACCTGCATGCTCAGAATGTAACCATGACAGACCATATCTATCGGGATGTCACTTTGGAACAACATATACGTTTGTTTGGGGAGTCACGGATGCAGAATTTCTGTTTATGGATGACAACGCCTATCCAGTATACTCACCGGACTTGAATCCAATAGAGCATTAGTACACTATGCTTGACCGATGAATTGCAGCCCGTAAATCTTCTCCCTCATGTCTACCAAAACTTCGGAGATCATTGCTTGATGATTGGTATAATATTCCCCAAGATCAGATCGATAATTTTATATTTAGAATGCCTAAGCGTTGAACTGTATTGCATCGTCTGGGGGCCATACTATGTATTAACCATCATACCAACCATGTTATATTGGATTTTGTAAATAGTTTCTTTTTTTAAATTTGATCCAGGGAGTAAAAATCGCAATTTTTATTAATGATGTCAAATATACAGCACCATTTTTGCTCTTTACCTTTTGCTTAATAAATAGCCTTTACAAATAAGTCATATTTGTGTTGCTTCCGTCTCTTTGTTTGCCAGAACTTGCATTATCCTTAATTTATGTACACGAGTGTATATAAAGTAAAATATTATCCTAGATTTTTGTGTTTGCAGTGAAAAAATAATGTATCGCATATAATTGCGATGTTAGGATTGTATCGTTAATAAAAGTATCTTTATCCTTCCACACAATGATGATTGCTAAAAATAAACTATATTCATATTCCAGATTTCACTAAACAATGACTTTTCATTTGTTTTGTACATAATTGCAGTAGAGCCAGGTAAAAGTATGAATCTGGTTATGCTTAGATGCTACAAGCAATATACAAAAGGGGATAGAATGTAGATTATATTTAATAATTCATTGAACTTCGGTTCACGGAAATGCAGTAACTATTTAATTTGTTTAAAATGTGAAATGAGCCACTTTAGACTAGGTTTATGTTTAGTGATTGAACTTTCATCATATCGCCATTTCTTCTATCTTTATTTTATTCTCATGATTCGTTCATTTTTGATAAACCCATGTTTGTCATTCTATGAAAACGAAACCTGGACATTAAATGTTGATATACAGCGAAACCTGGAAACCTTTGAAAGGAAGGTATTAAGAACCACCTATGGGCCTGAACAGGAACAGGGTTGCTGGAGAACCAGATATAATTTTGAATTGTATAGGCTGTATAACCAGCCCCAGATTACCCAGTTATCGGAAGCAACAGGCTAAGATGGCTTGGTCATAACTGGAGTAGCCGGGAAAACAACCCCACTAGAATATCAACGTTCAAGAGCCCCGAAGTATCCCCGCCCGAGGAAGAACACTAACAAGATGGCTCGTTGACACTGAAAATTACCTCAAGATATTGAAAGTTAGGAACTAGCAAAGTATCTATGTGGACAGACTGGGCTGGAAAAGGCGTGCTGTAGAAGCAGCTAAGAACCTGTAATAAGTTGTTACGCTATTAGTGAAGAACAATGTTTATCATTCTCGCATCACGTTCTTATTCATTCTCTCACAATAATTGAATTTATGTTCAATATGGAAAATGATGATTCTAAGTGATGATTTCCAAGTTGATAAAGAGATGTGTACTAAGCTGAATTAATTAAGAAAATGTTGATTTATATCTGATTTTGTATTTGGTTGTTATATTTTACAAATAGTTGAACAGTTTACTTGTATGTTATTTCTTTTAACATAAATGCATTTTTCACACGTTTATGTTCATTCTTTTTCTTATCTTGGATTATGCAAACAATATTGAAAATAATACTATTTTACTGACTAAGCACACTGCGTAGATTCACGAACAAATATTCATACCAAAAGACAACTGTTTTTCCTCCATTCTTATTATAGATTTAACAATTGATCCTCATTTAATTTTTTAAGCTCATTTTATTCATATAAATTTATTAAATTGCAATTTTTCTGCAAACTTAATTTTACCAAATCGAGATTTTCTCACGAAAAGTCATAGATTTTCCAGTGTAAGCTAATGCTGTAAATGTTGCTAACGTTTGGTCCACTAATTGTATATATGAACACAGATTTTATCCATTATTTTCAATTTTTAATCACCAATTTCTCTAGTTATAATAATTTTTAAAATGTATCAACACATGACCATAAAATATACTGAAGTAAGTAAATATTATTTTATATAATTATAATTTCATAAAATTGAACATTCTTTCATTTTTTTCTATGTTCTCTAGTTTTACTTAAAAATGATTTCTTCATATGATATCACTAAAGAAACGGAAAAAAAACCTTTTAAGTAAGAGAAATTTGAAAGACTTATCAAAGAATATCAGTTATAAGTTTTTAAATAAAAAAAATTGTGGTTGCAGTTAATATCAATTCCTAGCTTTAATTTTTTTCTGTCTTCCTAATCAAATAAATAACTGTTATCATATATAGATTTAGCTTACTCATAAGGTTGATAATTGCTTTGAAAATCTCATTCTAGTCTTTTACAATCCTTTATGCAAATCAAAAAGTTGACAATAGAAACTTGATAATGAATGTAAGAATAGTTAAATGCTTAACCCACAAATTAGTTTTATTCTTGCGAATAGGGCCTTTGAAAACAGGAAAAAATATATTTTATCAAAATAACGGAAACAAGCTGAAACACGAAGAATTGATTTAATCGATTAAGACATCCTACATCAATACATGATTATTCTAAATCAATTATAACCACCTAAAATACTACGAATATATAAACTATTATGCAAACGAAATTAAAGATGAGTTGTATTGTTTCCGAAACAAATTATCGCTTTTCAGTGAGGATTAGTTAATATAAATTCGATTTCAAAGGATGAAATAAATTTCATTGTGACCAATTTTGATTGTATAACAATTTATATATTTTAAATCTATAGAGTATAACTTAATAAACCATTGTTGATTTCAACTTTATTACATAAATCAATTCCTCATTTTAAATAATTTTTATTTTAACTGTAAAACTATGATATATATATATATATATATATATATATATATATATATATATATATATATATATATATATATATATATACATATATATATATATATATATATATATATATATATACATATATATATATTTATATATATATATATATATATATATATATATATATATATATATATATATATATATATATATATATATATATATATATATATATATATAATATACATTTATACAAAATTGTTTTTCTTAAAAATATAAAAACAATTCTTAATAAAAAAAATAACTGCTTTTTAAAAACTAAACTTAAAAGACTACTACATATTAGATCATAAATTCTACATTTTTAATCACACACATTAAAAGAAGTGAATTTTTTTTCTAGAAATTTCACGTAAAAATAGTAAATATATATTTTTGAAAGCTGCTTCTTTTTTATTTTTATGTTTACCAAAATAAATAAAAAAATAGAAATAAAAACTTATTAAAGTTTTTTATTTCTTTTAATCACACTAAAAAAGAGCATAAATCAAGAAAAGGTTTTCAACTGTATTTTATCTGCAATATCATTCATGTTAAAGTTATTGTCCTTATCTTGACACGGAGCTTTCATATCAGCCTCTGACTTTTCAGAAGTTTTCACTCTCAACAATGTTTCATATATCTCTTTTTTCCAGTTTTTGAGCTCCGAGTTACTTTTGTCAGTTGAAATTTTTATAAAAATTCTCTTTTTCATTTTAACTTCTTATGCTTTTTTATTTTTAGTCTTTTTTCAATTACGTATTATGTTTTCTTTCCTAGCACATTTAATTTCAATTTTAATGTGAAAGAGCCATTAGTTCTGAGAGTTAATTCCTCTTTTCAAATCAAGGGACATCGAACATTTTTCTGTATTTTGTTTGTAATATATTGAATCACAGATAATAAAAGAAAACTAAATTTATGGATTTTTGTTTTGTTCATTTCTAACTTATTAATTGATTTTTTTAGATTTATTTTCAGGAATATTTTCTGAATTTTTCAGCATTTCGTTTATTTTTTGTATTGAGAACATTTGATTCAAGTCTTAAAAATTTTATATCTCTATGAATATTTTCGGAAAGTCGTTTTTAAAACATGATTAGATTAGATTTAAAAAACAAAACATTTCAACAAAAGCTTCCTAAGAAAAAATTTTCAATTAAGTCTGTTTACTTTTATTTTTGTATTTTTCGTAAACCTTTGTTCAAGATCCTAACTTTTGTTCTTTCTATATATCTAGGCTGTGAGACGGCCAGCTGTTTCTTCATAAAAATTTTCAATTTATCAAAAATATATCCTTCAGCTGCAACCAAATTAAAACAATTAAAAAAAAGGAAATTTTCCCAAAAAAGACAAAGATAGGAAATTTAAATTTTACAAGAAATATATACGCGGTAGTTTTTTACAAGCAAATAAAACACACTTTTACCCCGTATTCGTGTAAAACATACTCATCTAATGTATCTGTGCGATTAAAAATGTTGTTATTATTCCATCAGTAATGAGAGCAAATATAAACTGCAAAATTTCTTACAAAAAGCATTATTTTCCATTGTAAAAGTAACTCATCAAGAGAGAGAAAAAAATGCCTTATCGCATTTGAGATAAACAAAACTATTATTTATGTTCGAATAAAATAACTAGACTTCATTTTCTGTGCACTTTTTTTGCTCTTTCATTTAGGAAATTAAGTTTTGAATAAATCAAAATATTAAATATGCATATTTAATTTGCAGAAATTTTCAGGCTATATTTTCCAATCATCTAACAAGCTAGAAATTTAGATTTCTTAAAAGATTGAGATTATAAAGAATTTTCATATAAGATTTCTTTCTTATGCTGATATTTTTGTTTTAGATTTTTTTTACTGTAACCATTTCCGCTTCAATATTATTACAGTATAAATACAGGTATATTTTTAATTATTTATTAAAAATATTTATTTTTATATAGTCTCATTTTAACGCGTACATTTGAATTTGTTTTTGGTGTGATAATTGGAAGTATATAAATTCTGAGAAACTTAATTAATCATCAAAGTGCTCAAAAAGAATTATGTAACATTTGTTTCGAATTTAGAAAATATTTTTCACATGATGCTAAGAAAAAATAACATTTAAAAATTTAACATTTCGATTAAACAATACATACTTTACGTTTCCTATAATTTAAAAAACGAATTTCAATAAAACACTTCATATTGATAAATATTTGATTTCAATTGAAGTAAATGTTTCAAAAATATTTATTTGAAACAATAGAATTTGCTACTAAATTTTGTATAAAATGATTTTATATGAATATTATATTCACTTCTTTAGAGCGATGTTTCTTATTTCAAATTATTCTTTCAAAAATCTAAGTTTCCTTTTAAAAATACTATTTTCTTTTTCTTTCTCTATGTATTTATGTATATTTATACATTCTATTTTTTAGTTCATATATATTTTAAAAGATATATCATAAAGCTACTCTGTTAGAAATATATGTATACATATTGAGTCACCGATAGAAAATTGTCATTATATATATATATATATATATATATATATATATATATATATATATATATATATATATATATATATATATATATATATATATAATGACAATTTTCTTGAAACATATCAAAATTCGATAAATTCTAGTAAGTGAATTCAATAAATATAATTTTCTTATAATATGGATAAAAAATGTATGACATTCGTGTATACAAATGAATCAAATTTGTAATATATAAATAGCATCTACGCATTTGCTTAGAGTCGACAACAATATCTTAGAAATTGATTAAGTAAATGGGCACTTAGTGAAACTCTAATCTTTTACTACAACTATTCCCTTAAACGTGCTTAAGCCCGATTCACAAAGATTTATATTAAACTATAGACTACTCTATAAGACAATTCTGAGAAGTTCATTAAATTTATCGAATTCTCGGTTGATTTATCTTCCAGAGAAGACCATTTGCATTTCAATCAAATATGGAAAATCCATATAGCATCTGTGTCCATATATTGAGCCATGCAATGCGTGGTAAGAGGATTAAATGCGAGTGGATGAATAATACAGACAATTTATAAATGTTACTCTCATAACTATTAGTAGTTAATTTTCCTTAAATCCTAACAAATTAATTTTTTATTACTGCAGATTTTTGACTGCCATATTGCTGCCAAACAAGAAAACTGAATATGGGTACCATTTCGAAGTTTTGAATTACATTCAATTGATCAAAGGAATATCTTACTTGTGTACTTCATATTAAACTTTCACATCATATCATTGGAGAATAATTAATTCTTGGGGATTTCAAACGCGCAAATAACATCAAATCAACGTCTTCATCGACGTGTATACAGTTGTCACTTTTTTGTAATCTTTCGTACACAAAAATAAACTTTTATTCACCAGCCTATCAGGAGTCTTATATCCTCTTCTTTTTTTCACATTTATATTTAAGCAATTGATTCACCAAAACCCAAATAACTTCTATTTTCTTGCAAAGCAGTACCATAATACAGTTAGTAAAACTTACTCAATGAAATAATATCTTATGATTGGCGCAGCTTGTCCTTATCTGGACCTTGCGTCATAAAAACCAACCAACCAACTACTCAATGAAATGTAAATTTCTTAAATTTTATTTATTTGTATATAGTAATTTAACAAATAGTAAAATTAATTGGAAACTGATATTAATAATTGTATTAAAAGGTAGTCAGTAAATTTCGTATTATTTTTGCTTTAAAATGGATGAAATGAGAATAGATATGCAAATTTTTGTATTATGTGCTTTTAAAAACCTATTGGTTAAGAGTAGGAATATCAGTCGTTATATCAGTAGATCAACCATGCACTTTCATCAATCGTAAGTCATACAATAATGCAATTAATAGTGGTCGAGAATTTTTTAATTTTGCATGTTTTACAACTTTAAATTAGGCTTTTCAACAGCTGCATCAAGTTTAATATTTCAAGTCTTTGGAGTTGTAAATAAGTTTGAGGTCTCTTCTTATTACTGATATATATGAAAATAAAATCATGCATTCCCTAGAAACCTAGATTAATTATTTTCATATTGAGAATAAATAGCCGTAAAATCAATTCACAAACGAGACACTTTTTCAACTCCTATTTTAAAAAAGTTAGAAATGACCCAACACTTATAGTATCATTTAATAATATTATAAAAAAAAAATATTTTCAATAAATAAATTTAGTATACATTAATTTTGTTTCAAATTGGTTTTAAGCAAACGAATATTCTTTTGTAAAATATTTTATTGTATTTCGTATCACGTAGTTCTTGCAGCAATGAAGATTTTTATTAATTTTTAAACTGCCAAATATTAAGCAGGACTATAATTTTTTCTATTAATATTTTATAAAAATATTAAATGAATTAGTTTATGGTGTAAAAGAAATTTAAATAGTTTATTGGTTTAACTTTGTTAGGTATAAAATAAAAAAGTTCAGATAACAATATCGATATTTGAAACCATAAGGTCATAATAGCTTATTGATCTCAAGTTCACAATCAGAGCTCTTATGCAGCTAGCACACAAATTTGCAAGTGAAATGCAGAGAGCTTTTACTGAATAGCTTTTTTAACATTAGTTGCAAGTTTTCCTTAAAATTAGGAAAATATTATTTTAATAAATAATTAGAGATTTGACGCTTAAATTTAATTTACATAATTTATATTATTTAGACAGATGTTTAATTGTATAAATTTGTTTTGAAAACGTTTGCAACAAAATGTGCAATAAGGTATTGTTAAAAATTGAACATTTTTTTTTTCGCACAACGATATTTCTATTCTTAGAGATATTTGAAAATGTCTCTTGAACTATTGAAAAGTCTATTACCATTATAGGAGGAATAATTTTGACATTAGCGATTTTTTCTAAATAGTGCCGATTCACTTGTTTTAAATTATTTTTTTGCATTTTTTTTATCTAAAATGTGTAGCAAATATGGTGAAATATATTCCCCATTATTTAATTTGAATTCTTCAATTTATTAAATATTTTGAAAATTATATGTATTTATATTTGAAAAATGCTAAACATATCACTAAATTTGAAAGATTTTTACTTTCCAACGGCAGACGCTTCGATGTTGAACCCTATGCCACAACAAGACCAGAAACAGCTACTCCTTTGTCGTTACCAAGTGGGCACCTGTGAACTAAGTCACGGAGGCAAGTAGCGTTGCCCGTGCCATACCACCACAAACCCGTTTGTAAGGTGGGCCACATTCATAGAAGAAAGGACAGAGAAACACAGAGAGGATAGAGAAAGAAAGTAACATCCATGCTCAAACCGGGATTCGAAACTGGGACCTACAGCTCAGGAGTCAGGAACATTAAATTTGGAAGACTCAGACATCCATTGGTCGGCAAATTTGAAGATAGAAAAGGTTTAAAATTCGATAATTTAAAATTGTGCATTAAAAAATCTTGCAACATTTCAAACTCTAAACATTATTATTTAAAATACTTAAAAAATTCAAAATGTTTAATAAATCTTTCAGAAATTTGGAAATTCCAAACAAATTTATTATATTAGCATTTTATCATCATAATGTTTTCAAAATTTATAGGGTCAGTAAATATAGGGATATTTTAAATAAAGTTAGATGAAAAAACTCTGGTGTAACACAATTAAAATAGCTTATGAATATTTTATTCCCCAGATATTTGAGTACAAAATTGTCTAGAACGCCCTATGATTTTATTGTGTTTGAGGTTTTATAGTTAAATTTATTAGCTAATATGAATAAATTTATTTTAACTTTCAAATGTTAATGATAACATGTGTAAAAGTATTTTTGTACAATACAGATGTGTAAATTAAAAAGCCTATATTAAAAATATTAAATTGATAAAATAAAGAAAATTGGAGCATAATATTGTTGAGAATATTCTTGGTTATTTATGTTGAATGAAAAAAGCATCTTTTGCATATCGATATCTAAACAAAATATAAATATTGTTTTTCCAAATTGAACGTATCTTATCTTTTAAATTATCACTTTTCTTCATTCTTATTTAGATAAATTAAAAACATATTTTATTACTGAAATCCCTATATATATATATATATATATATATATATATATATATATATATATATATATATATATATATATATATATATATATAAGTACTCAAAAATAAACTATTTCATTTTGAATAGATTGAAACAGATCGATAAACCGACTAAAAGCCATAATTAGTTTATCAAATAAAGAAAAATATCTTTCTTCACATCTGCAGAAGAAGAAATAGTCCTTTTATGGATTTAGATGGCAGAGGAAATTTCTCTTCTGTTGCTGAGAATAATGCTTCAAACATCAAATCATTATTTTTTGTTGGGTATATTCTTTATAGGTTTGAAAATCTGAAATTGATTCTCGAAATTACCCTAAAGCACGAAAGAGATAATAAATGACCGATGAGTCTAATCGAACAATATGACATTATGTTACTTTATAGCTTTACATGATTGAAACACTGTTTAGTATGAAGAAAAATATGGATACTTTAAATGATGGTATAGACTTACAGTTTTTTGTCATTTCGCGATGCCAAAAATTTCATTAGTTTCTGCTGAATAGAAATTCATACAAACAAAACTAAAGGCCTGATATAAAGAACATAAAGTTGTATTTTTAAATATATATATTAAATATTATCTTCGAATAAATTAGAATTAACATTTTATTAAAAATATGACAAATGAACTTCATTACAATATAATCCTCCTGAGGGGTGAAATATTAAAATTTTGATCCTGATTTCCAGGTTTTACTTCAAACACACATGACTAAATTGATTGTAAAGAGTTTATAAACTATATTAGATACCGATGGATCTCATATGTATATAAAGCCAATATCCTGACAAAGCAAATTGACAGTTTGCACTTTAGCAGTTGTATATGAAGAAATATTGCTTAAGATCCATTTATTTTAAAGTTTAATTTGCAGAGAAATTATATTTTCATAAGTCCAATTCTCAAAAAATGCTTTGAATTTATATAAATTTATTTCTTCTATTTGATATATATTTACAGAGTGGTTCTAAACTGTTTTACAAAATAAGTGGGGTGATAGTTCTCATTCAGATGAGTAATAATTACATAAGAACATTGGGTCGCATTCCATTCTGAGTTGACAGAAAAAAATTAATCTTAGAATTCCAGCTTAAACTTGCAACAGTGTTTGAAATGCACATGAATGATACCTAAACTCTCGAATCAGATTCATTGTTTAGTCAAAAACTCGCTTCAAGTGCTTAAAATGCTGACCATGCCGTCGTCGGTCAGTTGACATTGGCGACGAAATGAGTGGTATCTCTCGAATATTGCTGGTTTCAGCTCGAAATTTGGCGGTTTCAGAGACTCTTGCTACGAGATCTTCAACCGAATACATAGGCATCTCAATGCTGCAAAAGCCTGTTGGAGATTACAAAAAAACTGATTTTTACTGGCATTCATTAAAATTGGGATGAGGTAGAATGGATTAAAAGAGATTGTAAAAAGATGTTCCTGAAAAAAGGTAGAATGGATTACAATGAGGTAGAAACAGCTGTTAGTGGAGAAAAGTAGAATTACTTACATTACAATGATTTGGAAACAGTTCGTGGAAAAAGGTAGAATGACTTGGAATACAATGAGACTTTGAATACGCTATTCGTGCAATCTTCGTGTTTTTAACTGGTATAACTGGTATACGTCTGCTTTAACTGGTATACTTCAGTCTCTGTTAAGAATAAAACGCTATTCTTCAGAATAGAAACTTGTCTATAATAAATTCTTGAAGGTCTGAGGAGTTATACTAAAGAAATAGGTACCAAATAAAGTCAAAAGTTAACTGCATTTTACTGCTTGATCACGTCTCTTTTCGTCCTTTCAGAATTGAACGCGCACTTATATTCTATAGTATTTATTGCTTGTCTGAATTGGATGGGTACTATCATTATTATTATTATTTATAAGAACTATTTAGAACTACCTTGTATTTATATATATATATATATATATATATATATATATATATATATATATATATATATATATATATATATATATATATATATATATACTGTATTTTTTTATATATATATATTGAAATAGGCAAATAAATTTACTGTCCTACAAGTAAAGAATCTTAATCTATAAAGTAATTAAATGCTTTTAAGAAATAAATTATCTCTTTTGAATTTTTCAAAGTGCATACATAAGACAAAAAATAGTTTATTTTCTCACTCTTTAATGACCTCTTTATTAGAAATTTGAAAACTTTTATCTCTAAAACTTTTATTCAATAAAAATTTTATCTTATAAATATATTTAAGCATAAAACAATATTTTCATAAAATTAAGGAAAAAATGCATGACTATATGAACTTTACAAAGTTTTATGACGCTTAGTGAAAGTAAATTAATATGTATTTCGAAATAAATTCTAAAGTATTTTTTATTTATAAGGAATTTATATTTTGAAATAAATTTTCATTGAAAAGCAAACTAATTTTCAAAATAAGAAAAATAATCTCTTTTTCAAAATCTAATCTTTTTTTTTCTTTAAAAAGTTACAAAGAAGCAAATTTCAATAGCATACATTATAATATCTGTTGAAATTTTATAACTTTTCTTTTAAAAGGAAAATTAAAAAGATATAAATGTCCCAAATATAAGAGATTCTTCATTCTCAGACGGTTCTAATAATTTAAAAAAAAATTCAGCGTTTATTTTTTGTTTGCTTTAAAACAGATTTTAAGTTTATAAAAGTAATTCAGCTTTCGTTTATTTTCTCACTTATAGTTCACAGATTGTGGAATTAATAGTTAAATCTTATGGATTTCGAAAAATATTTTTTTTTAATTTTTTTGGCCGAGTTACTAATTTTTTTAAAAAATGTCTTAGTGTTTTTAGTTTGAGATTAATTTTATTAAGTAAGGCTGTGTTTCAAGTTTTAATTTGGTTTTGCTTAATTATATCATGTATTTGAAAGATTTATGATTTATACATTAATGATTTATAATATAAGCAATTAGTGTAATAAGAATATCAGCATCATGATGTTTTAATTTACTTTCATATTTTAGTGCATGTATAATTAAAAATAATTCTTATTACTATACCATGAATTTCACAGAAATACAAATTTATAGTGATATAAAATACATTAAATAATTTTTCACATACAAAATTACAATATTTTTAGATTATTTCTTTCATAAAACTGTTGTTTTTTTTAATTTAACGAAAAAAACCCTGTAATGTTACATTCATTGATCTGTGTGTCCCGTAAAAATAAACCTCAAACCAGCTTCATATAAAACGGGCAGTGTAGAAAATAAAAAAAACAGGAAAAATAAATTTTTAATGATATTAGTACTCAAATCGAATACAGGAACAGAAAATGTCGATGGAATATGTACATACTGATGTACGTATAAATACATATATATATATATATACGAATATATATAACGATATATCTATATTTAGTGCATTCTTTATGGGATACATGTTTTGAATTTCTTTATAAAATGCTTCATATTGTCTATTTTCAATTAATTAATTTTCACTTAATATTTTTCTGTTTATATGTGTGTGTGTTGTGTGTGTGTGTTGTGTGTGTGTTGTGTGTGTGTTGTGTGTGTGTGTGTGTGTGTGTGTTGTGTGTGTGTGTGTGTGTGTGTGTTGTGTGTGTGTGTGTTGTGTGTGTGTGTTGTGTGTGTGTGTGTTGTGTGTGTGTTGTGTGTGTGTGTGTGTGTGTGTGTGTGTGTTGTGTGTGTGTGTTGTGTGTGTGTGTGTTGTGTGTGTGTTGTGTGTGTGTGTGTGTGTGTGTTGTGTGTGTGTTGTGTGTGTGTGTTGAGTGTGTGTGTGTTGTGTGTGTGTGTTACGATAAGATAGACTAGTGTTATACATTTTAATTGAAATTGATTTTCTTTTACATTTTAGAATAAAATTATATGATTCTGCGAAACATTGTAAACTAATATAATTCACAGTCACCCACATTGCTACAAACAAGTCTATCAATGGGAAATTTAAAAAAAAGCTGATTAAATTTCTATTTCCTGTGTAGTTTGTAAAATACAGCGTTTTAAAATTAATTACGAACACTGCTAACTTAAATTTTAAAGAACTATAAATTCACCAAATTAATTAATTAATTTTTTTGAGATTTTCTGCAATACTAAATTTTAATTATTAAAGTATCATAAAAAATTTATTTTTTAAATTTAAGGAGGAAAATATACTTTCTTTGAATATCTATAAATGTTGGTTGCTAAATGCATAATAATCAATAAACAGAATTTTCCTATTCACATATCAAGTGAAACATTTTTGTAGGAAAATGTAATTATTTTCTTAAATTTTTAACTTTAGTTTTTTTTTATTTCGATTAAATTTTGTCGTTCAAATTGAATGCTAAGAGAAACTTCAGAAAAACTTTGTAATATTGTAATCTAATTTATAAAGCAGTTTTTAATATAATTTTTTTAATCCAATTTTTCCTAACACAAGCAAAATTGTGTTAGGCAAAAAATTGATTAATAATAAATATACTTTTTTGGTATTTTGTTTTTCTTTTTTGATGTCATTTAAGTTTACTTTATGCAAGCAACATTCAATTAATTTTACTCATATTTCTAAAATATACCAATCTCTAAAAAATTTGGATAGATTTTTTATTTTACTTAAAAATTTACTTTTTTGTTGTACAATATTTTTGTTAAATTATTCCTTTTTTAAAACATTATTTTTGTATTTAACATTTCTGCAAAACTTAAAATATAATTTTTAAGTTTTTACAAAGTAATGCAATATTAAAATAGACATCCTTTATTTTTAATATAACTAATAATATTTATTTTAAGCTTAGCCAAAAAGCATTGATCAAAAGAATAAATTTTTAAAATAGTATTTTTATATAGGTGCATATGAAAAGTATTTTGTAAAGGTTCACGCAATAAAGAAATTTGAAATAAAAAATTTAGATTGCTTAGACCACATTTTTAATCAGAAATTTTATTTTGATATATCGTAAAAAACTAACTAAATTTCAATACATCAAATTTTAAGTACTTATTTTTGTCCTAATTTTTTGTTAAATAAAACTGATTTCGATGACATAATTAATACAGAGAAAACATATTTAAAATGAGTCCGATAATTATAGTTTGTACTTATTTAAATTCGTTATTTCAAATGTGTTTTGTTACTTTATTGAAATCCCATATTATTTTCAATTAAATGGCGTGTGTGTAGAGTGTAATGTTGAATTTTTTAAAATCCGTTTATTCCAAAATAATTAATATGATAGATTTTAGGTTTAGTTTTAGGTTTTATATTTAGGTTTTAATTTAATCACATTTTAGGTTTAATTTTTGTAAATATAATGACTACGTCAACATGAATTTACTGATGGAACTCCATGTCAAATACTAGATCTCCAAGTCTGCTATTAGATCTTCAAGTCTACTACAAGATATCCAAGTCTACTACTACATCTTCAAGTCTACTGCTAGATCTCCAAGTCTGCTGCTAGATCTTCAAGTCTACTGCTAAATCTTCAAGTATACTGCTTGAATTCCATGCTAACTGCTATATTATGATGGAACTAATCAAATATCCATTCCGGCTGTGGAATTCCCTAAATAAAAGGTATTTACTTTCTAATTAAATACATTTTTCTACTGATTTTATTTAAATAAACCTAATAAACCTATAAAATAACTTTTTAGAAATATAAAAATGTTAAGAGTACATAGTTTCACCTTTTCTTAATAGAACAATGATATTATAACATTATATATATATATATATATATATATATATATATATATATATATATATATATATATATATATATATATATATATAACTAATAAAAATATAGAAAAAAATTTTTTATGAAGTATATTATCATATAATAATCAATTCCTGATTTTCAGAAAATTCGTGTAACTTACGTTATCGTTCACCAATAGAGCTCACCAATAAAATATCTTTATTTAAATTATTAATTACAGAATTGGTAAGTGAAAGATTAAAGCAGGGCTTTTAGATTGAAAATCCTTGAGTATAATATCCATTTTAGATACTGTTATTGTTACTCTGAAACCCATTCAAGTCATAGATCACCATTAAATCAATTATTGTAAGCAAATATAACAATAAAATTATAAATCAATATTATTTTCTTTGCACTTATATTGATTTCTTCCCCTTGAAATGCTTCCTGTTTTCTTAATGTATATGAATGCAGAATTTTGACCACACTTGAGTAGCGAAGAGGAAATTCGTATCCCGCGTGAAGCTACGAGAATCTCAACAGCTTAAAAATTCCTATCTTACATGAGGCAACAAGAATATGAGAAATTATACGCTATTGATCTTCACTTAACATCCACAAGCAATAAAGATATTTTAATTGAAATGTAAAGAAATATATCACCATTTTTATACCTAAATTCAATTGAGTAGCATAATTCTATCATTTAAAATTATTAAATTACTTGTTTACAACATTTGTATCAGCTAACACTGTAATAATAATAAAATATATATTAATAAAATATAATAATAATAAATTTATTAAAAATGTTTATTAAATATTAAATAAACTGCTTGCACAAACAGCCATTATATCAACAGATCCACATTTTTATTTTTAAATTGTGATAAAATTTGCTCTATTTTTATTCCTTATTACAAATCATGAGGAATATAATTTAAAAAAGAAATAGAGAAATGTGGCCCTCAATATGAAGAAAATTTTCATAATGTCATGACGTGCATGAATTTTAAATTTAACAAACAAGTCCAGTTTAAAACTGAAAATATAATGTTGATTAGGTTGTTATTGTAGCACAACTCTTGCTACCTGTTATTGACAATCGAAGTAATTAGTCACAGATATCTATTTCTCATTCTGAATTATATCACGTGGCGAGATCAAATAATATGGGGCTCTCCACGTCACGGAATGCTTTACTACCGAAAGAACTACCAGGTTACCCTTTACCGGGTACTTCTCTACCAGTTACCTGGTTACCGGCTATTTGGTAGTTTTCTATCAGGTCACTGGGTCTTAAAGGATACAGCATTTATTTAAATATTATTTTATTTCCGTAGATACTTTCTTATTTAGGTGTTACTGGCTATTTTTCTTCAAATCGAAAACATTCACGAATTCAACAAACAACATTCAGCAAATTTAAATCACGAAATTCAGTGATATTAATATCTGAACTAAGCACCCAACCAAACATTTGCAACATATCTATTTACAAACATTTGATATTATGAAATTCTTAACTGCAAAGCTCTAGTCTTGGCACTATAAATCTTTGAATTGATAGGGTATTGAATCAATAATTTTTAAAGAATCTTTTTAAATGTCCATGTGCATGAAATTACCAAAATAGATGTAAAAATCTACAAATTAGAAATTTGATGAAAACATCAGGAAAGGGAAAAATAAACAGCTAAAAAAATTTATCAGCTTTTAAAAAAGAAAAAAATTTAAATAAAATTTGAAATAAATAGAATTTTCTATTAATGATGAAAGATCTGAATTTTTATTATCTTAATCACATTTGGAAATAAACATTTTAAAGAAGAAATTTATTGCCCTCTAGAAATTAACTTATAACTATTTTGATAAGTAATTTTAAAAGCTCTTATCGTAATTTTGAAATACATTTTTCCCCAATATATATATTTTTTTAGTTACTTAAATCAGAAATTGAAGTAATTAAAATAATTTAAAATAAATCTTTTTCTTATCATATTGCCTTGATTCATATTTTTAATGAACTTATTAACAAGCTTATAAGTGACTACCAGTCTTAAGGATGACTAAAACGCTTATAATTAATTCTCAAGTGTAATTTAAAACATTTTTTATCAGAATAATTAAAAGATATGCGAAAATAGGCATTAAAATAACAATTAGTGAAAAACAGAAAAAAAGTTGCTTTATTTCCAATAAATATATGCAGAGAATTATTAAATTAAATGTTTACAGTATTCGTATCAGCTAAATTCGTAATATTAATAGTGTATTTATATTATCATGGTTCATTGCTTTTCACAAATATGTACATACATTTTTACATTTCATTTGCTTTAGGGTGAAAACATAATAAATGGTAAGTCTTTTTATGATTCTACTGGATATTTTATATCGCTTACTCCTTATATCGAATATAAAATGTACATTACTAATAAATATTCTACTATTGGACAAATCAAATCCTAAGAATTTACAGAGATTTAACTGAAAAAACTCCAAACTAAGGTAAATTGAAGACTTTTAAAGAGCAATTTTATATAACGAAACTAGAAATTTTTGATCAGTAAAAAAAAAGGCAAAACGTAATTCTGAGAAGAACTGAGAAGTTACTATATTTAGGTGTACTTTACTCTCCATTAGCTCTGAATTTTTCTTTGGTTGGGAACCATGTCGGCATTAAACATTAAAGTGTTGTATTTTATTTTCAGCAGTCTTCTTGTGATAGGGGATTATGTGGATTGGGAAGCCAAGAAGGAATCTGGATAGCTTCAAGAGGGATTCTCCAAAAATTAAATAATTTAATTTGTTGTTACAGAAATGTTGTTGTCTACATGCAGCCGAAGAATGTTATGAGGATGAAGTCAATGTAAAATAAAATACTTTAGGGTTTTTAAAATCTAAAAGTTTGTATCAATTTACCTTAGTTTGTGAAATTACATAAATTTTACAAATATGCTAGATCAAATACCGATGTTATCATTTGGTAATGATTCAAAATTAGAAATAGGTTTCTTACAAAGATTATAAAATAATCAATAAGAAAGAAATTTAATGGAAAAAAAAACGTTTACTCAAAATCATGTTGTCCTATTCTCTACTTGATGGGAAAAGTACACTGGCGTCCCAATACTTAGAACCAATATGTTTTCTTAAGTTCAACGTAAAAAAAATGATACTAACATTAAAATTTGTGGTTTATATAAATTATAAATACTAACTTATATAAATTTATGTAAAAATGCGAGTTACCATATCATTATAAAAAAGAAGGATATATGAGTAATTTAAAAATGTGCAAATATCAGACTTTCGTAATTATGAGTGTAACTTTTGTTGATTTTCAGCATCTGTTAGTAAATTTATTGACAATATTCAGAGCATTTCCGCAATATCTGTAGCCTTATTCGTAAAGATAGCAAAGCTGTTGGCCTTATTCGTAAAGATAGCGATCGGTCAGATGAAAAGAAATGGGAATGTTACAAAGTGATGGTGCTCTTTCGGCACAAAGAGGAAGTAGTTTTTCTGAACCGCAACTTGTTTTAGAATACTGTTTTACAATAGGAAGAAGAATATCCACAAGAACGACGTGAATGCGTCTTCATCATGCAGGTATCTAGGTAAAGCGATCACTTATGTGTGTCCTCCTCACCAGACGTCAGAGAAATGCCTGCTTATCTTGGTCAAGAGAACATATTTCCTGGACCAGCCAATGATGGGCCTCTGTACTTTTTACAGACGACTTCAGATTCACGCGAGAGATCAGTTTAGTAAGTGTTGATCTAGATGGCACAAAACACCAGGTACCATCAATCCAATCCTGGGAAAGACACAGTTTCCTCAGTTTTAGAAAAAGAGTTAGGACTGGGATCTCACTCGATGATCACACTGATCTGTATGTGTTCCAGAGAAGAACTGTGACTGATATGAGATATCGGGATGAGAACCTTGATCTATATATCACCCCATATTCCGATGAAATCGGCAATGATTTCATTTCGATGGATGATAACGTATGATCCCATCAAGATGTTGAGGATATCTTGGTCTTGAGCGAATGGAATGGCCAGCTCTATCCCTGGACCTGAATTTCATAGAGGATCTGTGGGACTATCTTCAAAAACAGATTATTGCCTTAAATCCTCCTCCAAGGTAAGCAGAGGATCTGGAAAACAGCTCACTTTATGTTTAGCCTTTGCTCCTCCTTTTGGTAACCCACAACATAATTAACAACATGAAAAATCGATTGCACCAATGCATTCAAGTTAAGTTTGGGTATAATGATCATGTTTCTATAACATTTTACCACATGAAATTGGGATTATTATTTGTCCTAAAAATGGACTATTTCATCAAGATTGCTTTTTTTTTATCATAAATCATTTACATATTTTAAGTATATAAACTTCAATGTTGCAATCAATGAACCTGTTTCCTGCAGATGAGACCCAAGCTTTCTGTTTCTGCATTCATTCATTTATTTGCAAATTAGGGGTAAGAATTTGATAATTCTTAAACTTTTGGAGGTCAATGTATTACCATAATATTTGAATCAATATCTTGATCGGGAATCTATCAAGATACTCTAATGATCAAAAACCATCGTGCTTTTAATAATGTTCAGTGTTCCTCTATTAAAGTCTTAGTGAAGTAATATTCAAATATTGAATACAATAAAACAATTACGAATACATGCGCATTATCATGAGCTTTGCCAATGATAGAACTTAGAAATGGGAGTAAAAATACAGATTAAATTTATCAACTTTAATATTTACCTTCTACTACTTTTTAATATTTATTAAGGATATTCTCTTTATTTTTCTTTCATGAAAAAAGTTTGTTTAATTTAGAGTTGATTTTTTAACGAAAATTTGTAAATAAATTTGATACAAAATTCTACTATTTATTAAATATAGATATTAATCAACATACAAAGAAACAAACCCAGAACTTTTTCTCTTTAAACTGTTGATTTGTTTTTAATGTGACTCGTGTTTCTAATTTTTGACATAAATTGATTAAACAGGATGAAATTCATTAAGCAGCACTTCATTAAACCAAACTAAAGTCCCGACTCAATAATTATTGGAAATTGAACTCTCTAAATACATCTTAAGAGCTGCAAGAATTCGACTATGTGTTCTTAATCCTAACAAAAATACAAAAACTTTAAAAGATGAATAATTTGTATATTATTACATTTTTCAAAAGGAAAATATAAAAAATTTTCAGTGGTATGTTTCTGAACTCATATTAATTACAATATGTACCAAAGCATTAATACCTAATAAATAATTGCAATCACTCCAAAACATTGAATTTCCAAAAATATGGATAATCAGAAACATTAATAATTTTTATACAAGCCGTACTTGTAATACTTGCTGCTCTTTTGGACGAATTTCTTATTATAAAAATCAATTACTCAAAATGCTTGGCTTTCTTGTTTCTATTACATTTTCAGTGCTTTTCTACTGCGAAATGAAATAAAAATTATAAATTAAAGGAAATTAAAATTGTTACAAAAATGCCTTTCCTTAACATTTATTAATATTGAGAATTTAGGGATTCAGCGAGCCTTTTTACGTATGATTGTATGAGCTTTTTTACGCCTGTATATACACCCAAGTTACGTATGATTACTGGGCGCGCGAGTGAGCCTAAACTTACGTATTTCATATTTTAACGTTTAAAAATAAACTTATATTTCTTCTGTAAGAACTTAACTGAAAAGTTTATTGCATGTTCCTTTCTTACAAACTAGTAACTGTTGCCAATAAAATTAATTAAATTTTAAATAATTTAAGCAAAGAAACTAAAATTATAAAAAAATGAAATCTAATGTCAAACAATATTCAGAGTATATAGCTTTATTTTAAAAATTAAATGTAACTACAGAAGACAATGATAAAAAGCAAAAATTTTTAAAAAAAATTTTTCTTAATATTTAGTGTTTAAGAGTGGAAATTTAGACAATGTTTTAAATTTTAAATGCAAAAAATCAATGTTAAAAAACATTTTTCTTCTAAACTGCCACAAAAATATCTTCGTTTTCTAATCTCTGCTCTAATTTTCTACAAGCAATATATGCAAAATTTATTGCATATTTTGCTCTGTATTATATCCAAATTTGTTCAAATCATGGAATTTTATTATCTAATACGACGTTATTAGTCACAGTCTTAGTTATGGGAAATGTATTTGATGCCTCAAATTAGTTTATGATTAAACTTCTATTATATTCATACTTCCATTCTTTATTATAATATTTATTAATCATATGCGTGCCAAATAGCAAAATTATATCTTTTCAAAAACATCATTTAATATTTGATTTAAATAAAAATGCTTCTTAAATGACTGAGTTTGAAAGCATTTTTTATATATCTTCATAATGCATATAGCTATTGCTTTTTAGTTTGGAAATTTTGCAATACATAAGTTCGATATAACATTAATATTTTTAAAGTTTCATTGGAAAATTTAATAACACTAATTATTATAGAATTTTATATTTGATTGATTCATTCATTTATCTAAAGTCATGCATTTTTTCTTTAAAATGTTTCTTTATCTCAACTTTAATTTTTGAAGGAAAATAAAATGTTTTGTTGACTCAAGTGATTATTTGAAAAAGTTTTTATTAAGTTTTAAGTTTACCACAAATTTAATTTAAATTTTTCGCTGGAATTTATTAAAAATTGAATGTGACAACAGTAATCAGAAAACCACAATTATTAGTTCATAGAAATATTTAATTCTTTTTTTTAGTAAAACTTAAAAAATAATTTGCTTTTATAATAATTCAGTTTTCAATAATTTACTTCAAAATTCAATATGTGAAAGTAAAAAAAGAAAGACTTAAAAAAATCTATATTTTATTTTTAATTCTCGGAATAAATTATAAAGCAAAAAAAATTCTTGGCTTAAATATTTGCCAAAACGTTCAATCATATTTTCGTTAATTTTATATGGTTTTGCTTAAAAATGCAAAAACATTTTTGCTATAAAAAAAATTAAATGTGGTTGGTCTGTTTTGAATAGATTCTCAAAAAATAAAAATTCTCAAGATAACATAACCTTAATCTAAAATGTATAACCTAGCGTTTTATTCAGAGTAAAAGTATTCTATATGCTATGATGTGATTTAATTTGTCACCAATGTTTTTAATGCATTCATTTCTCAATTTCTGCCATTCCTAAGGATAATTATAAATTTTTGCACAGCCAGTGTTTTTATGTATACTTAATTTTTTTAAAAAATGCAAAAATTTGGATCAAAGATGAATTTTGAAAATATCTTTACGGTTAGAAGAAAAGTTTTGAAAACTGAAATGAGTAATTGTAAAAGCAATTGTAGACTCCTTTAAAGTATGAAATAATTATCATAAGTTCTAAAACAATCTGTTAGAAAAGTATACTTCTCCGATTAGGTCAATACTATTGATTTAAAGAAAAAATAAGAATTCATTGGAGTCGAAAGTAGAGCACAGAATCATCTAAGAGGAATAAGATTGCTTTTAAAACACTTGATTCTAAGCTATTAACTGTTTCACATATATGAAGATCTTCAGAACAGTTAATATACAAAGTAAAATTCCGCAGAAATAATTTGACAATGTAAACGCGAAGTAGTCAAAACCACGTGGGACTGAAAAATTGTTCCCTTTGAAGCTACAAGGGATAATTTATAAACAAAATGAAACTCTTTTAACTCTTTTTTAGCTTATTTTTAAAATTTTGAATTATTGGACAGTAAAACATATCATTTTTAATTGATAAAGACAAACGTACACTGATCAATATTTTAAATTCTTTAAATTCCTGAAATGTTATACTTTTTAGCTGCTTATATATAGATATGATATCGATTTAAAATGTCATTAATTCATTTCAAATTCAGATATTTATAACATATAATCGATGAAATGTCGGCATAGTAGTACGTTGAAAGTTTTTGGGGTAGACTTCCACTTCGGTTATAGATGCTTTCAATAGCTCGGTGTCCACCTTAAATTACTAGCTGTGGTTGAATTAATCTTCGTGTGCAAATGTAAACTTAAAATAATAAATAATATGTTGGGTACAAAATTTTAAATAAAAAGTTATCTTGAAATATTTGAGCTCTGTTGGCTCAGTAACTTCATGCCTCTCACTAAGTTGCTGGAGCTTCATGGATTAGAAATATATCTATGTTAATCTGTGACATTCAGTACTTCCGTTGGTGAGGTATGGATATAGAGAGAAGGGTGCCAATTCAAGTTTGACCGTGGCTCAAATTTACAAAGCGTTTGGCAAAAGGATATTTTCCAAATCTGTTAACTTTAGACAAAGTCCTGATCTTATAAGCACAGTCATGTATATATGTATCTTTGAACACAGCAACCTTTGTTGATATGGATAAAACACTCGGCTTTCAGAAGCTTATAAAAATTTTTTAACTTTCCCTTTCGTAAACATAGTAAAACCTCTATTCATACCAAAGGCTGTGGAATTTTGAAATTTGCAAGTTGAGAACTTTTCTCATAGTGTGGCTGACTTATTAGCGGAATTTTCTGTTTTTGTTATTTATAAATGTATTTCAATTCATTATCTGAAATTTTAAAGCATACTTTTTGAATGTTACTTCTTGTTAAAAAATAACTTTAAGTTGCAATGTCAACATATGACCACAAGATGTAATGACTGTACTGTTTACCTATATTTCTCTCAAATATTTTCTAGAAATAACTGGAAATTAAAAAAATGGCAATTTACACTAATATGGTTATCTAACGGACAGAAAAAACATAATTATTATAAAAAATTAGACAACAGTTTGTAGAAAACTAATAAATATAAATCCAAATTATTCGAATTCTGAGGATAATTATGCTCTTAAGTGATTGACCTGTAATTCATATTACAATCTTGTGTTCCATACACCTTAGTGTACTGACTTACATACAAGAATATTAGAATTAAGAAATATATTTTTATTTTTGATCAATTCTGATAGTGAATTGAGTAACACAATGGCTCGCTGATGAGTCCAGTACACATTGTAGCCATTTGAATTGCCTCTTATAAAGTAATTATGAAGAGCTATTCTCCTCTGAAACAATAAAGTTTTTTCATCTTTTGTTTTTCAATATTTATTAGGAAAGAAACTGTAAGTTTACACTACGATACATATCTAACTAATAAACTAAGGTATGCGGGTTTAAGCATTGTGTTGGGTGTAACTATACTAAAAGTCTGTCATAATATTTTAGAATCCATTGACTTCGCGTTCAAGAATTCATGTAATTATAAATAGGGTAGCTTTGAATGTGGCATTTGAAGAAATACAGATAAGTTTACAGTTAAACTTTCTGATATTTACATACAGGAAGCAAAAATGAAACCCTAGTCGCATTTTACAGAATTACCTAACCTGAAGTCATAGACCAGCTTGTCTGAATCGATTAGTCTTAATCTAAAATCAGATTTTATCGTTTTTATGAGTTAAAATAGTTTATTCACAGAAACATCTATCGTTAAAGGTTTTGGATAATTCAGATACAAAATTTTAATTCAAAGCCATCTAATGATAAAAGATCACTTTAAGCTTTAGTGATTTTTGACTAAATGTTCACAATCAAAGGCTATTATTAAATGTAAAATTGTCAATAAACTTTGCGCACTACTTAAAACTCACCGTGGCCTAGTGGTAAGAAATATTCTATCTTCGCGCATGCTTCTTCTACAAGCAATAAAAATTTCAATGCTTGATACTAACTATTGTTTCAGAAAGAAGATCCTAGAATAATTTATTCCAAAAATTATAATTTTTGAATTGTCTCAATCAGATATGCATAACTGAATACAACTTGATAATGAATTGATACATAACAATTTTGAATAAAAATAAGCATACAAAAAAGTTTTTGTTTTAAAAACCATTCTTAACAGTCATAAAATTAAAAATAATAGAGTTAAATATTAAGTGACTGATTGATTAACTTTCACTTGTGGTAAAATTTAATTTTTATTTCTTACAATAAATTGAAAAAATTCTGATGTAACTATAAAATCCTAAACTAATTTAACTTTTGACACAATTAAGTGGAAAAAGCAAAACATAATTTTTTCCATTACATAATTAAATATGAATAACTAACAACAAAAAAATCACTTATTTTACTAAAAGGTTTATATAATGCAAGAGAGCCATTAAAATTCACTTCAAGAATACGTTAATAATTCTGACGCATGTGCAAAGTTGCAAAAAAAAAAAAAAAAAAAACAGTCATATCAATGTATTCAACAATGACTAGAATCAAACCTGATACTTATTCTTGAAACGAATGTTCTTTTACCAACATGCAGACCATACAATTCTAACATTCTGTAAAAAGTTATGGTTAAAATCCCATTGAAAGATAACACATGCTTTGAATTCAACAAAATATTTCGTACTTGTAAAAAAGTTTAAAGTATTTTATCTATAGAAATTTTATTGATTATATATGAGAGATTTGCAACATACATACTATGTGAAGAGACCCCGGACTGTACCTTGAGGTTAACGGGCGCCTTCTCCCCAACATCTAGATCTAGTGTCCTCTACGCATCTATGAGGTCCTCGAGGGTGCCAAAGACAATTAAATTGTGCTCACAGATTGGTAGCAAGAAGTTACAATACATTTTAAAGGGCTTTAAGCTGTGTTAAACATCAGTAATATAGCATTAAATATTTTCTCTGGGTTAAAAACAAAATTTAACATGATGACACATACAGTAATCAATTAAGAAACAATTTGCAATCAATGAAAAGACAGTTAACGATTTGTTGAGTAGTTATGGCATTCAATACATTATATACACTGAAATCAATTTTATAGATAGTGTGAACACTTAGTTAAGAAAAGAAAAAATATGGCATCATAAGAAAGATGATAACTATATTCACACACGCACACACACACACACACACAGGCACGGAATTTATATAAATTTAATAAATACCTTCACTTTCAAAAGCACCTTAGGTTCAAAAATTTTAAAATGTTTCTATTATTCCAAAAGTGTATAGGATTCAAAAAGTTTTTAAGGTTTAAAAACGGATTTATAGTGTTCGAAAAAACAATAATTCATCTAGTTGTAGACATATTTTTGATCTTCAGAAAATTAACTACTTATAATTAAGTAGTGGATGAATAAAATTGTGCACACAAGGATAAATCCATTGTTAGAATTTACGTGCTTAAGTAGTACCTGAGACACGAAATACGGAATGAGCTTCAAACCTTTTCAGAGGATTTCATTCAATTTGCGAAATTCTTCATTGATGCATTTTGCCATGAAAGATTTGGAAAATTTGGATTTAATTTAAATAGAGAACGTATGTTAACTTCTCTCCGTGCCCACATAGAATCTTGTACCATAAAATTAAAGCCTTATCCGTATTAAGTTACATTGCATCAATAGTAATTGGATTATGTTGATGGTTAGAACTTGCATTTAGTAAAGAATGCAATCTTTTATAAATGTGCGATACAGTAAATCATTGCTTAAATTTTCTATTTTCTTTTAATTTTAGAAATTTATTTAAATATCAGTTGTTTCTAAAATTAAAATAAATGTTGCAAAATTTATAACATGTAATATTTATAAATATGAACTGATATATATATAGTTTGTATTTTAGTAACTTGTGTGGATCTGTATTTTTTAAAATCTTTTCCTATATATATATATATATATATATATATATATATATATATATATATATATATATATATATATATATATATATATATATATATATATATATATATATATATATATATATATATATATATATATATATATATATATATATATATATATATATATATATATATATATATATATATATATATATATATATATATATATATATATATATAATTGTCTTTTTTAATATAAAAGAGATAAGTGATATTTTTATAGCACTTTTTGCATTGAGGATTTAATAAATTTTGTTTTTTTAAAAATTATTTTGTTATTCTAACGGATTAAAGTTTCTTTCCCATACTGAAGATTCTGTATTTTTTTCCTAATAAGGTCTAACATTTATTGAATTTATTTTTATATTGATTATAAAAACTACACGCGTAGTAAGAAAGAATATGGCGCATCATTTTTCACTAAATGTTTGCTTTGTTATTGGAGGATAATCTGATTTATTAAAAATACTTTCAAAAATGCTTTTCAATGTTCTGTATAAAAATTATTCCATCCATTTTAAACAATCAATATTCAGATTTATCGTTTCATTAGCAAATTACCTTCACGAACTCTATTAAAAAATATTTGACATACCCAAAAATAAAAAAGATACGCAGCTATAAGATATGCCTTAAGTTATCATTTATAGAAGAATGGATGCAGTCATTTATATTGAAGAATAAAATGAAATTTAAAAAAAAGCCTTAATATTGCCTATCTAAATACTACTTTACAAGAAACCTTAATTCATCGAAAAAAATGTTTTCTCCAATGTTCTCATTTTTTGTTGCGAACATGTCTTAATAATCATTGGCATCAAAAAAGCAGAGTTTAGAATTTTCAACATAAATTTCAAAAAAGCAATTTTCTAAGTCCTAATCTAATTCATTATGTAATGAAGAAGATAATCTTATTGTCTATGCTTTATTTAGCTCAGGAAAAGGCAAACTTAAAATTAATGAATAATTAAAGTAATAAGCAAACTATGAATTTCGTAAAAAAATTTCATATCAATACATATTTCTTGAATTTGTTTTATATGAAATAACGTTCTTTTCATTTCCCAATAGATTTAAATTAATACTGACATTCAACCAAATTATGAGTTATAAAATAAATCTGGGCTTTAACTTGAAATTCGTCGAGGGTACGAAGAAATTCGAAATTTGCTCCAAGTGCTTAAATGAACAAGCCTCTCCTGAACATATTTTTCAATGCCTTGGTCTCCCCTGGAGATATCTGATGGAGAATCCACGTATGGTACTGGACTTTCTAAAGGTGTATAATCTAATGGACCTGGTCTAGCACTGCTGACCTCGGGGGCATGCAACAACATGAGTTTGCTTAGAAAAGATTAAATGTTTTCATAAAACTTAAAATCAATTTTTTAAATCATTCAGAAAAAACTAAATTTTAAAAAGTAATAATAATTTCAGAGGGAAATACAGTTTATTTACTACTAAAGCTAAATAATATTTTGATCGAAATATCAAATAGAAATAACAATATAAATTATAGTAATAATACATGGTTTACCAATCAAAACAAGCACATTATTAAAATTATGTATTCATCATAAAAAATTTATCAAGAATAGTTCTAAAATTTAAAAATAATGATTACTAAGAAAATTAAAAATGCTTATAAGGTAATGATAAAAGTTCTCTAGTAACCTTGTGTAACGTGAAACCCCTTCTTAAAATAAAAGGCAAGTACCTAAGAAAATTATTATTTTGATTTTCTTCTATGATATCCTTTCTGTTGACATGTGAAATGTGTAAAAAATCAGAAAAATTATACTTCAGAGCTTAAAGGGTATAAAATAAATTTGGGAAAAAATAATATCACTTTTTTATCACTACTGGAAATAATTATATTTCATTATTTTTAAATACATACACATATAATGCTCTTCATTTTTATTACAAAAATAAATAAAAAGACACTTTCAATTAGGGCATCAACGACAAAGAAAAGGTGTCATATATTGAAGCATTAATATGACATAATTCATTGCAAGGAAGTAATTGTGAGAGATTTTATTTAAAAAATGTCTGACATTATGTAAAAAAGATAAACATTTAATATTTTTTGACAACTTTGGTGAATACTTTACCTCAATTACTCGTTTGTTTAAGTTTATTATTAATTCTGGCATATTTTTGCTTGTTTTTTGCTGTAGCATATATTGATATCTTAATGTTTTCAATTTACGCATCACATATTTTGTAGAATTATATTAACGAATTCATGACAAATATTGCTTTTATATCTATTGATTATAATACTGTTACATATTGAATCTTTTTGTGATTTATTATGGATTTCTGTATTTTCTAACGTTTTTAAATGCATTTTATGGTAATATCCAGATAGTCTTTGAGATGTCTACGCTGGCCTGAACATTCAACACCATAAGCCATATTGTTCTACAGAATCAGTCTTGTGGTGTAATCAGAAACTCAGTCAGATATTCAACTCATCCCCATTACACTAAATAAATGATACTATGTGTGTACTGAGAAAAAGTCGGACTAAAACCGAAATATGGTTCAGTTGAAAAAGTGGAGCAGTGTGTTTCATAATGCCAGCCTAGCTGGCACAAGACAAAAACAACTACATAACTGATAAAACTTGAATGATATGCTTCATATTTTTATGCATTAAATGAATCTATATCTGCTAATAATTTTATACAATATATGATTATATTTCATAAAAACAACTTGGTAATTAAAAATGTAATAGAATATATTATGCCGCTTACAATCATTGCTTGTTTATTGACAAAGAAATTTAAATTGTAGATATATTTTTAAATAATCTAAAATATTTATTTTAGGATGAAGTTTTTAATTTTAGATTGTTTTCAATCACATCTTTTGAGTTATTGGCAAAATTTCTCTTGGAATTTATTCTAATATTTGAGCGGAAAATTGGGTGGAGAGAATCTAACTCCCTCTCAAAGTAAATATTCAAAGATTTTGCCCACGCAATTTTACCCCTAGACTTTCAAGGCAATAAGACGTTGAAAAATGGGTTAGGTGATGGGATCATAAAAGTAGATTTCGAACATTTACGAAATCTGCTCCTTCAATATTTTCTAATCTAATATGAAAAATGTCACTCGCGAATAATTTTATTTTAGAAAATTTAAAATATAAAGATTCTTAAATTTATATTTTTCTTATTTTCAAAATTTCTGAAGAGTATTGAGCTCTCTAAAGTCCTAATAAATTGTTTTCCTTTATATAAAAGTATGGTGTTTTAGTAAAAGAATTTTTCTAAAAATTAAAAGCTGATTTAAAATATTAAATTAATTTTCTCTCCTCCCAAATGTAGGAATAGTATGGTTTGTATCATCATTTTACACTTAAAATAATTTTTAAAAGACTTTTGATTTAAAATTTCTTAACATAGGATATCAATTAATTTTTGAATTCCTATGTTAAGAAATTTATTACATGATTTTAACACAGTAAAAACATGCAAAATTTATTTTCTAAAATTAGAGTCCCATAAAAGATTTAAGTTCTTTTTAAAAACTACACATTATTGAAACTTATAAATTTATATTCGAAAATAAAATTTAAGCGAATCAATAAAATGTGATATTGTATTTGCCGAACTAGAAAAAAGCGAATAATTTTACATTTTATTGGTCAGATTTTGTCAATATTAAAATTTTAACCTCACACTATGATAGGATGATTTCAGTTAAATGATTATCTATTACTTTTCAATCATCATAAAAAAATATGCATAATAAACGCAGAATTAAAATTATAAAAATTATTCCCTTCTCAAAAGTCACGAAAATGATCCGTTTTTGAAGAGCATCATCACTAAACATGAAATATGGGTTGTATACAACTACGTCAAATGCAAGAGGTCATGGAGCAAAAAAGATGAACAAGAAGAAAACATTTCCAAAGCCGATATTCACCAAAAAAGGTGATGCTGTCTGTTTGGTGGGATTTTAAGGGAATCGGTATTTTTTTACCGGATAACACAACGATTAATTTGGAAATCTACCGTCATCAGTTGGACAAACTGAATGATGCACTTCAACAGAAAAAGCCAGAACTAATCAACAGGAAAGGTGTAGTGTTTCACCAAAACTACGCGAGACCTCACACAAGTTTGGTCCATCGCCAAAAGCTTTTGCAGCTTTAATGGATACAATTCCACACCCATCATATTCTCCAAACCTGGCACCATCCGATAGTTATTTGTTCCGGTCACTCCAAAATTTTTTAGACGGTAAAACCTTCACCTCAAATGAGGAGGTCAAAAACCACCTAGCAATCAGTTTTTTGCCAGATGACCAAAAATTTTATGAGCGTGGAATTATACTACTTACTACCAGAAGGATGGCAAAAGGTGTTGAACCAGAACTGCCAGTATATAATTTAATAAAGTATTTGTTTATTATACGAAAACTGTCTTTCATTTCCACAAAAAGGAACGAAATTATTCTCCGAACAACACAATAGTATGCAATGACCAGAGTTTTTACTTACATATATATATATATATATATATATATATATATATATATATATATATATATATATATATATATATATATATATATATATATAATTGAAAACAACAATTATATTAAAATAATTAAATTATGTGGTAGTGGGGTATTATTAATATTATTTATTTTAAATTTTATTTTAGGAAGTGCAATAAAATACAATTCGTTAGATGTGATTTTTTTCTTCTTTTTTTTTTTGGTCAAAGGATTTTTTTTATTACTGAAATCATTCTCTCATAAGAGCGCGGGATCTATTTCCGATTTTGCTTAAAATTCCTGTAATATTTATGAAGAAAATACTCTTAATATTACTTTTTTTGCAAATAAATATTTTAAGAAGATTCATTTTGAGGAATCAAGTGATTAGTTATTTCCATAAACATTTTATTGATGCAAGTAAATTTGAATTATAAACTCTTTAGTTGAATAATCTCACGCGCGACAAATATTCATACAAAACATCTTAAATATTATATAAAGTCTTAGTATGAGAGTAGGTCGTTTTATTTTCATATAAAGAAAAAGCAGCTTTTGAACACCTTTTATGCAGGTATATAAGTAACTGTAACATAAAAAAAAAGTTAGAAAAAGCAATAAAAATATTGGGAACCTTAATAACTAATAAGTGAGTAAGACAACTGAAGGATTTCTATTTCTTCAAATTCACTTCATTTTTTTGGAGCAGGTTTGATTTAAACTGGATCTTCAGTTCAGAGAGAATTCCAAATTTTAAAATCGTAATTTTTTCTTTAAAGAAAGTTTGATTCAAAGAAAACAAACAATCAAACTGAAGATTCTATTTTGAACTATTAATTCCTTTGCATCAATAAATTGGATATAAAATGGTGTTACTATTATGATTATCCATCATAAATTAAAGTTTTTTTTACTAAATGTTTTTCCTTTTCGTTTGTGCTTGTGTTCAGTCTATAATAAAACAGTGAATATTTAAATTTACTTGACTACTTATTGTTTAATTAAATTTTTACTCAAACATTAAGTGCATTACATAATTTAAAACAAAGATACCCAATATTTGAATTGACACTATTTTCTTCACACCACATATAGGGAGCAATTTCTAATTATACGAAAAATTAAGAAGTACAATAAAATGGCTGCTTTTGCTTAGGTAAAGGAATATCAAACAACAATAATTCTTGGTTTATCAGTTTTCTTTCTACAAACACATAAAGCTCTTAACGTATTTTATACTGTTTAATGCATTTTTTAATGTCTTTGAAAACTATTTATATATTCTTCCTTTTTCTTTGTTTTTCTATGGGAAGTACTACTCGTAGAATAAAGTCGATAAGTGAGGCGAACTAAAACACTTTTGAGAGACATTGTCGTAAAGAAAAGTTAAATATTTAACAAGTTCCTCTGGGGATAAGTGGATCGAATCCGAATAAGCTCTACATCAGTTACTGAAGTTTATTGATGGATGAAATCTCTTAGGGAGTAAAATTCTCCAGAATAGTTTAAACATCGAGTAAAAGCAAATGCTAATTTAAGAAGTGTAGCGATAGAAGTTTGAATTCGTTCACGATAGATGTAAAAGATATAATTCTAAAAATAGTCTAGTAACTGCATTTAGATTTCCTTTAAAGTATTTGAGAGGAATTTTTTAATATCGAATACCCAGCAGTGATTAAGTGTATTCTTTTGAATTTTTTCATTTTTAAGTTATAAGGCTAAACATAATATGCACTGCTGCTAAAAGTTTTAAAACAACCAACCAACGTAACATTCGCTAATATGGATGCTTTTCGATTATTGAAAACAGATGATTTTGTAAAGAAAGAAAAATACAGGTTAATGAAATATAGGACTGGGTAACAGAGTCGACGGTAGGGAGTTCTATAGCTAATTTTCATCCATGTGAATTTTTACACGGTATTTTGTTTCAATTTAATTTTTTAGCGGTGTTAAGAGTACACTTTCCATCTTTCTCCTTTTTGATATTCTTGGTTTATCAGTTTTCTTTCTACAAACACATAAAGCTCTTAACGTATTTTATACTGTTTAATGCATTTTTTAATGTCTTTGAAAACTATTTATATATTCTTCCTTTTTCTTTGTTTTTCTATGTGAAGTACTACTCGTAGAATAAAGTCGATAAGTGAGGCGAACTGAAACACTTTTGAGAGACATTGTCGTAAAGAAAAGTTAAATATTTAACAAACTTGTTAACTTGTTTAGAGGAACTTGTTAAATATTTAACTTTTCTTTACGACAAGTAAAACTTAAATATTTGTCTCGTGAAATTCGAACAATATTTAAAATTTCTTGCGATTATGTGCATATTAAGGTTTTTTTTTTCCCTATTATTACTCGGTTTTTGTGTGATATGATACATTAAAAAAGAATGTAGAGGAAGGTGTCGTGGAACATTATTTATTTTGTGATATAAATTAAAAATGAATGTAGACGAAGATGTCGTTGTGTGATAGGATATAATAATGAATGTAAATGAAGGCGTGGAACATTTTTTCTTTTGTGATATGATATATTAAAAATAAATGTAGTCAAAGGTGTCATGGAATTAGTGAATTGTCAACACATACTGCAAACATTTCTTAAACATTTGAGTATGAAGGTAAGTTCTTGGTAGTGAGAAAAGTAGAGCAAAAAATTATTTCCTAAATTGTACTCAGAATCCAATAATGGAAGAATTCAAAATGCCCTTTTCATTTGAAAACGAAATTTTACAGATAATTACCAATCCCAACAGTATTACAGCAGTTTTATAAAACTTCATGGAAAAATATCAATGAATCTAAGAACTCCCATTGAAATTTACTGGATTCGACGTATTCTAGAAGTCTGAAAATTCAAAAGTATAGTTATATTTTGAAATTCTGCTAACCAATATCCCAACAGATTTGGATTTCAATATAATTGCGAGAGAAATAACTTGTGAGAAGCCAATAGTCTCTAATATTCGACGTTTCAGAAAAAAAGCATCACCTGGGCTTTTAGAAGACACATTTGTCATAATATAAATTGTCAATGCACCATAAGATATTACTTTGTCTGGAAATAAAAATACTTCATTGATAAAATTTATTAATGTTTTAAATTTTCGCATCCTACAAGAAAAGTTACAAGATGGCAAAGTGGGGCTCTGTACTTGACAATACAAACCTTTCTAATCAGATTGTATGTGTTAATTGCAGAGGCAACCATTTGGCTGATACTCTATCCAGTATATCTACTCTTAGAGAAAAAAAATTTATAATTCAAAACAGATAACCTTATTTCCTTCAGAGGCAAGACAGGTTAAATTCTTCTAAAGCTCTTTTGAGAAATTGTCTTCTTTACACAATCTAATGCAATAAGCAGAAGGGATATCGACAAACTATTAACACTATAGTTTCAAAATTGACTCGTTTAATAAAATAGTATTGAAAATGTCCATCTCCTTCAAGGTAAAATTACTTGCTCTTCAAAATAGGCAAGACGAAATGATGACTAAAAAATATAAATAGCAAAATTTGCACTGTGAATCCCAGTATCTGGAATTCCTAAGCAAAAATCTGTCTGTAAAAATTTTGTAGAAAGATCTCAAAATATAAGTGGAACTAGAACCAACTTAATACCAAATATTTCCAAAGTATAATTTCGGAATCACTTCAGCGAAGTAATAAGCGTAGTGATACTTAGATAATGAAGATGGCTCCAAAGCCCAGCTAAAAGTGTTTAGAGGCACTTCCTTTATGGCGCCTTTAATTGTGTTATTTTCCAAATTTCTCTATATTTTCAAGCATATGATATTTCATTTCTCTTATGGAATTCTAGGAATATTTTTATCAAGCGCTTTTATTTTTAGCAACCTTAAAGTATCTTATTATTTTAAATTTATTTTTGAGTCTATTCTGAAGCTTCTTGTCTTCCACCTATCGATACCAGTATGGTAGAATCTTAAACACAACCATAATCTTCTAAGTTGCCTTTATTTAATGTTGCAAGAATTAATTTCATAAATTTTTGATAGTGAATCCTTATTTCTCTCTCTGATAGTTGAGGTTTCCATAAAACTAAATTCAGATTATCTATAATTTTTCAAAAATAAGTACCACTTTTGAGCTTTGTATTTATACCTCATGAGAATTCTCTTTCCCTATTAAGTTTTCCATAAAAAAAAATTATGATTGGAATACTGTTTTCAAAATTCATGGAAAAAAGTTCCAGTTTTTTCACTTTTTATTATAACACTTCATAAGCCTTGTCGTCCTCCCGAACATTAGGAGTTTTAAAAAAAACTGAAGACAATATTTCAAGTTTTCTGAAACTTCATGATAAGAAATACCAATTTTAATTTTGTATCAAAACGTCCTGAAAACATTACATTGCGTCTGCCTCTCATTAGGAAACACTTCTCTTTTCTGATTTTGATATGGTAATATTATGTTGATATGGTAGTATTATGTTGACTGTGTCAAACTGAGTAATGCGTCATTGTTCCGTATAATCAACTGTAGGAATCAATCCGTTAGTCTTATATCACATTAAGTACTTATTTTATATATTCCTCGTTTCTTTTTAATGTGAATTTAAAATATTCGAATAGAACTCCAAAACAACCTGATATAACCAAGCCTACTTTGCGTGAAAATTAGTTTGGCTGAAGTTAGCTTCAACAAAATATGTACAAGTTACGTTACAAAATTATTTATTTAGTACTCTAATTAATTTTAACTAAGTGTTTCTTTTTAAATTAGTCGTTTTTTAATAAAGTAATAGTCTAGTTTTCATAAAACTTTCTTTTCAAATAAAGCTATTTTTTATAGATAGATCAAAATTCACTCTGTTATTGTTCACATTTTTTATCACCTTGTGATACTTTATTAATGGAATAGATTTGAATTGGTTTCTTTTCATACCCTCATCAGTGAAACTTAAAATGAATGATATTCCAGTAAAATTAAGAGTTTTACCATTTGTAATAGGTATTTATTATTGACATTTAAGAAATATGCATCTACAAATTATTTCGATACGTGACCAAAGACACTAAATACATCCAATAAGTTCACATTTTGAACGAGGACTACTCTAATAATGGCCTCTTGTCGTTCAAATTATGACACTACCATATTGGCAGCCGGACTTATGGATTTTAAAGTGTGTATAGGCTTCCTCAACACAGGTTTTAAAGTGTGAATCATACATCATACTTGCAGTTTCCCAGGACACTAAAGCAATGAGTTTGCATCTTGGGCACCATACCCTCTAAATTTTCTAATTTAAAAACAGGTTGTCATTCGATAGAAAACAGCCTCCCAGTTATATAAAAGAGGGCAAGCAGATTGTATTAATAATATTTAGATGGTATCGTCAGACTTTGTAACTTTAATCTTAATTTATTAAAATTATCAAATTTAGATTAGTTTAGATAATTATAACACATCTTCGTTTGTCTATTTTTGATAATATAAGCCATTTAACGCATCCAACAACAACACAATTTTTATTCATGGTTCTGTGACAAAGTTGATACTCAAAAAATGAGTTTCTTCCTTTCAACATAACGAAAGTGCGAGGACCTCAAAATTACAGAACTTTTAGCGTAAAGAGTTAATCTCCGCTGGTATTTTCTGGAGTTCGAGCTCTACACGAAATATTTTTCGGACAAAAAAGTAATGCCTTTTACCACTAGGTTACTGGAGCCTTACTCTGTACCTACTTAACTTTGTTCCTTGTGTAATGACGAATATGAATTGCAAGGGAATGTTCCTCAAACTAGTTTGAAACTAGTTTGAGGAACATTAAAAATTGTTTTAATAATTTCAGAAGATTCTGTTAGGAAAATGCCTTTTTGGTAACTCCCATAAGAAAATTTTTATTACAGTCATTGCAGATATCGTCAAAACTTTTACTCTAAAAGGCTCAAGTTGTTTTTACTATAATTCTGTGTATCATTAATTGTAAGCTGCGTGATAATACATCGCAGTCAACTTAAAATACTACACGAAATGGGATAATGAGACATGTAGAATAGTATTGATTACATATTACACTGATGAATAAAGGAAATTATGAAATGTAATTATAAAATTTGCAAAAATATCTCATCTTATATACAATTCCTTAATATTTTATGGAATTTGTAAGCATTTGGTTTGATTATATGAAACATGCTCAAATTATAGGTACGAAGTTCTAATTTTATAAATTGTTACATCACTATAATTCCATTACCTAGCTCATAGTTGGGCTCTATCAATTTTTTTATAGGTTATTTCTTGTCACTCATAAACTTCAAAATTTTATTTGTGTGTGTATATATATATAAACCCTTTATAAAATGATCGTTTTAGTTAGATTCTGATTTAGAACCTTCCATTATTTGCCTACGAGACCTTTTACCCAACTTCCCAATTCTTTTTGCAATTATTTATTTAGACAACTTAATGCCCGAATTGTATGTGTAAAAAGAATTTTTTTTCTTGTAAATATAAAAGTGTAAAAATTGAAGGAAACTACTTTGTTTTAAAGTCAGACAGTAAACTTAAACTGTTCCAAATGGGAACGGTTTTAACTGTTCTGCTGACAACTAAGTTAACAATTCAATAATAAATTAAGTACATTTATATTTTCGATTCTTTTTACAATCAATTAGTTGATATGTGATTTCAGCTTTTAATTCCCTTATATTTATTGGACTTCAAAACACTACAAATAAATGTACAACATTTATTTGCAAAAACACTTAATAGTGATATTCCGATTGAAAATCATAATTTTCAATAATAAGCAAATATACTGTTTTATATATGAAATGTTAATAAACTTTGCAAATTCTAAACTTTAAGGTAATTAAATGTGAAATTAATTGTACTTTCCATTTCTGTAAAAAATATATACAAAAATGTGAAAAAAAATGTTTTTAGATTTGTATCAAATCTTTTAGAAGAAAAATATTTGAGACTTTCAAAAATACCTTTTATTAAAATGCATATCTTCCAGCAAAATACTTCCTCATTTGAAATTGAAATTTCAAAATAAAAATGAATTTAAAATAAAAACAAAAGAATAAACTACAGTTTCCATTTGCATTCGTAAAATAAAAGCGTACAAAGAATCCAATTTAAATTGGGGGCTTACGATTTCTTTTATATTAAAACTGAGTAAAAAGTTCCTATTGGTATATTTAAAATTTTCGATATTTTTCTGGCGAAGTTTCAGAACAGTTTATTCACTGATTTAAATTCGAATAAATTAAAACAGTCTTAGGCAACTCACTTGTCATTTACAGAAATATAAATTAACTCAGTTTAAAAAGAAAGAAATATTTTTTTAAATAATCCTTGATATATTCTAGGTAAAATTATAAATCTTTCTTTTATTAAAACAATGCAATGGTTTTCTTTGTTCAAATATAGCTTTAAGTCTATACGACTTTTCGATATCACATGGAACATTATTTCTAATGACTTTTAATATTATAGTGAATTATACAACATTCAATTTTAAGAAATTCCGCAATATTATTTTAAAACTTTTTCTAAATAGTTGTCTTGTTTTAAACTGAGTATTCCATTTTTCTTGCCTTAAATCCAGGTTTACCGGTTTTTCCATTGTTATTTTATACTATTTTTGTCACTAAATATTAAACGAAATCAAATGCATACATGATTCAAATAATTTCCAGAAATGATACAGACGATTAAATATAAAAATAATAATTGCTTAAAACGCGCCTTCATTTCAAATTTTCTATTGTTATTAACATTTGACATTCAGATTTTAATAACATTAAAGATTTTGCTTTGAAAATTTTCGGAAATTCACTTGTGCTCTTTCAGTTATCATTTGTATATACACGGTTCAAATAAAAAAGTAGACAGAAAAATAAAATTAAGGAAATAAAATCGATATGAAAGGCAAAAATATAACTAATAATAATCACTTATTGCTTGAATAAAAATTATCAGCCAAAACGATTTAAAATTTTTATGTTTTCTACCTTTTAGTACCATTTAAAATCTTTTAACGGGATTCAGTAGAAAAATATCATGTAAAAGTAAAATTTACGTTTGGTTATGTTATTCCTATTTGTTTTAACAATTCAATAAAATCAAAAGAGTTTATAGTTTTATTGCTATGATGAAAATGATAATATGCATGAAATAATGAGTTGAATGATATTTAATAATGTAAATAATGATGAAATACATGAAATGGTAGTCTTGTCTCCACACTTCTACACCACATTATCAAAAATGATATTTTATTCGATGGATGCATAGTATATATATAGTACACAGTATGACAGAGTAATATAACTGTCCCTCTAACGCATAGTACTGTTTTTACTTGCTATTTTGCGAGTAATGTGTCAACTCAGTTAACCATCAACCGTTGTTTAATTATATGATGTTTGATGGTTTGCTGTGTAGTTACCAATTTCTAAGATAAAGAAATGTAACGCACAAAATAGTGTAAAAAAATAATAAAGTTGGAAAATATATATTGTATTTAAGAAAAGCAAAAACTTTTATTGGGAAAAATATTTACTCATTTCTAAAAAAAATCAATCTATCAATTGATAATCATTAATAAAAGTTTTGCGCTTAGTACAACATTAAGTTTCTCGTGAGCGCACATATAAGAAAATACACATGTGTACACATTCTACTCTTTTAAAATGCAAACATAGTAGGAAAACAAATCACACATTGTTATTTACAAAGAGCAATTTAATATCATTCTTAAACTGCTTTCAGTAAACAAAATAATGTGGTTTATTTTCCTACCCTGTTACAGTTTTAAACATTAGTTTGAATTGTAAGTTATAAGAAGAAATGTTATATTCTCCAGCATTCTCTGAGCGTAATTAAATGAAAGAGTTATTACAACCAAATTAATATCCAAAGAAATTGGTATAAAAAATACAATACTGATATAAATTTTTATATTTATTACTTAAATTATAAATTAAAATTTATATAAATATTATTATAAAAATATTTTTAGCAGAAAATATAAATAAAAATCCTTTATTAAAATTCAGAGAATATCTAAAAGAATAGTTACAAAATGATTTTCACGTGAGAATAGAAAAATGCGCGTACATATATATGTAAGTATATAACTAATCTTTTCTGGAAGAAAAACGTTTTGTCAGTTTTTCTTGAAGCTATACAACGATTTTTCCTGTAACACACACAAGAGTTCAACCGAAGAAAAAAGTGTTGAAGTTTTGACTGCATTTTCTTTTCTTTTTAATTCCCTAAGTGAAACCAATCTTAGAATAACTTTCCTACCTGGAAAAGAAGAAAAACTAATTTTTGTAGGATGCTGCTTGGAGTCCAATATTTCCAAAACCTTAGGGACTAAAAGTTTGTAAAATTTGAATAATTTTTTTCTCAAAATTGAGGAATGATAAACTATTTAATGGACGTAAATGTTAAAAGTTCTAAAAGTGAAAATAAAATTCACATTTTAAGCGAATCATTTTAAGGCGGAAAATTGGAGTATAAGAAAATTGTGTTGTGGAAGTCGTTTGTATTTATTATTAATGCGTTGCTTTAAGAGCTAGAGAGAGAGAGAATTTTACCAAATGAAAAACATAACACCATTAAATATTTATTTTATATTTTCAGAACCACAAATTATAATGTTAAATTCTTTCATGAATTAAAACACAAAAGAATCAAAATTTGGTATTTTTCATTATGTGAGCATTATAATTTTCGCATAAAAGCATGAAAAATTTTACTCCACCAAAATATAAAACTTTAAATCAGTAAACATTTTACTTTTAAAGTTTAATTGTACAATTAATTAACAATAGTCTTTTGCGTTTAAATTTTGAAATTATTTGTTCTTATATGATATTCAATTTACTTATCTGATTGACAGCATTTTATCAAAAAACCAATGCATTGGAAACGTATTTATTGTTCACGTTTCCAATCTAATCATTCTAAAACCGAAAGCTCGATTAGAAATGTAACTATTAATGAATTATGCACGTTTGGAAAGTCTTGATAATTTTGCATCTATTATTATTTTTTATGATTGTATTCTAATTTCTTTCCAATAGTCTAAAAATGTTCGCATTTCCTCAGATATTATTGTTGTACTTTGTATCTTAAACATTATCGCATTGCATGCATGTCTATATCTATGTGTGTGCTTATATATAATATTTTGGTGTTTATTAAATTTCTTTATTTAATCTGATCACTTTGTTTTTGTTTTTATTATTTATTCTTACTTTTACTCGTATATATTCCCTATTCAATAGTTCTTATTTTAGTAATTTTGTAGTTACTTCAGTAGCAGTAAATAATGTAAATTTCTGAGTTCCGTAATTTACTAAGGAAATTAAATTTACATGTGCGTGATTTTAGATGCAATGTAAAACCTTTTATACATTATTTTACAAAAGTCATTTTCTTTTAAACTTTAATTTCATTTATCTGATTATCCATATATTAGATTGTATTCATTTCGTTCTAACAGCATATGCCCAAACACGCGGTATTTTTTATATTCCGAATTTGTATGTATCAAAACGCAATTACACCATCTAAAAATTTGATTTAAAAAAAAGAAAAAAAAAACGCTGTAATTCCTTTATTTTAACTTGAAAACTCTTTTATTAATAATGCTATTGATTTACATTTTTATGAATAATTTAAATCAGTAGGTATATATAGAGATTAGCAGATGGTGAATACTGCTTAAGCAATGACTGAAAAATAAAGAACTGTTTGCATAAGCTTTTTTTCGGGGATTTAAAATGGAAGGTATAAAGTCAGAAATATAATGCAGAAAATATAAGCATAAAATTTTTAATAATAACATCATATCCTGATAATCCTTCATGGAAATGATTTGTTTTACATATTATTTAGATATTGTATGACGTTTAAGATGAAGTGTAATTCGCTAAGCCTTTAAAGCTGCTGCCGCACCTTTTTTCTTTGGTGTGGTGTAGATATGACTTCAGTTTTCTTCAGGAGTGGAGTAGTATAGTCCAATCTACTGACAGTTTTTTCCCCACAAATAAAACTATTGATAATTTACTATTTTCTGAAAATTTTTTGTTTTGCGAAAAAATACAATAAAATTTGAGATATAAGGAAAGACAAAAACAGTTAAAAACTGAAAGCATTATTGAATCATAAAATATGTCTTAAATAGGGTGGAACAGCATTAAACAAAAAAATGCTTTTTCCCATGCTTCAAAATTTATCAAAAATTCAAGAGAAGGCACACTCATGTTTGCCTTATTTATAGGAATTTATACAAGAAAATTTCCTAGGTATAATATTTTGCATTATTTACAATCTGATTTAATTTAAAGGGGCTTTTTAGTGAAATTTTAGATGAATCCTAAATCTTGATTACAAGCTAAATCATATCAAAAATTTAACTATAAAACTGGCAAAAAAAAAAACCAAAATGTGTTGTTTTTGGCAATAAATATTTATCAAGCATTTTTCTTAACTGTATATTCACATTTTTATTTAATTTCAAACTATCACATTACCTAGAATTAGTATTCAAACACTTGAATTATAATTTGGTTCATGCAAAAGATCTTGGTTTCTTTATTCAGTTTAATGCTGACTAATTCTATGTTTGAAATGAAATAGAAAATTGAATTATTTATGGCCATTTAACATTAGATATATCATTCATAATCATATTTTTAGATGTTTCTGTAATTCAGAACAAAAATGTTCAAGGGCTCCCTGAAGCCTAATGATAAGCAATGCTCTTCAGACGAAGTCTTAAGTTTGATTCTAGATGCTGTTGAACAATGGGAAAGGAAAGTCATGCTTCTCTTTTTTCTGCATGCACGTTTTATCGAAGTGTGTGTTATGGAGTTTTCCGTTGCGTTTCATGAATCTGACTTAATAACTATTCTTAAGGTAATCAGGCAGTCAAATTTAAAGGGATACACAGAAGTCTCAGGTTGTTAGACAAGTCACTACGTGATGATATGAAGTAAAACTATATATTAAGTAAATTGAAGCTCTTAAGTAGTTTTCTTCATTCTTCTTAAATTTCCTTAATGATATCATACTGAAATATTAATTATTAAAATTAGTTTGCCGTCTATAAAATAAAATAAAATTTCACTTAAAAAATTCCAGAGATGTACTTGCGAGCTAGTTGGAAGTAACGATGCAATTTAAACTTGTAACCACTTAATTTGGATTCATTAATCTTAAATTGACGCCTTAATTCCTGGTATTGACTATAATTTAAATAAAAATTTATTTAAAAATATTGCACAAAAGTAGTTTTTACTTACGAATGAAGGAAATACATTTCTACGAGGCGCAAAATTCTTTTCCAAAGAATCAATATATTGATGAAAACGGTATAAAAATACTGGCACACATCTTAAGTGACAACAAAACTCGTGTTGTAAAACGGAGATTAAAATGAAAATATCACCCAAGAAAAGAAACCAAATTTTAGATTTTCGGTAACTTTAAATATCAATAATGTAATTTTCATAGGAGGGAAATTATGTCCCATAAAATATTAAATGGAAAACCTTATTTTTCGTGTCTTCCAATGCTGGGAGATTATGAGATTGAAGCGTAAAATAAGGCCTTCTTCGCAACTTAGGGGACCATTCTAAAATTTATTATTTTGTATTTTCTGTTTCCAAGCTTTCAATGTATTGATATTTATTTAAGACTAATGATCTGAATGAGTTGTAAAGATATATGAAATAACAAAATACAAACATTTATTTGCCTATATAATATTTTCTTTTTTACACTTTCTTAATAGACTTTTTTATAACTTTTTTATATCTTTTTGTTTTTCATAAGCAATCAGAGTTTATCAGAAAGAATGATCTTAACGTCCTTTAAGGAAATACTCAGTAAAATTTGTTGTTTCTCCTGTTACTGATACATACGGTACATGTTTTTGCAACTTGAAAATGATGTTCATTTGTTTATGAATTAATTTCATTTTTTTCAGTGAATGGTTAAGGAATAACTATTTAGATTGCTTTGATTATTATCATTCATATTTTTACGCAATTAATTTCCTTTATTTAAATAGAACTAAATTCATCCTTAAATGATACTTTAGGACAAATGTTAATTTACATCTGATACTGATTAAAGAGATCGTGCCTCTGGCACTACTCTAGGTTTGGTTTGTTTGTCGCTCAACGGTCATTTTTTGCATTCGATGGCTAATTAGCCCGGGACCTACGGTTTAAAGTGGATTCCGAACCACTACAAACATCCATGCCCTAGGTGGGATTCGAACCCACGAACTGTTGAACTGAAGGCAAGATCGCTAACCATTCGGCTGCCAGCTCGGCCGGCACTACTCTAGATTATACAAAAAAAATTTCTTTATTAAAAATTTAGATAAAATTAAGAAAAATATACTAAAAATTGGCTAGAAAAATTTTTAAGTTTAAAATGGTCCCTAGAAGTTATATCTGATGTAGAATAACGTTTATATATTATTGTTATGGGAATTTTAATATAGGCTAAGAAAGCCTCAAAAATTTTAAAAATAAGTATTTGGATGAAGCATAAGAAATACCATATATAAGTAAATAACTTAAGCCCTAATTTTTATATATCACTTTTGATCTTTTATTTCAACTGCTTTTGTTTGACTCATCTAGTATCATAGGTAAGCATTCAGGGTATTCAAGAAAAGTTTGTCACAAAATAATTTTATTTTCGTGAATTTTATCGGTATCTTAAGTGCGTGTCTACGTGACAAAAAAATTGAATTTTACTTGAATGCGCAGAAAACTATGCATTTGAAGAATGGTTTTATTTAAATAAACAAAACTCTCTCTCTCTCTCTCTCTATATATATATATATATATATATATATATATATATATATATATATATATATATTTGCTCTCCAATTTTGATAGGAACTGATAACTTTTGTACTTTGAAGTTTGGCTCTAGTTTTGAATTTAATAAATGAATCAATAAATTTGGTTATAATTTTAGAATCTGTTTTCCTAATTTCCTACCAAAATGTTCGAGCTAGTCATACTTTCTTGGTGAATGTTTCTTACCATTAATTTTATTTATTAATATTGCAGTAAATAAGCAATATTAATTTGCTTATTTTCTTGTCATCTTTCTTTTAGATGTTTCAAAATTTGAATAAAAACCGTTCCCACGCTTGTCCTTAATAACGCCGTAAGTTTCAAAAATGAAATCTAAGAGATAATGAGCCAAACATACAAATTATTCACTAACTGCGGAAGTTGAAAATTTAAGAATTTTATCTCTAATTCGGATTTATATAGTTAATTGTTATTAATCAGATTTAAATAAGAATTCAGAATGAATTTTAAACAATAACTGTCTGTAGAATTAACTTATGTGTGCAAAAACTGTCTCTAGGGTAACAATATATAAAAATAAATATAAATGTTTGAGCTATAAATTTCAAATTTTGAAATTTTAATCTACCATTGCTGTCACTTTTTCATGCTTAATTTTTTTAACTTTTCCAAATAAATAACGATTGATAACGATTGAAATACAAGAAACAATATTCGAGGTGATGGTATCTCGTCAATGTGAATAATAATGTTCGAATTGAAATAGCTTATGGATTAAAATTAAAGAACTTCCTTAATTTTCCTTTTCTGCTATGTAAGAAAATTTTATCCAAGCATAAAACGTTTTACACGATTATTTATTGTCATTCCATAATATATCTTATAGTCCAAATGTACAGGAATTTCAGCATATTCGACAAAAATGCTTAAAATTTCTTCTTAATGGAAGAAATTTTAAGCATTTTTGTCAAACCATTATTATGCAGTATTACCATTACTCAAACCATTATTATGCAGTAATCTGCGTAATAATGGTTTGAGTCCAACTACTTTGTTCGCGACTGTTTTCTGTACTAGGAGATAAAAAAGAAAGCTTGAATTAAAAAAGAAAATAGATCCACGAATTTCGATCTGCTCTTGGATCATCTTACTTTTGATTATGCTAAATGTGCATGTTTTCAAATGTTAATATAATATGATGATTACGAGTTAGTGTGCGTGTGTTTGTGTGCGTGAATGTGCGTGTGTGTGTGCGTGCGTGTGTGAATCTAATTTATAAAGGATTTGCTAATTTTTACCATAATTTTTTATGATTCCCAAACAAGTTTTTTTTTATATAAAGATAGTTTATCTTATTCAAATAAAGCTGTAATAAGCATATTTCTTCAGCTGAAGAAGTATTTTGTATGATATCTAATCAAGATATTGTAAAATTTAAGGATAATCTCATTTTAAAAAAATCAGAGTGATGCAGCTATTTGTTCCAATGACTTATTGAAGCGAGTGAAATCTATGATCCAAATTTATTCATTTTACACAGTGACAAAGGTAATTTTTTAAACAGTGATATGGTATATAAAGCATCTAAACAATGTATTTATGTTAATTTCCCAAGAAATCTTAAATATAGTAAAACATACCACATTTTCGTGTCGCAATTCGGAAGCTCAAAAATCTCTCCACGTTTTCTTCAAACAGCTAGTTATGCAAGGAGCGAAAATTGAACGTATTTATCTTCAGTTATTTAACAATATCAGTGATCAAACATTCTACACCAATGAACATTGTCTTATCACATGTCAAATGCACCTAATGTAGAAGTGAATGTTCTGCTATGCCAATCTAATAAAATTGAAAAAGAGTTAACGTTGATTACAATCTACACTGCGTAAAAAATGTAGGATAGTGTTTTTTTTTCAATTAATATCTCTTATTTTCTCTTAAATATCAAATATTTATGCAGATTTAGTTTAATGATCTTTTTTTTTTTTTTTTAGGCAAAAGTTAAACATCTATTACTAATAAAAAAATTAGTATTTATAATTTCCGATGCGTAAATAAGTAGGACACTTGCTAATATATTTAATTAAAAGAGTTGTTCTTTACTTTAATAGTCATTTTGTAGTTTGTTTTATCATTTTTTGTCAAAAAATCTAATTTCTTCATAAGTTAAGCTATTTCTCCATTCCAAGAAATGACTAAAGGAATACCTTTGAACGATTTTCAAAAAGTTTAAATTTCTGCATATCAAAATGATGATAAAGGTGTCAGAGAGATTCCTCGATTGTTGCAAGGTGAGCCCCAATACGGTTTCAAACTTTATCAGAAATCCTTATAACAATGTAAAAAAAAAAAAAAAAAAGACTGGTAGACCGAAAACCACGTGAAGAAAGAAAACTTGCTCGCGTGCTTAAGATAAACAAAGGAAGTGTTTCAAAGGTAAGAAATCAAGCAGGAATTAATCATATGACGAAACAAACAGTTTACAAGTATATTAAAAGATCTCCAAAATTCATTTTTAAAAAACGGAAACATCATCCTAAGTGGACACAAGCTCACATTGATAACCGCTTAGCGTTGACTAATGTCCTGAATGGACTTCTGTGATTTTTTCCGATGAAAAAAAATTTAACTTAGACGGTCCAGACGGATATCAGCACTACTGCCATTGTCTGAGGAATGAAGACATAAACTATTCAACACGACAAATGGGATGAGGGAATTCAATAGTCTTTGATTGGCTGTTGGATACGGAAGGACAAGTTAGGTTTTCTTAAATGGTAGGTAAAAACATAAAGACTACGTTCAAGTGCTGAATTCCGAGATTCTTCCTTATGATTCTAACTTGGAGGATGAAAAATGGAAACTTCAGCTTGCCGGAGCTTCCATTAACAACGAAACTGAAGTCAAACATTGGTTCTTAACAAACAATGTGGATGCTTTACCATGGCCAGCCAAAAGTCCTGACCTTAATATAATGGAAAACATCTAGGAAATGCTAGTTCGACGAGTTTATGCTGATAGGAGGCAATTTGATTCTCTATATCAGTTTCGAGAAGCATTGAATGACTTAAAGGACAATTTTTGTTAAACAGAAGTTCAATCCTTATACAATTCACTTCCAAACAGAATATTTAAAGTTATAAAAGCCAATGGAAAAAAAAACATTCCTTATTAAAACTACTATGTTTTTATTCACTATAATGCTGTTCTTCTAATTTTTTTACAGTTTCAAAAAAGAAACTATTTTTGTTGCCATTAATATTTTATGTTTGAATATCCTAGCTCTGATGTGTTAAAATTGTGTTCTTAAAATATTTGTAAAATGCTTTTAATAAAACTTTTTAGCAAAAATAAAATATTTTTCGGTTATTGTTACAAAATCGGTTATTGTTACAAAATCAATTGTTACAGTGTCCTACTTTTTTACGTAATATATTTAATGTGTGTGTGCTAAACTCAGTGTTTGCAGTTGAATAAAAAAATCCCTCGTCCTTATTAATGATAAAATGCTTTGTGACTGTGGTCGTAATAGACATTAGAGAGCTGAAATTTATCGATAACTAAAAATTACAATGGATGAAAAAAGTTGTTCTATGTGCATTATTACTACTGCTATTTTTTTTCTCCGAAATCATAAATATTTTGTTATAGAATAAGTACGTAAGGATTGCAGATTAATCTCGCTTTTAATAATTATAATGTAACATTTTATTTCATTACTTGCATCATTATTTTGTACTTATTAAGTCGTTGGTTTTAACTGCATTACTTTCATATTACTGTATTCAATTTTTCGGTTCAATTTAATAAGGCTTCACAGTGACATTTTCTCTTCAGAACTAGGAAAATCCAACAATATCTTTACTGTAACATAGTCATGTAGAACCATCTTCAATTTTGTATTACCAAATTGGAACTTCTCTTTTATTTCTTATACTCACTGTAAATTCTTTTTCAATTTTCATTCCACTATAGTATAGATTCTATTTTGTTTTTTACATACTTTCCATTATGACATCTGTTCTAAATTCTATGATTACATTTTAATATAATTTTTTGGAGGGGGGGACATGTAAATTGAACCGTCGTATTTTTATCATGCTAAATCTCTTTTTAGTTATATGCCATTGAATTGTTATTTCTTTTTTATTTTTTTAAACATTTTAATGTAAATATTTTTTGACTATTTCTGCAGTAAAATCTTTAATTTCATTTGCTTAATCGTTATTTTTTTTTAATTTGCGGTAATTTTCACCTTTTCTTTTCTTCCCAAAATTTTAATTTATTAAATGAAATAATTTTTTTATCTTAATACTATTCATTCTTGAATAAGTTATAACATTCTTGAATAATATAACTACACAAACGTCACGTGTAAGGAAACTCTATGCCGACTTTTAAACAAAGCGTTATTTGAGCACATGCATTTAATTATAATATTTAATATTAACTAATTTTAATAATAGAAAATTCGTTAAATATATATATATATATATATATATATATATATATATATATATATATATATATATATATATATATATATATATATATATATATATATATATATATATAGGAAGATAGATATAAATTCAGGTACCATATAATAATTGAAATATAAGTAATTATTTTTTTGGGTTGCACCTACAAAAACAAAAAAAACTGCCTTTATTGCTATTATTATTATTATTTTTACTTGCAACACACTATGCGAATGTTTAGTAATATGGCTCAAATTAACCCTAAACACTGGCTGAAACTATCTGGGAAGAATAATAATTTATTCTTTGCTTATTTGATTTCCTACAAAATCATTCCATGTAAATTTATTAGTCAGTGAAGCAGAGAAAGCAAATTCGCACCGAAGAGCTTTATTCGAAGCCAGTAATTAATTACTTTTGAGATGAGATCCGGTATTGCTTGGTGGTAAACAGTGAGTAAATTTCATTAAATAGCATAAATCAACGGTTGAAGCGTGTACTAAGGAAATGATGTTCTCCATAAACCACCTGGTTTTAGAATATGATTATACATTTAAGGAGATGATATAACGATGAGAAGCGTTACTTAACTATTTTAAGTTTAATTTCCTATTGATTCGCAGTAATTTCTCTTAAGGAAATAAATATATACTAAATTGTTAATATGTAAATAGGTGCAATAATATAACTATGCAGGTAGTATTATTTTTAAAAAATCTAATTAAATTATCCATAATAAATCTGTAATACAGACATATAAATTTACAATATTATTCATTATGATTAAATTATATTATATAAATGTGTGTAAGTATTTATTATATTTATTTTATAAATTATGATGTGTATATATTTGATATTATAAATAAAAGCAAATTTATTGACTTTTCAAAGCATCACTCTTTCCTTTCCTTCACATCATTACTTTCTTACAGTTATAGCATCCCACCTTTTCCCACAAGAAATAAATCTTATCTATATCTATCTGACCTACATGACGTCCGTTTTGTTATACAGACTTTTTATCTTTTATCAACTTTGGTATGATCTGCAGACCAATATAATTAATCGTTGATAATTATAGATAATCAGACACAATTGTAACCGTTCTTCAACAGCTATGTTTATCAAATCGCTGCCAGTTATATACCACGTATATAAAAATATTCACTGATAGTTCTAAAAACGCAAGATATGTGGGCTGTGCCATAGTTATTAAAATTAATATTCTTAGCTACAACCTCCATGGGTCCTGCTGCATATTCACCGCTGAAGCAACAACAATATATGCCCTTCAGCAGACGAATAAAAGTATTTTTGGAAGCGTTGAGGAACAGTAATTTCACCAATCATCCGGTTGTGTCCAGAATTTTCGAGAAATTGTATTCCCTTGCTCGTGAGGTTTACGAAATATTACTCGGTTGGATCTTTGGTCATGTGGGTTTCAATAGCAATGAAAAGGCTGATTTCATTTATGTCCAGAACTTTCGAAGAATCGTACTCTCTTGCTGGTGAGGTTTACAAAATATTACTCTGTTGGATCTTTGGTCATGTAGGTTTCGATGGTAATGAAAAGACTGATGCACTGCAAAAGCTGGATCAATCTTTTCTTTCTCCAGGACTTCTACCACCTGTTTCCTTGTTTGATGTGAGAAAGGGTGTTAAATAATTAATATATACTTTATGTGAGGTATCATGTTCCCTGCATATCAGCAACAAGCTTCATGCCTCATATCCATCCATCACTCCATAATTGGGTTCACTGTCACGAAGTATTGATGTCCGTTTGACTCATTTTCGCATCGTTGACGTTTTACACACAGACATTTGCTCTTGAGTGAATTAAATCCATGGTGTGAAACGTGTGGTGATCCTTATACAGTACTTCATATTTTAATATCATGCCATGATTTTACCCATTTACGTTTACATTTTTTTAAAACTGCCATTTTAATTTTGTTAGATAATGAGAAATCCGTCCCACAGAAAGCTATTTGCCCTTTTAATTTCTTACATTTTATTTAATTTATATTTTAAATTTGTATATACTTATTTAACTTTATGTGTATATTTGCTTTTAATTATATCATATGCAAATATTTTTGTTTTATTATTTTAATATTGTCTGGGTTTTGGAAATTAATATTACTACACAAATCTTAGTTTTGGCATCTTGTCCATTTTGGACTTAGCTCTACAAAACCTAACCAACCATCACATCCATGTTTAAAATTTTAATGATAATTAAAAGCTTAATTTAAACCTTTTATATGAGTTATTTTCAAAAATGAGAAAACTTCAAATTCAAAACTTAAATATTAATTATCATATAAGGTGTTTTTATACTAATAAACTTACTTTACAGCAACATATAAATTTATAATTAAAATGTATACAAGATTCGACGTATAGCTGCTTGACAAATAATGGATCAATATTTTTTTACATAAGTTTGAAAGATCAAATATTATCAAATGCGCGTGCGCAAATATCATTTATCATGAGAATTATAAACGTTAAAAATTAAATACGTTTTTATTAATGATTTTATAAACTCTTTTCATAATTTTAAACATGATAATTATTATCAAGTAACCTAATAAAAAATTCAATATTTCTTTGTAATATTATTCATTGAAAATATATTTCACATTAATTTTTTTCACACTTTAATTATTATATAAGCAACAATTAATCTTTTATGAGTTACTTATCAATGTTTAACTAAATAAAATTTAAATTTCATGCTTAATTTAATTGGTTATGCAGCTTATACAATTTTGTCAAACTCAACGGTTGCATTGTTATAACACATTTATTTCTTATATCTATCTATAAGAATTAATTAGGAAAAAAATTAATTAGTTTTCCAAATGCTTTGCTAATATTAAATTTTACTTGCTTAAAAAATTAAAAAATAGTTTATTGAAGTATAAAGATAGAATCATTTTACAAAAATACATTACTTCAAGAAGATCTTAAAATTTTCGGAATAAACTTATTGCATCATTAAGCGTTAAAGATAAAATAAAAAAATAATTTCTGAGTTTTTGAGAATTTAAGCTCAAAAAGTAACAAGCTTTGAAGCTTAAAATAGGAAAAATTCGTTAATATATAAAGAGTGACCTTTACTGAAAAATACTGAAATTTCATCTGTAATGAATTCTTTTTATGAACTAAACTTAAAAAAATTATTTTAATGATGATTATTCAGATCAGTAGTTTGCACTCTAAGGCACGAGTTCTGAAGAACGAGAAAAATTATTCAAGAAAACTTATTAAAATTATTTGGTAATTAATTTTCGCAGAATCAAATCAAGTTTATACTATAATTAATGGCAATACTTATTTACACTGTATATTTTTTATTTGAAATTTTTTTAAAGAAATATTCCAATACAATGGAAATTACAGTTAAGGTGTGCAGCTGAATGAGTTTCAACAGTAATAAGTAAAATCAGTTTAAAAAAATTAAAGGACGCAAAAGCGCTTATTCATTATAACCAATTTTTATGATTGTGTTTCAGTAAATTCTATAAAAAAAAGAAATAAAAGCTAATATAAATGAATTTCTGTTCCAAAATGTTTCTGATTGTTAAATGTATATTTTTTTCCTTTTTTTATATGAGTTTTTTTATCATGAGGATATAGTTTCAACTTTAATAAGAAAGAACGGAAATACAGCTTCTATATTCAAAATATATTAAATTATAATTTTTTATACTCTATTTTCTTCCCACAATATTCAATGTTGTAGTCCTTATAAGTTTTTTTAAAAAAAAAATTTTAGTTTTAAATTGTATTTTGTGATTTCTATAAAATATAAGGATTGGGAATACAGAAAATATCTTTCGTTTACAATGTATTCGCAAATGGTGCGATTTCTCCTCAAGCAACCTGTGGTAGTGAAGTTAAGCAATATGGCTAAGGATGCCATAGGGCAAGTATTTTAACACGTAGTTAATCATTGTCTTTTGCAATTCTGCATGATCGAATGATCTTTTAATAGAGTGATTTAAGATCTGATTTTTCTTGTAAAAATTCTTCATATGAATTGTTAATCATACCACTTCAACATAATAAAATCAGTGTACTGGTAAGGAAAAGATAATGTGGTGCATTCCCGTCCTACAAGACTCAGTATCCACACAAGTATCCGTATTCAGTATTCACACAAGTATCCATATTCAGTATCTCCACAAATATCCATACTCAGTATCCACACAAGTATCCATATTCAATATTCACACAAGTATCCATATTCAGTATCCACACAAGTATCCATATTCAATATTCACACAAGTATCCATATTCAGTATCCACACAAGTATCCATATTCAATATTCACACAAGTATCCATGTTCAATATCCACACAAGTATCCATATTCAATATTCACACAAGTATCCATGTTCAATATCCACACAAGTATCCATATTCAATATTCACACAAGTATCCATATTCAGTATCTACACAAATATTTTCAATCGTTTAAATAATCCTCTATAGGCCAAAAGTCCTGGTTAAATCTGCCCATCTGATATTAAATTAATTAACCAATCAGATTAGTGATGTTATATACATATATATATATATATACATATATATATATGTATATATACATATTTATATATATATATACATATATATATATACATATATATACACATATATATATACATATATATACATATAATTTGTTAGAGAACTGGTGGTTTAATACACACACATAAAACGAGTTTTGCTAACGTTTGTCCATAATTTCCCATCTTAATTCACCTTATATTGTTTTATGATATTCATTGAAACTTAGTTATTTTGATTATAGTAATATGAAATCCTAATCAGAATTTTTTTTTCTTTCCCAAGGAAAACAACCTTTCTTATCATGTGTATTTTTGCACTTTTTTCCAACTTTTTTTATACCAACATCAGTATTTAAAACAGTAATATAGCTTTTGGTATTGTATGAATGATAGATAAAATGCTTGATTGAAAGTGACAAAAAAATAAAAGATTATTTTAATTGATTCTCAAAATTGTGTGTTTCTTCATATAATAATTTGGATTTTTCGTACTATAAAGTGCAGTAATCTGATTTTACAGTGTGTCTAGAGCTCATTCAAATTTTTATACCTAGTTCTAGAATATGATAAGAATATTCTATTACTCTAATATAAAATAGGCTTTCAATACTGGACGAACATATCCCCGAACGGTATAATGGACATTGAGATTAAAAAGCATGATATTTGTAAACTTTTATGTGCATTTGTAAATCTGTTATGAGTAAATAAATTTTATTTAATGCTATTATACTATATTTGACAATATTTCTTTTTATTCTACACCCGTCCTCGGTATCTCTGTCATTAATCGACGAGCAGCTCACTAAAAAGATGAATAAGTGTAAGAACAAGAATAAATATATCCTTTTATATAGCCTCATAAGAGTTGTCAGTCTTAAACTTTAACATTTCAGAGCAGTTCTTGAGGTGAGCAGCGTCCATTGATCATGATTGCACAATAGACTACGTCAGAGTCCATTGCACCTATTTCATCCTTATTCCTGTTTAGATAGTCATGTCCAGTTGTCACCCGGAAAGAAGCGACACCAACAGTTCATGGTAAGGAGCCAGGGATTTTATTGTTGCCATCAAGTAGAGTTTTCTACTGCCTGTCCATTTCCACATCACCATAAATGAAAACTCTATCATGCTTTATTTTACTAAGGATTACGCTTTTGATGTTACGCAAAGGAGGATTTAGCTGGATCATAAGGGAACCAGCTTTTGCAAGTCTGTCTGCCTGCTCATTTCCAAAAACATCGCAGTGGCTCGGGATCTATTGAAAAGCAACGCATTTCTTGATTTCATGAGTTCGTGTAACTTCATTCTGCAAGAGTGGACGAGTGCGTTATTATTATAATTTAGGTTAGTAAGCGAAAGAATAACAGTCTGTGAATCAACAAGGGAAACATTTTTTTGACCATGGATGCTTCTTAATTTGTCAATTGCATGAGCTATAGCAGCAAGCTCGCCATAGAAATTATTGCAGTATTTCCCCACAGGGGGTAGCTTATTCTAAAATCTTTTGAATACGCTCCAGCACCAGCACTTTTTATAGCATTCTCTGCAGAGCTATCTGTGAAAATATATCTGACAATATGAGATCAATGAGACTTAAATATGTTTACCCATGATATGAGCTCATATGGTTTTCTTCTCATCTTTGCAAACTGTATTTATCCTCTCATTCTTATCTTTATAATTTTCTTCTAATTTCTATATTACTCTTCCTGATTATCTTTTCTTTCTTTTTATTTTCATCCTTCTCTTTCATTTCCTTTACTTAACCTTATTTTTAACTTAACATTTATAATTAATATTTTCTGCATTTTCTTTTCTTCCACCTCAGTAAAGAGAATATCTAATGGATTATATAAATAGAAAGAATTATTTACATTAGTTTCATGAGTATAACATTTTTCTTGAACATGTAATAATTGTCGAGAATGTGACCACTACATTAAATTCGTGTTCGAATCTAACTTTTCTGATAAAAAAAGTGTAACTTTACAGTCAATTCTTAAATATATTTTTAATAAAGTATCTCTCGCTACTCTGGTGAAGGCAAATTCCACATAATTAAGTATTCAACAGTTAATTTCCAATCTAATGCCAGCACAACTTTTGCTCCAACGTGCACTGCAGAAATTATTCAAATATTGCGACCATGCTCTTCACCGATAAGAAAGCAATTACACTATAACTGACAATTTCGCTGTATCCCAAGTTTTCAAAAACAATCAATCGCATTCCCAGCGCTGCGAGAATACTGATGGTTTGCGCCTGCCCTCAAGGGTAATGTATCGCTCGCTACTTTGGTGGAAATTCCGTAATTTTAAAAACATGTTTAAGGAATGTTTCTGCAGTGGGGAATAATCAATCATTTGCCTTTTGACGTCTTCTAATCACATCGACAATAATTCTACGTTGCGATTCGAGGATTTGGCAACAGAAATTCACCAACCGGAAAGATAGCATTTTCGAGTAAAGAATAATTCATTTTGGATATCATTAGGCTCGATTAGCAATTAACATTGAGAAATATATTTAATATATTATGATTAATAATTGTAGAAGGTGTTTAATTAATTAATTATAGATATAAATTAGTTGTTCTGTGTGATTTATTATTTATAAAACAAATTTCAAGTGTATCTATTTAAGTACATTTACTGCATTTTTAAATAGCTGCATTATTTGATTGAAATTCATAACCCGTCTATTAAATAATAAAAGAAAAACAAATTATGCTAAATACTGATTTCTTTAATTCAAAAGGAAAATATTAAAAGAAAATTTTGAAATAATAATTATTTTAAAAAATTAATTACGACTGAATATATTATATTTCTATCCTAACATTTAACTTTTTTTTACATAATTTTGCTATCTCCAACATTTTACCTTTTGGAAAGAGTGTTTCAATGAGAATGGACCGCATTCATTTGTCACAATGAATGAAACAAAGAAATTATCCTAAATGTTACAGCAACAAATGAGCAGGAAGAAATTCGGAAAGAAATATCCATCTTTCGTTAATCAACAATCACAAAATTTGAAGCTGGAATCTTCCATAACTAAAAATATGGTCCCACTTAATACCATGAGGAATTAAAGTATTTAAATGTGAAAAAAATTAAAAGATGTTTTAAAACTGTTATTTAATCAAAAATATTAGTCCTAAATATTATGAAATTCAAAATATTTCCATCGTTAGGGCCCCGGAAAAATTTCGTTTACCCAAATTCCAGTAATAAAAGGAATACTAATTAATAATATTTTACTCGTGAGTGTGTGTGCATCTGTTTTTCAATTGTGTTCTTCTAATTAAGATTTTATTTAGTTATTATAGTATTTGTAATATTCCAAATAATAAACAGAAATTTAAAGTGTGTATATTGTAATATGCGTCAAAATTGAAGAACTTTAACGCATAATACATATGTGGAACTTATGTATGTAATACGCGCCAATATACAGTAGATATACGTGTAGAACTTACACATATGCAGACATACATGCAGGAAAATATTTTTCGCTGCTTTTTTAAATAATTTTATGTCGTTATATTTTATTGCAAAATATTAAGGATATGTTTATAAACTATTAGCTTTTTTCTTTAGATCTTAGTTATTAGGAAAACTATAAAAGTATTAATCTTAGAATATATATATGTGTGTATATAATGAAATGATAATAACAATAAAAACATTAAATTTTCCAAAATTCTCATATAAATGAAACTTTAAGTCAACATGCATGTTACATGTATTAGCAAATATATTAGCAATTAAGCTAATTTTCCTCTGGAAAATTAGCTTATTAAATATTTATTTTTATTTTTATCAAATATTTATTTTTATTTTTATTCTGTTAAAACTTTAACATTCATCGTTAAAAAGTACATAAATAATGTTTTAAATATATGAATTAATTCAGTAGTCATCCACTGTAAACTTAATTAAGATTTTAATTCCAGTTTTAAAGAAATAGTAATTTCTGTAATTTAATATAGATAAAGAAGGTATTTTTTTAAATAGTTAGCATATTGAAACTTTGAAAAGTGAAAAAAATTTCAGATAAACTTTTCATTGCTACTAAGTTATGCATTCTACTTTTATTTAATAAATTATGGATGTATTAGTAAAATAACGAGCGAGCATAAAATGATCAAAATATGTGACAAAAATGTGATCTGTGACAAGCAAAGTTTCAAAGTATTTTAAATAAACTGTACTGAAACACAATATGTTATTCTATTTCTTTGTAAATTGTTTTTGCTTTCTAATGAATAATACTGTAGGAAATTTAAATAAACATGCAAAAAAAAATGGCAAAAGTTTGGAAATAATGAAAACCTTCTAGAAAAATTAAAGACAAATCAAATGATTTGTTTTAATTTCTTAAAAAAAAATTTTTAGCAAACAAACACACATGACACATTATAATATTTATTAAAAAAAACTGCATCTTTTTCTTCCAAGTTATCATTCATTCTTTGTCATCCATTTGATTAACCATTTGTAATTATATCATTCCTAAACTTGAAGAATACAAAGTTAATTTTATTTACGAAAATGAACTCGTAATGTTTTATCATAAAATTAAGAATTTTAGGAAACTTTTAATTTTGTTCCTAATATCTTTCTTTAAAAACTGATTTTTTTTTTAAATCTATAGGTAAAAATATATATTTGAATAGTTTTACTTTTCTGTAGACATGGTTTACTAAATTTTTGTTTATTTTGCTCACGATATATTTCTATACTTATTCTTTCAAAAACATCCTATTTCGCAAATACATAAAATAAATACTTATCTAAGACTTAATTTTTTTATCTCTTAACCAGTTTGCATATTTTTTGCATATACTTAACTCCATTATATAATGAGATAGTTTACATAATGAACTGATATTAATAAAAACATTGTCACATGATTTGCTCTTTAAAAAAATTTGCAATTTTATCTAAAAAATTTTTAAGTATTCCATAACATCTTACGTTCATTTCTCATTCCATTAGCAAGATTTCTTTCAGATGCATTTTATTTATAACTTATTTTTAACTAAATCTGAATGTGCGAATTAATTTATCAGTCATAACTTGTGTATGTTTACCTTTTTTAATTTATTCTGCTTCGGGAATGAACAAGTATTTCACAAAGTGTCACAGTCAAGGCATTTTTATACAACTTATAGGCAAAAACGCATGCTTCTACCCAAAACATTATCCTGGGCGACTAAGGAAATAATCTCGAAATTGTTACCACTTTCAAACTTTTTTAACCATTACAAAGCTCTTCATTTCATACTTCATTAGAAATTGGATACCTCATTCATTTTTTGTTTATTTATGTATTCATATTTTTCTATCATTTCTTATATACTATCCAAACTGATTGCTTACAGAAAACTAATGTACAGATTATCGTACGAATCCCCTTTTAAAGAAATGCATAATTTTGTATCAACCTTTCAAGCACTAACGCAAATAGTTCTTCTATTTTTCTCTGCACTACTTATGTGTCTTCCATTTTTAAAATTTATTTAATACCAAAACAAAAACAATATACCTTTTCCTTCTATCGAAACAGATTGATCATATTTCTTGTATTAAGTACCGACAACTTGAAAGCACCATAATTTATTATTATCTTAAACAATTATATATATATATAAATTGTTAGAAACTCTTAAATTAGCTTTGTAAGAGTATATGTGTCTCAGAGTGAAGAGTACGCTGTTTGACATCCCCTTAGAAACAAACTGTCTGTCTCATTCATTTTTAAATTTACCTATAAAAATTTGAATGATATAATATTAATATTCATAAATTTCAAATAAATAAAATTTGGGTTATTTATGTGTGTATTTATCATTGAAGCAGAAAATCAATCATTTTGATACACGAAGAATAACAGATACTAAAATGTTTTACAGATAATCGTTTGTATTTGAAGCAAGTAAATTTGTTAACGATCCCTATATACAACTAATAGTGAGGTTTTGGTGTCACGTATGAAGGGGTTTTTTTCTACCGGTAAAAAAACATAAAAAGTCTCGTCTTTCAATGAATATAAATCCTTATTCTTGCTCGGTTCTCCAGTTTTCCCGGATTCAAGTTTCGGAAATGGAGAGGACTAATAGTGAAGTGTGTGAATTCTATAAATATATCACTTACATTGCTTTTGAAATAATGTAAAATATTTTTGACATAAAAAATTTATCAAATATTTAATAACAAATAAAATATGAATTTTCATTCAACTTATTAAAATAATTCTATGATATTATTATGTTTTAAAATATTCAATATTCGTTTAATGAAGCAATCTAATTTGATTAATTAAAAAAGGAAATATTAATTATGATTCAAATCGCAAGAAACATCATATTAATGCTTTAATATTTAATAGTTCTCTCGATAACTGCTAGACTGATAACTCGATGGACTGAAAAAAATTATTTTTATTATAAAGAATATTTTCATAGAATAGTTCTTTCTGTTTATAAGTCAGAATACAGAATGAAATAAATTATGAATGAAATTCTATAAATATTTTTCGAACTAAGTAAATTAATTTTTCAAAACTCAGCGCAAGTGAATCATTTCTTTAACATGTATTACAGTGAAAAAATTCTCATTCATTAATGGTTTTGAAATAATAAATTTTATTGCCAAGTTAAATTTTTTAAAACATCAAAGCTTTTTTATTCTATATATTTCATTCTTAAAAACAACTACAATACTCAAAAAAAAGTAATAATTAATTGGTTAAAAAAATTGTTTGTTGAAAAAAATCAACAATTTTATTTTAATAATCAATACTGAAATGTAGTAACTTTCGCTATCTTGATTTCATGTCGTTATTAAAAAAAACTAATGGCTTTTAAGGCAGGGTAATTTTAAAAGAAACTATTCAAGAAAATTTTGAAATATATCAAACTTACCTTATATATGATTTATTGACTAAAATTTGACCATGAGAAGGTAAGGAGGAAAAATTTCCGTACTAAACACTGGTTATTAAATAGTGCGTAATTTTATTTACCAGTTCAAAAATGATTATGAATAGCTAATGATTTATATATGTACCTCAAGACATTGAAGATTTATTTATGTTAACAAAAATTCTTAGGTGGCTGCAATTTATAGCATATTTAGAAATGTTCAAGCTTGAAAAGTAGCAGCAAACAACACTTCAAGTTACTCATTAACAACAGTAGTTTGAAGTGCGGATAGTGCAGATAATAGCATCATGGTCGCATTGTGAGATATGGATAGTTTTGAGGTGTAAAAATATACAGGGCTTAAGCCTAAATTAGTGCATAGGAAAAAAATGACTCTTGAATTGAATAATGACTGTCCGCATCCTATGATTATATTCAGGTACTATAAGACATTTAAAAGAGAATTTTTTATTCTGGAGAACGCTGAGAAATTAAAAAAAAAATCTTCGAATGTCAGTAACAGAAGAAAGAAAATGGCTGACAAAAATCAGTGAGTGACATACAGGTAGATCTTACGCCTTCATACACCAGAAATCCATTCCATTGTGAGTCACCATTTGCAATAAATAAATTTAGTTGTCTCTGGGTGTAGAAAAGTGTAACAGAAGAAAGAATACATATCTTATCATGTGACTTGGTGTCAAAAGATGTTGAAAATTTTTGATGAGGGATAATCTCGTATGTGAACAGCATTTTCATAAATGTTGAAAATTGATTGTCTATTACGAATGCCGACCAAAGCTCAAAACTTGGATGTTTGATATTGAGGACACACTCTTAATTAACAGAAAATCTTGGTCTGCTTAAGAAAATAAGATAGCTGTATTTTTCAAACAATGTAGAATTGTAGTGCGTGTAATTTTGTACACTCAAAAGACAGTCCCATATAATTTGTGCTCTGAACATTGCCTGTCAAAAGTCATGAAAAACTTTCTCCCAAAATCTAGATAAGGTATCTAGTTTATAATTCTGATAACACTGGAGTTCACCGAGTAAAGCCTGCTTCGAGTATTTGACTACTAGTTGGGTGAAACTTCTAGACACCTCTTTTACTGTCTAGATCTCTTGCTTCTTGTCAATTCACGCTGTTTCTTCATGTGAAAGTGAAACTGAAAATAAAACGATTTGATAATTACTAGAATTATCTGAGGACTGGGAACAACTACTTCATAACTGGTTGAAACATTGGATGTTTAAGAACTGATTTTCAGGGCATAGAGAAATGTATTCAATGTGGTAGAAATTACTTTGAAAGAATTCACTAAAGCTGTACTGCAAAACTTTTTTATTGCGTTTTGTAAATATTGTTTTTATTAAAGCTTCACTTGTAATATTATTAAACATAAGAAATAAAGTATGCATGCATTTAAAGGAAATTTTCAGAAATTGATTTGATAAAAAAGGTCACAAAAATTGTCGAAAATTTTATTTTAAATCCATTTTAATTTACATAAAAGGAAACCATATTATGTTATTAATGATTGACTAATATGAAGCTGCCCAAAATGAGATAGCTAAAATTCAAACATATTTCCTCACATATGAAACGCTTACAATTGATTTGTATTATTATGTTGCTTTCCAGTGGCTTTAATATGTCGACATGTTTTTGAAGGACGCTACTGCCTGTTGAATACCACAAACCACCTCTTAATCTAACTCATAATTAAGAGGAAATATCGATTTTTGAACTGGTACCTTCACCATCCATTCATACCACACTTGTAATAACATGTGATATTATGCAAAGTTTAACACATGCCATAACTTTGAACAGGAGCCCTTAATACCAGCAGATATCGATCTATCGATTCTTCAAATATGAAGGAAGAAGCTGTTACTGTGAACAGATAGAGATATTAAATAAAAAAAGATATTTGATTTATGAGAAAAAGAAATGAAAAATACGTTATTATGTATGAAAAAAGAAATTGGGGTTTTTGTTTCCTTCGGGGATATATTACCGATTTATTTTTAAATCATAAGTCAAGAAAAATTATTAAAATTAGTAAAAATAAATCATTAAGGCATCAATATTCTGATAATAATATCTTTGAACGTAGCAGCACCTTAGTGAAATATTTATTATTTTATCTAGCATAAATTAGACTGACTCTCTCTCTTTCTCTCAAACGTAAAATAAAAAATTCATACAATAATCTCTGGATTGAAAAGCAATAACTGTATTCTTAATTTGATTGCATGTAAATGAACAATCTCGTTAATTTTTATTAAAATATATATACTTTAAGTATATAAAGATTATTAAATAGGCACAACTGTATATATATTTTTAATATCTTAATACTTATTTATTAGACTAAATATACTATTTTTATTGTAAGAAATTAACACAGCATGTCAGCATTAATCAAAAAATTAACTATTAATGTTTGCTAATAATTATGAAGAAGAATTACAAATATCTTTTTTATTTATATTTTAAGGTAATTCCCTCACCAAATTGAAAAATTCTCTCTTGCACCATGAGGTGCAAGAAGGAATATCCATAAAAGGAATTGAATCCTTCATTACTACCCAATCAGTATCACAACATATTGTTTTTTTACATTTTATGAACTCAGAAAATAATCATGTTTAGTGGTGCTATTCATTTAGCTATAATTTTCCGCATGATTAGTAGATATAATTGTCAAATTTTTGATACATAAAGCTGTGAAAAATAAGTTTTAAAATTAAATTCTACAAGAAGAGAATTTTTGGCCAGCAGTACGTTAATAAAATTGTAGGTCAAAATTTATATGTAAACTGTTCTACCTCATAAGTATTTAACAATGAGGCTCACCCTAGCTTAGGAGCATTACAGGATTCTTCGGATCAAAAGGTACTGGGTTTGATTCTAGCCACTGTTAATCAACTGGAGAGGCATGTTGCATTATTGAATGCACATTTATAGGAATGGGGTTTGGTTGGTTGTTTCCCAAGTTTTTTTTCCTTTCGGTACATGAATTTGTTCCAATCTATGAAGAGGTTTGAAGGAAGCCAATTTAAGTGATAGATATTAAAAAAAGTTACAATAACATGTGGCAGTTATACTGTATGTTGCACAATGTCAAAACATTTTGTATTGCAAAAAAATATCAATGTTTTAAATTCGGTTTACTTATTTTCCTGAATTGAGGAATCCATAAAATTTCTGCAATTGCAAATTAAAAATTTGAACTTTTTATAAGTAAATCCATACATTTCAATTAAATAATTTTCATAAACAAACCTTAAAAATTCCACGCAATTATCAAATTTTACCTATGCCATGATATAATTACAGAAGGCAAATCAGTTTCGCTTGTTCAAATTTGTAATCTTTAATATAAGCTTGGTTAACGTAGACAATTCCGAGATATTTTTCACAAAAGAACATTTTTCTGACTGTGTTATATAAAACCAAAGAAATTATAGAATTTTGATAAATCGCAAATTATGAATTCATTTTCTAGAAAACTGATTAATTATTAATGTAATAATTTATTAAGATGAAATATTGCTGCAGAAAAATTTATAAGTTCTTGTAGCACTATCCGCATATTTTTAAAAAGATTTCGAATGATACTTATCGATTAAAATGAAATTTATGAACTACTCTAAAAGAGTAATAAGATCATGATTATCCCTCAACGGAAAAGATTCTTTGAACATTTTAATTAAAAATTTCATTAATATTGAACATTTTAACATCGAATTCAGCTCCATCTTAATCTTTGTTGCTTCGGGGACGTATTTAAGGAAATCATGACCCGGAATTCAAGGAATGTTTAAATTATTTTTTTTTAACAATTTAAACACTTCTGAAAGTTATCGCCATGCGTTTTGACTAAAATAAAATTTTCTTCTTTTAGGAAGAATTTTGAAGTATGTTACTTCAAAATTTTATGCTTCATTGATTTTGGAAATTTCATTTTCAAGAAACTGGATTTTTAGTGAATTATTCAATAAAGATTTTGTGGGAATGTGTAAGAATAATGTGCTTCAATTATTTAAAAAAAAACTTTTCTTGAAGTTGCATAATGTGAATCATTGGAATTTCAGTCCGTCAAACGATCCTTGATTTAATATCTTTAAACAATATTTTATCGCAACTATTACACATTCCTAAAATATTACACGCCAATTAATTGAAAACTGTTAACTGTTTATCATTTAATTTTTATAGGAAAGTAGATTATAAAATTTTTTGTACAATTTTTGAAATATTGTATCTCTCACTATAAAAATAAATATATATCTTTTATTAAAGACAAACACCTCAAATTATTCTCAGAAGAAAATAGTAGTATCTTCGACATTGTACTCTAAAGTGCTATAACACTGAAATTCTTGGAGACTTATGAGTAGGTATTAAAGTTGCCATTCAATGTCCTTTGCACAAGAACAATGCAAAATAGATTTAAATTTCCAAACATGAAAATTTGTGCAATAACTTTTAGGGGTAATAAAAATTATCAAACTTTTGTAAAAAAGATAAGCCCAATCAATCATACTGAAGAGTAACGATATGCGGAGGAAAAAATGTTTCTTATTTTTGAAAAAAATAACCTGAAATAAATAATGTCTTGTTGAGAGAGAGTCTATATGACCTTAAAATATTCGTGGGTTTTAACCTCTCTCCGATGTTGGGATAGTAAAATTTAAACGGAGAATGATAACTGCGGTGTCGACTTCGTCACTTGACTTTGAATCATTTGCATTAGAACGCTTAGAGTAAAAAATGCATTTGTAAATCTAAATTCCACAATACAGCACAATCATATTGCATTTAATCCATTTTGTTTTAACGCATACTTCTCAGAAAGTATGAAATTCCACCACAGCACCAATTTGTCATGAGCATCAAATTTTCCAGTTAAAAACCAGATAATAGCTTTACCAAAAACATGGTTGAATACCAAATACACGAGTAAGTTCACCAAATATGATGATATTGTTATAAGGATAATGTTTACCAGAAGTTTTATGCATTTACCGTCTACATAAAAAAAATTATTAGCAACTTTGTTTGTTTGATTTAATCTTTCTTCATTTTTGTCCATTTGGTAGATAATAATAGTTTAAAAAAATACTTTTAAAAAAATGTCTCGCGCATAAAACAATAGGATTTACTTTCCAAGAAATCAAAAATAAATAAAGATAAATAAAATTACTTAATTTATTGGAAATATTTGTAGAGTAAAATAAAAAAAAATTTGAAGGAAAATGCACTAATTTGCTTTTAATTTATTTATTTGCATCATGTTATAGGGACCTTCGCCATTGTGATATTTGCGAATATTATGAATATGGACTAATTTATTATTTTTTGATTCATAAAAACAAGAACTCATAAATTTTGCCGTTAAAATGAGTAAATATGGGAAAGTTCCCATAAAAATGCTCTAAACGTGAATTTTCTTCCTATAAATCAAATTATAAAATATCTCATTTAGCTACTTATAGTAAAATGCATGAAAATTAATATTATCTATATTAAATACATAGATTATTAAATAAAAAAGTAATACAACTTTTGAAATTTTGATTTGATTTTTTCGGCTAATGTCATAATGATCTTTTTCAAATTTTAAGTGTAAAATGTTTAAAAATATATCTTTTTGAGAAAAATTGAATTTGGCATATATAAAATTGATTTCGGCTAATGTCATAATGATCTTTTTCAAATTTTAAGTGTAAAATGTTCAAAAATATATCTTTTTGAGGAAAATTGAATTTGGTTTATTATAAAGTCTTCCTAATAAGTCAGATTTCTTCTAAAGGAATAAACCAAATTTCGATTTGTTGAAAATCTTAATCAATATAAATCTTTAAGCGAGACACTGATAGAATGATAGTGAGAAAGACAGAGAGCCATTTATTTCATAGTTATTTCTTCATTTCCTGAAATGCTGTTTAAGTTTCAAAAGAAGCTTGCGTCTTTTAAATAAAACGCAAATGCTACAACTATTTTCACCCGAAATATTCATTATTTCTTATATTAGCATTATTACTAACATATTCATCCGAATATTCTCGTACAATATGATGCTTCGGAGTTATCGCTTTTTAATGTATTATTCTGATGGTTTGATGAGAATAATCAAACTAAAAATGAAATATATTAAACAAGACAGTAAAATTCTATTACCTGGATTACAAGTGAATAAAATTCAGGGAAATTATTTTCCGATACATAGATATAAAATTACTATATTTTATTCAAGAAAAAATAAGCTTTATTCTCAAAAACACTTATTTCGATTTAAATATAGACCACAATTAATCTGCTTTGTGAGAACATTTTTTAAAATATTTATTAAATAAATTATCATAAAAAAAGAAATTTTTTCAGTCAGAGTATATTTGATTTTTTGCAAGTTCTTTTATTTCCTGTATAAAATTATTGTTTTACAATAAAATATATTATTTCCGCTAAAATTCTGTTAATTCCCCACTAAGTACATGTAAGTTTAAAATTTACATTGATTTATTGATTTAGGTTGGATTACTCCTCATAAACTAGAAGGCTCTGTGTCTCGACAAAAGTTAACAGCAATTGCATAAGTATAACAATCATAATAGTCCACAGATTCGAACCTCCAAATAATTTCGCTCAATATTAAACCGCTCCCTACCTGCACAAAATATACCTGACGAATCTAGATAGCTTGTTTAAAAAGCCTGCAGTACGTGACCACTCCTTCTCAAGCAATTCCCCCTCCCCACGGAAGTTGGGGAGCATTGATGGCTCCCCAGGGGACAGCGGCATTATAGCCATGTACCGGATAAACTTACTCATGCGTATACCTCGAGCCTGCTATCATCAGTGTAATGGTAGGAATGCCTTTACTTCTGTTGCCAAAATATCATTTCAAACTTGCTCCAGATAGTCTCTTGATTTCCGATTTGTTCCTCCCCCGTCCCCGATTCTGCTTTTTGTAAAGAATTTGACGAGATGTCTTCATTGGAGGGAAATGTGCTTTTCTCATGTTTATCTGTCTTTTTATTTCTTCCGGTTTTACTAATATTTTTTTGGAAATACCATATCGTAACTATTTTATTGATATGGAATTCATTCCTGTAAAAGTTTGGAAATGATCTAAAAGAAAGACATAATTTATAAGAAACTATAGTATAAGAGAATATACTATAGTTCCTTATAAAATGTCTTTATAACTATAGTATAGAGAAGTATAAGAAACTATATTAAATCGCTTAGAATTTTCAGTATCATGTCTATATCTAGCATAAATTGCCTTAAACTCATTTCATTGTTTTCTTAGAAAAAGCTAACTAAAATTGCTTAGATTTATTACAAATTAAATTTACCTTAGACTACACAGAAAACAGTTTCCATTTTTAATTTTCTTTAAGATATATTTTTAATAGCATTTTTGAAGATGAGAAAATAAATTTGATCGCGCTGTTCAAATTTCTAACATTGTATTCTTAAGTATCATATGAATAGTCAAAGATAAGTTGCATTATTTTTTCAAAGTCAGCAGTTGATAATAGGAAATAATTAATGTAAATAAAATTGTTAGTTTTCGTTATTATTTATTATAGTTTATGAAAAATAAAACAATTTTAATCCAAAATTTAGAAATATGTTATTTTCTGGATTTTGGAAATTTAGTATAATCTCATCCATTAAATAATATATTTTCTCATTTAGAGATTTCAAATTTTTTCAAATTAAGAGTTATAAACTTTGATACTAAATGTTCAGAAGTTTAAAAGCCAATATTTATTCATATTTATGTAAAAAAATGTACCTGAGATGTTACAGAATTTATAATTTTTTTTTAGTAATTTTAATCTGAAATAGGTATAAATACTTTTGATAAATAATTTTTGGCATATCACATCTTATTTAAATTATAATCAAAATATTACTAATTCTTTGAGATTGTAATTAATATTTTAGTGATTCATTTTCAACTAAATATAAGGCACAGTATTTATTTTTCATATTTTATAACAAGCTTTAGCCCCTTTCAATAACTGAATGACCTTCATTAGAGCATAGAAATAATATTTAATTATATTGCAGTTGAAGGTTTATATTCATATAACAACTTTATTTTATTTTTCATTCAAATTTTTATTTAAAAGTTAAGATGAATCTCTGATTTTTTTAAATAAGATGTTATTTAATTTATGATTTGTTTTCTTATTAATATAACTATACATTTTGGGACAGAATCCTTCAGACAATTTTAATGCACAGATAAATTCATCTCATTGCTTAAATATTAATAGCAAAGCAGTAATTTCACCTTCATTCAAGGAGATGAACAATGTTTAAAAAAAAGTTAATTTTCTATTCGAATGCATTATGAGTTCAATGAAGCATACCGTATTTACGCGAATCTAATGCGCATGGCTTTTGGCCAAATTTAGTATTCAAAATTAGGGGGCGCATTAGATTTGATGGGGTATTAGATTCGAGTGCAAGGTCAGCAGTTCACCGATGAAGTCAACCAAATTTAAACCGTTACAATGGATTACTGTATTTCTCGACTACAGTTATCGTTGACACATTATTGCATAGAGGATACAAACTGCAGAGTACGTAGACGCGAAATAGAGGGCAAACAAAGAAGAATGTCATATAGCGCTACTTTCAAATGTAATGTAATTATTTATGATGAAAAAATGGCAATAGAAAGCCAAGTAGAGAGTTCAACATAGCTGAGAGCAATGTTCGCTTGTGGCTGCAACAGAAATTGGCACTGTTTGCAACTAAAGCTAGTAGAAAGAAATTCTCTGACCCTCGCAAAGGAAGGCACCCTAAAATAGAAGAAAAGGTATTGGAATTTGTACGTGAAAGAAGGATGAATGGACAAGCTGTGACTAGTGACGCCATAAGAAATAAAACAAAAGAGGAGGCTGAAGTTATTATTATACCGAAACAAGAGTTTAATGCTAACCGTGGATGGGTGGATCGGTTTATGAAGCGGATCTCTAAGACGCCGAACAACAATATGCCAAAAGCTTCCTGAAGATTTTGAGGGAAAGCTATTATCATTCCAGCTGTATGTTATCAGACTTCAGAAAGGGAAGAATTTTTCAGTGGGGTAAATTGACAACGCTGAGACGCTAATTTGGTTTGATATGTTTCGTAACTACACCATTACGGAGATTGGGACTAAGGAAGTTATCATCAAAACTTCTGGATGCGAAAAATAACTCGTAACAGTGATGCTGTCAATAACAGCAGACGGGTGCAAACTTCCGCTTTTCTTAATCTTCAAGCGGAAAACATCCCCTGAAACCCCTATGAATGCAAAGCTGTTCCCAGATGATGTCCTGGTTCGAAACCAAGAGAAGGGGTGGATAACGGAATCATTAATGCTTGATTGACTCCGAAATATATGGGAACGCCGTTCCGGTCGGCTCTTCAATCCACCATCAATGCTTTGGGCGTGTTTCGTGGTCATCTCACTGACGACGTAAAAAAGAAGATGCACAACCAAGGCAGTGATCTTGTTAGCATTCCTGGAGGGATAATGTCTGTGTTGCAACCCTTGGACGTTAATATAAATAAACCTTTTAAGGGGTACACTCAGGCGAAGCACGAAAAATGGTTTTGTGAGCCAAACCGTGAATTGACCCCTACAGGAAAAATTAAGCGTGCTGCACCGCATATTGTTGCACACTGGGTTTCTGCTGCCTGGAAAAGCATCGAAGCACCAATGATTGTGAAATTTTTCAATAAAGGCTGCATTTTAAATTCATTGAATGGCAGTGAAGATGACGTGCTCTGGAACGCCGAGGATGACGATGATGATGAGAAAAGAAGAAATGAATCTGCTTCTGACGAAGAGAGCTGCGAGGAATCTAATGATGAAAACATTAGTGAATAAAGACGTTTACTATTAATCACTGATTGTAGAAACCATAGATATATAGAAATGTTACGATTTATTTCATGTTCATATTTTACGATAGATACCGTATATACGGTAGTGATAATTAACAATGATTGTTTCAGATAACAACAGTTCACTAATAGGTTAATTCTATGTTCTGCTACTTTATTTACAAATCCATTGTATAAAATAAGATTCAATAAATTTCTCATACCATTGATGCACATTACATTCGCCAACGAGCACTTTTTTTATTATTTAAAGTTTTGAAATGGAGATGCGCATTAGATTCGCATAAATATACGATATACACATTCAAAAACACAATCATATTGTGACATTCTTGAAAAATTATTCTTTATCTCGCATTTACATGTATAACCATAGGATTTAACATTTTACATTGGATAATCGAGTTAACAGTTTGAAGTAATCTTCTCAATTTATTTATATTACACAATATTGCTTTGGAGTGTAATTTAATTTCAAACACCAATTTTAAATTAGATTTATAGTGTTCTTATCATCTTTAAGGAGCACAGATTTTATTCTTAAATATTTACTTTCGGTGATATGGCCTCATTTTCTTTTAATCAATCGTACTCTTTCACACAGTTTAAACTAATAAGTAATATAATTTATAATATATTTTAATTCAAGAAGCGAATTCTAAATTAATTATAGTTTGTATTATAATTATTCTGAATAATTAAGTATTATACAAAATGCTCTCCAAAGTTATTGTTAATTTCCTTTCATATTTCTAATTATCTGAGAGAAGACTTTTTTAGTTAATTAATCTTTCTTATTAACGCATAATCTTATAAATTAATTAATCTTTATTATTAACGCATAATCTTATAAATTAATTGCAGTCAGGTTATATAATTTTATAATGCCACTTATCGTTCTATAGAATTTAATTTAGAAAAAGAATTTTTCATTATTCGTAATTAGACTAAACCTCTGATTTTTAATTTACTTCCAAGAATTGCATTATTTTCTGAAACAGATTAAGAATGAGTTTTATTCAATAAAAGTAGTAGAGTTTTGAGCTAATATGGTTAAATAAATTTTTATGAAAATTGGATGAGTTTTTAATTGAAAATAATAGAAATAAAATATTATTTTCAATTAAATCCATTATATACTAAACCTAGCTTTATCATGCTGTTGTATTTAGCCACACAAATTAATTTTCAAATTATTTTAATTTAGAAGATATTTTCTAAATTATTTGAAATCTCATCCTATGTGCTTTATTTAGATTTTTCTACCAAACATACAGAAATATAAGGATTAACATATAAATCATAATCTAAAAACTTACTTGTGGATTATTTATTTAGCTTTGTTTGGTTTGTTTATGATTCAAAAATTAATTTTTACACACGAAAATTAATTAAATCATGGTTCACAGTTTAAAATGGATTCTGAACTGCTGCTAACGTCTCAAACCAAAGTGGTACTTCCAAGCTATGAATTCTAACCATTTAAGATTAAGGCTCTAACTATTTTTTAACCTTAGTTTAACTACGTAATTCATTAAGATTCGAATTTATTAAAATAAGTATTATCTTTATTTCTTATTTTATGTTATAATTATATTTTCAAATATTCTCTGCTGAGTATTTGATGTTTTATTAATATGGTAATGGATATTTACTGACAAACATGTTGCCAAAAATTAGACATACCAATTTCTTATCAGTTAAATCTCGTTATTATATCCTGTAATTTTAATTCCTGATCATTTGATATGATCTTACATCTGTGAGATGAGACTTTTTTTACCTACAGCAGATGGATTATAGGCAAGGTTTCTTTTAATACGTATACTATTTTTGAGCATGGAATTTTTAATTGGTTCAATGCAATTTAAATAATAATAAGGATAATATCTACATTAATTTGGCATCTGCAGCCTCAAGTAGCAAATAACAATGTGCTTCTTCTTATCTGGAGTATTGTACTGCTATAGATAATACGAGTTCTTGAACTACATTTGGAAAAAAAAAAACTTTTGTTAATTTTAAAAGTACTTTACGTTTTATTTTAATAAATCTGCACATTCCTTTATATACTCTGGGGAGCAAAGGAGTACAGTTCCTATCTTATATATTCATCCCTTACAATTTTAATTATTTTGATGTTTCATTAGAAATAATTCTCGTACTGACTTCCTTAGATAAACGTCGAATGGTTAGCTCACTGAATTTTGGGTCAACAATTCATATCCGCAAATCCCATCCCGAAGGTAATTATTTGTAATAGTTTCGAAACTATTTCCAGCTGTAAATCTCAGTCTAATTAACTCTCATGTGCAAAATGTGACAGGTAAGAGATAAACGAACCAATTCTTCGTTAGATAAATATAATCATTTTAGAAAATTGCTTAAAATTCATAAAAACACATTAGAAAAGCATTTAATTCATCAAACATTCCAGTTGTGATTTTCAGTTTTCAATAGCATTTTAAATTTTATTTATTTGATTACATAATATTTTAATACGAATTAGAAAGAATATAGTTAAAATAAATATATATAGCGAAAATATTATAGACAAGAAAGCTTTATAGACTAATATTTGATTGTTTCTGACGTTTTTAATATGGAACTACAATTTTTTACCTCGATCATCTTTAAAAAGCACAGTGAAAATATAGAATACCTTAATCTATAATTTAATGATATATTCAGTGTCATATTAATGAATGTATTGGATATGTGTTTAACATTTTTTAACAGCATGTTTAGTCGCACTGATTGCTTAGCAAAAATTGGTATTGCTTCAAGTTAGCTAGTTGGATGAAAATCCAGACCTGAATTAAATGGATATTGGATTAAATTTATCACACGTTAAATAATCTAAAGTCCAATATATTTTCTATTTAATAATAAGATATATGGTAAGGATGAAAGAGTTTAAATCAATTAAATTCCTGTCGACAGATCAACATCATAAAGCACTTATTTTCATTGAACTGCTTTGTTTAATTAGAATATATCTTAATAACTATATTTTTAATTTGTAATAATTGTGCAAATTTAAACGAATACAACAGTTTTTATAACTGTAATAAGATAATTAAATTATTTACTTGGATATATTACTTTTCAAAAATTTAATTAGCTGAATTCTATAAGATTTTTATACTGTCCAATTTTGAGTTATGCATAAGTATTAGTGATAATTGCAAATCACACTTTGTAATACTTATATCACAAAGTTCTCTTAAACAAGTTAAATATATTTTAAGATTTAAGTAATTTGTAATTTCAAGTGACTAATAATTATTAACTGATCACAATTGTGCAAAATTCTATCAACAATTCAATAAGAGATAATTTTATATATAAATACAATTCCTCATCTCTATCTAACCAAAAAAAATTGTCACTGATTTTTCAAATGCAGTTACTGGGAATACATGTAATATATAAAGAGTGATTTAAAAATTTCACCACAAATCAAATTATTTTGAATAAATCCTGCTTATTTCAAATTGGTTTTCTTAAAATATTGAATGCCATTTCAGTTATTAAGGGGGTCACTTTCTTAGTAGGTTGAAATTTATATTATTATTTCATATAAATGCTGTTAAAATTTAATTGCCTTTAAATTCATTATCCCTTTATAATTAAATTTATGTCTCCTAAATTCTCATATTAATTATTTTTAGGCTTGCAATATCTTATACATGTTTTCAACTTTTTGTTGGTTCCTTAAAAATTTTAATCTTATCTTATCTTAATAAAAAGGGAAATGGTACAGATATTTGATTCCATATCTGAATTTTACATTCTATTTTCATATACAGTGGCACTGCGATTTAATATTAAGCTTCTTTAGAGTATTTCTTTCTTTTTCACATTTTCAGAAACGAAATGTTACTTTAATTTCTGCTTCTGTTTTCCAGAAAGAATTTGAAAGTCTTAATAAAAATATGATTTCATATTATTTTAATAAAAAAAGCATTTTTTGCGCTTTTCATCATTTACAACGTGAGAAAAATTATAATAAAACATTTTAGCGTTTGTGATTTATTTTTACAAAAAAATACTAAAAAAGTAGAAAACACGAAATATTACGCTTATTTTAAAACTTGTCCTTAAAATTAATTCTACTAGCGTCAGAATTTTTTTCTGCTTTATTTTATCAAAAGGGATAAAGATGAAAGAAATTCTCATATTGAAAACTTTCGCCATTATATTTCCTAGACACAGTAACAACTTTTGATTTATTGTATTAAGAAAATAAGATACCTATCTTTTCCATAAATTTTCTCGTAATTTATAAATTAATGTCCTATACGAAATTGATTATCAGAAGAAACTTTATTTAATGTTACAAAATAAATAAGACATATTTATAAATTTAAAAAAAAAGTTAGAAAAACCTGTCTATGACTACTATTGATTAATTATTAAATTTTTGTCATATTAGTTAACTAAATATATCCAGTGTATGTGCGTGCGCGTGCATCTTTTTGGTGTCGATTTATTTTTTAAAGTGTTACATTCACATGATTACGCCTGAAGAACAAGAAAGTGATATCTTACTCAGAATTACAATAATAAAAGATTATGATATTTAGAGAAACATAAAATTGTAATTTAATTCGACAGAGAAAAAAAATTAATAGAGCCTCCTTGATTGTGATAAGAAAAAGATGGAGCTTCTTGCTCAACATAAATAGTAGTCTCCAGTTTCCTGACTATATCTGTTGGAGTTGCTTGATTTTGTTTGCTTACTGAATATTATTATATGCTAACGATTCGCAGAAGCATTTACATTTTATTGGAGTCAAGGATTCGACTTGTTCTCCCTTGTGTCACCGAGGGGATATGGATGGTGACCACCTAAGGCACTTCCCCAGTGATTCAAAGTTTCTTGAAGACAAAACTATACGGATAATAACTTTAATTCATTTTTTATCAAATTCCTCAGCACTTTATTGTATTGCTCATCAATGAATGGCAGAGATACCAAAGACTGTCGCATTATTGAAAAACTTCCACCGTCACATAACATTATTTAAATTTTGAGTTGGAACAGATATAAAGAAGGTAGAAGCCTTTCTTTTTGTGAAGAGTCTAGTGATAAGGTAACCAATTGCTTGAGTGTTCTGTAACATTCTATGGTATTTGTATTGCATAAAGATAAGACACATAGACTTCAAGTAGAAGAAACACGAGTTTGCCAAATTTCTGCAGTTCTTTGAATACCATACTTAAAACATTCAATTCTTTAATATAGCCTTATTAACAATCTCAATTTGAAAAAAAATTTAATTATTAAGTAAGCATATTTTTGGACATTATTTCCCCCTTCCTTGTTCACATCAATGAAAAATAATTAATTTTCTCATCTCCTATTTTAATTACTAATGATTCTCATTCACTTCAATTTTACACTTTTCAATGATTGTATCAATGAACCATTAAAATAAATAAAAATTGTGCAATTTTTACGATTAAAAATATAAATAATGAAAGATTTATGCTCGTAAAACTATGGCTTACAATACGGACAAAAATATATTCCTTAGTATAAAGGATTTAAAATTTTTATATGATTTTTACACACACAAAGTATTGATCATTTAAAAAAATCATTATTGTTCGATTGATAATTTTCAATTACGAATAATCATTTTATATAACTATACGTAAGTAGTTTTATCTCAATAAATTCAGAGAAAAACATGAGTAGAAATTATAAATGTCGCTAATACATAAAAGAAAATGATTTGATCAAGGGATGACCTGTGTAATATTTGTAATTGATTATTTGTACCATTACTTGAAATTAGAATTTTATTAAGAGATCATATGCATCTTTAGATTTATTTGAATTCTTAAACTTCAAACTAAAAAAAGTTATACGTAAACCATCATAATCATCGAAAAGAGCATTAATACGATGATTTAATATTATTTGGTATTTGAAACCTTTTCATTATTTTTTAAATTTTATATAATGATTTACTTAATTATTTTATTCTCTCTTTATCCCGTTAATTAAAATAAGCAAATTAAAAATCTTTCCACATTTAAAAGGTGCAATCAAGTCACTTTTAATGATGAATTTGCTTATTTATTCAATCGACTAATTGTAACTTCATGACTATTGTGCAAAAGTATATAAATTACGATTTTTAAACAATACTTTTATTCAATACGGTACTTTCTCAAACTATATATTCGATAATATATAGTGTTACAAGATGACAAATGTTATTATGACAGCAATTGTATAATACGATTCTGTTTTTAGAATGGTATTATATAATTGAGGTTTGAGCCTGATAGTAAAAAAAGAAAACGATCATTTTCAAATGTTCTGCTAAATTTTTTCCAAAAGATTTATATAAGCTCACGATTTTCCGAATTAAAATAACACTTTTGAAAAAATTATTTTATGAGAATCTCATCATGGATTAGAATACAACTTTCATGACCAATATATTTGTTACCTCCGTATCTTGACAGCATAATTTTCCTAAATATTGCTATTTTTGAAGTATTTGAATTTTCCTTATGATCAAATGATAAACGCTATTTTTATTCTTCGGACTTTTCCCGAGATATTTAAGACTTAAGGATATATTAGCACGATAACAGAAAAGGACCCACATGCCAAAATTTACAAATTTAAATATAGAAACATTATATTATGGTCCGTAAATGTTATTATGTAAGATGATACAAACTTACATAGATGCAGGAAAAGAGAAATAAATATTCAATAAATATAGATTCAAACTAAAAATATTAGATAAGTTAAATCCTTCTAGTTTGAGCTTTACCAGCTTTATAAATCTGTTGTTATAAACTGTCAAACATTTTAACTATTGAAAATGTGAAATGCTTATTCATTATTTACTTACATTTCCTTAATCCGATATTCACATAAATAAATCATGATTTATTGAAATGAGTGTGAAGTATTAGAGAGATTATCATTAGTGTGAAGTATATTGTATCATGAGTATGGATCATTTTGTATCATGATCATGAAAGATCATATTGTATCATGATCATGAAAGGAATTACTGTATGGAATTTTTATTACAATTAATGCAATAGAAATTTACAAAAGCTCCATAAAATTATTTTTAGTTCAATTCAATTTACAACAACAATCAATTTCGTTGCTATCGGAGGGACATATTTTGTGTGTAACACAAGATCCGTTCATTTGTAATCAATAAAAGTTCAAGCTATTTTACAATATCCTGTCATAATAGTTAGTGACTTTTATACAACGTAAAGTAACTAAAATGAAATTAATATATAATTAAGAATAAATTAAATACTAATTTTCGAGATATATTCATATTATTTCTTCAAAAAATGTGAAAAACTTTTATTTAAAGTTAATATCTCTTTAGAAAAACACCAATTTAATAAAATATTCAGTTGATAAAATTTACATTACTCATGATAAAATTTGAAAAAATTAATCAATTGTTAGATTATTGAAGTATTAATGAAAGGAAAGGAAAATCTTGAAATATATCAGAATTTTTGTGGCTCATTTTTTATCCGTTGACTCGAACTATTTAGACGAAACCAGCTCAGGATAACGTTGAAAGCTGTTTCAAAAATATCAAAATATAATAATATTAGGTCTGTGAAAAAAATAAAGAACTTTGAAAGGATTTAACAGAATTTTGACCTTTTTCTTCATACTTAAAACTTCCAATTAATTAAAAGGAAAAATTCCAATTAATTATGCGAAAAAATACAATTATTAGGTAAATATGAGAAACATGCCAAAATTCTTATTCATCATTAATTTTGCATTTAATCCTGAACAGCAATCATTCTGAGAAAACCAAAAAAATCCAAATAAAAACACCAAAGGATTAAAAATAGCCATGATAAAGTTTATACTTTGTCGATTATTTCACAAAATATTTTCAGTGCCTTGTCTGATACATATAAACTGATAAAGTTTTCTTGGATGCATATTTAAAATTTTTCATTTGATAAATGTGCTGATATCATACTGCTTTACATTTTACTTTTTTTATTATATGTTATTAAACAATGTAAAAATACATTTTTATTAATGTATTTTTTGAAAATAATCTAAATTCAATAAATTGATAATGCAAAATTGGAAGACTTCTACTGCAATAAAATAAACATGTTTTCATAAATTATTATATCAGAATTGTATAACAATCCAATTAACTTAAATTTTAAAGGAATGTTGCTTAATCTATTTATTATTGTAAACAATAATATATTTAGTAAAAATTTATAACTCATACAGAGTGTTATACAACAAATATCCTTTTGTTTCAGAAAATTATTCAAAGAACTATTGAAGATTTGATCTATCAAATCATGTAATGAACTCATTAATCAGTATCTGTTTTTAAAATGTGTAACGAGTACTTGTGTTTACGTGTATATAAGCATAATATTATTCCTTCCACAGTAATATCATTATAGTATAATAATATTATACATTTCACAGTTGAAGATTTCAGGTTCGATACAATATATTATTGGATCGTAGAAAAAATGAATGCTGTGCATGTTTTTTCTGCATGCCATGTTAAAGCTATCGGGGATGTTCAAATGTTTTGCGATAATTTTCGGTGGTTAGGCCGTCCGCTATGGTTGCTTTGGCTGCCCACTAAATAAAAGATATTTTTTCTGCTATATAGCTTTCCGCCAGTCACTAGGAAAATTTTAAATAATTTCAAGGTGACGATAGGAATCATGTTGACAACTACATCTGAGCTTTATCTTATAAACTTATAAATTCTTTTATAAAGCAGCAGAAAATAGATATTAATATATTCAAGCTGTTTTAAATTTGCTACAAAGTTCGTGAAATAATGATTAAAATTCTTATTATTTTCCTTTATTTTGAATTTACAAGAAACAAAGGGAAGTTACATGATAAGTATTCTAGTCTTTTTAATAAAAAATAAAACTTATCTTATTGGATTAAAATTACCTTCAGAAAGTCATAATTTTTTTTAAAAGATAATTAATAAGATGTAATATTATACACCATACAATAATTTCCTCAAAAGAGATGCTATCTTATATTTTATTCTTTTCCATGTCTTACATCCATTTGAACGCAAGAAAATTATCGTTATTTTGGTGATAAATGAAATTAATATTAATGAATAAAATCTTTATTCTCTTTTAATTCAATTCTCTGAAATACAAAGGAGTTTTTTTGGTGAGGATAAATACTTTAGTGGGAATGAAGTGGAATTTTAATCAGTTCCTTCGATTTTTATTCAACCAAATGAAACGAATTTTTTCGAAAACTTACTTCGTAAGCGAATTGATTTTAATCAATTCTTACAAACCGAGGAACTTTATTTTTTTCCTGAGTTTACATTTGTAAAATATTTGCAAAACAAATATTGATTTTCTCAGCTAATTTAATTAAAAGGCTTCTTTTTCACCTGAAAAATTCAGGATGCACATTAGTGTTATTTTAAGAAAATAATTAATGTTAAAATATAATATAATCTCAGCAAATTTTTATGTTACGTTACCGGCTGCTGCTCACTCTTATAAAATTTAGCAATGTGTGTAATAACTATTCAATCCTTATTATAATTGCCACTATAATTGCTTTCTCACATGCAAACATATTCATTATATTCTAATTTAACCAGATTATGTATTTATCATATAATTCAATTTTCTCATAAAGGATCAATACATGCTTTGCAATTGAAATTTGTACGTATCGAATGCTTAATATCTTAATTCTCCTCTTTTTAGATTGAGGCTCTAATGCGAGATTGTTAAGATTGTACGTTAGAATAACATAGCACACACACACACACACAATGTATCAATTTTTTAAATTTAACATTTCACTAAAATGTATCTGCATACTTAACAATGTGTTGAACATTTCATTTTATTTAATAGCTTGTTTGCAAAATATATGAAAATTTAATAGCAAAAATTATGAAATATATTTTAGCATTTTGTATCTTTAAGCAAAATTTATATTTACATAAAATATGTTGTCGAAAATTAAGTTATGCATAAAATTACAATAACTTATTTTAAAAATTTATGAACACAATTCCATAAAATACACACATGTTTGTATTTCAAGGTGTATAACATACGTATATTTATTGCCTATAAATTAAATGCAAATTAAGCTTATTTAATTACTTTATGTATAATAAAAAGATTATGTAATATAAAATTGAATGTGTTCGCAAAGTTTTATTAATGACTCTACGATTTTAGGGTTTTTCAAGATTAGTATTAATATTTTTACGAAACTTACATTATTCTATAAAATTAAAATACTTATGGACTTAGTAGTATTGTCACAAAATTAATTTGCAAACAAGAATTTAAGCTATAATCTGTACTTCAATAATTTGGAGCGAAAGCATGGAGAAAAAATTCAACTCTATGGAAATCATGAAACCCGAAAAAGATTTATTTTAATAATTTCGTTAAGAGGATATATTAATTTAAGTTATGATGCTCTTTATGTTTTTAAGGGAAATTAATATGATATATACTTTTCAAGACTTATTTAACCGTAACTGCTTAAATGGTTAACTCCAGATTTCAACAAACCTACAACCTTTTAGAACGGTTCGTTGGTGCCATTTTTTGCTTCCCTGTAATGATGTAAATAAAACTCATGTCTATGTAGCTTATAGCACTGATGCAAGTTGTTGTCTTGTACCAGCTAGGCTGGCAATATGGGTTGCGCTGCTCTAATTTTCCAACTGAACCATATTTTTGGTCTGGAGTCCGACTTCCTCAGTACACACATGCCCTACGTACCCGTTTATAGGGTAGGCAACCATTCACAACCCATTTAAACAATGAATGGACAAAGACAGGATTGAGAGAGAAAAAAGTACATCCATGCCCGAACCAGGATTCAAACCCAAGACCTCCTTATCCGCAGTTAATCACCCTGACCACAAGACAGGGTGGGCAGAACTATTGTACGTAAAGTTGGCGAAAGACTTGGCTTTTAATTTGCTAAATATAAACGAAATAGAGTGACAGAAATTTATCAATTTAGAATTAATGGTGAAGGATGTATTTTCAAGTTGAGTTCTCCAGTAAAGTTGCAGTTACAGGTGCATTAAATAATCCACAGAGTAACGTTCTTATTTTCAGTAACTTTCTATCTTTAATGCCTCTACAATAAACCGCTATCTCGAAAAAATGTATTGTCGATATGCAAATTGCTAGTCATAAGTCTTATGAAAATAATTGCTTAAGTAACTTTATACATGTAAGGAACATGGCGGAATAAATGACAATGAAAGCGCTAATTCTTTTAGCTAAAAAGCGTTGTATTTAGCTTATCTAAATACTATATTTAATGTTCCAACACTTATATATCATTTTTAAATATTTGTCTAGAAATTGCACTAATCAGAACTACAAAAAAATTCGTCACTTCTCCAAATGCATAATGTACACACAGATCTTTCCAATAAGAAACTAAAATTAAATCACTTTTATACCAATTTTAAATTAATTAAATTTTTGACCAGAAATGGTAATTTTAATGTATTTATTTTGCTTCTATTTGTCTAGCACCAAAATCAGTAAAAACTATTTGTACTTAAAATCCAATTATTCTTGTTCATTGTAAAAAAATTTAAACAAATATACATATTATGAACTATTTTTTCAGACTTAGTTAAATTAACAGAACGTTTTTTTTTATTTTCCCCCCAAAAAAATGTTATATGAAATAATATTTAAATGCTCTTCATTTTCGTTATATACATTTGCTATTTTCTTGTTACTATCATTTCCATTTTTTAAAAAAATAAAATGTCTTTTCATTGACTTAGTGCCATTAAGATCGAATGATAAATGGTACTACACAGGGAAATATGAGGTGTTCTTTCAAATTAAAAAGAATTATATTACTGTTATAATTTACTTGTATATTTCATCCAATTAAGATATTCAGATCTGATTATTATGTATATACAAATTATACTCATTTAAATTAATTTAAATATTGATAATAAGATATTTGTTTTATGGTAAATATGTGTGTGTGTGTGTGTGTGTGTGTGTGTGTGTGTGTGTGTGTGTGTGTGTGTGTGTGTGTGTGTGTGTGTGTGTGTGTGTGTGTGTGTGTGTTTGTGTGTGTGTGTGTGTGTGTGTGTGTGTGTGTGTGTGTGTGTGTGTGTTTGTGTGTGTGTGTGTGTGTGTGTGTTTGTGTGTGTGTGTGTGTGTGTGTGTGTTATAATTACATTAAAATTGCTGCATTCGGTTATCTTACTTTGAAGTTACAAGTTGATTCATTATTTATCTAGAAAACTTCACATATTCAATTTTCCATTAAGTTTTAGATCAAAGATTTGGGAATCGATTCATATATAGAGTCGTATAAAAAACTATAAATTTGTGTGCAGAACGATATAGATGGGTAGTCACATACACTTGAATAACCAAATGTCCAACTCAAATACTTATTTTATACAATTCAATTATTTTATTTGAGATTTAGACACATAGAAAATCCAGATGGCTTAGTGTTTGCGTTTGGCAATCATCCGAGGTTCGATCTTTTGGGCAGGTTGACTCAGCCTTTCATCCCTCGGTGGATTAAAACAAATGCTTGGGAACAAAACACTGGGGTTTCGCGTTAGACTGACCATCTAATCGTTACAGTTGCTTTGCATTCAAAGGCCCTCTGTCAAGAAGACAAATTTGAGCACTGTAGACCTTGGCTTGTCGTGGCACTGAGTCTTTTTAGTTTATATAAGGTATGGCACACTATCTTGCTGAAATTTCCATTTTGGATCCTTTAAAAATGTTTTAATAATTATTAGGTGATGATTAGGGAGTTGTGAATTCAACTGACATCCATTTGTTTTTCAGGAATTCGCTGTAGTTCACCTTCTACGTCTAATTCAATAACTGCTCTCACCATTCCAAATGGAATCTCGGTTCATGTCTTCTTTAATCTTCTTCATCCTTTCTTCTTAATAATATTTTGACAATCAGTTTTTTTTTTTTTTTTTTTTTTTTTTTTTTTAAATTACCGAAAGGTTACATTTGTATTTGATTATTAGGTAAGCTGGATATTAATTGTATCGGCTTCTTTTTAAGAGATGCCTTTTTGTTGTATTTTGTAGCAAGTTTGAAAATTTTTACTCTTACTTCCAGATTGACTATATGTTATCAATAAAAACCTCTTTCATTTTAAGCATAATGAAGAATAGTCTTATTATGTTTAAGGAGTTATACTTATTTTGCGATCATTTTTCAGAGATTTTACAGAGCTAAATTTCTCAAAATTGTAGATTATATAATCCATTTATATGTGTACATTTTGAATTCTTTCCTTAAAATAAATAAATTGAAGTAAGCAAAATAATGTGACACAAAATGATTTTCAAAATTTTAACCAAATATTTTTAAAGTAAAATTTAGCTATTTAAAAATTAAAATGATTTTAAAACCACAATTGGTTTTAATTACAAAAAATAAATAATCTTATATTCCAAGAGTTTACAAAAATTAATTTGCTATTTGAAATTAACTCAATTTTTATTTTATGTAATGATTAACTTACAAAAATATAACTTATTTCAAATGCATGACAAATTATGCATGATTCATTTCAAATGCATCAATCACATAAAACTATTCATTTTATGCAGCATAAATTAAAATTTTTGCAACATAATGTAATAAGAAGATATGAAATACATACAGATATTTTTCACATGCAACTATAATAACGTTATAAACGGAAATGTATGAAGTACTATATAGCATCAATAATTAAAAACTCTGTTCCATTAAGCATGTAGTACTGTGTGGTAAATTTATAAATTTTTATTTATTTGATAAATTCTAATTCATGTAAATGCAGTGTAATTATGAGCATTAATTTTAAAATTATATTTTAATTAAAGCTTATAATTTATATTAATATTATTATAAACTTAATTATATTTATTAATTATATTTTATATTAATAAAAATAAGCATAATTAATATAAAATTTAACTAAATTGAAATTTACTATCTATTATTTTATTGTTATTTTATAAACTGTTAATTTGGGAAAGATAATTAATGGAGTGTAATAGATAGAATGAAATAGCATAATAGATAGCCAATATAATAAATAGCCAAAATGCATAATAGATAAAGTACTGTTATAAAGCATAATAAATAAGAGATAAAGTTATTCAAATTGTAATTTGAAAAAAGGAATACTTTACTTTAAAAAGATGGATCAAAATCAAATTACTCCGTTAAATATTCAGATGAATTTAAATAATTTATCCATTCTTATCATTTATTATTCCTCATAAACACTACTTGAAATGTACACTGATCCGATTTCATCATCCGATGTTTCAGTATCAAGCAATTGTAATTATGCTGCCATAATAGTCTAATGTAAAAAAATGATATTCTTTTGCACAGAAAGTTGTGGGTGCCATGAATGAAATTGTAATAAACTGTAAAAGCGTAGGGAAATATAATTATTTTAAATTTTGGTTGGCAATATTTCATCACAGAATCAGTATGAAGTTTTGGAGTGAACAGTACCAACTCAGATGTCGGCTGCTTCACTTAACAATGAATCAAAATTGCAAGATGGGAATGACTTCCTTTGGATATCAAAAACTCCTAACCAAAAGTAAATGTAATGAAATAAATGAAATAATGCATATGAAAACTAACATTTTTTTCTGTGACTTGTTTGTATACAATTATTCATTTTACTCTCAAATTAAGGAACATAGAAAATATATTCAAAAGAATAATAAATATTAAAGAACACCATCCTACACCAAAAACTTATTAGAAGTATAATTACAATAAAAAAAATTAATTATATTTATTAGCTGCTATCATCAACTTTCGAAGATTGTTGATTCACTCTAAAGATATTTCCAAGAAAATAAAAAAAAATCTTCTGAAATAGTTAAATGAGTAAATTATTATTTTTTCAAGACACTTATTTTTTTTTACATATTCATTATTTTTTCATGACATTAATTATTCCAGTTTTTATCAAAAAACCTTATGAAGTTTTAAAAAAATATAGAAATAAATTTCCAAATTATAGTAAAAACAAATGAAGCGATAAAAAATATTTGCAGTAAATTCATTTTTTTTCTAAAACTGAGCATTGAATTCATAACAAAAATAAGTTAGTTTGAATTTTCTCACTACTTCAAACTATATAACTTTATTCACGATTAATAGAAAATAAAAGATATAATGATTTTGCATAGTGAAAATGAATCGCCTGTAGTAAAACTCAACTCGAACATTTCCAGAAACATCTCTATCATCATTCCTTCATTGTTACAGTCATCGATTCACTTATTTTATTGTGATATTCCTATCGATAGTGGTAAGTCAACTTAATCATAAATATTTCCTTCTTATCAAACGAAGAAATCAGATTCCATATATTATTGAGTTATCTTTCGTTCATTCCAGTTCAATTCCCTTTTCGTCAATAATAAAACTTCCCCATCTAATAATTTTCTCATGTCGAATAAAAATATTTAATGCATAGATATTGTCCAGAGCTTTCTGACAAAAGAGAAGACATTTTATGATATTTGAGATTGCTCCTAATAGATGAAACATATTTTAAATATTAATAATATATATATATATATATATGTGTGTGTGTGTGTGTGTGTGTGTGTGTGTGTGTGTGTGTGTGTGTGTGTGTGTGTGTGTGTGTGTGTGTGTGTGTGTGTGTGGATTAGTTTAATACACTAATAATACAACGAATTTGCATTTTAACTATAGTATATTAAGCATTATTTACAATTATAATTACAAAATGGGATTATGAATACAACATTTATATTTCGGAACCGTTAAAGTTCAAAGTACGTCTTAACATGACCGTCTTCTCTTATCAACTCTAGTTCTTTTTCTAACCATTGACACAAGAATCGCTGTTGAAGCAGCAAGCACTTGATGATGTCATGAGTAGAGGTGCGTCATCAGGTACAACATATCTCATATATATATATACATATATATATATATATATATGGATCATTTAAGACACCACATGAGTTATTTCTGAAGTACATATACTTCTAAAAAAATTCTAAGAAATATTAGACTATATTTAGATGTTTCTTTTAGTAGCCATCCTTCTGTTTAGAAAGTGGATGTTATTTGAACTAAAGAAAAGGTACTAATCTGAGAGTGCTGCTTTTTCTATTTTCTTTACGCGTTAGAGATATATTTCGAAAGCATTCTTAAGAATTTCAAATATCTCAAAAATAGACTATGTCTGAAAAATTTCTCTTTTATTTTTTATGAATAGAATATTATTATATTTTGGAAAAGAGTTTTCCAGAGTAATCCTTTATAACTTAATAATTTCATCAATAGAAATATTTATACTCCATCAGCCATTCTTTTAAAAGTTATATTTCAAGAAATAAAAGTCCAAAAGTGTAAAGAAGTTTCATAGTACATATAACTACACAAAAATTCTATCAAAAATATTAATCATTATTGAAATTCTTTGAATAATTTAAAATTCACCATATTTTGAAATGAATTTTCTATTAACAAATATAAAAAGAAACAAATAGTAAAATGTGGAAAATTTAATTTTCAAGAAATAATTATCAATTAATTCTACGAATATCATAGATTATAATGCATATTATCTGAAAGAATTTTAAAATTACAATTCGCACACCGCATTTAATTTCTTTTTATGCATATTTCTCATTATTAATTATTGTCCTGTGAAGTGTAATAGGTTTACACGCAATGTGTGTTAATAAAAATTATAACAATAAAATGTTCAAAAAAATAATACTTGAAAAATTCAAACAAAAGTTATTTGTTCATGAATTCCTAAAATTATGTAAAAACATGGATAAGTAACTACATGTATATTAATTAAAATGCATTGTAAAAGAATAGAATTATCGTGCCTTATCGCCAGAATTAAAATACGTGTTTACACATTCGATACAAATCATCAACTATGTATGTCTTGTACAACGATGGCGCTCTCAGAGCTGCGATGGGATTATTTCACATGCATATTAAAATTTTGGTTTAAAATAAGCTATTTCCGAAAATTATATTTAATAATTAATTTTTCAATGGGATTAAATTTTATTAATACAGTAATTTTTATAATATCTTCTGTGTAGGCTTTAAATTGGATATTATATACAATAACTTCAATAAATATCATGTACATACTTCGAACTACATGAATACAGATATAGTTATTAAATATATAAGTTTGATAAATTTACTTTTGCTATTAGAAAAAGAAAAATGTAATTGTTTCAATATTTACAGTAAAAATCTTGAATCAAATAAAGATAGGAATATAAGCAATATCATAAGGAACTTGAAAATTACATAAGTTTAAAATTTGGAACACTTTTTATATAAGTTGATCTCACAAAGCTGATTTCATTTAAAAAGCATTTAATTTACTTAAAAACCTAAAAAAAGTCATTAAAAATTAACAAGATTTTAGAATTTTATTAAAAATATTTGTAGATACATTAGAATTTTGCATGCGTTTAGATGAAATCGATGTACAAATATCTTATAAAATAATTCACAGTTTTATATTATTTTATACTCTGCAATTTTCATTTATACAGGAACCTGATATAATTTCTGACTACGTGATAATAAACCCATTTAATCATTTTCTTTAGAAAATCCGAAAATGTTTCTCTTTTTATCGTCGTCAGAATCACAAATTCTACAAATTATTGGGTTCTTCAAAACTCATCAATTGCTCAATTGATGCACAGCTGTCAATTTTCATACTTTGCATGTTCACATTAAGTCAATGACAAATTGCCTTTTGCTATTACTGAATTTATTATTAATGTGCCGTGCACAAAACTCTGCGTTTGTCAGCAATAATAGAAGAAAAATGTTTATACCATCTATGCAGTCTCTAAAAAATCATTACATTTTTGAATCCCAATAATCAATCTTTTTGAAAATCGAATACATCACAATTTCACTCTAAATGCAAGTTCAATAATATCTACGTATACAAATGACCATAAATACACCGTTATTGTTATTTCCTGAGCTTTACAGTTTTGTAATAGGAATTAAAATTATTTTAAACTACTTTATATTAAATATGTATTACAAATTATAAGAAGAATCTAAAACATTTGCTGACAAGTAATTTCCCACGCTTACAATTTATTTCCTCTTGAATTATGAATAAAAATGATATCAAAATAATTGCAGTCATTTGAAAAAAACATTCAGCTTATTATTTTTCGTTTATATTTAACACAAAGTTGAGAAATAACTTTAATGAATTAAGAAGAGTGCATTTGTCTTTCCTTTCCATAATGGCAAAATTTTCAAAAATATTTAATTGGACTGTAAAATACCAATAAAGAATTATTTTTCGTTGTTACTTGTGAACAGTCGAATTAATATATGCAGTACATAAAAGGGAAAAACTCCAAGCATTTTATAAACACTTTACTTAAAATTATAACAGCTTTATTTGTATTTTTGTTTTCAAAAGTGCAATGAATGTGAATTCCTTTTTAAAAATACAATACTTTTTACAGCATAATCAAACATGGATTTCTATATATCAAATTAATAAAATACTTTTGTCTGATTTTTTATTTACATACACTTCATAGCTTGTGATATTTAGTTTTGCATTTAAATTCTGAAGTACTTTTAAACAAATAATATTTGCAAATTTTTCCTTCTCGTTTTATTTCTTTTTATTTTAAATCTTTACTAAAGTCACGCCATTAAATTTATCTTCTTTTCTAGTTCTCGGCTTATTATTTTTAATGCTTAAATCATGTTCATTTTTATTATTTTATTTGTGTTATCTCAGTTTACTTTGTTTTGTTTTTTTTATTTTTGTTGGAATCTCCGAAACGTTTTGAGCCAATTAAAATCTTCAGAAAGTCAAACACCCTGAAGAATTAAATATTTGTTTTCCCGACACTTCTGCAAATGCAGATATTGTTATAGTTTTTATTTGACTCGTTTTCTGGATGCTGAAATCTTGAAATTAAATCAATCTTTAAATTACTTTTAAGAAAAGATATTGCTTCAAATATTTAATGTTAACTTTAATGATGCTTATAAAAAAGGGTAACTGTTATTGATTTTAGAAGCAAAACCAGTTTTCCAAATTGAGAATTTAAAAAATTCTCTATAAAATATTAAAGATGTGTAAGTGAAATACATAGTTTAATGATACTTAAATTATAATTTTTATTTAAAGTATAATAAATAAAATGCTTACTTAATTTTAGCTTATAGTCACCAGGAAGCAATGTGCTTTTATAGAAAACTATAACATGATAAATGTATTAAAAGAATTGAGCAACTGTTTTACAATTTAAATTACATTATTCCACAGATTTGTTTCTGTTTTTTTCAACTACACTAGAATTATAACTAAATATTCAACTTTTTGCGTATATATAAAATCGTCTTTCTCTTGCTGTGATTTGCTGTTAATTGATATAACTTTATATAACTTTTTAAATGTAGAACTATACTTCAAATTGTCTCAGGAAATTTTTAATTGTTGTTTTGATGATAGAACAAATAAATCATATGTTTGCTACTCTAGCATTCAAAGTTCTATCGGGATAAAGCGAGAAGAATGTCTTCCAGTCTACTAGTATCGGTAGAAGTTAATTATTGGTTTATAGAAAACTGCAAGAGAAATAAAGCAAAATTTATTTATAATCTTACAAAATATCTATTTATCCAACATGAAGATGTAATATGATAATCCAGAGAAAAGATAACTATGCATTAGTTATTGTAAAAATTTTATTTCATTTTAAATAATTTTATTATTTTTAGTTTCTTTTAAACTTTACAAATATTTTCTCTTTACCGAAACATCACTGAAAAATTAATGCTTCTGCTACAGTTGCTACAACGGTTATTTTTTGTTGACAAGTTTTAATTCGAAAATGACGTTCTTTTTAAAATGGATTTAGAAAGACATTATATGAATTTATAAAATGATAAGTTTTATTTCAATATTAGATGATTTTGTAAAATTGATATTTTTTCCAGTAAGGTTTTCATCCATGATTTTAAATAAAATGTAATTTAATTGGAAAAGAAGAAAATAGGATAAAAGGCAACTTAATTTATTAATTTTAGACTTTTTAAGAAACAGAATTTTAAGAACTCACTTTTATATTGCTTACTAAATTCATGAGACTAAAGTGATTACCGTGATAACAGTGGTAATTTGATAACAACATTAGCATTTAGCACAAGTATTTTAAATAAAAGCCATTATTTTGAGATATTACTTGTTATATAAGTTATAGTTTAATGATCACCTAGGCATTACATATCAACGTAATTGAGTGGGCGTCGAATCAAGAGATAATAAGAGGATAGTCCAGTCCCTTGGCATCTTCTTTGCGCTAATGATTTACAAAAAACTCCTCATCAGTAATTTGAACTTGACGGTTAATGCTCGTATTAAATATCTTGAAAATATAAGTAACATAATAGATCCTGTAAAAAAGGGTCTCATGAGCGCATTTTTATGAATTTTTGCATTTTAATTTGTGTTTTGTAAACGCTTCCGTCCATATTAATCATTCGTTTAGGCTTATAAAAATATTATTATTGTCGAGAATTTCACTCAAAACGCTAATAACCAGAAATAATACTCAACTATAAGTCTTTAAATTAAATCTGTGTCTAGTTTTCAGTTTTATAATTGCGGTTAAACATAATAATATAAAAAAATGTTAGAGCAAGAAAAATTATTTCTAGATAATTGAGGAAAGTATGCTTTGTAGAAATTAGTTCACTTTGCTGAATGAAACCACATTGCACACTTAAAAAGCAATATTTTTCTTAAATATTGCTTTTTTATTATATTGGGCTTAGTTTAATGAAAAAGAAATCAGTATTTTAGTTTCTGTAATACTCTGTATAATATGTCTACAATATAAATATATTAATATTTATTCGATACTCACACAAACATTTAAACGAACTGAAAATTGTATTTAACAGAGGTATGACCTTACAAATCATATGATTTACGTTGCAAAATATGATTCCTTTCATTCTTCCTAATATCAGTGTCTTCTTGTAGATTCATTTATGGAGAACAATCTTAAAAAGAATATAGTAAGTCTTTAATAGGGCTAATTTGTCATTTGCACTAAATTTCTATGAAGTTTATTTGGCACAAAATTAAGCAATCCCATTGAGAAAGAAATATATTTTCATTTACTGACTTATATACACATGAAGATCTCACTTCTCAAAAAATGGTACATTACTCCTCTATGTCTTGTGTTAATAAATTTATTGTATATCTGCAATAATATTTGTATAAGTAAAACACATTGTTCATGATAAACACTCCAATTTTTTAATTAATATATTTTTACCATTTACATCATAGGTTCTCAAACTTATTTCATTTTCTTTTTCAAAATGCCCTCTTGTTCTCTAAAACATTTTCTTCAAACAGTTTAAATTATTAAGTTTTACTTTGATGGTGGTTCATAAGAATCATTGCTTTAAGTATAAACAATAAAATATTTTTAAAAACAAATCTATAATTTCTCTTTTGTGAGTTGGACTTACGTTCACTATAAACATTATTGCATGCCATATATTTAAACTAACGTCGTCCTTATATACCATGTCATCTTTCCTTTTTTAAGTCTTCTACCACTGTCTGAGAGTGGTAAACGCCTACAAGTGGGTGCTATAACCACCTAACTGCTTTTGATTTGATGTAATCAAATTGTTTTCTTGAGTTATCTCTTCGTTTTCATTTTCAAGAATTCAAAGAATTAAGTCTCGAATACAATTCCTATTACATCTATACAAGTAAATTTCTTACAATGCTTTATATAATGCTTGCATTTTTGTCATCATTATTTCCTCCTAATAAATGCGTTTTTGTTTCTTTACTTTATATTTATTAATGCCTGCTTGATGGTATTTTGCTATTTTTGTTTTGCTCTATTAATATTCTTGATCAGTCACAATACTTCTCGACGATAACTTAAAATTAGCTTTTTAGAATTTTATTATATTCAAAATTTGATCTTGGTAAATAAGCAAATTTTATATAATTTCCCATTTTCAAATTTGAGAGCTGTATAAATTTATTCCTTAAATAACATTTTTTTCTCGGAAATCTTCGAAAATTTTCCCTTATAATTTTTTTTTTTTTTTTTTTTTTTTTTTTTTTTAATTTAAATAAAATGAATTGTATTGAATTTAATAAAATTATATACAATTTAATTTCTTTGATGTCTATTAATAAACTAACAAATTACTAATATTATTTTCTTTTTACCAAGCATGCCAAGATCATTCAATATTAAATTGTTCTTTAGTTTAAGTGTTTTTATTACAATAATATGCTAATTAGTTTAATTAATAGTATTATTTTTAAGATACTGCAGATAAGATTACCTAAAATGAATAGAACAACTAAAATTCTTTTGACCTCTCCAGTTAGACTCGCAAAAACATAAAATTAGATGCTAAAACCAGGTGACTTATCTAGGTCTTTGATTCGTTAGCACACTACTCAAGTGTTAATTTATGCTCTTAAATCTGCTCGATGTTTACAAATGGTAAGCTAGCAATACTCTCTGTCCTTATCTCAAAAGAGATTTATAACCGACTGTACTTGAGAAGATTGTCTCTTAGCGCTTTCAGTTCAGATACCATACTAAATTAGATATATTTAACACCTGCAAATGAGGGATTTTAAGCATCTATTTATAAACATTAAATTTGAAAATTAACTCCTTTGTAATATTTATGTTAATATTGAAGTTGCTTTATGTTTTCTTCAAAATTAATCAATGAATTTTTCCTTTTATATACTAACTCGTAATATTAACTTACAATTTTCTAACCAAAGGATTTTATAATTCTTTGGTTTGCGAAGACATTTTTGAGTGAAGATAGCATATCGATTTTTTATCTTTAATTATAATCACTATAAAATAATTTTAATTCTTTCTTTTTTTTCCGTATTTGAGAATTGAATTCATGCTAAAGCATATGCATAAAAAAACTGAAGAGAGACTTCTTTTTACTGTTTGTCTTATTTGAATATTAGATTTAAGATAACAAATTTTATTCTATTAATAGATAATAGAGACACAAAATGAAATTCATTCTTGAATTTTTTATACTTGGTTTCATTTATAAATTTAGATCGCAAGTTTTTATATAATTAGAATGAATTTAATCCTATATTTATCTTTTCACCCATTAAATAAAACTATAGTTATTTTAAACTAACTGTTCAAACGTGGTGTAATAATTAGTTTTTAAAGAAAAATAGCCCAATTTCTTCAATTAATTTTAAAGAATCTAAGCAAACACAGTTAATGTAAGCAATTAAAAGAGTTATAAGCAGAAAAAATGCACAACATCAATAGCTAATATTAAAACTGGAAGACTTAATTTATGTAAAAGGTGAAAAATATTTTTGAATACATGAAAACAGTTGTTAAAGTAATTAGCTCAAGGGCTACAAGTAAAAAATAATGAAGCATTTAATAAGAATACTAGAATTTCAATGAAAAAGTTAATCACTGAAACAAAATTGAAAAGACTACACAAGCCTAAAACTAAATAAATTAGGCAATGAAATGCAATGATTTGAATGATAAGATCAAATTTTCTTCCTATATAATGTGATGGCAAAACAGAGACATTTAGAATGTAAAACAAAGAGGCCACGAAGACAAGCTTTCTGGTTGCATTCAAGTGCAGCTTAAGATTCAGCGAATACCATACACAGATGAATACCATCAAAAGTCGTAGATATAATTTTTGTGATGAATTAAAATACAAGTAACCCATATATGAAAGAAATACTTGAATCTTAACTGAAGCTTTCAAAAAATAGTCTTCCAATACCATCAAACACAAACATTTCAATAGGATTCAGTTTCATGCCAAATGATTACTAAGATAAAAAGTAGTCTCAAAATAATCATTTCCTCAACTGCAATGATTGAAAATGGTCCATATCTCAACTAGAGATAGAATTTTTAAGCCAGATACCAAAGAAACTTGTAAGAAAAGAAAAACTCAGTAGTATAGAAAAATTAATGGAAGCGATAATTAAATATTGCTTAGATATTGTAAATGGTGTTGATCTTGGAAAGTAAGTTCCTCCGTGGGAGGGCATTGCGTTGTGAAAAAGACTGTAACTGAATCGAAAGATCACTCAAATGAGTATTAACTGGCACGTCTAAATGCCTTATATCTCATAATTTATATTTTTCTTTTTGTGCCTTATGTAACAGTTAAAGTTTTCTTAATACTTTAATGAAATTACAGTAGATATATATATAATTTTATGGTATTACGACATAAAATCTTAATGTTATGAACTGTAATACATCAAAAGATTTTTCTTAAATTCCTTCCCCAGGAAGGAAGTTAAATTAAGGAATGGAAGTTAAATTAAGTTAATCATCCCTTATTTCCCCAGTTTTAGCTGTTGTTCTAACTGCTGCAAGTGATAAATTAGACAAAAAAAACTTTCTTAAATGAAAGGGATTCCAATCTTCATTAAGAGTTAAGTGAGAAGAAAAAGTTATTATTTCAGATCTATATATATCTTAAATAAGGAAAAGTAATTATTACAATGAAAAAGAATTCCTTTCTGATTAGTTCTAAAAAACTTAAAAAGCTATTAGTTACCCGAAATGATTAAGTTGATAAAAGCGTTTAACTCTATGTTCAATGAGTTCAACCTTATTATATCTCAATGATTGTAAACGCGAAAACTTTAGTTACATTAATTACATGAAGAAGGTGTAATAATACATATAAATGAGAAGGAATTTTATACCTATTTAAATCTTTAATAAAGGAATACTTATTAATGGAATTCTATTGTAAGAATGCGCAGCTGGTATTTACCCCTTACCTAAACTGATTTATCCCCACATTTCTGACATGCAAAGTGATCAAAGTCAGAAAAATTACTTTGTACAAACTAAAATTGTAGAAGTTTTTTCATCAAGTCCGAGAAATAAATACTCCTAGCATCAGAAATTGTTGGCTACATAAGCAAAATACAATGTAGTCTGCACACTTGATTCAGCACATGAAGAAGGCAATGTTCCAGACGTTTCGTACCAAAAAGACCTACGTGCCAAATTATCTGGAATACATTTACAATGACTACTTGAAATAATATTTTTACAAGCTTCAATGTAATTCAGAACTTAAAACTGGTGGTTTCCCCATTCACCAAGATTTGGCAGTTCAGTGTAAGAAATGTGTATTATGATTCCCTACATAATGTGATTTGGATAAATTTTTATGCATGATTGTTATCAGTGGAGCACACTTACCCCGAAATCCTAAATTGACCGTATGATATGTTTTCAAACTTAGTTTTTAATTGGTACATATCTTTCAAATATGGATTTAAAAACAATTTTGGTAATTTACAAGTGGTAAGCAATAGTATATCTAAATCATGAAACACAATCACTTTCATGAAGATGAACCATCAATGCTTATCATTCTGTCAAACGTACAGATTTCATTCATGGATTAGAAAAGATTTTACACAACCTTGCTTTCCATTTCAGTAAATTTAATATATTTTATATTGTGTAATGATTACTTTATAAATCAAAGCAGAGGCAAGAATTTTGTTTTACACCTACAATGGATCACTTTCAGAGGAGTTGTTGAGAACAAGCCTGGATGATTACAATAGTATCTTGCTTTTCTTAAGTAATTTGACCTTTGTTGAAAGAAAGCAAGATCCTATTGTAAGTAATACAAGATTTTTTTTTTAATTTACCATGAATCACTCTCAGATAATTTGTTGAGGTTAATCGCGAGACCTTCATTTAAGAAATGCAAGATCATATTGGAAATTCATAGTGAGGGGCTCTAATAAGATCTCATCAGATTTTTAAATCTATTAATTCTTGAAATACAAAGTTACCGCCTTTATTGAAAAAATACAAACCATTTAAATATCTGCTATTTTACAAAACAAACTGCTTAGTACCGCAAACGAAGGTATTTCACACATTTGAACTTCTAATCGCAGGACTTCACATTGGACACTTGTAATTTTGTTCATAAAGTTAGAGTGTTAATCAAATAAAATATAATTGATTTTATGATCAAAGATCTGTTGATGCATTTTTTCCTTTCTCTTTGATCAACTTGGATTAAATATTACCTAATATTTGTTTATTGACAAGATAATTATAATTTTTCATTAATCAGTTTTTTTTAAATCATTTAATAATATATTTCTAAATTTTTTATATTTATTTAAATTTGATGAAATAGAAAATATAATGCCATGACGCGAAAACATTTATACCATACTTATTTTTGTCTTACTTCAAGAAAAAACAAGCAAAGGTTGTCATACGGAAATATTTTATTTATAAAGCTTTTTATTGTTTTATACAACAAAATCAAAGAACACCTATTAAATATTCTTTTGTTCGCTTAAAATAAGGAATGGAAGTTAAATTAAGAATTCTCAGAAAATGTAGTTAATGATTATTAGATAAGGTAAGAAATAAATACGATTCCTTTTATCACACCAGAAATTTGTTTTATGTGTGTGCATTGTTTCTTTGTAATTCAACTAAAAGCAATTTTATATATTGAATGAGAAAAGATTTTTTTCACAACTTTAATTTAATTCTTTTAAATGCAAAATAATTTTCTACAACTTGAAATGAAATTTAAAGAGTGAATGGGAAAGTACTTCGCTTACTTTTCTTTTGGTACCTAGAATTAAATCTTTTTTCTCAATAAAATTAACTTTAATCTAATTTAAGCTTAAAAACTATACCATGAAGCATTGATGAACACGGTAGCAATATATCAAAAAGGTATCAATATCTACTAAAGTGTTTAAATTATCTTAAAAATTTCTCATTTCATTTTGCATATGAATTCACCATCGAAATTTGAAATTATCATGAGAGCCCATTAATAAAATATTTCTCTTGAAATCGAAAAAATTGGTTTCGAAACATATTTTGACAAGCCTTTACAATTACTGTTGTATTAACTATATATTTTGGCGACTTATTCATTTGGTACATTTATATTAAATCACTGTTTCGAACATATATCATCATAAATACGTCATTATATCGATGTGTTTGTGGCATGATGTTTGGGTATTGCTTATTTCGATGTCTCGTATTGCTTTCTCTAGATCAAAGTTACATTTATTAATCTATTTTTCATTGGCCCATAACAGTGACCATCACATTTATTAAACCAAATCAGTTCTACGATAAAATTAGTATGCTAATTTGTAACCACTGTACAAATCCTTATTTTAACATTTGATTGAATATACATGATAATAAGAAATAAAGTTAATAATAACATGCAGCATTAATTTTTGAAATTTTCATTTAACAATAATATTATAATTAAATTATTATTATAATTAAATCATATTTCTACAACTAAATATGATTTAAATGTTAACGATACTTATTCCATAAATAATGTAACAACAGATTGTTTAAACTGCTTATATATATATATATATATATATATATATATATATATATATATATATATATATATATATATATATATATATATATATATATATATATATATATATATATATATATATATATATATATATATATATATATATATATATATATATATATATATATATATATATGTATATATATATATATATATATATATATATATATATATATATATATATATATGTATATATATATATATATGTATATATATATATATATATATATATATATATATATATATATATATATATATATATATGTATATATATATATATGTATATATATATATATATATATATATATATATATATATATATGTATATATATATGTATATATATATATGTATATATGTATATATATATGTATGTATATATATATGTATTTATATATATATTTATTTATATATATATGTATGTATATATATATATATATATATATATATATATATATATATATATATATATATATATATATATATATATATATATATATATATATATATATATATATATATATATATATATATATATATATATATATATATATATATATAATTGATTCTATGTTGATAATTAAAGACATTATAATTAATAAACATCGTCTATTCTATTATAAATACAGTTCATTTCTTTCAGAAACTGATAATAATTTTCATTTATTTTCAAAAAATTGCATTGCTTTTCCTTAATAAAAAAAATAACTTTAAAATGTTTACCACAATTTTTAGGACTTCAAAGTATCGCACTCCGGTTTCAACCAGTTTCTTTCAAGACATGAAAATTATACTTTTCCCCATCAAATTATACTTGTCAGAGAGAAAAATAGAGAGCAAAATCATATATCACAATATTTGCCATAGATTAAATCAAACTTGTCTATCCATAGGTTATATTAAACACAATTTTAATACCAATGCACAAAGTCACTCTTATAAATAATATATCTTGAATATATAACAGTTTAAAGTAAATTATTTATGGTACACGTAAAATGAATGGCTGTACATTATTTGGACAGAAGGGAATATAACAAAATTGCCATTGTTATTAAGTGAAAATTATATTAACGCCAATTAAGTAGAAAATACGATAAATGCAAATAATTTATTGAAGGTATTACTTTAAATGAAAGCTTCAAGGGTAATTAAATTGCCATTCTAAGAATTCATGACGTCTAATCAAATTTACGTTAATTTGATATTAAAGTGTCTGATCTTACCATGAAAATTAAAGTGTCGTCAAATTATGTTATTCGCCACACATCAGTGATATGAAATAAATAGCCAAGAATAATATTTCCTTAATTATTTCCATTACACAGCTTAATTCACTTTATACATGAAACTTGATGTAAATTAAAATGTGAGGTCTGAATATTGTTTCCAGCATTTAAATTAATCTTATATCTATGGATATAACTGTTCAACACATTCGAGTTTTAAAATTAACTTTTAAATTAAAATATTTTAACTTAAAATTTTATTGATTTTAAGATTTTTATTTAAGATTTTTATTATTTTGTAATGCTAAACTTGCTACACTAAAAAACACTAAAATTCTCCCACACATAAAGTTAATGTGTAAAATTAAATTATAAAATTAATAGCGCCTGAAATGGAAATAAAATATAAACAATTTATTTCATGATGATAGGAAATACTTTGTAAATATCGAACCTTATATTAGAAAATTAAAATTATTAAATTCAATGTAAATATATATATATATATATATATATTATTTTGTAATGCTAAACTTGCTACACTAAAAAAAACGCTAAAATTCTCCCACACATAAAGTTAATGTGTAAAATTAAATGATAAAATTAATAGTGCCTGAAATGGAAATAAAATATAAACAATTTATTTCATGATGATATAAAATACTTTGTAAATATAGAACCTTATATTAGAAAATTAAAATTATTAAATTCAATGTATATATATATATATATATATATATATATATATATATATATATATATATATATATATATATATATATAATTACACTTGATCTCAAAAATAAAAGACAAATAAATAAAAAAACTTATGGTTATGGTTTTACTATTTGATTATTATTTTCGCCAAGGGATTTAGATCATGTAGAAACGATTGCATACCCATTCAAAATTATTTTATTTTGACTTTCGAATACATTTGCATTTAAATTGTTAAAAAAAATGTTTAAGTATAAAACAATGGCGGAACAATGGTGGAATAAAACAATAACAGAAGGAAGAAACCAAATGTTCAGTTTTTGAATAATCGCAAAAAGTAATACTTAAAAATAAGTTATAAATTCTGCTAATAGATGACACCGCTTTTTCTCAATAATAAGTCATAACGGCGTCCAGAAAGCAAACTGTATCAATTGTTTGAATTGCAGAGAATATTCTATTGAACATGGTTTTGAATATAGTTACTATAAACCTGCTTTGTGGAGAAATATAACTAAATTTCCAACTATATTTCTATAACCCCCTGAACTGCATTTAAATCCATACCAATCAACAACAATAGCAACTAATTTTATATTTTTCATGGTAACATTTTGTTGTTATTTTTTTCTAATCAAAAAATATTTCTGAGTTATTTTTAACTTAAACTGAAAACTTCATTTGCGATCCATTTTAAGTCAGCACAGATCTAAACCAAGTATTTTCAACAACATGATAATATTTCATTTTGATGTTTCAATTGTTACTCAGATTTTTTTAATGTAGGTCAAAGTGTTATAACAACATGCATACAATATAAATACAATTATAAATTTATAATTTTACTTTTGTCTTACTTAAATTAATAAATATTTGAAATAGTAATATATTAATATAACTCTCCTCGTGGTGCACTCTGGTTAACACTAAATCTGCTACAGCTTTCGCCGACCAAGAAGGCGATCTTAATTCTGCAGAAACCTCTTGTGAAATTGAGATTCCATTCATCTAAACTTGAAATTTCAAGAATCTCTAGGCGTTTTTGCCGTGATGCTGCCTTACACCTTTCGAATGGCAAGCTTTGAATTGTATTCTTCTCTGCTCCACACCATATTCCTGACTTTCATCGAGCGGTTGCTACATTTAGAATGCTGACTGGTCACGACTGTCTCAGTGCCCATCTCTACCATTTTATCATTGTGGACTCCTTTGCGTGTTCTCTTTGTATGTCTGGACATGTTATGACTACTTCACATTGGATGAGTGCTTTGAATTATCTGTTTTTTCTCTTGTCGTGTTGCAAGATATTGGAGAGCCCGTTGTTCAATGGCCTAGCGGCCAAAAGACAGGCGTTTGTAAATAATAATAATAATAATTAATGTAGTTTTGAAATTAATTAATTTAAATATATAATAATTTTATACCATTTATAAATACAATTTCTTATAATACATTTATCATTTTTCTATGATGTTTAAAGTCGTAAATAATATTTCGTTACCAGTATATGTCAATTACAGAATGTAATTTAGCTTTGCTTTGATAAGAAATTTACAACAAAAATAAATATTCCAAAGCAAAACTGCTTATTTCTAAGAATATTTACGAATCTCTAAGATTTTGTATTTAAATTTTCTGAATTAATGGACCATTAAAAGCATTCATCCTTTTACTTCCATAAGTTAAGAGGATACAAATCTGCATATTATTGGATCCTCATAAATAACCAATGAGATAAATAAATGCAAAATATTTGAAACGTTTAATCATTTGATATTCTAAGAATATTTACGAATCTCTAAGATTTTGTATTTAAATTTTCTGAATTAATGGACCATTAAAAGCATTCATCCTTTTACTTCCATAAGTTAAGAGGATACAAATCTGCATATTATTGGATCCTCATAAATAACCAATGAGATAGATAAATGCAAAATATTTGAAACGTTTAATCATTTGATCAAACATTTCAAATATTTTGCAAGACGAAATTTATTTATGATGGTATAGTGAAACTCCTGTTTTCAATCTTCTCTTCTATTGTATTTGCTTCTTAAAATTTATTGTAGTTAACTCAAATTTTATTTTATTTATAATTGCCTTAAAATTGTTATTAAAGAATCACTTGAGTCATATTTCAAAAAATTATTCTCTTTTTTAAAATTTGTGATTCAGCTACGATTTAAATTTACTGTTGATTATCAATATTAATAAGCTAATACAAATGATAAATTTTTTGGAGTAATTATAATATGACATTACGATTTCAATAAGTTTTCCAATTGATTTCATATCAATAAAATGTATAATTTTACATTTTAAAAAATGCACGAATTTGCTATGAATATTTTATATCATGAATAAAATCGATATAATGCTACTAACACATAAGTAATTACATTCTATCAATCCTATTTTAATTCACAAAAAATGCGTTGCTTAATAAGATTTAATAGGCATGCATGTATGTCTAGGATATATATATATGCAAATGAATGAATCTGAAATAGGTATTATGACAATAAAATAATTTAATTAGAGACAGTGAACCCAATACGGCTCATTTTGAATGAAAAGATAAAAAATCTTCCTGGAATATTTGCAATTATGTTTAAATGCTCACAATAGTCTTCATCTATTCATTCTTAATAATTAAGCTATCCTCTTTACAATGTTACAATATTCCAATTCAGTATGGTTTAAATAAAACAGTATTTTTCCTAGAGAACTAGTGAGTTTTTTGTTAAATAGTTGAAGAGGAATATAGCTTTTTTTCATTCTGTATACACTATATCTCTTTAGAGCAAGAAAAATTTTTCATGAAGAGTGGGGTTCGATTCCCAATGGTGCCAAAGACCCACCGAGTACATGCGATATACGTCCTCGTTAAATCAGGGAATCGAAAGTCTTGTGGTCGGTCATTGAGAAGTTACCATGGGTGCAATAGTCTGGAGAAAATTTCCTTCCCCTTCAAATCAATGCTAAAATTGAAAGAGTGGTTCCTCTGGTGGTGCCATCTATCGCAGAATTTTAAAAAAGTGCAAAGACATGCTTTCATTTTTATAGAGCTCTAATTATAACGAAGGGCACTCCCTATTGACTTAAATTCGAATAGCCAAGGCATAGCGAGCTTGCTTGTCCAAGTGTTAAAAAGAACAACAACAGATACTTTCGAGTTTCCACCTTTGAAATTCGTGATTATGACCTACTATCGATTCTTGAAAATTCTCTGATTATTGATTATTGACAGTTCTCTTGAAATTCAAACTATTTTAAACTTTCCGGCTCCACTAACGGATGTTAAGGCATTTATTCCACATAGGAAAAAATAATCTAGCGTGGAATAATGGTTAGGATTAAAAGTGAGAATTTTTTTTTACATTGAAGGTAAATATAAAAAAATGAGATCACTATTTTAATATTGATACCCATTTTTCCATTTGCTTTCCCTTATAAATATCTACCTTTCCATAAGCTTATTTACAATTTAATCTAAATAAGGCTTTTCCAAAAATATATTTTAATACCATGAGCGTTTCATTCGTAATAGCATTTTTTTTTTCAAATATACATATTACATACATAAAACTCTGTCCAGTAAAAAATGATTCCTATATCAAGATAAATTGATGTATAAAATATTTTTCAACATCTCCATTTATTGCCTTACATCTATATATTGAGCAAAATATGAGTTACAGATTTTAATGAAAAGTAGTATGGATTTTTACATAATTTTGTGATTTATTTTCATGATTTCTCTTTCACGATAAGGTGATAAACTAATGTAGTAAAATACGCACAGAAGGTAATGGCTTACATATATTTTTGCTGTAAGAACTGCCTCGCAGAGAATTTCAATGAATATTTAATTTGTAGAAAATTTAAATCTTCTTTGGTGATAAGGGAAGTGGTCGATAACTGCATTATCAAATTATTATAGAGTGTGCATACACGTGTATAAGCATACAAGAACATTTTCTTTAAAACAGAGGAAAATTTAAAAAGAAGAAAATAGACATAAAGATGGAAAGCATTGAGAAGAACATGACATTTCCAACAACAAGTTTTACCAGTGAATACACATCAATAATTTAATAACAAATAAGAGATAAACCTATTTGGTAGAAAAGAAAAGAGTCTTTGGAAAGGGAAAAGAAGTAATTACTTTGAACATACGAATTTGGTTTTCCGCTTGAATATTTATAGCGGAGTTTGGAATACACATAAATCAGTGCATCCTGGTTTGATTATCCTTCATGCAGAAAAAAATGATCGTTGAGTGGCAAAACAAGCACACATTTCTCTTATATTCCTTTTATTAACAAATTAAATACTCGCTGTATATTCTTTTAGAGTATCTATGGCTGTTTTTGAATAACAACTAGCAATAATTATAATAAAAAAAGTATAAATAAGAATTTTCATTTTCATCAAGTATCCTCTACTCTTTTAAATTAAGCTTAAGTAGATGAAAGGATATATCTTGGACATAATAAGGGTTTTTATTTGCTAGTCCCATTTTCTTCCACCCAGAAGAAACCCTCATCTACGTATAAGCTTTGTTTTATCAAGCTAATCTCTGTAAATAAATAAACGATGCTCAAATGAACACTCGTAAATTTTGGTATTTGTTTCTGTGTGATTGCAATCGTAATTGCAAATTCCAGATTAAAAAAGACTCGTGACTCCCTCGAGGGATAATAACTTGAAACATCTTTCTTTTTACTGTTGCATCCTAATTAATTCACTAAAGTGTGATCTCGAGTATTGAAAAAGTGCTTACAGATTTATTTTTTGTATTACTTACAGTTATATTATCTTGAATTAGCATAAAATATTTTTAAAACCATATTCTTAATCATGAAACAAGTAAAATTATAAACGTAACAACATTTTTGAAATTAAAGCACAAAAAAGTTAAGGATTCTGTTCTATTTTAAGTTAATGATTTTAAAAGAAATTTACCCTACAAATAGAATCTTCACACCCACACGCAAATAAAGCTTTTTCTACTCTTATTAAACTGAGTCTCAGTTACAAGTTAATAGAAAAATGTCTTGAAGTTTTTCTTTGTTTTAATCCTTGGAAAGAAGTTTCAGTATGACATTAAAGCATCAAATTGAAGGTATCATGCATCTGTATACAGATATATATAGGTGTTACGAGAATAGATTTGTATGTAAATATATTTCTTTACTATGCCGCGTTAAGCATTTGGAGGACGGGGTTGTTGTTGTTATGTTTCTTTTTTTTGCTTATTCATTTGTAAAGATAGAAGCGTAATCGTTGGGTAGCGGATTGCCTATATTTAAAGTTTATCATATTTGAACAGTCACAGAACAGATCTTTAGAAAAATGCTTTTCCAGTATTGTAAGACATACTGACTAATCACAAGAAAGAGAACTCAGAAAAATTTTAATTTTGCTAATTGAATCACATAATCATCGCATTTTACAATAAGTACATCATTAGTTTTGGAATAATTTTGGCAGAATTAATTTTTAATTCTAATCATCGCACTTAATATGATGAAAATAAAACTAATAATTTTTAATTAAAAAATAAAAAGTAGAACTAATAAAATATAAATGACTTTTCAATCAAAACAACTTTTTATGTCCTTTTATATATTTGCTTATATTATCTTGAATATCTTAAATTTCATTGGAAAGTTATTTACCAGAATAAATTAGTTTATAATACGATATAAAAGTTCAACAAATTAAATTCTTTACTGCAAAACGACATATTTCCTTCATCATATCAAGCATTTATTCTTTATTGATCACTTTTATTTAATTCCGTTTCTAAATTTTAATTCCGAATTCGAAAAACAAATTTTTAAAGATATTTATTCCATTAATTTTTTTAATTTCTGTTTTAGGTTTTAATTTCTCCCTTAATTTAAATACAAGTGCTGTTACTATGCAAAAAGTTTTAGAGAAAAGGGGGAATTAATTGTAAACACATACTCGAAATTTAAATGTGCTTTCAAAACGTACAACAACTAGTGTGTGACCTTTGCTCAAAGTGATTTTTTGCTCTTTACTGACAGTTTTATCAATGGAGAATATATAAAGCAAGATTTGTCTTGAAAAAAATTCCGATATAAATAACATTTTTTAAGATTTTTATTATTTGCCAAAGCATCCACTACGAATTTATCCTAGTTGATTTCTAAATTTTAAATACTCTGGAATCAATTTCACAAATTTCAAATAAATGGTACCTTGGAACAATTATCTATACAATAACAATTTTTTTACATTATAGAAAATATAAGATGACGACAATAAGTAGAGCAAAATATTGAAAAGAATCGGGCTGATTATTACGAAATATTATTTTTATGACCATGCGAGCTGTAAACCTGGCAATTTTTTGATAATAGCGAACAAAAAATTGTTGAGCCACTGTCCACGTTTCATCCGTGTATGTTCATCACTCAAACCTATCCCACAGGGAAACATCAAAGATGGAAACTTTCAATTTTTTAGGAGCTCAATAAGAGAGAAAATAGATTGTTATAGAAGAAGACTATTCTTACGAACTCTAATATTCAACTTTAGATTAGAATAATTTATTTTGTACATCTTGAATAAAGTACAAGGCTCTCAAAGTATATCTCTGGCACTGAAAAAAAATTATCAAATATTGTAAAGCGGGTATATTTGTGGATGGTATCATCATCTACAACTCAAGCTCAGACATTGAAGACATCGAACTTAAACTCAATAATGCTAAGGACGGGACTTACACCTTTGCTGAACAACATAAATTGATTTTTAATGCTTCAAAATCAGTTTCTACCTTTTTTACAACCAACAGAAATCTTTTCAATTATCATCCTCAAATTTTTATGAATGGAACTCTATTGAACTATAATAAAAATGCCAAATACCTTGGTTATATCCTAGATCAGGAAATTACAAGTAATAAACATATTGAAGGACAACTGCTCAAGGTTAGGAAAAGACTGATTATTCTCAAATTTATATCAGGTCGAGATTGAGGTGCAGAAGCTAGTACACTTCGCACTACATACGATGTATGTAGTGCGAGTATGGTTTCCCTATCTACTCCTGTGCTCCCAAGACCAAGCTAGATAAGCTTGAGAAGGTGAAGCATAGCGCAGCTAGAGTCATCACAGAGCTACATCACAGTTGTCCAAATGAAATCGGGAATTATGAAAGTAATTTTCCGCCTCTTTCTCAGAGAAGAACTTTGTGCCTTACAAAATATTAAAACAAGCTTATTAGCTATAATGAGCAGCACAGAACTTCTAGCTACCTCCTAGATTGGACCAGCAACCAACGTCTAAAGAAACATAGCCCCTTTTCTTATACAAGGGCACAAAATCTCCCTTCTTCAAATGTAGAAGTTCACTCTTCGAAACCACTGGAAGCTGAATTAGAACTTGATGGAATATACTTCCATGAGGAGCTCCTAACGATAGTGACAAAAAACCCAGAGATTCCGGCTCTCGTTAAACAACTGGTACTCGAAACAATGCATAATATCCCTCCATGCTCTTTGAAAATTTACACAGATGGTAGTAAAGATGTGGGGGAGTCTCGGGCAGTGGTTGTGTACATAAACACTGTCTCCGGAGATCTAGAAGTTAAAGTAAGAAACCCAGATAATTGTTCCGTGTTTAGATCAGATCTAATTGCCATTAGAAGAGGTTTACAGTATGCAGCAGAGGTGGAAGATCAATTAGAGAATATCTGGATATTGACTGGCAGTCGTGCTTCAATCCAACATCTTTTAAATTTGGAGCACTGTTGGAGATCAAACTAGACTGGACATACTAAGTCTTCTTGAGAGACTATCACCCAAACACACAGTGTATTTCCAATGGATCCCTTGACAGGTGGGAGTAGAGGGAAATGAAAGAGCGGATTTCTTGGCTAGATCGGCGTCAGAGGAGGGAGTAAACCCAGGGGAAGAGCTCACATTTAGTGAGATTTCTTTCCTGGCAAAAACTGAATTGAGTAAGCTTATGAAAATTCCTCCCAACCATCCATGATACTTCGCCAAAAGACCGGGTGAGACCTTCAATCTTAGACCAAGATCTTATGAAACTGCCTTTCCACGCTATCTGAGTGGGCACACGAGAGGAATCACCTTTCAGCAGGGGCAAAGGACATTTCCAGACTGTCCCTGGTGTTCCGTCAATATGGCCTCCCCTTGACATATCTTAACATGCTTAAATTTGAAAAAAGACGATTTCTTTCGGGACTCATCTTATTTTTTAGACATTTTAGATATTTTTAGTTTAACGGGGGTTGTCTAGCTTGGCTAGTAACCTGAGATAAGTAACAACAACAACAAGGCTCTTGAAATCTGAATGAATTGTAATTCTAATCCAACAGTAACAATTTTGATATTTTTAAGAAAAAGCGCGTTCTGATTAGAGTATATTATTACTTTTACTTGTACCGAAATTGTTTTGTGAAAAAAAATTGTCTTTCTAATAAGTAAAACAACAAATGCTTAATTCAATAAATTTAGTTGATTTTTGCATTTTTTTTAAAAAAATGAATTTGTTAAGATTTAATTTGTACCTTTTTAAAAAAATATCTTTCTATATTTAAATGAAATTATAAAAGTTTCTTTTGAAATAAAAGTAATCTCTTCTGATAAAATTTGTTGGCAATACATTTATCTTTTTTCCGCTTGTGTATATTACATATATTGATACTAAATCACATAATTGCTCATGAGATAATTTATCATAATAACTTTTTAGATGAGTAATGGTTATATAATTATTGATTTTGATTTTTTTAACTCTCATTTTATTTCATACTGGTATCACACATGATTTCATATTAATTCTTCATGATTTCTTATTAAAAATATAATATTAAAGATTTTCATTTCTTCTATTTCGTATAGTTAAAATAATATAATTCACAAAATGTTTTTTAACACCAAGGAACAGGAAAGCTATAGAACGTCAAACTTCAAAACTTTTTAAATAATTTTCCTCAAGTTGCTTATAAAATTATAAAATTGATTAATAATATTATATCATTATATTTAAAATCTCTTAAATTTTTATATAACAAGGGGGGTATTCATATATTATATTATATATAATATATATTATAACTATCCATCTTCTTCTTTTCTCATGCTTTAAAATTTTAAATAGAACAGTATTATATCATTTTATTCTTCCTTCCCTTATTATATATATATTTTCCATACATTTAGAACTTCTATAAATGGAAACAAAATAAAAAAAAGTTTCCCCTTTTTATTATAAACACACATAATGCGAAATTTTTAAACTTATTTTTAATATTTTGTCAACAGCTATGTATTATTAGTGATATGATGAATGAGTTAAAATGTGATGAATGGGTCAAAATATTTCATATTCAATAATTTATTTTATGAATTAGATCGCTACTTATTACCTAAGGAATACAAAAAATGTTTTAGGGTCATAATGTCACTTTTTGACAAGCAAATATATTTTTATTATTCGAATAATTATGATTTATATTGTGTACCAAAAAATACGATTTTTACATTATATATATATATAAGTTCGATCACACAATTAATTGCCAACAGAATGTGGCTTATTGGCAAGCAAATATATTTTTATTTCTATATTTGAGTAATTATAGTATAATATATATTACGTATATTTGTTTTACAAAATATAAAAACTGAAATCATTATAATATTTGAGAGGCAAATGCCTTTGTTTTAATGAAATATGAATATCTAAAATACATATTTAAAAATAAAATTTAAATCAGAGTATTACGATAAATATTTTGCATTAAGATATTTCCCATTGAAAGCAGTATTTTTTAAGTATAATTTCGTTGTTTACAGCAACACAAATTAAATTTCAAGTTAGTTTTAATTGTGAAGCATTAAACCCTCCAAGAACCTTAGCTTAATTCCATTTTCAGTGCCATGAATATTTTCTCAAAAAGATTCACCCATCGAAACAGGAATTTAGAAAGAGGAATTCGACATTAAAAGGGTTCGTTTTAATGCATGTCGTCTTTAATTGCAAAGCTGGAAATCCCTACCGCTCTGAGTAAATTCAGGGAATTCCCTATGTCATTATCTCACTTCTCTTTTCCAAATAATTCCTCGGGAAAATTGAGATGGGGAATTCTGATTCGTAAAATTTTACGGGTCTCTCTACGAGGCAAGTTACAACAAAAAATGATGTTATATTTTTGTAGTTTTTACGTGATGCCATTTGAAGGTTTTCTTCCGAATAAATATTGCTAAGGAATACAAAAAATGTTTTAGGGTCATATGCGTGAGGAAATTTCGAGTAGAATTCCTATTAAATAAGTATGGCTGAGTAAGGTATAGTAATCTTAATCCAGTTTTATTGTTTTTCAAAAAAAAATAAACATAAGCTGGAGGTAAGGGGTGGAAATAATAAATTATAACTTTTTTACTTACAAAAGAAAATTACAAATATATTTTATAAAAATTTATGTATCATATATAATGTGTTTAAAAATAGATTACTATAAAAATTTTTTAGAAATTTAGAAGAATTTTGCGACATATTATTTGATGAGAAATACAAAAAAAACATTGAGATTGATATGAAAACGGAATATATTTAATGCTAAATACTATGCAGATATATTTTTTTCCGAAAATTAGCTTGTTCAAACTTCATATATGTTTATCTTTATCTAATGTCCATTAATGATCTTTAATTATTTAAAGTCAGCACTGTCAACTCTAAAATTCGTTTCCGCTTAACAATCCCAATATTAATTTCAATCTTCTCAGAAATTAACTCTTCGGAATAAAAAAATAAACAGATAAAGTGCTATAAATTTAACAAATTACTCTATGCGCTGTAATGTGAGCCAATAAAATATTGAGTTAGATAATTTTAGTATCAGTTAAGAAAATAAGCAAAATTTATTAAATCCATTAAAAAGGGGAAAAACACTAATTATGCTTTTCTTAACTTTCGTAAACACTTGATTACAAATGTTTTAAGGCATGCAGTTTTACTGGGTTGAATTAGTTAGAAATGCACCATTTAATTGAATTCTTCATTAATTGAATTAAATTAATGATTTATTTTATGTTGCCACATTTATCTCATATGCGTTCAATTATATATATATATATATATATATATATATATATATATATATATATATATATATATATATATATATATATATATATATATATATATATATATATATACATATGTATATATAAAATAATGTATGAATAACAAAATAATCCAGATTATATGAAATTCTTTCTGCTCTTAGATGCTTATATGTGAAAATAATAACATTTCAACAAAAATAATTAATACATTTCTACTAGCATCATTTAATTCAATTAAATTCAAATAAAAATATCGTTATTCAATTTCACTATGAACTATTTCTTGTGATAGTATGTGTCCTATTGAAGCCACTGTTAATTGAGTATGAAAAGAAATGAAATATCAAATAAAATGTTTTATAAAAATGTGAAGTGCCTAAAACAATATTCATATTAGGAATGCAATATTAAGTTCTAAAACACTTGCTATAAAAAAAAGCTCTAACATACCCCGAATTCCTAATAATTATTATTAACATATAGCTTAACCTAATTGAATTGGATGGAGAAAATCAATCTGTCACTTTTCACAAATTGAATGAACTCTTTCATGGAATGTGTATGAATCAAAATCGCAAATCGGTAGCTTAAAAAAAAAGATAGATAAAATCTCTTATAAAGATGTAAATCATCAAGAACAATTCTCATTAGAAGTTTTATCGTAGGTTTTGAAACACTTGACAATGGAAACTAAAACAAAAGCAAATCGTTGGTTATTGTTATAAACTTGTAGTTTAAGCAATTTATACATAGTTGAAAAATCATTCCGTAAAATTTTCACACTAAATGAATACTATTAGTCACTGTATACCAAAAGCGCAATTATTCCTCTGATAAAAAAGAATATAAAATGACTTCTAAAAGGGCATTAAAACAATTAAAATAATTCATATTCGATGCAATATTTTTTAATCCGGAAAACATTTTACAAAGGAAATAATGTCAGTTATAGAAATGGTTAACCATTTAATCTAAGAACAAGATTGAATTCTCTAAGAATAGGAAAAGCAATAAGATCTGTTTATAGCCTAGTTAACCATATTTCTACTTCTAACACAAAAACTGGAGACACAACTTTCTCTGGCACTTGTAATTTTTTGCATATATTAATAAATGGGTCACATCGTATTCTTTCACATGTCTCCTGTAAACAAGGAAGCTCTGAATTCATGTCGGAATATTAAATCTTGTTAGCCAATATCTATAAATCAAGGACAATTTGCACTGTTGTGACTAGGATTATACATATGTATATTAAAATTGTATACATGTGCATACACATATATTTATATATGAATGAAGTGAAAGGCACGATGTTCAGACATACATTAAAGGAGCAATTTGTCTTTATCAAATCCTATAATAATTGTTGGCATTCGTTTTTATTTCTTCTGCTGCTTTCCATGCATACTTCGAAACGTTTGGTTAGTACCTTTAATATCAATTCATTGTATAATATGTCAATCTTATCACCAGATGTTTCTTTGGTCTTTAGTTCAATAACTGATGAGTTTGCTTTCAATTAAAGTGGGAATTATATAATATTGAATCGAGATACACATAAAATCCTGAATACTGGAAGCATTAACCGTTAAAATATTATTGATACATGTGGAATTATGTGCAAAAAATTGTACTAGAATAAAATGGAAAGCAAATTCTCACATGACATTCAATACTTCCTTTTGCCTAGTTAACGAAATTTTTTAGCACGTTTTTAATTCTAATTTTCAAGTGCATTATCACATAATGATGTCAATTTAAATATATAGAGTAGAAAATTCAGTAGATGTAGTTGCTAAATCTGACAAAAATTAATGTATTTTTGGTTGAAATTTGATACAAATATGCAACTACTTTATTTCAGATATATTCGGTTTTGAATGCTATAAAAGGTAACAAATGCACAAAATTAAGACTTCAAAATTCATCAACATATTCACTATAAGGTTATAGATTTAGAAATTTTAGATAAAACTTCATGTTTATGAAAAATTATTAAAAAGAACTCTAAATATATAAAATGGCATTTCTTAGCTAAGCTTTCAGTGTGCGATATTCTATTAAAACAAAATTAAATCATTTTATATTGGACATATATAAACGTAGTCAATTTTGTGGTATCATAGCCATGGAATATTAAATAAAGCAAGAACTTTTTTCACATAAAATTTCAATTATTATTTAGAATTTTATTTGGAACATTTTTAATTTCAAAATTTATAATAATTTTCAAATAAATTTAGAACATAAATTTATTTGAAAAGTATTGTGGGCGGCGTAATTCTTGTCTTAAGTGCAAATTACTTTTGTACTTTTATAGTAATTTTACTTTCTGTAGACAAGTTTAATTTTTTATTGGAACAGAATTTCATAAACTATAATACATGCATTTCATGTGGACATTTTACCCTGTTGCCAGAATCATTATCTTCTATAGCACTGCCAGGAGAATAATCTCTATCTTTTATAGCACATCATTTTAAAGCCAGTATTCACCAGAATAATGCTAGTCTTTCCTTACGACTCGAACATCTATGGTTGTCTCAATGTGGTTAATATTCTTCCCTGGCCAGTAAGTTCCTAAAACTTCCCAACTATTGAAGATATCTGGGACAAGATAATCCATAACTTTTGGACTCTAAAATATTGCTGATTGGAGCAAAGATGGAATTCTATAATGAATGTATCTTTCTCACTTGATAACAAAAATCCACATTACTACTTACCCAGATGTGTAGAAACAGTCATTCATGCTAAGAACGTTTTCATCAATTCATATTTTGATTGTCTAACGATGAGCATTGATATTCCTATGATATTCAAGTTTAAATCAGTTTCTTGACTATACATAGTTATGTTTAACGTGAGGAAAGAAGTCACTTTATTAAAAGTGTTTTTTGTTTTCTTTATAAGTTCTGGTCAAGAAATTCAGTTTACTGGTTGTGCTACTATAGCACTTTGCGCATGATAACTTATACAACTAAGGCCTAAAATTTACAATGGATTCAAAACAATTATAAGCACTCAAACCCAAGACAGCACTTAAATTTAAGAAAAGTTAAATTAAAAGCTGAAATGACATCCATTTAGTTGTTTGTTTTGAACCGGTTTAATGAAATTTACTTTAAAAAAATATAAAAAAATAAAGATTTAGTGTAAAAATGTTTAAAAAAATCACACTCATTTTTGCTTCAAACTGCTACAACTTTAAGACAAAATTTGCAAGTTATTAGCTAATAATTGTAATGTAATTTCACAGAAAATTTGTGTATTCCATGGAATTGGATTTTAACTTAAGATCATACATAAGAAATTAGATAAGATTCCGTTGCTTTCGAATGTTACATTGGATATAGAATATTAAAAACAAAGAAAATATTCAGTTACACATAAAAAGAAATCATTTTTCAGAAAAAAAAATTTTTTTACTCTCAAATGAAAGAAATATGTGTGAGTTATTTATTTCATTTCTTATACTATAAGCGCATTCTCTATTACTTAACATATCTCACGCATCTATTTTCGTATAATCGAAGTCAACGGTCATATAACGTCAAATTTAGAAACTTATTTCTTTCATAATCTAGAAGTATGAGAAAAAATTTCTCACTCAAACCGAAAATGGCGTCATTTTTCAAAAGTAAAGAGCAATTTACTTTTCTACAGATATCGAGCATTATATGTACGTACATTACGTTCCATGATTCGACGCCATTTTGAAAATTCCCTATGGAGAAGAAATAGCGATCAGATTTATGTGAATCTCTTTTTTTAATGTCGGCTTAAATTGAGCTTTTATCGTTCATAACTGAAAGATTGTATTCCATTCGGATAGATCGTACAGATTAGTATTGATTGAAGAAAGATGAAAAACGTGATTGCTGTGTTGCTATGGTAATTGTTGAAATTGAATATTAAAAAAAACTAGGTAAGAACTAGCTACAAAAATGCTAACTTTGTTAGTAGACATCAAAGGTAAATAGGATTATTTTACATAGTCTTTATTTATATTTCGGTACCTTTAGTATTTATTTCTATTGACAAATTTAAAAATACTTTTTTGTTGATTCTTTGTTAAAATTTATGTAAATTTTATTTTATTTCTACTATAAAATTTTATTGATTTTACTAATATATGTCCTTATTATTATTTACATTACGAGAGAATTACTTAAAATATATAAATCATCTGAAAAAATTAGCAAATTAAGCTTCTTATAAAACAAACATTTATAAATATCTCATACAAATAAAGTCAATGAATATAACTCATTCAAAAAGCAAAGAGGGAAAACTATAGTAATATTAAAATAGGTTGCATACACTGTTAATTGTGAATTAGTTTCTAGGTATTTTTGATAGTTCTCTTAATAACTGAAAACTTTGATTATAAAACTACTTTCACAATTAGTAAGTGATACTTAAACATTTCTTATAAAATTTCTTTCCATATCTTGAAATGTGGAAATTACAGTATTTCATTAGGTTTTCGTATTCATAAAGTTGTGGGGTTGTAACCTGATCTAAAAGTGGACTTTGAAAGAAACTCATTTCTGTTAAATGAGCTGTGCATTTTAATAAATCTAATCTAATGAAGTGCATTTAAAATACCATATCGATTATTTATTTCGGCATTTGACAATTGATTTCATTTTCCCGTTAGGCATCAAAATTTCGAGTTTAAAAGCTCGTTCGGCAGACCAAATTATGTAATTAGAAACTTATGTCACAAAAGCATATATATATATATGAATCCAAATTGGAAGAGACTTTTTTTTCTATCACAATCGTTAACAGTAGTTTTTAAAAATCAATCAGATTTTTCAAATGTCAGTAAATTCGAATTCAATCTAATTGTCTTGTTTGTCAATATATGTAGTTATTAATAATACACTGCCAGACATTGAAAATGGTGCACCAGGAAGGAGTATCCAGCAAATTATACGAATTTCAAGGTAGATGCACCTTACCAAGATATGAAACTGATGTGAAATGCGTTACTGTGTCTAGAGTAGGTGGGATAAAATATAAAATGAGGAACCTGCAGAAAGGGCAATAGTCGCAACATTATTGCTGTTGGAAAATAAACGTTGAAATTTTGTTCTTGACGCAAAAGATGCCTGTAATGGCAGATAACGCAGGGTCATCTTCAATGGGGTCAGTTCCAGCCGACAGACGAGTTCACGAGAGGCATGTTGATCGGAATAAGAAAAACAAATTGGTCCTTACGGCAAATCGCAACTGACAGACACCTGGAAGCGTCCACAGTGCATCAGCTGTGGCAAAAACGGTTGGAACAAGGAGCTGTGGAACGTTTGCGAGTTTTAATGCAGCCACGGAGTGTTGTCAGACACGTGGATCGACGCGTTTATCGGGAGGTGGTGGAGGCCCCACAAAGCACATGTACCGAAATTCTGCACCATGTGCAAGACATCCTGGATGCTTTTATAATGAGCAGAACAATTTGACGCTGATAGATTGGTAGTGGCCAGCGAACATGGCATCCGTTAAGAAGATTGCCATTGACCCCACAGCATAGACGCCAACGTCTAGAATAGTGCCGGATTAGAGCAATACAGACGACGGGGTAACACATGATTGCCATATCAGATAAATCACGTTTATGTATCTTCAGTGATAGTAATCAGGTCCAATCCTGCAGCAATTGTGGAACGCTCCACCGCGTGATAAAGCTGTATCTGGTTTGCGACGACGTTGCGTACGATTCCAGGTTACCTCTAAATCGTATTCACTGCATTATGACAACCCAACGTTGCGTGGATGTTTTGCTGCAACCGATGATACACCTGTACCTTCAGGGGGTGCTAAGTCCCATTTATCAGCAGAATAATGCCAAATCCCACATTGCTCGCATCAGTCAACATGCCGTGCAAGATGTATAGCTGCTTCCCCACCACCGTGCACACCAAATCTCTCATCAATCGAACATGCTTGGGATATTATTGAACGCCATTTGCAGATCTTGCCACTGCCTCCTTCAGAAGACACACTTTGGCAGATATTTCACAGGTAATGGAGTGCTATTCCTCAGGACGCCATCCTTGATCTGATTGACTCTAAGTCTGGACGCTTTGTTTTGTGTATCCCAGTCCACGGTGGTTCTACGACCTATTTACTCTATCCTGTTCTCGCTCATTACTATGCATATCATTTCAAAATATAAATCCTTTATCGTCCGTTGTTAAATCTCTCTCTGTTTGCCGAGTTTCGATACTTTCTGGTAACTCCTTCTTGTTATTATATTTTTGATATCGGTTAGTCTGAATCGAAATTCAAATAAGTACTCTTTTTTTTGTCACGATCATTCTCGGTGTTTATAAATAATACAGCAATTCGTACAATGTGTATGAATTTGAACTCAAATTGATTGTATTTTTTTTCTATATTTATCATGATTAATGGTTATTGTAAACGTTTAGTTTGTTGTACGTTTCTTGACTCATTTCTGCCGAAAAACTATTATACATAGTCAAGCCCTTCGTAATTTTGATTTATAATAAAATGATGGCGTCGATACTCTGACTGGTACCGTCCTCTTCACCCTCAGCACACCAATAAAAGTATATTGCTGTTACGATCTATTTTACGTGCACCAACCACCTTTTCTAAGAACGTGACGGATCTTTTGAATGGGTCATCTAGATATCAATCATTTCCTGGTCACGGGAACAGAGATTTTCACAACCAGACCACCGTGGCCCTTAAAAATATTTGAAGTGGACTTAAAATAAAGTATAACAATACGCTTTTTTGATATATAGTATTTACAAATTGTTTAATTGTGATGAATCAAGAGAATTTATTGAATAATTTTGTTCTTAAATATTAGAATTTTTTCCTATTTTTTTAAAAAAAAAATTGTTTTACATTTTTATAAAATTTATTTTCTACACTTTAAAAATATTCATTTTTAGGAGCTTTCGGGAAAAATTGAAAATACATGAGCTCAATGATATTTATAAAGCTCAGAATTTATCAGCAATTTGCAGATTTTATATTTAGTGGCGGTCCCTCTTCCTTTCTTTTAACAGGATTCTTATTTTTCGCTTCAGTCCACGTAATCCTACCCACACTCCCGGAGCTTCTGGAGAATAAAACACGTTGCGCCTTAATATTTAACGGTGACATGATTTCCATCAGTTAAAATATTCCGCTCTAATGTTGGATAATGGATTATCTAAACATAGTTGCTTCTTCCCCTTGCTCTAAAATGCAGACTTTCTCCTTTTTGATCGAATTCTACATTAGCTACAGAGCCCTTTAAAAATTTGCATTTTGATTTACGTGATTGTTAGAAATCTGTAGTGCGATTTCACGCCAATAAATGTGTATCTTTTACAAAGATATTGAAAAGTAAAAGGCGTTTTCTATTAAGGTGTCAAAAGGGTTTTACATCAGAAACAAATATTTCGTAAGCAAATATCGACCTTTACTTTTGTTAAAACATACTTATAATTTGCAATGTTTAGTTTAAGAAATTTCTTAAAAAAATACATATAAAGGTCATTACTTTACTGTCACATTAGTCAATTGGATTTATATTTATTTCAATGTAATAAACCGTTTATCACAAAATTGTATTCAAAAAGTTTGCTTATAACATAAAATAAAATAAAATGTCATTTGGAGTACTTTACGAATAAAAATAATATTTGTATTAGTTCATAAGCAACAAAAATTGACAAGTAAATATGCTTTAAATTTTAAGATATTTTCCTACCAAACCTAATGTATTTTATTGAATTCGTTTTCAGGTTCATATTTATTAACCGAAGCTGCTTATACCTGAATTGCTTGATTTTTAACCAAATTTAAAGTGATGAGGAAAGTAGAATATAAAGCAGAATATAAAGTTGTACATCATACAAGTGAATGGATGCTCGACATCAGCAAGAGTTAACGAATATGAGCATTTTCACCAGGATGATCTTTACCAAGATATGAACATTTTTCAAAGAAACAAATGATGTTTTTTTTTTTTACCCCAAAGTGTATTTTAGACACCTATGGTGAACTAGATGCTGAATGGTTGGCTGTCTGACCTTCAGTCAACACTCTATGATTCGGCATCTAATTTAGACATAAATGTTTGTCGTTTAATTTTGTATATTTAGTTCTTAAACATTTAAACAATATGTCTAGGTCTAATTATCTCTTGTGTAGACAAAATGGCTATAGAATGAAAAACAAACCTAAATGCAAAATCTAATGTCAGTATTAGATAGACAAAGTTGAAAAATTTAATAAAAATGGGTTTAAAAATTACAATTTAATCCCTTGGACAGAAAGTGACGTTAATAATGTGGTAAAAAGTTCGTCTAAAATTTTATATGTATATATATTAGTCTAAAACTAGGAAATAATTCTTGCCATGTATTATGAGTTGATCTTGAAAAAATACAGTGTTCTTATAATTATAATTTAAAAGTAAAATTAAACCTCATTCTGATAAATGAGGTAAAAACTTAAAAATTAGCAATTTTGATTTGATGCATAGATAGATATGAAATAGTTCTCAAATGGGACTTCAAATTAATTAAATTCTTAAGATCTTTGAAATTCTCTAAATCAGAGCCAGTTTACAGAGCTAATTGGAAATAAGAAAATGCTATTGTAATCGTTGAGTCCTCGTATATTCTTAAAAGCAAAATTGTATTTTATAACCAAAATTAATAATTCATAAACATAAATTTCTTCAAACAATATTCTGGTTATAGAATAATATTAGAAGTTGTATTTTAAAAATAAGAAACGTGAACAATAATTACGTTAGTTATCATTTGAAATCCCAATAGGAAATAAAAATGATTGCATGATAAACTGACTGAAATAATAAATAGAATTAAATACACCTTTCAGAAATTTATTTAGGACAATGTACTCCTCCAACTGATTTTAAAGTGAAAAATTTGTGTTTAAAGTTTCCCCGGTCAAATATTTAAGATAAGTAACAAGAAAAGAGAATGTGTAAGAGAGAAACAAATATATATATTTCCCATGTTTTAACCTTTAAATTACTTTCATAAGATTTTTATCATCCAGAAAGCAGGAAAAAACGCTTTTAGAATTCCAAATGCAAATTTGAAATATACCAGGTGTATGCAAATGAAATGAGACGATTGTTTAAGAAAAAGACAATAAATTTGCAAAAACTATTAACATTTCCTTATTTGAAATGATTTATATTTCTATTTACACATTTTGCCCCTCTTTCGGGCAATTTGTGAATACCACACCAAAAAATGATTGCTCTTTTCTTTTCAGGCCAACCAGTCATCAAACCAAGATTTGAAGTTTTGGTAAGAAGTGAAGCGCTGGCAAGCCATGCGTGCCCCAATGATGCAAATAAATGGTAATCCGAAGGAGCCAAGTCTGGAGAATAAGCCGCATGCACTAAGGGCTCCCATCCGAGGGCTTTAACGATGTTCTTGATCGGTTTAGCACGGTGGCTAGGTGCGTTGTCATCAAGGAAAATCCCTTTTTGGTGCAGTTTCTTGTATTGCTCACGTTTTTTCAGTATAGCATCGTTCAAGTCAAGTAATTGTTGCATGTAGCAATCAGTATTAATGGTTTCGCCGGATTTGAGAAGCTCATAATAGATTGGCCCCTCCTGGTCCCAGAAAATACATAGAATTGTCTTGCACCTAAGTGATTTGGCCTTGCAGTCGATTTGGGATCAACATATGATCGATTACGCTTGAGATTTTCAAAATAAATCCATTTTTCATCGCTAGTCACAATACGATGGAGATATGACGTGCGTTTGTAGCGGGCAAGCAACATTTCGCGCACAATTTTTTGGATTTCCTGCTGACTTTCCGTTAGCTCGTTTACGTTTACGCCAATGAACTTCTCTGTACCTAGCTCAAATGAGCTATACCAGTATGATGGAAGCCACTGGAGAGAAAAACGGATCCGCTACAGAAGAACCCCGATTTTGCGACCCCGAGCTCTCAAATACTACCCCACTATGGACAATTCAAATTAAACTAACAATTCGTTACAAATAATTAGAGAAAATCAACAAGTATGTACAAAAACTTTTGGAGTAATCAAACACTATTACACTAAGTAGTTGGTGAATTGCATGAATACGAGTATTAAAAAAGGATGATTGTGTTATAAACTAAGTGAGAAATAGGGGACGAATTACAAAATTTGTGTAAGATATGAAGAAGAGCTATACAAAGTAAGACAGAGTTTAAGGTAAATGGGTGAGGAAAAAAGATTGATACGACACAGGATTGGAGGAGTAGTTATTAGCTGGTGTCGTCATGGAACCAAGTAAAAAGGCCTTCCTGAATAATTAGAATATACAAGTTGGTTCAGCTTTTTCCTAGAAATCTTGTTATTCAGGATTGCTTTCTTCCACACCACTATTCATCTGGTGGCTGGCATGACAGGTGCCAAGAAGCAGTTAATGGGTAAGCCGTGATGAAATGAAGAGGATCGCCAATATCTCCACAAGTGCAATTAGGTAAGACTGCCAGGTTTGTAAGGACAACAGTTATTCTTATTTTTGGCACTAGATGCCTGCATCTGTCAACAGCTTTCTCAAATTGATTAAATGATGTCTGACAGGGTTATAAAGAAAGCAAATTAATTCTATTTCCTTAAGTAATAAATGTTAAGCTTATTTTATTCAAAAGTAATTTATTGTTAATTTTTGTTATAATTGTATAATTGTTATAATTGTAGTTATTTATATTTCAGTTATATGTAATTTTAACTTTATATCTTTTAACGGTTTATATCAATGTTAACTGGACACCGAAGTGTACTTGAAAAAGCATGTTGTTTCTGAGAGCCATGTTTGAGTCTCTTCGCTGATACGATCTGTGCTGTACGCTGAATAAAATATCCATTAGATGCTGAACCTGGTTGAGTTATTTTCAACACAACGCAACCTTAAATTTAATATGAATGAATAACACCTCTAATAGGTTCATTCGGTGGAAGTACGTAGGAAAAAGGCCATGGCCGGACATAAATAAAATTTCATTTCTTATCCAGCTTAATGGCTTCATTGAGACAGTGGGTTCCATCTCATGTATTGGCATCCTTCCAGTTTTGTTGCCAGTTAACAAGAATCCATTTCTGATATTTTTGTTTGAGATGGCAGGGCGCAGTGGAACAATGAGAGGCTGGAGTGAGGATGAGGCTGCACTCTTCGCTTCATTATCAACTTCCTCGTTGCTTCTGTTCCAGCATGGGCCTTAATTCATTTTAGTTGGATGGACAAGAAATTTAGTAATTCAGCTTGGACAGAGCAAGGTATATTGTTGATGCTGGGTTGCAGATAGATTTAAGTGTTTCCTGACTATCTGCCCAAATAGTTACAGGAAGTTAATGCCTTTTTGCAAACTTAACAGCTTCTTTGATTGCAATTACCTCTGCAAACAAAGTTCATTTTGTGGAGTTTCTGCATCCATGTGTGGATTCCATGTGTGAAGCAACAAAAGCTCCGTTAGCTCGTGTCGTCCTATCTACTAACCTTTATTATCCTGCTCATTGCTTTGAGACTACGGAAAACAGTGCTCTGGTCAAAATTCAATTGTTCTGCAAGATGTGCTTGCTTTTGGTCATCATTTTCATCGAGTAAAGCTTACAATTCAGCATCTTCCAACTTTTTTGCTGTTCTGCCACACTCCTCGTTTCTCACGTCAAAATCACCATTTTGAAACTTTTCAAACCACCTGTAGCACTGTGCACGGTTCAGAACATTGCTATCGTATGATTGTATAAGCATTTTTCTTGAGATGATAACAAAAAGTTAATGCTAGCCGTAAATAATGGTCAAAAGGTATAAAATTTGACATTTTCAGCAAAGTAAAAAAAAAAAAAAAAAAAACACAATGCACGCTGAAACTCGTCCAAATGTAAAGTAAAGGTGAGTATCAAAGGTCAAACTATAAGAAAATCACGTCACACGGTCTCGTAATGTTTGTATATATGCCTGGCGACATCTGTCAGCAGCCGTCATATTTGATATGCATACACCTGGTACATATTAATAACTATTATCAGACATGTTGATAATTTACAGAGGTCACTAATCTTTATTTTATGCAAAAGAAATTTTAGAAAGTAATAACCAGTGAGAAATACCGTATATAAAAGCACTGTAGAGAATAGAATTACATAGAAATGATTCTGATGCATTTTTAATTTTTTTTTTAATTTAAAGAATCAGGAGAAAAGAAAATTAATGAAAAGCTGCGATTATGCATGATTTATAAAAAACATTAGAGGCTTCTATTTCTTCGCCTACTAAATACCGTCATTTTTATACGTAAGACTCCTATGCACTTTGAACTTTCATAAAATCAAATGTTCTTTCCCTGATCTGATATGTAAGTTTATATAGTATGCTAATAGCTCATGAGTGGTTATTTGACTTTGACTTAAAACTCAGAAGTAGTTTTTTGGGTTACGTTGATTTGATCAGCCGAAATTGCTAATAAGTGTTACTGATTGCATTAAATTTAATTTAAGCTAGTGTTATTTATTGTAGTAAGCAAAGATTTAAAAAAAAACGCTTATTTTACATGAAGTATTCTTTTTAAATTTTATCTTTCATTTTCACTTATATAATTAAAATAAACATTGTTTTTTGCTTACTATAATTTAAAAAATTAAAATATTATTAACAGAACCTTCAAGTACAATTATTTTAAACATGTTCTTAAGTGTACTTTTGTTTTAATTAAATAATAATGTATTCAAGCAAACTTAAAATTTTTGTAAAGTGCAATAGAAAAAATTGCGCATAACTAACATAAATAATCATTTTTTCATGCGCGTAGAGAAATATAATAAGATTTTATTCAACAGGAAAAAAGTAGCTTTAAGCGGAAATTCTTAAATAGAAAGTTGTTCTTTGGATGCATTTTCCTAGATAAAATAAAATTTAATGAAATTCATTCACTATATTTTATTTTTGGAAATGTCTCATAATGTGTATCAAAATATACTAAAAGTATGGAATATAAGATACTTTTTGAACATAGTATTAAATAACTCTAAGAATTTATTTATAAAATTATAAAAAAGACATATTTTCAGTATATTTTTAACATTAATTAGCAATATTTTTTCCTTAAATTCAAATTATTATTTTTTCAATATTTACCTCACTATATGACATTTTAATTTTACCTATCCTTGATAAATTTTCATAGTTTTATTTTCTCTTTTCAGTATGGTGTGGAAATTCAAAGAGAAGAGGGAAGAAACTAGTTTAAGATTTCAATATCCTTCTTTGATCACGACTTAAAATTATGGAAATAGGCTGCACTCAAAAAAACTAAAAGAAACCAATAGACTATATGTTTTAAAATATACCCTTTTTTTAACAAAGGGTTCATTTGTGCTAACTCTGTATTGCGATATCAGATAAGAAGTCAGTCAAAGTATTTCATTGAGTTAGTATATCGAATTGTCACACACACACATTAAATCGTTGAAAAACCATGAAGTTATCATACGTGTTATCATACAATTTTTTAGTTAGGTAAACAATTTCTGAACTTAATATGAATATGCAATTAGCCTCATTCATTAGATGACCATTCGAGTTCCTGTTGGTGTATTGATTGTGTAAAAAATATTCAACTGTAATTTCCATTTTTGTATATAAGTGATCATAATAAAACCAAGCCGTAATAAATACCAAAGATGCTCGTGTACCATGTAAATTATTCATTATAAATCTAAGGTATTTCTATTATTTTGACAACTATTTATTTATGTTTGCTAATGAAATTACAAAATCACTTTTATCAACATCACTGGAAACATTAGAAAGTTAATGTCATTCTTATCAAGATTGTTAACGAGAGCGATATGTTATTAAAAGACAAAAATAAATAAAAGAATCTAATCAAAGGAAAGATAATCACACACAAAATTCTCTATTACTTCAGAAAAATAAATTATTCAGAAGTGATAAATGAAAATTAAAATAAAGTTACAGAAAGTAATAAAAATCAGTAAAATAATAAATTAACTTATAAATTAAATCAAAAAGTAATTGAGCCTTATATCAAATGAAGTTATTAGGATATTCTTAAATTGTTCTAAAATAATGTGTTATGAGATAACAAAGTAACTTTCTATCATAAAAAAAATATTATCCATCAAAAGCATTAATTACAATTTCATGCCATTTTACTCCATTTCAAATTTAAAAAGATGCATTTAAATACAAAATCTGCTTTAAGCTTAGGATTTAATTTATTCTTCTAATATATTTAACAATTAGAAATGTCTTAAGCATTCAGAAGTCTTTTCCATTAACAGCATTTTTCTCAGTTGCTTTGGCATCGGAAAATAAACCTTTAATACCTCCTGAGATTTAAAGTTTTGGCATGGTTAATGAACTTCAAAAAATAATGACTACATTTGAAATGGCCGTTGAACCGCAATTGAAAAAATTAACATTTTCGAGATTATGTAAAATAACAGTGGAAAATCCCTCTCCAAGAAAAATAATAATATCGAAAAGAGAGTAATGGAATAAAACAAAAACTACAAGACAAATAATTCCTTTAAGATCATTAAACTGAATCTTCTTTTTTCAAAACATACTTCTTTTTTTTGTGAGTTGTCATTTTTGAAATAAGTTCCAAAATCAATTTCCAATTAAATGATCTGAATATGGGTAAAAGAAAATTATGTACATTTCTTTTAAAAAATGCATTAATTTCAGTTAATTATCTCATTTTACATAAAAATATAAAAGAAAATAAGTTTTTATCTATTAGAAAGAAAGTTTTAGGAACCAAATAGATATTATTACTAGATGTGATATATTTTTAGTATCTTCTTCAAAAAAAGGAAATTAATAAGTGAATTTTTAAATGTTGGAGATGAACATAAATAAATTATTTTACTCCATTTTTAGTTCTTTCAATGTACAATTCAAATTTGAAAATATAAAAATATGCTTATAAACTGAATGATATTTTTGTAAAAATAGCACACTTTTCTAAGTGAATCTGAGTAATGGAGTTTAAAAAAATATTGTAATATATTAAAAAAGTGTAAACTAAAATTTTATTTTTTATAAACATTTATAAAATCTAAAAATATATTTTGCTAATGTATGAAATAACAGTAAATAATTCAATACATTTAGTTCTAAGTGATTATTAAACCATCAAACTTAATTTAGGTTTTTTTAATTTATAATATTTATCATATCATCTGTAATTAGAATTATATTTTAAAGATGCCATAAGTAATTTAGATTGTCCACATTCAAATTGAAAGCATTAATTCACATACATATATTGATCGATAACTACATTATCTGATAGCTGAATCGCGTAAGTTAGTAGATTGCTAATTGGTTCAAATTTTCAAACTTAATTTAGATAACTTGCAAATGAAATAAGTTAATAGGATTTCTTAGGTATTCCGAGAAATAACATACGCAAATTACAAATTTCATCTAAATTTATCAAGAGAAATGAAATTCCTTAATATTCAAATAACCACACAAATTTCATTTAAATATGAATTCTTGGTGATATTTTTCATTCATATATTGAAATCAGTTTATATGCTATAATTTTTGTATAGAAAGATGTTAGACTATTTTATCAAAAATTAATGGTAATTTTTTATATATAAATTGGTAACTTCAAACAAATCATACGACCATGTTTCACTTAATTATAGTTACATCACTTGCTGAAATTATGTGCAAAGCTACTCATGTAAAACAACTATAAGATTGAAAAATAGATATCTTGTTTATTAAAATGTATTTAATAGACACGTTATAAATGAATTGTACAGTACTCACAGTGGGAATCGAACTGATAAGTAATTGAACTGAAGAGGAAAGCAATAACCACTTTGAAGACAACTCGTAAAAAAGATTATCAGAAATAATTTTAATCTTTAACAAAATGTGTTTTCCTAAGCACTTTTTAATTAAACCAAAAATTTTAATACAACTTAGACAAATAATTCAAAACTTATATTTAATCGATTACGCACATAATTATTGAAAATATAATTGTTTCTTTAATCTATGTTGCAAAAGATAATAAGAAAAAAGAAATAATCATAAATAAGGAGAAAACAATTTGATATAAGGATTTTTAAACTTATAACATAGATTTAATTAATATTTCTAGCTAATCATATACTATATATATATATATATATATATATATATATATATATATATATATATATATATATATATATATATATATATATATTATATATTATATATATTATATATATAATATGTGTGTGTGTAATTAGATGGAAAAATATAAATATTATTTCTTTCCATCTAATTTATTTCCTTAAAAATTTTTATATATTTCCAAAATAATTTAAATTCTGCATTCGTAATACTTACTTTTTTGTATTATTTCTATGTAATTTTAAGAGCATCTTTCTAAAAATCAAAAACAGTAGCGTTTATGTTTGACTTTCGAAAAACTTTATTTTCCTTATTCAAGTAGACTAAAAATTCACTTTTTCTAAATTTTAATGTATAAAGATAATTTTTTTTTAATTATTAAGTTTTAACTTTTAATTTCAAAATATTTTTTTATTTATTTTACTTCTCAAAATATTATCCATGAAGATTTAAACGGAACTTTTGAAAATCTAGATTTAAATTCTTAATTCTCATTTGCAGAATGCATTATTAGAAGAAGTTAAATTTTACTTTTATTTTCATCTCTGTAGTTTATAAGAATATTATGAAAATGTATATTAAATTGAAGTGCCATTTTGAAGGAATAGCATAAAAATAATGGACTTTAATATCACTCCTAAGGTTTTTAGATTAAATTATTAAAACTTGTAATTATATAAGTACATAATTTAAAGAAATAAAATTTTCTTTGGTTTCCTTTTTATTTACTTGTTTCCACAGAATTAACTTAGAAAAACATATATAATTTGTAGAATTATTCCCAATAGTAATAAATTACTACTTAATCTAAAAATAGACATTTTTATATTTTATAATGAAACCAACTTTTAGACTTGTGAATTATTATGTCATTAAAAATATGAATTAAAAAATATAACAGTATTCTTTACAGGAAAAATATTTTATCACACAAAAGAATAGGTTTCAATGAGGGTCTTTTAATTTTGGAAAAAGAGGAAACTATTAATTTATTATTAAAATCTAGATGTCTCTAGCATGTCACATTGGCCATGCATAACGGAAAACAAAAGAAGCTGAATGCCAAGTCCTTCACCACGAGTGTCAGGTCATTCGTCTTTGTCAAGTTCTTCACGGAAAGTGTTATCTTAGTTATCGCTATAGACAATGATTCGGCAGAAAACCAAAATGATGTTCTTCTTTTAATCAGAAGATGACTGCTTATATGTAAGGAATAATAGTTATCTTTGAGAAAACTGATAAACATTCCATGAATTATTCATATCGTGGATCATTTGTTTAACGTTCTGCGTTTATTAAGTACATGCAGAATTCAGCTCATGAAACTATTTAATTCATCTAATTTACGCATCTTTATTCATGATTTTATATATATATATATATATATATATATATATATATATATATATATATATATATATATATATATATATATATATATATATATATATATATATATATATATATATATATATATATATATATATATATAACTTTTGATATCATTGTTAAAAGAGACTTTAAGTAATAATTTATTGGAAAATTAACTTATGAAATTGTTTTTTTAAACGTTTGTTTTCAAATTAGAAATTTTCACTTTTTATGTTCTTTAACCAGGGAAATCAATTCCATCAATAATTTAAGTTTTTGAAAAATAAAATGTGCGGTTATTCTTTTGCTACAAGAAGAACAAAAAATACTTATTTGTTTTAATGAGTTAGGTTATATATTTTTGTGTATTAAAATTGATATGGTTGCAAGGCATTATTTATTTCAATTGAAAGTGTTGAAAACATTTAATGGCCTTGTAATTTAGAATTAATTTTAAGTAACGAGATCGACACCTGAGGATTCATTGTATTTTGTATATCTTATCCCAAAAAGAAACATTTTAACATGCATAGACCTTTTCAGGCACAACAGACTTCAAAGGGGTAGCCCTTTCTGAATCGGAGTGCGAGTTCTGTATCTGCCAAACTACTGCGGCACTACTTTTTCTCAATTATATTCGATTCTTAATACTTCTTTCTGTCGATTACAGTCATTCACAAGATCCAATTGAACGTCTTCCTCTTCTTCCATCTCCTCGTCGTTCTCTCTCCCTCTTTTCTCTATGTCCAGCGCCAAACTTGATGTGAATGGCACTTTGGTGGCGCTTTCAATCCCATACCAAGTGTATGCATATTAAATGAGACGATTCCTAACAGATGTCGTCACACATGTACACAAACATTGCGGAACCGTGACACATGATTTTCTTATAGATTGAGCTTTGATACTCAAGTTTAGTTTATATTTGGATGAATTTCAGCATTCATTATTATTATTATTTGTTTCGTTTTTTTACTGTGTTCAAAATGTCGAATTTTATGCCTTCCAACCCCGATTTGTGAACAGCATTAATTTTTTGTTACAATCTGAAGACAAATGCTGCCAAATCGCATCAAATGCTTGTAGAAGCATAGAATGGCAATTCCCTGAGCCGTGCGCAGTGATACAGGTTGTTTGAGAAGTTTCTCAAAATGGTGATTTTGACGTGAGAAACGAGGAGTGTGGCAGAACAGCAAAAAAATTTGAAGATGCTGAATTGCAAGCTTTACTCTATGAAGATGATGGTCAAACGCAAGAAAATCTTGCAGAACAATTGAATGTTGACCAGAGCACTGTTCCCCGTCGACTCAAAGAAGTGGGAAAGATAATAAAGGTCAGTAGGTTGGTAACATACTGGCTAATGGACCGTCAGCAGAAAAACCAAAGAATCATGTGCGAAATGTTGCTTACCCGCTACAAACGCAAGCCATATCTCCATCGTATTGTGACTAGCAATGAAAAATGGATTTATTTTGAGAATTCTAAGCATAATTGATCATATGTTGATCTTTAATAGCCATCCAAATGGACCGCAAGGCCGAATCGTTTGGGTTCCAAGACAATGCTGTATATTTTCTGTGACCATGAGAGCCCAATCTATTATGAGCTTCTCAAATCCGGCAAAACCATTAATACTGATCGCTACAAGCAACAATTACTTGATTTGATTTTATTACAATTAAAAGCGATTTTCCTTAATGACACAGCCCCTAACCACCGTGATACACCGACCAAGGATATCGTTAAGGCACTCAACCTGCAGCCCTTAGCGCATGCGGCTAATTCTCCAGACTTGGCTCCTTCAGATTACCATTTATTTGCATCATTGAAGCACCCATTTGCTGACCAGTGCTTCACTTCTTAAGAAAACGAGCTTAATTTAAGAAAAAGTCAAATCTTGGCTTGATGACTCTGGCTGGCCTCAAAAAACCGATCTTTATTTTGGTGTGATATTCACAAATTGTCCGAAAGATGGGAAACATGTATAGCTAGTGATGGATATTATTTCAAATGCAGAATTATCGTAATAAAATGTGAACCCCTAATATTTTGAAAACTATATTATTCCCTTTGAAGTTTGTAAGAAATACATGTTTGAAACTTCAAGAGAATGGCATTCGAAATAGTGTGTAAATACTTCCTTCAATAACTTATAATTTATCACTTCCGTAATTTATCACTTCTGGGAAAACCGGCAAATGTTTTATGGAATAATTAATCTGAAATGATAATAAAGAACATATGTTTAAATTTTAAGCAATGTTTTCAAAAGGATATAGAAATCTAAGAGTTTCAAATATATAAAATAATATACATTACTATTTTAGTAAATAAAAGGGTAAAAAGAATGAAAGTAATGCAGCTAAAAATATTTATTAACATTATTTAAGAGAGATATTAAATTATTATTTCTAAACCTATACATATAAAATAATTTTATTTTTGAAAATAATTTGAATTTTAATGAAATATTTCCTTTATCTCCTTAACTTTCATTTATTTACTTTAAAAATGAGCATGTTATCTTTTAAAGTTTAAATGACTACTGAGTGAAAACAATTAATCTGATATCCTCTACTCAAGGAGCAAATGACTGAATAAAAGTTTTCAGCACAAGTGTTTTTAAATAAGAATCGGGTATCAAGCTCTAAACCTTCCGCACGCGAATATAATTTCTCCCATATAATTTTATATCAAACTTTTTCATTTTATAATCTATAAAAAAATTCATTATTTAGTTTCGAAATCGAATATATTCAGAAATGCGTGAATTATTCAGGTAAATAAATATTTTAAATAGTGTAGGTTTCATGCCATAAGATCAATACAAATTTAAAATAATAATATTTCTCTTATTATAATAAATGAGTGAATGCATTAGTTTAAAATCAATAAGATTATTTTATGATAAATGAAACGTTGCACGTTAAATCTAAAATATGCCTCCAATTTTATAAAAAAAAATATTTTCATAAAAAAGTTAAATTTGGAATATTTGTATGGAATGTTGAAACAAACATAGAAACATACATTTTGATGTGGAATTTGTTATTTAAATCTAAATCAAAATTAACAAAACAATATTTAACAATTTTGTTCTCATATGTAGAAAATATTTAATGCTTCTTTTCTTCCAGTAATTTTAAATACCTTTATAATATAAATGATCTCAATATATATTTTGCTAATTTACTAATAATACAATTGATTAGATAATCAATATCTAAAATAGTTTTAGGAATTAGACTTCGACCTCGCTTTTGATGTTAAAGTCAAATGAACTCGTACTATTTATGTGAAACAATTAATTAATATATAAGCGTTTATAAGAGAGAAGTTATACAATCTCAATAAATGAAAATATAATTTATTATAGTTGCACTAGCATAACATAGTTTCTGTGCTTATCATTGAAATGAGTATTAAGTGTAATCATTAATACTGTGTGTGTGTGAGTGTGTATATCATAATTATATATTTTGTGTATTAATGCGTCCTTAAATCTCACTATCATATTCCTTATAGATAGCTGATAGACTTCCATTCTCCTTTAAGCCATAGAGTAACATCCTCAACTGATTTATATATCTATACGAAAGTAATTAACTGGAATTAACTAGAAACACTATTAATCCAGATTAGCCCAAAATCTTCATTAAATGGATAAGCAATCAAATTAATAAAGTATAACTTAATAATGCAGGAGATTTAGTTTCGGAAACGAAATGAATTCAAGACTTTCTAATAAAATAATTTTGAAACCTGATGAAGCAAGGTATCATTCTTATGTGCTGAAAAATAACTGATTCAGAATCCGACTCCTCTAAATATCGTTATTCTGAGAGAATCTATGTGAAGTGAACTTTTATAGAGTCCATAGTTGTCTTTCCCATGTATAGTGTTGTATAATAAGAAAAAAGGCATTTAATTTTTGATGCAAACCACTTGATTTTTCTTCTAAGTTATGAGGTTGTAAGCTGTATTAATTGGTTTTCAATCGATTAAAATGTATAATCGGAAACAAATATAAACAGACAATTTCATTTTTGATGATTAATAATGTGCAGTTGTACGCTCAAGTGAAGTCTCCACTTTAACATCTGAAAATTAGCGAGTTGGATACCTGAAAACGAGGAATTCAGTTTTAAAAAGAATTATATAATTTATTCACTCCTAATTTCTCCCTGATGTTGAATGATATGAAATGGAGAAAGCTTACTGAACTCCCATCAAATAAAGACAGCATGTTGATCTCTTTATTTAATGGTAGTTCAAAACTGAAAAACCAGAAATGTATTTCAATGACTTTACCATAACAATATGTATAACATATAATATCAATAGCTGGATTGAATTGTTGTGAATAGTAAAACTGCTTTAAAATCTTGTATCCTCAACTAAATTTTTAAGACTAATAGATGTATTTTTAAGAAAGTTATCTGACTCAAGATATAATAATAATTGTAACAGCAAAACAATAATTTCGTTGGAAAAGGACAACTTCATAACATTGCGATTAGTACAGATGTTACATTTTAAATGGTGTGCCGCATTTTGACTTAACTTTTGCAATCACATGTAACTTTTTTGTAAGAAAATTAACATAAGCTAATCATATTTATTTATTTTCCCCACAAATTTAGTTATTTTTATCTGGTTTCTTTTATCAGAATAAAAACTTTCTGATTTTTTTGTCTTGTGCCAACTAGGCTGACAATATGGGGTACGGTGCTCTACTTTTCCAATTAAACCATATTTGGTATGGAGTCCGACTGCTTCAGTACACACATGCCATAGGGACCCGTTTATAGGGTAGGCGACCATTCACACCTCATTCATACACAGAAAGGACTAAGACAGGATAGATAGAGAGAGAAACTACATCCACGCCCGAACCGGGATTCGAGCCCATGACCTCCCTATTCGCAATCAGGCACTCTGAACACTGGACAGGGTGATGGACAAACTTTCTGATGAGTGCCTTTTATCGCTAAAAACAATTTCAAATCCCAGCTTGATTTCAAAGATAAAGTTTCGTACTCAGGAGCAGGAAATATTTTTCATGGTTAAAAAAAAAAAAACTAAGAGCATTTTTTAACAATAGTCTGTAATGTGCCTACTATATGGACTATTTTAAAAAGGAATACTCAAAAATCAGTTGCAGTCGCCATTGAACAGAGGAAGATGGCCTTAAAAACATTTTTGCAAACATTCATAATCTTATCATTTTTTTCTATGATTACATTTTACGATGAAATTAAGTTTAACTATAGAATTGTTCGACCATTAATCTAAAATTCAAAAGTTCCTAAGGTTAACTTAAGCGAATCTTAGATATTTCGTAGCTTAGGGTCACACACAAATTATTTTTATTGTAAACTTCCTTGAAGTTACACACCATATTGCCTATAAGGCGTTAAAGATATGTTATAAATGTTGACCCCATTGCCCATGGTTGACTCCATGACCAATAATAATTATAAAATATTAGTTTATATATTTATAAATGTTCAGAATAGTGTTAAATCTATGTGAAACTTCAATTTCATTGTATAGATATTGAAATATAACATTTTTAACAAAGAAATAATGTTTCCGATTTGTTTTGTAATATTAGATTTTTTAACTTAATTGCTTAGTAATAAATTTAAATCATAATTTATGCAGTTGATGGAGTTAATTTTGAAATTAAGATTCGTATTTTCTATGAAAAATAGTCTACATAAATTTATAAAAGATTTTTAGATTTAATATTAACTTTGATTTTCAATGATATATAAATGTAGATATAAAAATACACACTTAATCATATACACAGTAAGTAGTTTTCTGATATTATATTTTCAAAATATTTTTTAAGAAATTATTCATCAGAAAATGATTTTATTATTATAAATGATGAATGAAGTTAAACAATGATTGGATTTAGTGATACATAAACTAAAGTAAATTTTAGTTATTTATTTTTACAAAACTTAAACATATAATTTAAATACACTAAAATAAAAGAAAATTTTACTTGTGTCTAAGAGTTTTGTAGGACAGTTATTTCTTAACAACGCAAACGCTTAACCTAGTATATAATTTTTTTTATTACATGTTTAAGGTTAATTTATTACATGTTTAAGTCCTTATTAGCACACTCACACACAGTCGCCTTTAAATTTTGGATAGCACAAAGTTTTTGATGAAGAGTGCTTTAATTTATTAGATATTCTTGTAATCAAATGATTAATTGAAATTAATTTAATAAATATTAAGGTATAATATGTGAAGTTAGTATCTGAAGTTTTGAATTATTGCTTTGGATTATTAATTTTTTTACTATTAACAGGAAATGTAAAAAAGAGTTCATATTAAATTTCATTAAAAATGTTCTCAAATTAAGGACTTTTTTACAACAAAAAAAATTGAATATTACTAATTTCATGAACATTAATAAATAATAAATTTGAAAACGTAAGTTATGTTAAGGCTTGACGAAAGTGAAAGAGTACCTTATCAAGCCTGTATATTATATAGTCAAAAATTAATCAATAATTGAAGTTAAAATATAATTTATTGTTGGAGAAAAAAGAAACGACTAAAAACAAAATTGATTAAGCATTTTAAGTAGCTTATTGAAATTGAATTACAAATTAATTAAATAGTTTAATTTTGAAAATAAAAAAACTATAATCAACAAAATAAATTTAGCAAAATTGTAGAAATTTATATATTTCATTTTGATCGTATTTTATTTTACAAATAAGAAATTTTATTTTATTTATATCAATTTCAATCAGAGCTAAATGACTGAAAATGTAATACAAATGAGAATAAATTAATCATTAATGAATAAATATTAGTACCCATAATAATGAACATCACTTATGATATGCTACAAGGAAAATAAATTTTATTTTAACTAAATAAATGTAAATACTAATAATAAATTCTTTATATTATGCTAAGAAAAAATAAATAGCCTATTTTAATTCTAGCAACTGCTTCTTCTATTTAAAAGTTGCATGAAAATAAAAGCATGTTCGATCCAATTTAATGCTCTTGCATAAATTCGAAGAAACAAATGAAATGTTCGTTGCTAAATAAACGCTGCTCTATTGTACGACAAAACTTTACAATAGAGCAGCATTTATTTTGTAACTTCAGAGAGAAGACAAAAGAAGCTATTACAGGAACAATCTAATCCATCTTCATAATAATCTTCTGATCCTCCACATTCAAAAGAGAAAAATTAAAATAGAACACGCACTCTGCATTATGGAAGGGAAGCCTTAATGCACAAAATACAAGCGAGAGAATAAAGGAATAATTCTCCACATTTCTAACCACCATTTGTGGAAATTTTAATTACATCAGATCTTATTTTATTGTACATTTGTCACAATAACGACGTTTAGCTTTTATTTCATTTCTAAGAATTCGAAATTTGGAATTTCTAGAGGAATTTTTTATAAGAGTATTAAAATTATTGGCATTTACACCTGGGCGCCATTAATAGTCTACGCAAAAATGTATCAAGAAAATAATTTTTAAAATTTACATTTAATCATCGTACTGTGATTCAACATAAAACTCGAAAAATTGTGAACGTAACACGCTAGAATTATTTCATAAGCTCGAGTTCCTTATTTTATTTTTATTTTGGTCCATTTAAGTTTTAAATATATGCCAATTTCTGAAAAAGCATACTAATATAAGAATTGCAATTTACAGTAAAGATTTTATCCATTCATTTCAATCAAAATACAAGTTTACTGCTTTGTTTCAACCTCATATTTTGAAAATTGATTAAAATCTTCAACATTTGGAAACGAATTTTTTTGGTGAAAATATTAAAAGGAATATTGGAGGTAACAATTTTTTTGATATAGTTTTAAGTAACGTTTACCTAACAGTTCCTTTTACAAAAGAAAATGTTGCTTCCAATATGGAAAAAATCTTGAAAGGAACTCCTACTTTAATTTTTGTTATCGCTATAAATCTCTTACATTCAGTTTACTGTTGAATTGATTTAAGTCTCATTTTAATCATGTTACTTGTATCAATTAAAATCTGTTTTAAATCCATACCCCCATAAAGTTCATTCTCATTAATAGAACAGTTACCATAGAGAATAAAATAAGGTCCAAACGCGAAGATATAAATATTTGTGACTAGCAAGGAAAACTTTTCCGAATTCATTGAAACTTCAAATGAAAGTACAAATTGGAATTTCCAATTGAACTCCTGCAAAGTTATGACTTAAAATAATGAAACTTTTGTATTGTGAACTCAATGAAAATAATTCCTCTTATTAAAGGAGGAATCCAATACTTACAAATTATTCTTATTTTTGCAACTGAAATGCATGATTTCTAGTTCGATCTATCACATGTATTTTAGAGTTACACTTTCTTGTATTGAGAAAATATTACAGAAATCACATAGTAATAAAAAAAACTATTAAGTACTATCAAGTCAATCTTAAAAACTATTAAGTACAATCAAAAAAACTATTAAGTACTATAAGTACTATCAAGTCAACAATCGTTTTCAAAGTCGTTTCTTTAAAATAGGATGAAATAAGGCATTTTTTTGATCATGAGGAGAAAACTGTTATATTGGGTTAAACAAACAAGAATAGTCTACATTATAACAACATTGTATCCCTTATGTAAATATAAACCTCCATTATTTCAATGTTTTTTGTTGGATATTTGACATAATGATCTAATAATTTAATTTAATTATTTTGAAATTTACGTATACCTTTTTATAAAACTTTTATGAAAATATCTAAATTTTAATAATAAATTATATTTTAGTTGTTCATAAAAGGTTATGTATACTCTAAATTTGATGCCCAATAAAATTTAATTTTTATGCTCTTAATTTTAGAACGGTGATGTTTATGATTATAAAATGTTGATCACGTATAGGAAATTGCATATAGACACACAAGAAATACTATGTCCTTGACAATAAAATTTGGATGTTACTTGTTCACCCTCGACAATTAAAGGAGATACCGGTAAGAAATATTTTACCTATTGTAGAGGACATTTAGTACACATAGTACAGAGGTAAAAGATATATTTTTCACACACGCAACATTATAGAATGTATTTTCCGATATATTCCAGTGTATTCCATACAGTCCTCCTTCATCCTGTGTGGTGAAAAATGATACATAAATAAATAAAATAAAATATCCTTTTCAAAACCCTCTTCTTGGCGCAGCATGTCCATTTTTGGATTTTGCGCCATAAAACCCAACCAACCTTCATCCTGTGAAAACGGTACCCAGTTATTTATGTTCCAGTAGAGCTAATGACGTTGAGTAGGATATGCAAGCAAAGGGGGTCATATATTTGCCTCATAATCCAAATAGGTTTACAAGGAAAAGAACCAAAGGCATTTTTTTTAATTCTGAGTATAATGCAGCTACAAATAGTGTGACAAATATATGTTCATCCGAACAATCGAACATTGTTGCAGGTACTATAATTAGGGTATTGGTAACAAATTTTTTATGACTTCTATAACATCACATTAAAGTAATTTGAATACAACGTAACTTTTTTCTGATATTATAAAGATAAGCGATACAGCGCTTAGCGCCCTTGGTATTAATAATTAGCAGAACAACCTTTAACGGAGCCCAAAAATCTTGCTTGTGGTTGCCAATAATCTTGCGGAGGTCCATTAATATTTGATATGCATACATAAGAGATAGGAGTGAACCCCATTCTGTACCAATTGGTTATCGGGTTTAGTCCACTCATCACCATCGTGAGCAAGCAGCACATTCCAGGGGTTGAAAGGTTGTCCCCAAACTGTGCCATTACTCAGCATGCTGTTGAAAATGAAGGATTTACAATGGTGGGGTCTTAAAGCCTTGTATTGGATCTCGCAGTGTCCGAAACACATTACAGTTCTATATCAGGCAGGGATGACAACATAAGGATGAATGATTGAAGTTTTAAAAAAAATATTTAAAGAAAGGAATCTTAAAAAGCATAAGTAACTAAGACAATGAAAAGTTATATACAAATGGAGAATAAAACTATTGTGTGGCTGCAAAGTGATAGATTCTGTGATTGGTAGGGAAAATACAGTCATTTAAGTTATGAAGTCCCTAATTAAAAGTTCACGTTTGTTTAAACATAGGAGGATAAAAGTCTGGGTCTGATTAATCATCTGACTTGCTGATAGAAGAAGGATTCCTGTCCTTGCACAAATATTTGATATGGCATTTTCAGGCACATTATGATGAGAAATGTGCGGAGATCAAAGTTGTGTTAGAGAGTGATCTATACTTAACTAAAGCTTTTTAACTAATCTATGAGTCGTCTTGTCGTAACAATTGCCGAATGTTCGGTTTCCTCATGCAGATGCTCCATCATTCTATACAACAAACACCATTTGCACCATAATTAAACTCTTTATATCATCACTTCCTGTGAAGCCATCTTGAAAAGAGTTGTAAGAGAGCCTTTGCAACACATTTGAGGACATTCTGGACATTTGAGGACATATTATGGTTGTTTGTTTGTAGTTGTGATTTGACATGCTTTGAAATGTAGAGAATGAGGTGCTTTAAAGAATATATCATCCCTTGAGAAAGGAAGGAAGGTGGAATACTTACGACACAAATGGAAATTGTAACAACTAACTACTTTTAATATGTAGATATAAATGAGCTGGAAATAACTCACAGACCAATGTGCATAGTATGCACCTTTTACTTCATATTTTTATTATAAGTCATGAAAATAGTTAAAAAGTATAAAGGATTAGCATTCAATCTTTACTGTTTTAAGATTTTGTAATAAGTTCTTTTTCATATTAAGTTTTGTTTTTGAAATAGAATTATTGACTTTCAAAGTTTTTTCGTTGGATTTTCATTTTTAACACTGTTATATGTATTGCTTCAAAATTTTAATTGAAACAGCACTTGCTTAGAAGAGGAGATCATAGAGTGCTCAACCAAACCAAAGAATTTCTGAAATTGTATGTGTTAATAGTGGGAACGAAGTTCATTATATTTATCTCAAGTGAGCTTTATATCTTTAATAGATGCATAGATGTTCTTAAAATAATGTAAAACACAACAATGGGAGAATAAATTTCTTTTTTTTTATTTGAAGTATCTTTTAAAAGCTAATCTTAATATTTTGATTCCATCATTAAAAGCCAAGAGAGCGTGCAGTTGCATGACCAGCGACAAAAATAATACATTTATCAGTAGTGGAATAGTCCTGATTTTCATCACAGTTATTATTGCGTTGGAGAAGTCCCAATAGCTTAATAGCTTCATGTCACCTACCTTAAGATCAGGAAAGTAAAACATCATTTGTCACGACCACCAACTGGGAGTGAAACTTCATGCGCCCTCACCGAGATGCTATGGGTTGGGGATACGTCTACGTTAATTTGAGACATCCTAAGTTTTTCCGCTGATGTGACAAGGATGCGAAGGAGAGTTATAGAGTCAACCCCGTCGCATGACCAAGGTTCAAAATTACAAAGCTCTTGATGATAGGCCAGTGTCCCAAACACGTTAAAGTTAGATACACACAGAATCCAAGACTCACCTACATAATTTATACCTACATAAGTAATAACTTGTAGGTATAAATTGAGATGTAAAATATGGTTGTGTTTCAGTTTTCTGCATAGATATCTGCCTGGTTAGTTTCTTTTAGGAGTTTTCTCAGCTTTCCAAACAGCATCTGAATCTAGCCCACTATCTAAGAAAGTTTTCCCTGAAAGCAATATACTGTTTCTGTTCAAGTGTATCTTCAGTTGCTCAATTGTTAAATTATTCAACGTCACCCCAACACAGTATATTCATCAAGTACATATTGAAACTGCATTCTTTTATAGGAAAGCAGATAGAATTTAGATTTTTAACTCTTTTTTCTTAGTGTGTGCGTGTGTTTGTTCTACTCCGTTAAATTAATTGACCAGATATGATTTGAATGAACTGTGCTCAATTACAATAATATATTATTAATCTATATCTGGTACTGAAGTTTCTTTTCAAGCAAAATTTCTTCCAATCATTCTTTTCTTGAGATAAGATCTAAGGATGAAAAAGGGGTACTGTGTGGGATCACTGGCCAAAGAATTCATAAATACTCTTATATTCCCTATTTATTCACTTTATAAAATCTGCATCAAAACACAACACATTTTTTTTATATTCCTTTATTTTCTATCGCACTTTTATAAAAAAAATAGTCCATTCCCCTTTGTAATTATACTGTTAATCTTTACTGATAACAAGCGATAATCGAAAAAAATATATAGAAAATTCTTTTGAATTTATATTTAATGCTAAAAGGAATAAACGAGAAAATATTTTTGCTTAAATGAAAGAAAAGAAAACGACGAAATTTTTTAACTCTTTATATCGCTCTTAATATTTCTCCCCCATTAAGCGGCACAAAATTTTAAAATATATCTAAAAACTAAAACTATTTTTACTCCATGTTTTTCCCAACTAATGCTTCTTTCGCTGAAAGCCAAAAATGCTCTTTTTTTAAAAAAAAACAAAAATTTATATCCTTTTCTTTTGTATCCCCAAGAAAGTGCTCACCCGTTTAACCTAAATTTAAAAAACGAGATTATTTTCGAAGAATATGTTTCGAAGATAGTCCAGAAAGAAAAATCCTTCCCATTATCATGGGAAAAAGTGCAAAAATTGTATTGTAACTAAAAACACTCGCGCGGAATAAAAAAGATACCGGTTAAAATAAAAGGAAAAGAATTTTTTAAAAAGAAGTTTGTTTAGCGAAATTTTCATGAACCGATAATGTTGTTATCTTTCCAAGAGAGGAAAGAATATATTAAAATATTTTTTTCGATACTTATAGATAATATTGAGGGGATATGATATACTTATATATTATAATGTGAGCACATTTGTGAAAACATTTCTTTCGAATAGTAGTACACGTTCTTACATGTAACTCTCTTAACATGTGTGCAAATACATTAAATATTATTTCCTAAATCAGAAGTTTAATTTTTAATAAGTATTTTTCTGTAAATTTCAATACAAAACAAGTCTAAAAATTCTAAATACTGAAAGGTTGGTATCTGAAAATGTTATACCCTATTTGAAATTTCAATTTATGTATACATACATACATATATAAACTTGAATTCTGTATTTTTAAAAGTACATTATAAAGTTGAACTTTAAAACTAGTTTTATAAACTACTTTTATATCTAAAATTTATACACATAATTTGCTGTTAACAAAATTTGTATCGTATCTTGTAATTGAACAATTAATCTTTGTCTTGGGAAAAGAAAGAATATCTGCTTATTGAATGCTGACCATCTCTTTTTAATAACTTCCTCTCTCTCTCTGTTCGGACTCTACTTTCATATATTCTACATCTTCCTCTAAGTTCTTTGACTATAGTAAGTTAGTGAAAATTATCTCATTATTTCTTTCAATCGTTTCTTATACGAGATGTTGCGAATCAGTTGTCGGAAGATTAGCGCACTGATTTTTATGTGCCTGAGGGGGGGGTCGAATCCCATCTCAGTAGTAAATGCTTGTAATGGTTCGTAAAGGTTAGCAATTCATTTTAAATTATAAGTGGTAGTCAAGCTATCTTCCAGGTACAAAAATGTGATGGTAAAATGACAAACAGATCAATTTTAATCGAATGAGAATGACTTAATTCACTGCAAAATTTTTTAATTAAATTGATTATTTTTAGGATTATAAGACTAAAAGAGAAAATTATCCAAGTATTCACTTTTTTATGCATAAAAAAAATTTGGTACTTATTTGTGTCTATGGCTTCTTTTGACAAAACCAGGAAGAATCAAATTCATCATCATCAGCTTACGACTAGATTATTGTTGTTAAATTTCATGGTCCATGTTTTGACACTACGTAGTCCAATGGTATCCATCATGTACTTCATAATCTGGAAGAATTTTTCATAGACAGTGGGTCGTATTCCCGTGTCTCAAATAAAGAAATCCAGAAAACTCAAAAGCACCAACGCTGACGGAAGAGCATGCAGACGGACAGAAATGCACCATCCATCTCCCATTATTCAGCAGTGACTGAGATCGAAGTACTTGGGATTTTATGCAGTGAATAACACTGTCCTGATACTAGTCTCATGAAAGGCAATTTATGGTCCACATGATAAACATTTCATGGGCAAATATTACCAAAAAGTTTTTGTTGAGTTTTAAAATTTCTACATTGCGCCTTTTTTTTTTTTTTTTTTTTTTTTTTTTTTGTACTTTAATACTTAATAATTTTTAACTTTTTCATTCATTCTCAAATAGTCAAGCTGATTTTTTTAAACTTAAAAAAATTCATTATCCTATAAGTAAATTTCTTATTCTATCTCTTTCTCTATTCAAAATTAACCAGTGTTGTTTTTAATAAAATAAAATTTATAATTTTTTCCCATTTTAGAGCTGAAAGTTTTAAAGAAAATTAAAAAAAATGTTTATTTATTTCGGGACTATATTTTCTTTCAGCTCTTTTGATTCAAAAAATTTTCCCAATGAGTAAAAATTTTCTTTGGATAGAGATAAATATTTTTTTATAAAAAATTATTTATCTCAACCACAACCAATTAATGAATATAAAAATATTTTTACCTCATCCAATATAATTTACAAATAAATCTATTGTATTTATCAATTTGCATAATATATATATATATATATATATATATATATATATATATATATATATATATATATATATATATATATATATATATATAAAGATTTTTTTATTCATTAGGATGTTTGCGGAATAATGGTAGAACTCTCTTTTTTTTATTAAATGCATTAGACTTGGTTTTAAGCCAATATTAAAAAAACAAATAGAGAATGATGTGCTTTTGATTCTGCTCATATGTATGTCAGAGTATGTAACTGAAAGTTTTGTCTCAGTTTCTATGTTGAATTATATATATATATATATATATTTATATATATATATATATATATATATATGTATGTATATGTATGTATGTATGTATATATGTATATGTATGTATGTATGTATATATATGTATGTATGTATATATATGTATGTATGTATATATATGTATATGTATGTATATATATGTATATGTATGTATATATATGTATGTATGTATATATATGTATATATATATATATGTATATATATATATATGTATATATATATATATATATATATATATATATATATATATATATATATATATATATATATATATATATATATATATATATATATATATATATATATATATATATTATAAATTGTTTTAACTTTCAGTTTTTTGCCTGCAGCAAACATCTTCCATGGCAAAAATAATTTTTTCTTTGTAACAGTTATGCCAAAACGACGAAATTCAGCAACATTTAGCGAACATTTATTCTCAATTTTATGCCTTAAATATCACAATAAATGATACATAAGAACTGTTATAAGTTTATTAGTAAATTTATAATTATTAACTTATCAAATATTATAACAGATAAATATTAAAAATTTGAGTGTTTCTATTAACTTAAAATATCTTAAAATAAGTGGTTCATTCCTCAAGTATCGAAGGCTATTGTGTAATTTTTTATTTATTATATTCATTGAATGTTTAAAAAGAAACGTGAATTTCTTAGTTTCTCTTTTCCATTTCTTTCTTTCTGATAATTTTTATACTGGGGAATACTTTAATTTTGTTAATAATTATTTTATTTTTGAAACAAATCTGTTACTCATTCCCTTACATCCATTCTTTCTTTTTTTCCACTGATGAAATAAGCTAACATCATAACAAATCCATTTTTTAAGATATTTCTCAATACTTCGAATCCTTTTTAGCCTAATTAGAAGATGATGTAAAACTTTTGAAAGTATTTGCAAATATCAATTCAAAAGAGATAATTCTGAATTAATGGTAATGTTGTTAAGGAATTTTTCCATCAAAATTCAAAATTGCTTTCAAAAATTTAACAAGTGTTTTTCAGATATTTCTTTGGCTGCATATATCTTTTAGTCTTTCAGGTTTTTCTATAAACGACATAATCTTTACAGAAATTTGAAAGGAAGTTTATTTAATATGTAATTGTAAAAAATATCATTATAAGATATATAAGGAAAAAGGTTATATAAAATACCAATTAAATAATGATAAGTTATTTTTTTCTTTAAAAAATTACAGAATTATTTTACAATGAAAATAATTTTTTTCTATTACCTAAAATACCAAACACTCAAATATAGGATGAATATAATTTTTATAATTTATAAAATTTGAAATTTCTGAAAAATATTTTCATATATTTATTTTAAAATGAAATATGTTTCTAACCATAAAATACTCCAATAAAATGCTTATAAACATATTTTTAAACGATCGTAATTACTTTTCTCATAAAATGCAAATTACTTAAATGATGAAATGACGTAATTTTAAAACTTAATGCTATTATTTTCATTAACTAAAACATTTTTGTGCATTAAAATCATATTAAGTCTTACGAAAAATAAAATTCGCTGGATAATAGGAACGCAAAATAGTATCTATTACTGCAGAGAGAAATTGAGCTCATACAAAAAACAATGTGTAAACCATCTAACCATTACAAAAGACAATTTTTCTCTTAAAATTAGTTCTCACTTCACTTTTCCAATACCTTCGTCAATATTTATATTTAAAATATTCATTATTTAAATTTAAAAAGAACCGTTATAGTAAATTGATGGTGATTTGCGTTTTATAAATTTTATTTCGTAATATAACGTTCATTATGTTGTTAAGCTATTTAATGTTTCATTGTTTTAGGAAAATATTTCCTCAATACGTGATAAAAATTTTATTGTTATATAAGTTTACTTCTCTGTTTTCCTTAGTTAATATTGAAGTAGAAGTGGTTAATAAATAATATATTTTACATTGTGTAATTAAAATTTTTAATGTTTAAATATTGATTGCTCAAATAAACTTTTGTAAATAAAAATTTCCATAAATTCAGAAATTAAACATGATCTTTACATTTTAGAAAAATTACCATTTAAAGTTTCAAAATTTACGTACTTAAATTTATAATTTAGTTAAAATTGCATGATAGAAATAGTGAGCAGCATGTTGTGTAAAAATTTAAAAGTGCAATCTGAAGCTTTTTTTTTTATTTTTATTTAATAATATGTTTGACTTAATTCGAGGTTGAACTTCAAATTTCCTGACTTAGTAGATACAAATGAGATTTATTCATGAAATATGTTGCAATGTTTTTGATAGATATAAGATTATCTAATGCCTTAGCTGCTTGGTAGGAAATGGATCTTTATCGTTTGCGAAAGATAATATATTTAATGCTCTTGACTACTTATTTTTTCAGGTTGTGTGAGCCTCTGCATGCTAAAAATCTCATTTTATACGACTTCTCAATTAATTATTATTTAGATGATTGGAGAAGAGGTAATCATTTGACCATGATTTAAAATTATGAGGTTGTTAATTGTGTATAATGATTCCATTTGTAAAAATGGGCTATTAAAAGTGGCAGCAATAAAAGAAAACATTTAGAAAACTAGATAACATGACGGTGAGGGACTTTATTTGATGTCTGGAAAGAACTTAGTTCAATACTTGGTCCCTTTATTTGAGACAATCATAACATCTAATAACCAATTGACAGCAAATGGTTCTTCTCGACATGAAAGCATCCTGGGTGTTTGCACTTGCTGCAGAATTTTGGTAGACGTGCCCTATGGGGCGCCACCACCTCCCGTCAGATGCATCGATCCACACTTGCTAACGTCAATCTGGCTGCAACGGCACACCGCAAACATTTCACTGTTACTTCTTCCAACCATCTTTGCTACAGCCGGTGTACTGTGGAAGCGTATAGGTATCTGTCAGCTGCAATTTGCCGTAAAGACCAACTTGCCCTTTTCAGTCCAATCACTCCTCATAAACTCGTCTGTCTTTTTGAATAGACTACTTCGACGATGGTCTGACATTCCCTAAAATTACAGATTACGACAAGAACAAACTTTCAACTATTATTTTCCAAACAGAAATAACGATGTGAATGAATATTCTGCTTGTTCTTCACTTTATATATTACTTTATGTGCATTGGAGAGCTGCGCATTTGCATGACTCGGTAACCTAAAAATTGTATGATTTTCGAGCCACTACTTCTTGGTGTTGCATTTTCAATGTCGGGAAGTGTATTGAAGAATCATAAATCCCAAAACTTTTTTAAAACTGTAGAATCTGAAATATCCGAAATTTTGAAATAATTCGTGCAGAATTTCTGTCGTCTAATACAGGTGCTGTCTTACAGCCAGTGCTTCAGAGTATGATTTATTTCTTCCAAATGCATGTAAGAAGTGACCATAGTTTGGATTCGACTTATGAAACAATTATTTAATGTGTAATGCACATGTTTGGAATAGTATGCTGGTAAAAACGATACGTAGGTCATTTTGACATGTGGGTTTTATTTAACAAACTGCCATTGAAGTAAACAAATTATAAGTTGAGTGACGACAAATTATTTCTCAATGAACTTGTTATTTCATTTCAGTTTAGAAATGTAGAATTTAATGATTGAGAATATTTTGAATGAAAATGAAAAAGAACTTTCAGACATTAAAAAATGACATAATGTTGCCATTATCTGGAAAACAAGCAAATGAATATCTAACAAGATTAAAGTACTTATGCTAGAAAAAAAAACAAGTGAAATGCTTTTTTTACATAGAAAAAATGGAAAAAATTTGTTTTCAAAAATGTAATTTTGTAACAAAAAAATAAAATTTCTTTAACTGATATTTTACCAATAAAAAGAGAAAAAAGTTGTTTTTAAATGTAAAATTCTTTTTTATGTGCTATTTTATAAAGTGTAGGCTAAATTGTGATAAGACTTTATTTGTAAAAAGTTGACAGAATGGTAAAAAAAAAAGAAGTAATACTTATTTTATGAAAAGAAGTAATACTTAAAGATCTATTACTTATTTTACGATTTCACAAACATTTGACATTAAGAAATACACTACTGGCCATTAAAATTGCTACACCAGGAAGAAATGCAGATAACAAAATGATATTTTTGGACAAATATATTATACTAGAAATAACAAGTGATTAAATTTTCAAAAAATTTGGCTGGATAGATACTGAGAAATCAGTACCCAGAACAACCACTTCTGTGGCAGTAATAACAGCAGTTATACGCCTGGGCATTGAGTCAAACAGAGATTGGATTGCATGTACATGTACAGATGCCCATGCAGCTTCAACACGATGCCACAATTCATCAACCGTAGTGACTGGCGTTTGGTGACGAGTCAGTCGCTCGGCAACCATTGACCAGACGTTTTCTATTGATGAAAGATCTGGAGAACGTGCTGACCAGGGCAACAGCCGAACATGTTCCGTATCAAGGAAGGTCCGTACAATACCGGCAACAGGCGGTCGGGCATTATCCTGCTGAAACGTAGGGTTTCGCAGGCCTCGAATAAAGGGTAGTGACATGGGTCGTAACACACCAGAAATGTAACGTGCACTGTTCAAAGCACCGTCAATGCGAACAAGAGGTGACCAAGACGTGTATCCAATGGCACTCCATACCATCACGCCAGGTGATGGGCCAGTATGACGATGACGAATGCACGCTGCCAGTGTGCGTTCACCACGATGCCGCCAGACACGGATACGACCATCATGATGCTGTACACAGAACCTGGATTCATCTGAAACGATAACGTCTCGCTATTCGTGCGCCCAGATTCGTCGTTGATCACACCATTGAAGGCGCTCTTGTCTATGACGCAGCGTCAAGGGAAGCCGCAGCCATGGTCTTCGAGCTAAGAGTCCATGCTTCTGCAAACGTCATCGAACTGTTCGTGCAGACACTTGTTGTCTTCCAAACGACCCCATTTCTTGACTCACGGCTCGTGACGTGGTTGCACGATCCATTACGGCCATGCGGATAATATGCCTGTCTTCTCGGCTGCTAGTGATAGGTGGTCGTTGAGATCCCGCATGGCGTTCCGTATTACCGTCCTGATCCCATCGATTCCATATTCTGCTAACAGTCATTGGATCTCAACCGACGCAAGCAGCAATACTGTGATAAGATAAACCGCAATCCCGGTATGTTACAATTCGACCTTTATCAAAGTTAGAAACGTGCTGGTACGCATTTCTCCTTCTTACACGAGGCATCACAACAACTTTTCACCAGGCAACAACGTTCAAATGCATTTTGTGTATGAGGAACCGGCTGAACAATTTCCTCATTTAAACACAATGTAGGTGTCGCTACTGGCGCCTGCTTTGTCTGAATGCATTGAAAAGCTAATCATTTGCATATCACAGCACCTTCTTCCTTTCGTATAAATTTCACGTCTGTAGCATGTCGCCTTCTTGGTGTAGCAATTTTAAAGGCCAGTAGTGTATTTTATCCGTCCTTATGAGTTCTAGAAACAAGCGCTTACTATATCTGCAAACATACAACTCTTTAATTCATATATCTCTTTAATTCATATAGAATTTGAAATTTTACAAATTCTATTGTTTCTGTGTTGTGAATGAGAGGAAAGTTTTTCGGTTGGAATTACATCCAAGATGTCAATTTCTTCATTTGTCAGCAATTCTAAGTTACTAAATGCTTGACAACGTTAATTAAACAAGAAATGTATAGCTACAATAGAAGTAAAATAATGCTTACAAAAATTTGTTTCAGGAAAATTATATTTTGGCAATAAGAGACGATATCCCATTCAATTTGAAATACAAACGAGTTTTTTTTTTTTTTTTTTTTTTTTTTTTTAAGAATGAAAGAGTTTTTTGCTTAGAAAAATATTAATTGAGTGTAAATTTTAGTAACCGGAACCTCTAGTTTGAAATAAATACTGAATAATTAAGAAAATCCTTCATTATGGTAAAATTTAAATGTTGAGTAATGATTTATAGTGTTAAATCGCAAAGACAAGTGCTAACTATTTAATAATCTGTTTTATAAGTTACTGATAAAAATAAGTAAGAAATGTATGATTTTGAGAAATATTGTAAATAATTTCATAAAGCTTCTGCCAATTTATTTTAAGGTGATTTTAAAAAAGAAAGTATATTAAAGCTTCTAAACAATTTCCAAGGAATATGAATTTACTAATCAAGGTCAGTTATTTAGTTCAACTGTATCGCAATCGACAAGTTACAATGTTCTAATTATAATAAAAAAACTTTAGTTAAACTTATATATCACAGTATTAAATGTCTCTTTTATAGCTGTAGTTTTCAAATAGTAGGTTTAAATAGAATGCATTACAAGTTACAAGTATATATATATATATATATATATATATATATATATATATATATATATATATATATATATATATATATATATATACAAATTTAGAAAACCTAAGCAAAGGATAAATTGAAAAATTATTGATAATTTTAAAAAATTTATCTCTTCTGTTTCAGTGTAGTATCATCATTCATTTCTGTCAAATTTTTCATATAAGTTATTTCTTTTACGTTTTTAAAATAAGCTTCTTTTTTCCTCTATTTTTCTTCAATTTAAAATATCAACTTCTTCATGTCTTATTTCATTTAAAAATGTAATAACTAGCATGTCTTTCTAGAATATTGTAAGTATGGAACATTTTGAGTAGAAAATAAAATACCAGGACTTTTTTCATTGGAAATGTTCAACTTAATAGTTTTCTTTGTTCAATGTGAACTATCACATATTTTAAAACTCGATAGTTAAGGATAACTAATAACAACTTTGAACTTAAAAACATTAAATAATAAACATTTCAAAATAAACACAAAATTATTGAGTAAGATTTTAAAAGATTTGTTTTTACTTCACAAAATAGAATAAATGCTCATTATTCACTTTTTAATAATAATACCATATAATTATCTGTATATAAAAACAGTAAATTTTGTAAAAATTTAACAGTTTAATTGTTTTAAAAATAGCTCAAAGTTATTCACAAACAAATAACATTTTAACGCACTATTAGTCAACTAAAGTCTACTATAGGCTAAGTTACTCGAATTAACTAACTTTTGCAAATACAGAAAGACTTATCCAGTCATTTTACAATATCATAACTAATCAAATAAATACCTTTTAAGCTTAAAACTTGTTAAATATTTCTTGTTTTACTGCTTTCCTTTGTTAATATATTATTTTATTTCATATTGACAGAATTATTTAATTATCTTCCCTAAAAAATAAGCAGTCAAAAAACAAATTTTTGAATGATAATATAAACACTGGAAATTATAATAAATTAAATCTATATTGTTATAGCTTAATTTAGACTTAAGCATACCATTAGAATAATTCATGATTTTTTAGCGCATTTGAAATCTACATGACCTTTTGAAATTTTTAAAAAATGTAATTGAGTACTTGGAAACATAAGATAGTACAGTTCTAATGCTTTCACGTACATACATCAAATGTAAAAAAATATTGTTGTTTCAAAACTTTCTAAATAAATTTTGCCTCCACTTTCAAATCTCCAGGTAATAATAAAAATCGCCAGAAACAAGAAATCTGGTTCAATAAATAGTTTCGTTATGAGAGACTCTAAATACGTGATGCATCACAAGATATATGCAGCAGATTGTACTAAGATAGAAATAGTCAACTTAAAATGACATAAAGTTTGTGGAAAAAATAATAATTTGTCCCCTGAGGTTACACATTATAGAATTAAAGTCATTAACTGTGATTTATATAAACTACAAGAAAACGTGCAATAAAGTGTACAACAACTAAACATTTGGTTGCTTGCAATCTCTTTAATGGAAGTTTTAGGAGGGTAAATTGACTTTTGTTACTATATCACATTTTAACAGCTTAGTAATTATAAATTTTAAATGAATTATTCTTTTCAAAAATATTACTTAAAAAGTATCTTTACTTTATTGTATTTCATTTCTTTATTATTTTCAATTAATAAAAATTTAAAATTAATTTATTCATTAACTTAAAAACCAACTATTCTTAAGATCTTTAACTATAATTCCTTATCAGCACTGCCAATTTAAGTTTATTCCGGTTCAAATAACATAAAAGAATATACTCGGCTTAAAATAATAAATCAAATAGCGTCGAATTTGAATGATAATGAACTAATTTTTTCTTAAGTGGTTAACTTAAAATGTCTGAGAGTATGTAAAGTTATAACCAATTGCAGAAATAAAATGTATTATGAAAGTGCGTCATACTTGTATGGGTTTCCCTGATACTTTCTGCTATTTTTCAGTTGTCATTTTACTGATAGCGAATTTTTAGAAACTCACTAGCTAACTTAATGGAAAAAATTGGCTCTATCTGAAGAGGAATAAAAGAGCTTTTGTTACATGAGTTAATAATTTTAATTGTTAGGCGAAATAATAAATTAGCCAGTTTGTAGAATTATTATTAATTTAAAAAGACAAAAATCCATGGTTGAAAATAAAACAAAAGCGATACTTTCTTAATGAATATCAGTGAATTTCCTAACTCTCTTTTCTAGCACATTAAAGTAATGTGAAATTCTATAGACATAGAAATTAAAATTTTTCCTGTCATTTATATTGCAAGTGAATATTTCTATAAAATTAGAGATATGTAATATTATTCATCATATGATATATATATTTAAATATTCAATTTCAGATATGATTCCCAATGAGCAGATACAAACCCAATCTTTCAGTATCATGGTTGTAGAGAAAATGATGTTTTATTATAACTTACTAAATATATATAGCAATAGGTTCAGTTTGTAGGATGACTTAAAATTCGAATAAAGAACAATTGGAACATCAAAAGTTGAAAAAAATAATTAAATAATTTGAAGAATGTAACTTTAAAGAATACGCTTAGTTAAATATTCATTGTTAAAAACTTCATCAAAGTATTATTATTATTATATTTTGAACACGAAACACAGTGAAGTTAAATAATTGAAAGAAACCAAATTAATGATGTGTTTACAATTATACGTCTTCAATTCGATGCTCAATATTTCTGGTTTTATCCATTTGAACCTAAAACAGCCATCACATACGTAAAGGTATAATCCTTGATACTTTTAAATCTTTTCTACACCATACAAACATTTATAGTTACTTCATAATATATATTTTCTTGCAGGTATGCATTAGCTGGTATCATTAAATATTGTTTTCAGGGAAAAAAAACGATGGTGCGCATAGAATACAAAACTTGATTTTCATATCTCATCTGGTACGCAAAAATTGCTCTTGAAAAATAAGAAATCTGTCAATCATCAGAGTTTTCGGGTTTTCTGGTGGCCTTAGTTTGCTCTTTGGCTTATCACCCTTTTGGCACCAAGTTGGGTAATGATGAATATGGTAATAAACAGTTGTCTGTAAAGTTTTTTAATTATGTATCATTGCATAGTGTTTTTACCTCCATTTTATTTTTTCAAACACGCTCAAAAAACGTTTAATGATAAAAGAAAATCGCTAAGAGGCACCTTAAAATATATTTTACCATGAATACCACCCACTATCTATAAAAGCACCTCCAAAATGGCGAATACTCTTTGATAAAAATATCATTGTAATAAAATTTTCTTGTTTCATCATCCATTATATAATTCAAAATAATAGCATAAGATTTAATCCTTCCAAATATTTTTTCTTCGTCAGAGCCTCGGGATTCATGTAGAAACCAGAGTCAAATCTTTATAACATTTATCAAAAGCTAAAATTCTTTTCAACACGAAAAGGACTTTTTGAGATGTAAAACATTTATGCAGAATTTTGTTTTAAGCTTTTTTTTATCTTTTTTATTGGCAAAATTACTATATATATATATGAGAAAATTATTTTAAAATTTTAATTTGTTAAGGTTACATATTTGTAGTGTAATATATACAGCTGTATATAACAAACTTTTTTGTAATGCCACATTATAAAAGATGAAAATAGCTTTTACCCAAAACTATGTTGCTTTTGTACATATTTCATATTCAATAATACAAAATTGTTTTTTCTCCATATTTTCTTGATTTATATTCTTTTCAAATAGAAAATAAAATATCTCAATATTTTGGTTTCCTAAATAATTGATTCTCCAAAAGTAAAACCGTCATCGAGTGATATAAATCCCGTATACATCTCTTTAAATGACTTAATAATTCCAATACTTTTAGAATAATTTATGTTACGTTCTTTCCTTTGTATTCTATATTGTTTCTCGACTAATTTTACTCAAGTCTATTTTTATTTAATTGTAGTGCTTTCCATCATTATTTCAGTTTTTCAAAAATAATTCGAAAGTTCATCAGTAAATCACTTCGCGGTATTAAGAAATTTTTGAATTATTTTTGAGCATTTTATCCATATTGATTGAATTAAAAGTTTTCCACAATATAAAGCTTGTAATCATTATGTCTTTGAATTTAATAAGAAAAATATTTAAAATATTATTAGCCACTTTCAACTTCCAATGATTAATTTTCAAACTTAGTAAGTTACATTTGTATACTATATTTGCCGCAATAACAAACTTAAATGATATTGAAGAAAATTAGCCTCCAGAAACATTATCAAAATCAATCTTAAATTTCGTATGTTGCATCGTTTTTATCACTTTAGTTTGACATTAGCTTAAAACAGGAATGCATTTATAAAGAAAATTTATATAAAATCAAAATAAATTACGAATATGCTTTGATTTTATTTTTCATCAAACAAAAGTTTTTTTTTTCTTTTAATCAGAATTACTGTAAAGTGAAGATATTATATTCAGTTGAGGACATTGTTAACTTAAGTTAAATAATGACATATTTATGTTTCCCATTTCAAAATATATTTTGTTACTTAAAGGATTTTGAATCGAAAATGAAATAGGAAAAATATAATTCTCAACAAACAGCAGGACATTTAAACCAGTGATAACAAAACAAAAAATTTACTTGACTAGAAAAATTAACAATCACATAAATTTAAAAAAAAGAATAAAAAAAACATTGAAATTTCGGTGATTACTTCCTCCAAGATTAACTTAACTAACTTTGGTTAGCTTAACTACTGAGAGTTACTAACTAATATTAGATCGCTGTGAGAAGATTCTCATTGTTGCAGAATTCATAGTAGAGTAATCGGGAACAAATTAGATGAATGCATTATTACTTACTTCTGTGCATTTTGTTCGCTTTCCAGATATAGTTAGGGAAACAAAGTCTGGGTCAGAGATATTAGGGAATTTTGGGAATGAGAACGGAAAAAAAAATTTGGATTGATCTTGCAAAGATTGTCTCTCTTCTCTTGTATGTTTAGTTAAGTGGGAGAGTTATTTGACTCATAAAGAGATTCATTTTTTCTATTTGATGTAATATTGTACCTATAAGTACCGCTTATTTGTACTAGAATATGCTGCGAAAAACGTTCCAGAAAGGTTTTATGTTAAAGTTATCATTATTTATCCACATGTACAATAATGGTTGTCTGAAAAAGTAATTATGTGAAATTTCTCTGTGTTAAATATGATTAGATAAACTTCATGATAAAAACAAAATTCTTTGATTTTAAAAAAATATTTCTTCATAAAAGAATAACAAATCATTTATTTATGTTTAAACTTTAGGAGAATAATATATTTATTTGTTAAAATTATATAATAGTAGTTTACTATAAATAACTAAACAAGCTGCAAATAATTGGTATTCATCAAAAGTAGTCAAATGCACATAGTTTTTAAAAAATTTACACGTGAAAATAATTACGATTAAATAATAAGTTTAAGGCTCATTAAAATGTTAATGATAAATTTCAGTGGTCAATTTAAGATTATTATTTAAATAAATTTTTGTATATGAATATTCTTATATATATATATATATATATATATATATAAATTATGTAGTAAATTTAACAACAATGAGTATCAAAATACATGAGCTTTTATCAAATTAATCATATGATGACCGGTCTTAACATAAATACTAAACGCAGCATAATGTACAGAGTTTTATAAATTCGTAAACAACCTAGAAATTCATGAAATTTGGATATCTGAGTCCCCTTTGCGAAATTTTCTTTCAAATTAAAGGATCATTAAAAAAAAATAAATATTTAATACACTTAAACTTAAAGTTTTCTGCATGCAATTTTCAGTGTAGAAAAAAACAGCACAGTAACCTTATAATTTAGATTCATAAAAAGAGACATGCACCGATACATTCACAATAATGCATAGATAAAATGCTATTAAGTTATAAATGTGCAGTTGATATAATTTATAGTAACATAATTTTGATAGGATACTGTAAAATATTGATTAAAACTCATAAATTCATAAAACACATGAGAGACAAACATCAGCTTTGATTGAATTTAGATTGTTACCTGCATTAAAATGAATTTGCCAAAGTTACTTTCAAAAACATTATTTATTCTCTTAGCAGAATTTAAATTGTTGTTTCAATTGTGTAAATATAATTAATACTATAATTTAAACTCTAAAATAAGATAATAAACATAAATATGATTACATATTTTTTTTAACATTTATTGCACAAATAATTTCCTGACATCATTAATCTTTATAAAAGTAACTTATGTAAACTTATTTAAGTCATGTAGAGGAAAATTACCATAATAGACTAAGTAAACATTTTTTATTATAAGAGTTGCTATTAACATTTTTCTCACAAAAATAACTAATTGCTTTAATATAATGGAGCGAATGCATAATTTTTTGTCTAAGCATTTAATAAAAAAAAGACTTAAGATGATTGGGGTCTTCATAAGAATTACCTAATTACGAAGATTATCAAAACTTATGTGAACTCTTTAGAAATAAAAATACATCTTTCGGAAGAGTACCTGGAAATATTTATTTTCTTTATTTGCAGCATTTGCATACATTAATTTCAAGTCTTTCTTCATACAAATGTTTTGTAAAATATTTAAATAATTAAATTAGTGGAAAAATACTTTTATTGAAGTTTTTTTATATTACATTTTTTCCGATTATACTGGATTAGAAACTTTCTTTACAGAAAATATTTGAATTTATTTCGCAACATTTTAACATAAGTTATTTCAATGACTGTTATTAAAGCGCCTAATGATATTAGAAAAAGCAGAATTTATTTTAGTTTACCATTAAATTGAAATTTATAGTGTTTTTATATTGAATATAGTTGAATAAAATAAATATACCAAGTATCAGAATAAATTGCATAAAAAACTTGAGTTATTTGATTAATGTCTGACAATAATTTTAACTGTTCTTCATTACACTATACCGTTTTTAATATTTAACTGGCCCTTAATGGGGATCTCTTCTTTTTTATACCAATGGAAATCTATTTGCAATTTTTAGATCATTTTCAAGTCAGTGAAAATGATCTAAAATGTAATAAGTGTAAATTTCATAAGTGAAAGAACTAATTAATAACTAATTGTTAAAAGAAAAGCCCCAAAAATTTTAACATATATAATTGGTAAGCAAATTCAACATTTGGTTGAAAAAAAAGTACTTTCAATTAAAAAATTGATAAAAATTTTTTTCTTTGTCATTTCAAAGCATTTTGGTTAACCATTCTTAAATTAATAAAGAAAAATCTTATTTTCTGATGGATTTAAAAGAAATAATTACAAGTCATTTAAATTCTAGACAGTTGCTGGTTCGATTCCCGTCACTGTTTATTAACATAAAATTGGTGTTATGTTTCTACTCTTTATATCAGTAAAAGTGAATGTTCTGGTATTTTCTAGAATTCCTTCTTAAAATTAATACACGTTCTCCACTATATTGAATATTCCCTGCGAAAAGCTTGAAACAATGATTGTTGAAAAAAGATCTGATCATCATTTATTAAAACTCTCTAAGTTAAATCTTTTTTCTTTTTTTTTTCTCTCTCTCTCTCTCTTGTGCCAGCTAGATTGACAATATGGGGTGCGCATCTCCACTTTTCCGACTGAACCATATTTTAGTATGGAGTCCGACTTCCTCAGTGCACACATGTCATAGGGAACCGTTTATAAGGTAGGCAACCATTCACACTTCATTCATACACAGGTAGTAAGTATATCCATTCCAGAACCAGGATCCAACCCAGGACCTCCCTATCCATAGTCAGGCACTCTGACCACTAGACAGGGTGGTCGGCAAAACTATTTTTAAGGATTTGCATAAGGAATAATTTTAGTTTTTGTCTAGTTTAATGGCAACAGTGAATTTGTATATTTAACAGTGACTTTCAATTGCTTGCCAGTTTAATTTGAATTTGCATGAATTATGTTTGAGACATGAAACTATATATTTTATATTGAATAAAATTATGAAATCTAGTATTTAAGTTCTTGAACTATAAAATCCTTCACTCTATTCTGTGAGATCAAAAATTAACTTAATAACACATGTTATAATGGAAATTTCATATAGGGTTATATTTTAAAGCAAACAATTTACCTACTGAACTAGGAGTTCACCCACTGTCAAAAGAAGGAATAAACAACTGAATAAATTACTATTTAAACATGAATTTACTCAATAAAACATCATAAAATGTTTGTGCATTCATATGTGCCTAACATAGTCAATATATTTGCTCAATCATTAAAATTTATATTTGCTCAATCATTAAAATATATATTTGCTCAATCATTAAAATATATAAAAGTATATATTTGCTCAATCATTAAAATAATTTAAATGATTGAGCAAATATATATTTTTAAATTTTTGCTCAATCATTTAAATTATTTTAATGATTGAGCAAATATTTAAAAATATATGCTCAATGCTTAGAATCCGAGGAAAAAATTTACTTTTCAATATATTTGTGGAACAACTAAATTTTAATTCAACAGTTATATATATATATATATATATATATATATATATATATATATATATATATATATATATATATATATATATATATATATATATATATATATATATATTCTATTAGTGGAGACAGAAATTCCACGCTTCCTTTTCTAGTCTTTACCTCTGTGAATATGAGCAGCTGGGGATTTTGTGAGCTTTCTCTTCTTTTTACACGCAAATGCAACCAGCAATTCATGAAAACATCTTCGGGATGGATAATAAATGCTTTATAAAATTGGAAATCAGGCTATTCACACACTTATCATTACTAAATAACAATAAAAATTTTCCTCACCAGATCATTTTAATTAAATTACCTTATGTTAGTGGCATGAAAATGGTAATAAATAATCTTTTAAATGAAAATATAGTTGGTATAAAAAAACAAATACTGATCTAAATATCTCGTCTCTGGAAAATGAAATACTAGATGGGAATTTATTCCACATAGAATTTAATTTTAAGTAAAAATGAATTTTTCAAAACAAAATACGAGCTATATTTGTAAAATGATTGTGAACATTTTCATCTTAAATAAGAAAACCTACACGTGTGTCTCAAGAATAAACGTATTTCCCAGAAAATTCCCAGAAGTTTTTATTCCATAGTTCAAATAATCACGTGCTCTAAATTTAAAATTCAGCTTTGAAAAGATACTTTTTTTTTGTTAATAAATTCCAAAGAAGTACAGCTTTGAAATTGATTTTTTTATTTTCTGACTTTCCTTAAATCAAGCTGAAAAATTTGAAATAGTTTACAAGAATAGTTGATAGTTACGATAAGCTTACACTCAAAGGTGTGACAAAGGGTAGAGTAGACAAATATTTGAATTTACACACACACGCATTTATATATATGGATATTATCTCCCTTGTTATCTGCAATAATGATAATGTAAATAATATAAATTGACATTGATATGATTTACTAAGCTTTCCTTTTTCGTAATAGGTTTTAGAAATCTTGAAAAATTGTAATAATTCGTTGGAAAGACTTTTTGAAATTAAGGTTTCCATACTTTTTATCATAATAAAGCCTATATATAATATATATATATATATATATATATATATATATATATATATATATATATAATATATATATATATATATATATATATATATATAAAACTTAAACACCAAGCTAAAAATAGCGCTCGAACTGCCTTAGACTCGAAACTGATTTAAGAAGTATTGGTTTTTGTTCACGAAACTTTGTTATTGTTTCTTAGAATAAATTATATATTTTAAATTTTTTTTATCGTTGAGCACACGTTTATTCACATTTACAGACCAAAGTGACATTAATTAAGATTATGATATTTCAAATGAGGAATACGAAAATAAAAAAAGAATGTCGTTGACTAATTTATTTCTTCTCAAACTTAATTCTCAAACTAATTTTATTGATGCTTATTGAATACTATTCTGTGTTATAATTTTTGTTTTAATTTTGCTTCGTTTGTTTTTATTTTGATCAGTTTCACAAATATTTCAACAAAAATCCACAACAAGATAGCAGAAAACAAGATGGTGCCAAATCAGTTGAAACGTATTTAAATCAGTGCCCCAAACTGATTTATGATAAATCAGTTCGAACTGATTTGAATCACAAAGTGTCCCCCCATGAAAGTTCTTCCGAGACTTTAACTCGTTTAAAAGTGCAGGCGAACGGAATATAACGTTTATTCTGATACGGAGTAAACATTTAGTGAGAAATATTCAAATTCAATTGGTCTTCATCTCTCGATCTTGATTAAAAATAATGAATTTAATGGATATCTTCGAGGAACGGGTTAGCTAAATTAGGCACAGGAAACAAAGATAATAAAACAAATGATATTAAAATACGAATGCACAGAGTTTGCTAAACTCATGAAACACATATGAGCTTTCTAAATTTAATATTAAAAGAAAGTGCTACACTTAGAAACGATGACAAAAGATCCTTATAGATGAAATGATTGGTTTATTCGAAATAATTTAAAAACCAATGATATGCAAATAACACAAGCAAACGACATAGATAAAAATAAAGAAAAATAAACTTCGTTTAGCGTACGCCAGCGGCATTAATTCCCAGAAAAAGAAACTATACATAAAAAAGTGTCCAGAAACCATCTATTCCCAGGACTTCTTACGTGGTATCTTCCTCTTCGTCTTCTTTTATTTCACTCGGGGGTTGATCTGCTTGCATTTGCGGGGGTGTCCCTGCGGGGAAGTCACCGACCCTCCTCCTGCCTACCTGGATTATCTCGCTGGCACGGGAGGTGTCTATTTCCGTCATGCTCTGAAGTTGTCGTGGAAGTTCATGGTAGATGGCCGCAGGAACAGCCTCTGCAAAGATAAATAAAAGAGCAAGCGATAAGTTACGTTACTTACTCCACCCTCCATGAGCAACAGACATTAATCTCAATAGTGAAGTCTTGATTTCTAAGGTTAAAGCACTAAAGTAGATTTCCATGACAGACAGATGCAGAAGGTGGTTGGGTTGGTAGATTTGTAATTATAGATTTATGTTATTAAAATTGAGGCCACACATAGTATTGAGCAGTAATTGAGTTGCTAGATTTAAATAAAATATTTTCATTCATTCATAATTGCATAACCATCTTTTTTACTATTTAAGAAAAAGTATTTGATTTAGACTACCATCATTTCACATATTTTTTTTTCTTTTTCAAAGACTTGATTTAGATAATTTCACGGTGAAAGTAAAGTAAGATACATTTGTCAAAATATTTAGATTGTTTTTTAAGAATGTGATTTTCATTAAGTCATAAATTCGGCGATTTACATTACTTCGAAAGACATATATTAGAAACTTAATGTAAATTTCACGAATTTGGCTCTTGCATTTTCCTTAATTATTTTATTGTATTATTAAATACAAAAGATTGAAGCAGTTTATTATATTTAAAATCTTCTAAAATTTTATATTAAAAAGTGGTATTCTAAAAATAAAAAGAATTTTACTATCAATATCTAAATTTATTGATAGAAGGTCTTTTCCAACAGCTTTTAATTATTTTTTCAAATTTACCCTGTGATGTAACTTTACAATGAGCATTTTAAGTTTATTTTATTAGGTGAGTGTGTAAAAATTCCACTCGTTTTTATCATTCATGAAAAAGAGCAAATAAACGCAAAATGAACATTATCAATGATTGGGCATTGTTTTTATAGCTATATATGACTTCTTGCCATCTTTTTAATATTACTCTAAAACTATATCACAAAGTTTAATTTACTTTGTGATACAGTTTTGAAAGAAGCATTTTAAGTTTATTTTGTTAGGTAGATGTAAAAATTCTACTTGTTTTTATTACTCTTAAAGAAGGGAAAATAAACGGAAAATGAGCATTACCTATGATAGTGCATAATTCTTATAACTGTATGACTTCTTACCACCTTTTTGATATTAGATTAATTCTATGATTGTAAAATTACAGCGGTTCCAAATTAAAATAAAATCTTGAGAGTCTGTTCAGGGTTACCAAGGATTTTTCTGGCTGAATTAATTGTTCAGTTCGCGAAATAGGTGATAGCTCAAGTCAAGTCTGGAGAATTCGGAGAGTGGAGAAAACTTCCCAGCTGAAACTCATTAACTTTTAATGAATGATGTAAGCAGCAAGTGATCTAGCTTGATCATGATGATAGAAAACACCGGGAAAATTGATGAGAACTGGCCGTTTCGCTACCAAATTTCAAAGCAGCCTGCCTAACTGCGGACATCAGAAGGTAGTATTGATGCTTTGGTTGAATAGCCACACCATCCAGTGTGTTATTCCCTACTTATTCCACGAAACACTCAATAATAAGTTCTTGAGATGAAGTTCAGCTTTTGAAGTCGATGTAAGCATATCAGAAGGATGGAAAACAATCCTACGATGCTTTACGTTACGGTACATAAGCCACTTTTCATTTCCTACCACAATTCCTGTCAAGAAAGAGTCCTTTTTCCACCGAGAAAATAAGGTAACTCAAGTGGTGATTCAGTCATCTTGTTATCAGTCAACTTTCAAGTTATTTTGAAATTTATGATCCAACTTTCGTGTAAAACCCAGTTTAACCAGCAGTCTCTCGGCCGTTGTCCGGTGTACGTTGAAGATCTACGCTGATTCTGGCATGGTTGGGTTAGGATTATTCCTTATGGCTTGGTCAATATTATTTTATCATATGTGAGAGGGCCATCCAATCCTAATCTGAACTTGGTAGTCTCTGTCTTTTTCCCTTAATTTGCGAAGCCATCGATGACGTGCTTTCATCTATTGCATCCTCTCCATAAACATGACAAACATTGCAACAATCTTTTGCTGTCGTAGACTTTCATCCAACTTGTGTAACAAACAATATCTCACATGCTACTTCTTGATTTCCATTTACACCATCTGCGATTATTATTTTTTTAAATGACACATTCACTTCAGCCACACATCTGATTTAAAGATAATTTCAATCATTAATATACCTTGCATATCCTCGATTCTATTGCAAATTTGCGATAGAATCGTGTAATGCAATACATAGACTTTTGTACTTAACCAATAACATATTTGATTTGTGATTTTTAACCATCTTAGTAAATTATAATTATCAATTAAAATTTTTATAAAATAATTGACGAAATATTTTAAAATTTGATTTCAGTTTTTCTAATTTATATATAATTAGAAAAAAACTTAAAAATTTAACAAGAAATCTGAAATATTAAAAATGTTATTTTTGTTTAACATTTAAGAAGAATTCAGCAATTCTTTAAAAATTAAAGAATTCTTTGAAAGAGTAATTTCCTTTCATAAATATATGCGATTTTAATCTACACATTTACTTATAAAAATTTGATATTCAAATTTTCAGGATTCAAATCTTCGATAAATAAAAGCACAGTTGTTAATGTCTTTTTTATTAATTAGAATTCACAAGAATCTCATTAAAAGACCATTATGAATTTTTCTTACTTAAAAGCTCTTTATATTTGACTAACTTTAAACGAAACTCTTCTAAAACTTTTTTTAATGTTAAAGTATTTAAAATTCTTGAATTAATTATTTACTTTAAATCCCATAATTAATGTAATTAACATAGCTCCATAGAATGGTGCTTGAATATGGTCATCTAATTTTAGAAATTTATCCTAAATGACCATCAGCTGTGCAGATTAAAAAAATTACATCAGCTTTGTGTTATCAAAGAAATCTTTAATAACTCAATAATGTTACAAAATGCTTATCGAGAAATATATAATAATTGCATGTAAAAATGTAATACTTCTATAAGAATTATAAACAAAACAAAAACAAAGTTTCCAATTATAATTAAATATTATTACAGATTGATTTAATTTTTTCATAAATCCTGAATACAGGATTGAAAAAATAAGCTATTAACTAGGGAAAATACAACAGTCTACCATAAGAGATTTTGTTAAAACAGGCAGAACAAATAAAATTTACGATGTGTCTGTATAACAAAGGAAAAATTCAACTCTCACTTTCAAAACACACAATATTTCAAAGCAGTGTTTGAAAGTCAAATATTTGATCAACAGCTTTATCGATTAATTCAACAGAATCTAATAATATGCAAATGAGTGGTCTTAAACTCGAAGATTCGTTTTACGGTTCACACATTCTTTCGTCCTTAAATTTAATGATAACATTTTCAACTCTTTCGATGCAGCTTTAGAAATTTATGTCAAAAATATCTTACTTACCGTTGCATCTGTAAATTAAATCAGACCAGATGATATTTTCTTGCGAAAAGCAGAACACACCAAGTCTACCGCCTTTTAATTTACTGTCAAATATATTTCCAGAATCTGCAACCCTGTTTTCACCTTCAAATATGCGCAACCTGTGTGTAAAAGAAAATTTATAGATCCAATAAAGTTTAAGTTACAACTAGAATTTTAAATGAAAATTAGTGATTAATGTTTATCCATATGTCAACAACTTTAGAAAATCTAAATCAAAAAATTCGGTATAAATATTACTTAACCTGAAACTCCTCAAAATTCTTTATAAATGTAAATAAATTCCTTAGAATTCCAAAATAAATTAAGTCAAAGAGAAAAATTAAGTTTGTTCTTTATTATAAAATGAGAATAAAAGCATATTTAAAAGATAAATAAATAAATATTAACTTTAAATAAATACTTATCTGCGATTTTGCAATTTTTTAACAAAGATAAATTTTGCGAGATTAACTTTTCGTTTGTGGTATCATTAAAAGAATCCCATTAGCATTTTCTGCTGACAAGACATTGGTACGCGGTTTCGTTTAGTGGATTATGTAAGGTTGATTCAGCCTTTCAACTCTTCAGTAAGTCGATAAAACTGAGTACAAAGCAGGCTTGGGAACTAAAACTAACGTAGAAATAATTGTTCCATTGAAGTGCATTATATTACTAAAAATGTCGTATTTGGGGATCAAAAGGTACATAGGATTCTATTAATTTATAAGTGCCAATTAAAGACTCTACACTTGGGCTATTTTGAATGCCGATACTATTCAAAAATTTAATTTGCAGCCAGAGGCTTTGATATTTAGTCACACTAAGCTTGGATTTGGCCATCAGAAAATCGAATTATTTTAAGATTATATATATAATGTGATTGATTTTAAAAGCATATAAGGATTAAGGTAAATTTTAATCAATTTCATTCCATTCTACCATCCACATCTTTCTTTCATGGCACCATTGGTGGGGGAGACGTCTGTGGTTCTGCGTCAGTGGTAGACGAAGCAATGGACGTCTTGCGGACAGACCACTCTGCTATAAACGGAATGGTACGCATCATCCGGTGTCTGTGCGTCGATGGTACGCGCAGACACTGGGTGATGAGTTACAAATTGAATATGCTGTGCTATGGTTCGTCATGTGGCTGAGCGATCTGTCACTGCCATGCGCCCAATTTGCCCGTCACCACGTGAAATGGTGCACTGAGGTTGATGCAATCAAACTCGTTGATCAGTCGTACCCTCCTGCATCCAACAATCACATATCCGCATTAAAGTTGTTTGGTTTTGTTCAACACGACTACCGATTTCCCTGAAAGATAATCCCCAATCTCGTTAGGCCGTTATCCTTACTCTGTCGAACACGGATACTTGATCAAAGAGTGAGTGATTCCTATTTTCTATAAAGCATAATTGATCTTTTTTTTTTTTTTTTTTGAAAAAATTACAAGAAAAACAGAATTGTCGAACTTGAAATTGTTTAAATATCCAAGCCTTAAAACACACTTTGAAGTTGGGAAACAGGCACGCGTGATGTGCATCTGCACTGAAAATTCTAATCATTTGCATGTCTCACCTTCACTAATGTATGTTGAAAATTTCATGTTATTTGCGTGCTATCTTCAGGTTGTCTCATTTGCGTTGGCCAGCAGTGTAGGTAACTATTTAAATTTCGAAAAGAAATAAATTTTGACTTGTGACCTAAAGTAACAGGAAAAAGCAGTCCTTGGTAAAAAAAGAATTAAAGGGGGCTAAAAAAAACTTACCACTGTAAAAAGTCATCTAGCCCAAAGATGTTTAGCAAAGAAACTACAAGTGCAGCGGACAGATTGTCATAAGATAAAAAAAAATCGTCAGTGAAAAAGTGAATAAATTAGTCTGTTATCAAATGTCCACAGAAACCGTAGATAAACAAAAACAACGTTCTTGGCAAACGTAAACAATAAACAAAGACATTATTTATATAAGAAGTTTAGAAAGTAAGTTTTTATCATTTTAAAAATTAAAATTGAAAATTAGTTTTAAAATTTCATATACTATAACTAAGAACAAAAAATGGAAAGCAAGAGTTTTCTGAGTTTTTAACTATTAATAATTTACTCTGTCATATAAAGTTTCAAAAATATATTACCTATTTCTGTTAAAAATACTTTATAGAACAATTTTATATGCTTAAAAATAACTGAAATTTTATCAAATATTGTGAAATTGTAGTATAAATCTAAGGAGTTCACATTTTTCAAAGTATGGTTTTTAATATAACCATACGGTGAAAATGTGCTTTGGGCCCCTGCTTGGCGCATTTTCAAAAAGTCGCCAACTGGCGCGTATTTGTGCGATGTCTTGCGGAGTTGAATTGTCCGAAAGACACTACGCAGAAAAGGCGTTTCTATGGCGACGAAACCGAAATCCTTTAACGAATTTCACCGTTGATATGGCAACGAAAGCAAAACAATGTTTTTTTTTACGTATTGTATAACAAAATTACACAATTGTATAACAAAAAAGACAGGATTGCCACAAGGAGTGCATTTAAGATGAAATAGTCAGGGTTACTACGCTTTATGCGTCTATCGTCCATATGGCAAGAAAGGGGTACCCAAACCACAAATTAACCAACCATACTTTACAAAATGTAGACTCCTTAGATTTCAGATAGTGACTTCGAAATCTGAAAGGGTTATTTCTAATGATTTTTAATCCATTTTAAACTGTAAATCATTTTGAATTTGCCATGATGTTCCAAAAACTATCAGCCAAGTAACAAATTTAAACAACTTTGTTTCCAAAGAATTTATTTATGTAAATCTTTCTGTTCGTAAAAAAATTTTTTGAAGTAAAAATATTATTGAGTGCTTCTAAAATCCAATAAGACAACTAATAAATATTAAAAAGATGACAAAAAAGCATTTTGTCTTGAATGTCTTTCTTACAAATATTAAAAAATAAGGTTATACACTTGACCATAGCTATATGGTATTGGAGATTACATTTATCACTTATGATTTATTTATAATAAAAAAATCTAAAAAAATCCTTTAACAAAAACACATTTAATCTTAATTAGAAATTTATTGATTTGTGCAATACAGAAATATGAGAATATGTCTTAAAAAATTAATTTAGGTTTAAAGTTTTAAAATTTATAGAAATTTTTAATTTTTAGGATATTAAGTATGTGAAGAAATATACTTACTAAATAAAATTAAGATTTAGTTCGCTATAATTGATAGGACTTTTTATGTATGTAACACTTTTTCAGTTTGTCTAAATTATTTTATTGGGTTGATTTTATTAATTCTAAATTTTTTAGGATTTGATTGTCAATTCTTTTGTCTTCATGAAGTAATGAATCATAGGACAATTCTTATGTGTAGTGAAGATCTTAATGATATCAACACAAATCTTTTTTTATTTTAATTTCGGGAAGTTGATTAAAGTATCTTCGATTTCAAACAATCTTGAAAAAATACTTTATTCCAAATGGAAATAAAAAAAATTAATTAAATTTCTTTATCATTCTCATTATATCGCTAGCTTACTATGATAAGAACCTCTTTTGTATGCTTGGTAAATTGAAAAAACGAACTATTTTTTCGTTAATAATAAACTTTTTTATTTCAAATAAAGTCTTGATAGCTAATTTAAATAGAAATGAAATAGAGTATAAAATAAAAGAATAAAAGGTTGAAATCTAAGCAACTGAGAGAAAATTCTATTCCCTAACTCAGAATTATTGTTAAAAATAATTAACTGAAAATTTTAAGTCCAGCTTCAGTCCAATATCTAAATTTTTATTTTCAAAATATTACTAATCCCGTATTTATTGAATGGCTTATAAATTCTCATTTAACTGCTTTAATTTTAAAAGACCAACTGTTATTATCACAAAAAAAATTTTTAGATACAAACAGTGCTTATAAGATGAGATAATATGGGTATTTGGAAATATCTCGAATCTCTGGCTTAAGACAGGTGAATATAGAATAGGCTTCAATAAGGGGTAACTAATTTATAATATCCAAAAAAAAACTTCTCTTGAACAGTATTCAGAATGTTACATGGATTTAACACATCAGTCACAAAAAATGCTGTAAAACAAAATAAATTTACAAAGCTGAAAATAATTGGAATTTAATAATTTCATCGTTACAAAAAGTGATTTAAAAGCACCATAGAATTTTAACTATGTGAGTGTAACAAATATTTGTTGATAAGTATTTAATTAAAAAAAATCTTCGTTTTAGAATTATGTTGATACATTAAATTTGCCTTAGAAAGAAATTTTATCTTCGAAATAAAATGAGAAAGATTTTCATGATACAATTATTTCATATTTGTACAATAAATATATGCGTCCGTAATTTGCATATATGCTAAAAGGTTGCGAAAAAACTGGCTGTTGTTTAAATTTACCATTCCAAATAATAATAATTAAAATTCAGATTACTTAATTATTTGTATCAAATTATAGCTGAAACAATTTTGTTTGACTAATTTCTTTCCGCTTCTGAGTTGTTAATATAAATTATTCTTGCTAATGTATATCAAATACGCGTCCCATTTCTTTTCTTTATTTCAATTATAATTTTTCGAGGGAAATTCTGAAATTCATAAAAACCGTATAACAAATATGAAATAAAAAAAACAATCAGATCTTTAAAGGGAAACTATTTACCAAATAATTACCTAATTAAGCCAATTTTCGGTCTATGTATAAGCAACCACCTGTAGGCCACTTTCTCTCGCCAGCCGGCGTTCTTCGGATCTCTCCAAAGAAGTCGCACCTATATAAATACAAAAATAAAATTGTTTTTCTTTAATAAGTAATTAACTAAATTCTGAAAGTAGGAAAGTAAATTATTTAATATTATGTAATTATACATTGGGTGATTATACACAGGTAAGTATACACCAGGTGATTTAAAAATTCCTTAAAATATTAAAAATTCTATAAAAAAGGTAGAAATAATGAAAAAATGTCACCAAGAAAATAGTCAGAAGGAAGTTGGATTTTGTTTCAAAACGAAACAAAATATTAATTCAAATATGATAAAAAAAAAACCTTAAAAAAATATGAGGAAATAATATGCATCATTGTAATAAAAAAGTACATTTAATTTGAAAGAACTCATGAGATATCTCTTTGATTAAATAGCTTTCTATTTAGTTGAACTGCAACAAATTATATCTGTTCGGGACTACAGGTGATTTATTTTATTTGATTATATATCCGTCGATATGTCGTTGATTACGTATGACTTATTTGATTATATATAATAAGGGGCATATCTCTGATCACGAGAATAATTTATTTCACCTTGTTCTGTCACCAATAAATGAAAATATGTTGAAAGTATCCTTGACGAATCTACTTGTTTTCTCAATAGATCTAGAAAATTGTCTTTCATATTTATTGCCAAAATATTTTCCATTGTTTATATTAATCAAAATGACACTTTCACAGAAGAAGAAGAAAGATATACTTTTAAATTTTATAATCTCAATATAAATTTAATTCAGATACTTTCTAAGCAAAAATTATCTATTATAAATAAATAATGTGTATAATATTATTGAATAACAGTTCTTAAGTTTTCAAAATATTTAAGCCTCAGAATAAATAGCTACTTAACAAACACTTCCGATTGTAAGGCTATAGTGCTATATATATAGTGAAGTCGTTAAAATATTAAAACATTCTGTCTCAACTAATTATAACACTATAACGAAGGGTTAAGCTCATGATCTTTGGAATGAAACGTTGCGCTATTAGTTAACTAAAATAAAGAATGTTTGAAATATCGAAGCAAATTTCTCTAGACTGAGAGTTTTTGTGTATTCTCTCCTTTTAAAATATTATAATTATTTGCTTTTACTGATAATTCCACAACCATTATTTACTTCAGAAGACTAATTTAATAGGAAATTACAATTGAAGGTAGCCCCAGAACCATGAAAAGACTGGGTTTCAAACCTTCAGATTATATTGACCTAAGCAATAAGAGACTAATCAAACAACTGCAAGCTCTTCACGTTGTTCCTAGACTAAGAGATAAAAATCGTTATAAGGCGTTTACCAATATCCACAGAAGATTCAGTGAAAATTCCTCATAAATTATCTGTTATGTTCTCGTGTTGCAATAAAGGAAACATTCATATACATTTAAACATTTCATGCACACTAAATGTGTAACATTCATAGAGAGAAATAAAATTCATGATCTAAAATAACATATTCTTCTTAAAATTTCTTACAATTCAATTTACCTTACAATTATCTTTAATATATTTGCATAATTTTCTTCATACAATAATTTATTTCACCTTTTATTGGATTTAATTCCAGCCTATTTTAAAGTTTTAGATACTTACTGTTGTGAATTTGAAATAACATACACTTTGATTTGGACTGTTATCCTTCCTTTGAAAACTTTTATAACTTCAATTTACCCATTTTGCAATAAATGAACTTATTTCTAGTACTTAAAATTCAGCAGTTTTTCCACTAATTATCCCAAAAAATTCATTCTTCTAGAACTAAAGTAGCAAAAAATGAGGTTTCACAAATTATTAATTCTTTTGTTTAACATAAAAATATACAACAACCCTTCATGAATTCTTCCAATGACACGTTTACTTGCCTACATTTACGTTTTTTAGACAATTTTTAAGAATATTACTGTTTTTAAAAAAATTTAAAGAAATAAACTAACAGAATTCAATTATAGTTGAACGTCATATACTTCCTCAACGGGCTAATACTTTGAGGGCAAATTTCACAGTACAATTTCTTTTGTTCAAACGATTGTAAGAGGCTCAGATTAAAAACATACTTCTACATGAAGGCAAAAAATAATATATTATTTTATTCTGATTGGGCTTGCTTACTTGGTTGGGCGTGTCTCCGGTATGCCAGAGGGCGTTCCTCATCATTTGTCCTGGTCCCGTGGCAGAAGTGACTAATTTCAGTTGTATTCCTGGCTCAGCAACAGCACGGAATGGCATGGCTTGCCAATATGTCTGCGTCTTCTTTTTCCACATGACGGAATAGAAATTTGAATTGTCTTGGTAACTGGAGAAAGAAATATTTTTCTAAAAACTACATTTACGAGAATTATTCTTACTAATTTTAAGTGAATGTGAATAAAAATATAATCTTGAAATTTTTGGTATATTTTTTTTATTATATTAGCTTTTTATTTTGATTAATGAGAATTCAAAACTAAAAGTAATATTGACAATTAATATATTCTCAATAAATGCTTGATTAAGTTTCTATAGACCAGTTAATATAATTAAAAAAAGTCATAAGTTGCGTTAGTTTTTAAATATATCTTTGGAACTTATTCTTGGTTGTTGTAATAGGCCCAAAATTCAATTTATTTGACCTGCAAAATAGAATGATCGTTGGCTTATATAGTATTTTTGGAGTTGCACACTGAGGAAAGTGCTAGATTGTCACTGCTGTTACATTGAAGGTACTACTACGTAATTGTGAATGCTCTTTTTTAAGTGTATATTTAACATGGAAGAAACAGCGCAAGTCAGGGAAGCAGATATCCCTAATGATGGTAGCAGCTCAATGTTGTGACACGTGAATTTTAACCGTCTCTTGATTGAATTAGATTTAAAATTTATATCCTTTCAAACTATCATATAGTCAACGAAATTTACTCTTAAGGTTGATTCTATTCTATATGTAATCATTTAAAAAGACAAAACAAATTCCATTGAAATTTTTTTATAGTATCATTTAAAAAGACATATAAAAAAATTTCAATGGAATTTCTTTTGTTTCATAGAAATTTATCTTTATTCCTAAAATGCCGTTTCACAAACGTATTTAATCCTCTTTCAAAATAAAATGTTTTTAAATCTAAAATGTGCGGTGAGTTTACTATCATTCAGTTATGTATTATCCTTTCACTTGTATGTGACCAGTGCATTGCATCAATTGTCGAAATTCATTGATAAAATCTCAAATATTTTATCAATGAATTTCATCAATTGTTAAATAATTTATTTTTACGGCGCATTCACAGGGAAAATGTGAAATAATGAATGACTTACATCCCTCTTCTCACGTGGCAGTATATCGCTTGAGAAATGAAATGAAGAAAAATAAGTGAGAGCGAAATGATGTTATCCCACTACTGAATTGTTCTAATTGTTCTCACATATTAATCACTGGTGATAACATGATCCTTTACATGGTCAAATTGATTTGAATAAGCATATAATGAAAAATCATAAGGGGTGGAATATGATATCACAAATGATGTACACTCTATCTTTGAGTATGTGGCCAAGATTCAAGACTCTTGATCTCGTTTATAAAAGAAGTTGAAGACATACATAATTCAATCTAATTATAACTGAAAAGCAAATAAAGTAATTTAAACTTTCACGCACCTGAAAACAAAACCCACGTAATCATCATCAATTTCTGTATCAACAAAGAAAGTTCCTTCGAAATCCACTCCCCCGAAAGCGTGAAATCCTGTAAAATAAGAAGTTAACACATTTTAGAAATAAGGAATGTAGTTGACGGCAATTGTTCTATAAATCATTTATCTCTTCTTGCATTTTTTTTCTAAAAAAAACATACAGAAACTTTATAATTAAAGTTTCATTTTCAAATGGTAATATATAAGAAATGCTTTAAATCACAAACTATATTGAAGTTAATAACAGCTTATAAGTCGTTATATCGAGTTTTATTTTCTCTAAAAAAATCCAATAATTTATCGCCAAGGAAAAAGTGATAAATGTAATATTGTGAAGAAATAAGCCATAAAAATAATGATTGCAAAGATTTTTAATATTTTCTAAAATGTACAAGTATTACAAAATACGAAAAAAGAATTTATTTTCTTATTTCGTTCCGAGGCATACTTTCCACAAGTCTTTTCATTACAACTATTCGTATTGTCTTCCACTCGGCTTGGAGTAGACATGAAAATTCCTTCACCGATTTTGTAAGGGTAGTGCACCCCTTAATTCGGCGATAAAACTCATTCCAGATATTCTCGATAGATCTGGCTCTAATGAATGTTAATTTAAAGCGCATTTTGGTTTCTTCAGGCTTAATTTTTACTGAAACAAGAGAAATTTCTTTCTCTCAAGTTGTGAAAATAAACTATACAATTAAAATAACCTCATAACAAGAAATATCAAAAATTCGTATTGATGCTAAAAAAAGAGAAATTTAAATCTTATACATAAAATGACATATTAAATGTATTTATATAATTCAACTTTATATATTTCATTTACTATCAGTGATTTCATAAACTATTGTTTAACTGCAGAAAGTTCCTTTAAAGCAACGATTAAAAATTTTTTGAACCTAAGTTTTTCAGCCTTTTTGATAATATTTGATATAAAACATTTCTTCCTGATGTAAGAAAAAATAACCACCAATCGCTTAGTAAACTTATTAATATTCTAGATTTACAGTTTTATGAAATTTGTTTTTTAAATAAGACCAAGTTCAAAGAGAGTTATGTACCCTGTAGTCATTTCAAATAACTAAACATTTCATAAAGTTTATAGAAAACAAAATGATAAAAATAACTTTTAAAAACTCGAAATTATGAAACAAATTACTACACTCATTTTTTTCCATTGAACTGATTTTGCTAGTCAAAAATATATGGAGAAATTCTCAGTTTTATTTTAAAGAAAATTTATCGTGAAATACAAATAACGCATTATCAAATTATGGAGTAGTGCTTCCGCATTAGTGGAATGTATGAACAGTTTAATGGCTAGAGAGAACTTCTATAAATATTAATCACTGTCTACCAGTAAGTATTTGGACACCTGTGATAGAAAAAAAAACTAAATTTATTCAAAATCAATAGTTGGTACAGCCTCCACAAAAGTCAATTACAGCATGGACCCTCCGAGGCATACTTTCCACAAGTCTTTTCATTACAACTATTCGTATTGTCTTCCACTCGGCTTGGAGTAGACATGAAAATTCCTTCACCGATTTTGTAAGGGTAGTGCACCCCTTAATTCGGCGATAAAACTCATTCCAGAGATTCTCGATAGATCTGGCTCTAAGCAGGCCTGGCGCAGCCTGTCCTTATCTGGACCTTGCGCCATTAAACCAAACCAAACAAACTCTGGGCAGGCCAGTCCATTCGATGAACTCCATTGGCACCATACCGAGCCTTGGTTAACCTCGAAACATGACAACTGGCATTGTCATCCTAAAAATAATAGAGATCCACAACTCGTAGAACTGCCACAACGTAAGAAGCACATTGTCATCCAAAATGGTGCAGTATGCATCGGCGTTGAGCTTACCATGAATAGGGACCAAGGGTCCCAGTCCATACCAGGAGAAACACCCCTAGACTATAATTCCACCTCCGCCGAACTTGACTGTTAGCACAATGCATTGTGGCAGGAGGCTTTCTCCAGGCAGACGCCAAACCCTGCTATCCGAACGGTAAAGGGTGAACCTTGATTCGTCACTCTAAAGAACCCGTTTCCACTGATCTACGGTTCAATTTCGATGTGTTTTGCACTATATTAACCGTTCAGTGCGGTTGGACTTTGTGATCAAAGGCTTATGGTTATCAGGACGACCATGAAAACCAAGATGTGCTTCCCTACCGATGGCATTCATAGAAGCAATATTCCCAGATGCCTGTTGAAACTCCTCACGGATGAGGGACATCGGTTGAGTGCGGTTCCCCCGAATTTCTCTGGACAGCACTCGTGTCGGTCTCTATCTCCCAGTTTCATTAGTCTACCGGCTAGAGGCACATTCCGACAGTCACCGCTCACCTTCCACTTCTTAATCACATCGACCACTGTCGATTTTAGGTACTTCAGATCGCTAGATATGTCCCTTAAGGATTGGCCACATTTGTGATACCCGACAATCATACCTTTCTCAAAATCAGATACCTGCAAACTGCATGCGACTAATGCCGATACTGTTTCCTACACGATATGTACCAGCGGAGGCCGTGACTTACCTCAGGACCACTGATGTCGTCATTTGCATAGGTGTCTGAATACTTATTGGTAGACAGTGCATTTTCGAGTCCTTGTCTTCAAATCACAGTAGAAAAATTAGTGCTGAATAAAGAAACATGCAAAATCATAATTATTGTAATAATATGGTTGGAAGTTCTTTAAATATAATGAAGATAAGTTTTAAAAGATTTAATTAACTATAATATTGTAAGATGATATTTTAAATAAAATCATTTGAATTTTCGTTTATGCATAAGATTTGAATTTAACAGAAAACATACCCCTCATATTCATTTTAGAAATTATCCAAGTTACATCTATGATTTTTAACTATCAACAGTGCAAGGACTGGACAACATATATACCAAAGCTGCTTCGGATTCTTTTTTAAACTAACTTCAGTATTTTTGTTTTGCTTTTAAACTTGTAGTGACAATTATTAGTTCAGTGTGATCAACTTTTAGTTCAATTGTTCATTGGCTTGATTACCAACACAAGTATAGATACTTTGACATTGATTAGCTGATTCAATATAACAGCCCTTGGCTTTTAGACTATTCGTTACGTATTATTTGAGTATGCGTTAGATATAAGGTATATAAGTATAACATCAATCACTCGTCATTCAATGGAAGGGGAACTGGTCACTAATCCAAGAATCGCGATCCTATTATTTGGTATTGGTGAGTTCCTAGGGCAGGTTATGTAATAGTTGATACCTTTTAGTTTTCCAGTGTGATTAATATTTCTATCAAATGAAATCAAATGAGAAAATTAATCATAGGCCAACAAATTAAACCAAATCTTATATTACTGATACTTTCCTCTTAATATTTATAATTTTTTGTGTGTGTGTGTGTGTGTGTGTGTGTGTGTGTGTGTGTGTGTGTGTGTGTGTGTGTGTGTGTGTGTGTGTGTGTGTGTGTGTGTGTGTGTGTGTGTGTGTGTGTGCTGTGTGTGTGCAAAGTGAAATTTTTTTAAAAATTGTGATTTATTTCATTTTAAAAATTGTTATGTGTATGACAGGGCTTCTAACGTGTGGTCCGCGGACCACACGAACTATAGACTTCTTCTATAGAAATAGTACTATAAACTTGTTCTATTAAAATACTAGCGCATGTTGGTAAAGACAAAAACACATCCATCAAAAATCATTTTATCAAAAAACAAATCATACAAGAAGAATTAGTTCAAAGGAAAAGAACAAAAGATCTCATAAAAATTATTTTTTTTAATTTTAAATTTGCTTTCTAATAAGGGAATTTTAAATTTTTCTTACGTTTATACCTTTTTCGATGATATTCTTTAATTTTTTAAGTGTCTATAAAAAATAATAATAATTAAATTATTAATTATTTGATATAAACGGATATATCGTTTTTTATTATAATCCTTTTTCAGAATATAGTTCCAAAACTTAAAAAAAAAATAAATATTGTTGACTTTCACTCTTGTTTGATTGATAAAAAGTATTCTCAAGTTCCCTATTTTGGAAATACAAAATATTTGAGAATAATTTTCCCCCGAAACAGAATTTCAATCTATAAAAATAATCTGTATAAATTGCATTGTATATAAATAAATTTTATAAATTAAATTAAATCTATATAAATTGCTGTAAATGATTATATTATTTAATTTTCAAGTAAATATATGTGCATGTGTGTGTGAAAATGAAAAACATTACAATAAATTAGAATAATTATTATTGAAAAGCACCATTTCATAAAAATTATTACTTTGTTATTTACAATTTATTGTCCAATATTATTTGCAGATGCCCTTTTATTTAAAAATAAATTTATTTCAAAAATAAGTTTATTTTTAAATAAGAAGGACATTTACAAACATGCTATCAAACCTTAATAAAAGTAAAATTACGAAAACAAATGAAAAATAATAATTAAATTTATGACGCAAAAATTAATTTATTAACAGTTAAATATATGATACAAAAATTATTTCTTTATTTTTGCATCGTAATTTAATCTCACAAACAATTAATTGTAGGAAACAAAAATAAACATACCAACAGCCAAACCTGGATCACTATTCATTGTTTGTACGATTTCTGCTCCCTAAAAAGAAAGAAAAATTAAAATTAATTAAGATATGAATGTTTTAAGACTTTCTAATTAAAGTAATTAAAATGATGCTTGTGCAAAAAGTATTATTATCAAAGAAATAGAAAAAAATTCATTACCAAAATGGGCTCTTTCGCTTACACTGAAGAAGCAACAGAAATACAAAACAATCTTCTGCTTGCTCTTTATTCTTCAAACATAATTTCATTAATTAAAATGAAAGCTTAATTTTATGGAATTAAAAATTAAGTTAACTATAAAAATGTGTTCACAGTTTTAGTTATTTAAAATTAATTAAATATGAGCACATCCCAAAAAGAAAAGAAAAAATTGAATTTTCTCAGAATAGTTTGAAGAACAAAGAATTGCCTAGTTTTGAAATATATGTGTAACTGATTGGAATACGGAAACGATTTTTTTTTCCTGCACTTAAAACTGGAAACTTGTGGTTGGGGTTTCTTCATTCATGAGAGCGTGAGAAAAAAAACTAAACTAAGAAATAACAATGAATAAATTTTTAAAACTAATTAAATAACGAAAAAAATTTAAAATATAGTGAAGCCAAATATAGTGTACCAGGGAAAATGTCACTTTTGATTAAAAAATTATAGCATGAAATGATTTTCGCTATGACAAAAGTTATTTTAAATTTTTTAATTTTTAACATAAATTTCACATAAAAATTAAATACACTTATATACTTCATACGGTTTCTTAAGTGATAACATTCAAACTTAATAATTTTCCTATTAAAAAAAGGCCTTAAGCTATTGTGAAAAAAAGACAAAAATAGTATTTGCGGGAATAAAATTCGAAGTTAATTTATATATTTTTGGCCTTTGATAGAAAATTCTCTTAGAATTCGAATCATAATAACAAATTGAAATAATTAGCGCTATTACTTTTTGTATAACTCAGCAGAACATCAAATCGGAGATATTCGTAGTAGAGTGTCATAGTAGACAAGTTCATTGTGTTCCATCATTTTTTATTCCATAAACAGTTTTTAACGTTAAGCTTAGTTGTAGTGAACCTTAAAAAAGCCATGTGATAAAACTTCTATCGTTAAATTTGCATTGAAAATGTTGTAAACTTCCATTTACATCCATAACATTTAAAATGGAAGTTTACATCGTTTCCGGTCATTGGGACATACCTTACATGAAAGATATTCAAGACTAACAATGACGTCTGTCAAAAAGAAATCGCTTTCTTAAAAAAAAAAATAACACTAATTCAGAAGAAATGTTATTTTTTTCAAATTGATTGTCAATAAATGAAAATTGTCAAGAACTCTACTTTCATTTACCATAAAGGTGGTGTTTTTCATATAATAAAGAATAAGCCCTTCTGGTATAAAAAGAAGAAGTTAGCTAAATAAATCCTTTCTTCTCAAACTAGGCTGGATTCTAGTTTTTGTTGAGAAAATTATTAGTTAGATCCTCATCATTTTTTAACTATGATAAGATCATCAAAGATTTTTTGTTTCCTGTATGATTCAGAGTTCTAAGTAAGAAAAAGCTTAATTTTTAAACTATAAGGAATTCGCTCCTTTTCTTAACAAAAAGGACTAAATGTTAAGTGACTTGCAAACATTTAGTCTTTTTTGTTAAGAAAAAGAGGTTAGAAAATACTATATATATTTTAGGATAAAAACAAAAGTCTTCATGAGATGGTCTGCAAAATATTAAAAACGCATGTACCAACTATTCGAAAGAAATGATAAACGTTATGAATATTGACATAACATACTAAAAAATTAATGAAAAAGTAAGTTTTTAAAATACAATAACAAAAATCATACAAATGTAATTTTACGTCATCTTATAATATTGGTGTAAACACTTGTTTTTTCGGACATGTAGGGACAAGTAAAATAGTACCTAAAATTGAAAGTTCGTAAAATACAAAATAAAAACTGTTAGAAGTTAAAACATTTTTTTATAATATTGTTCTCTTTTTATATGTAATATATAAATAGAAAAAAATTATTTTACATTTTTATGGACAAAAAACATGCAAAATAATATTCTAATTTAAAACAAACTTTTGCTTTATCGAGAAAGAAATTAGGCAGAATAATCTCCAAATTTTTCTATTTCAAAATTACATTTTTCTTGGTGTAGAAAAGCAATTCAATCGCGTGTGAGTTGTTTTTATCAAAAACTATCTCAATCTTGTCAGCAATTCATCTAATTTTTTAAACAGTCTAAACACTAAGCGATTTTCTTCTGTTTGAAAGTTTTTTTTAATTGTCATTTATTATGTTGTCAATCATTAAATCATTAAGTAACTCTTAGAACAAATTATGATTTCTACATTCAAAAAGTCTTTAAGTGAAATTTCATGTAGCAGAAAGTTTCTTTGTAAAAGTTCATCGATGTGTAGCATCTTCACTCAAATATTCATATTTATTATTTCTTGTTTTTTGCTTTCTTCAACCACAGTAGCTTATTTAAAAAAAACATGTAGATCAAATTGACTTAGAAAATGTTTTTCCTGCAGCATCATTCCACGCATACATTCATAACAGCAATACTCCTAGAATGTTGATTTCATAAAGCGAGAGATTCCTAGATATGGTCACTAATTCCAAAAGTATCCAACAATATTTTCCTTTATGTTATATTGATTACATTCAAATACATGCAAAGCTGGACGTTAGATTCCACGGAAGAAATTTCATACAGATTGCTTCAAAGATATCCAGGATGAATGATACTTGATCTGGCACTATCAATTGCTCAAAGTCTACACTGACATAATCACACACTAGAGCTTATAAAAATATATTTTTTTAATTACAATTTCAAAATCAAAAACTATTTTTTATTTATTGCATCAATTAATATTTAATCATGCAATTAATTATCCACAGTTCAAAGATTCTCCAATAACAGCATTGATCCAAGTTTTTCAAACATTAAATAAAAAAGTGCATAAAACATTAAATGATAAAAAAATAAAGGCAAACCAAAAATGCATGAAAGTATTAGTAAAAATTGATTCTTCAGAAATTTAGTTCGTAAATTGGAATTAAGATTGCATCTATGGGACCCTGTTAGTTACCAGCCAATAATTCGTAAAATTTTAAGTGCTTATAAATTTGTCGTTCATAGAAGCGAATTTCTATTGTATTTGGATTATTCTAAAAATAAAATAACATTAAAGAATGAATTAAATAACTTTGTCTCGCTAATGGGAATCTTAATATACAATAAAAATATAAAATGATACGTTTTTTATACAGAATAAAAATGATAAATTTAAAGTAATAAATGTCCCACCATTTTCTGCGTTCATATAGATTAAAATGACACAAAATTGAAGAAAAATCAATTGTTATCATAAATCATTCAGTTCTTTTAATAGCAAATACTTAAGGAATTCCTGGCACAGGTGCCGTATAATCTAGGATTCCAAATTCTGAATTTATTTAGCCATGAAGAAATATTGCCAAGATGACGTATTGTGACGTGAGCGATGATGTAAATACTAGGGTTGCCAAAATAGAATTTACTGCATAATTTTATAGGTCTCCATCTCTATGATGTAATAAAAACCAGGTATCCAGACACATCAGAAAATCCACCAAAAAAATCACCAAACTCAGACTTTGGCATCCTGAATTATACGGCATGTGTTCCGAATTCTTATATTTCTAATAAATGGAGAATGAAGATGGTACTTCCACATATGGTCGAAAATTATTTTACCTGATTATAAATAATCCAGTGAGGATCAATCTGGGAATCTCCTTCGGGATCTAGCACCACTGTTTGATAAGCTCTGAAATCTGTGGCATAGACCATTCTGTTATCAGGACACACATCTTCGTCATCATCTGTACCATCGCCATCGAAATCATTTTTACATGCGTCTCCTACACCAGTACCTGAAGAGAATTATTAAAACTTGAATGCAGAATGACAAACATGGTTAAGATAATAAAATTTTATTTCCGTACACTAACTAGCTGTTTAATATTCTTACAGATTAAAATCTAATGTTTTTAATTAGGTGTAGTTTAGTATAGAGAGAGAGTACATTTACTAATAACAACTTTGTCATTTGATAAAGATTCAAATGACTGGATTTTTGTGCGAGTAAGTAACAAACTGGTACAATCCAGATGTCACACGTCGGCATTAAAGGAAACGAGATTGCCTATACTAATAATGACTAAGAAAAGGCTGCCTTTTGAACCTTCACAACCTGATTGGCCATTCATCTTTAATGAGGATTTTACTAAAAGCAAAAAAATGCTTATGGATCTCTGGAGGGTTCCACCTACTCATAATTGGTATCCTAGAAAAAGTCCTATTGGCACCTTGCTTTTTGAGGGAACTAGAGGCCAACAGACTTGTATTTCACACTCCGAAAGTGATCACCTCAAATAGTGCAGGATCAAAAGACTTTTAGTGTGTGCACAAAATGTAAAGCTGAACAGGCGTCACCTGAGAATTTCTTGAGCTGCTTAAATTTTGACTTAAATGAGGCTTTTTCAAAGCCGCTTATGTTTTTGATTTCCTGACTGTTTATGGACTTATGGAATTGGTATAATATTGGAAATGGACCATCTGGGATTAGCAACAACACAGTTCAGATACTAATTAATGACTTTAACAGCACAGATTTTTAATGCAATATTATTGCTGATAATTGTAGTAATCTAGTACATCACTGACTAATGCATTAGTATTGCAGGTCACTACGGTGCCCTAGCTTCCTAAGTTAACAGTACTACCTAAATATAGTATAATATAGAAAAAAAAACTTTCTTTAAGTATTATTTTAATAAAAATAAAGTAAAAAAAGTAAGAATCCATAAAAATTAATATTTATTATTTAGTAATTTAATACTATTTATATTTCACAATCACAATAGCATAGGAAAAAAGTCAACGCTCTTATGCAGAAAACAGTGTTTTAGATTATCGACTTAATTAGTAATGTAATTGATTATTCAAGTTGAATATTCATAAGGCCTAATATTTAGTGCCAAATAGAAAATGGGTGGAAAATTTTTGGATTGAAGTTTGGAAATTCAACTTTTTTCAACTTTATATTTTCAGCTTGTAATTCCAAATTGAGAGAAGTTTATCTGCATCTAGTGGTATAGGTCAGAAAAGTAGAGAGGTGGGAAAATAAATAAGGCATTATTTATCTCTATCTTCATATTGATTTTGATATTGCAAAGATATCAATCTGGAATTTTTATTTATACACATTTGTTTCCAGAAGAATTTATTTTGGATATATAATTAAATCGACTGAAATCTATAACAACTTCTTTTGAAGATGAAGAAATACTTTTATTTTCCTAAAGTCAGTTTTAAAAACATTGTTATATGTATTTCAATTTATTTCATGTTTCACAAGTGAGAACTCTAATCATTGAATGATCTGTTTGGAAAAGCTACATCGTAAGTTATGTTAAAAATAGAAAATTAGCTTTACTACCGCGATTTTTATGGAGAATAAAATTTTATTATTCCATTTTCAGTCATCATTTAAATAGGCTTCATCATTTTCATTGATCAAACCTATTTAAAGCAGTTAATATCCGAGCAACTTGGAACTATATTTAAGTCAGGAGGTCAACACTGAAGATGGTAATCTCCTTTCCATGTTAAAACATACTGAATAAAATCAGAAAGATTTTTCAATCTGATTTTTATTTAGTATGAGCTACATTTACAGACACTTTTTCCCCATCAGACTGCTACAGATTTATGGTAGTTCTATTTTTTAAATAAAGGAAAATTCCTTTCTTTATGAAATCAATCATCATCAAATCTTATAGGAATTAGCGATATTTTTCAGATTTACACTCTGGAAAAATATAAAATTAGTACTAAAATTTATCTGTGATGCAAATCTTATGACCTTTGTTAAATCAAAACCAAATATTCGCTCTTCAATATATATTTTACGAACTAGAATTACAATTATTTTACCAAAATAAAATACTTTGACTGCTCTTTTATGCTGACCATTTATTAAATTGTAAATAATAAATTTATAAAATTGTTTTTCCTCCTGATTTTTTTTATTTTTCTGAATTTTATTTTTAATAAAATATTTCTATTCATATTTTAAAGTATGATAAATGTCTCATATTTGGAATAAGTAACATTTAGTTTTTTTTAAGTCAAATGATAAAAACGTCTGCAAATTCATTTGTTGTGAATGTTCGGATATAAGTTCGGAAAATTGGGAATTGGTCTGTTAGATTAAAAAATCAATATTAAAGTAAAATGAGCAAATACGAAAATATCAAAGAAATTTTGATTTCAGTAAGATAAAATATAATGAAGAAAGTCATGAGACATTTATTTAACTAAAAGCAATCCTAACAAAACAGTCCTTATAAAAAAATAATCGAATTCAGAATAAAAGTAAAAATTTCTTATTAAAAAAACTGGAATAGATATAATGAGCTCATTTCTTACGATTTGTATCTTTCTGATCTGGATTGGGTACGAGTGGGCAATTATCATCACTATCTGGCCAGCCATCATTATCCTTATCGTTGTCACAAACGTCACCTAAGAAAAAAATAACGTTAAAAGCATCATTAAATAGTATGAGAGCGAGTTCTTTAAATAAGAAAGAAATGTGTTAAATAGTTGATAATTTACCTTTTCCATCTCCGTCCGTGTCTAACTGATCGCTGTTGGGAACTTCAGGGCAATTATCGATATTGTTTTGAACCCCGTCAAAATCACTATTCAATAAAGATAAAATGTTTGTTACGATTATTATTCAAACTCTTTATTGTTTAATCAGGATATAAAACTGTGTAATGTAAAACTTCCTAGTTAAACTATTGAATTTGAATACTAATGTAAAACTTCTGTTTTAATTATAATTGTATCAGAGAACTTAATTAAGGAATTTGCTCAAACAATTACTCTCTCTTTAAAATTTTTAAATAATGATTATTATTAGAATTATTATTTTATTTAAAAACATTTCTCAGTAAATATTGGTTTTTATTATTCAAGAGCACTATTTTTTGCATTTATTTCTCGTTTAATCAATGTTTGGTGCTCCGCAGTTCTATTGTCACTTTTTACATTTAAAGGAACATTCCACACTTTCTTGCAATAAAAGCAGATTCCGAATCGCATAAACATTAATAATCAAAAGTAACAATTGAACTTAGCAATTAGGAAATGTTAACTATGTAAAAACAAAGAAAACAATTTTCAAGACGCGTTTCATTCAAAATAAACTCCTTATTTTTTTATTATTTTAAAATTTATTTTAAAAAAATAAAAAAAATACAGTTTCGACATATGTTTTACATACAAGCTTTCTGGGTATTGCTCAACTCATTCAATTTAAGATCTTTGAAACAAACATTGCTCTATTTGCTTGTTTTTATTCCAAATGAATTTTATGCCCTTCAAAAACATTTGAACGAATTTCACAATTATTGAAGTCTTAGAAAATTTCATGGACAGATTATTTTTCATTAATTCATAAGTTATAATAAAATAACAAAAAAATTTATGTTCTTAGAAAAATAACGGATAATTTTCTTATTTAAAAAAACCATCTTGCAAATTATGCTGTTGCATATTTTTCTCAAATAACTTCAAGAGGACAGTACTAATAGCATATCATTTTAGGAAGTGTATGTGTATGATATACATATTTACATGTTTCCTCTAAAACTCGAATTCTGTTAGCATGCACATGAAAAATTAACTTTCTACTTTAAATTAAGCAATCAGAATAGTTTTCTAGATTTTAACTCATTAAGGTCTTCCATATTGTTAAAGTTCAAAAGTTATTTTCTCTTATTTCATTTCTATTTTCAGTCTATTTTAGTTATATTTCTAAAGCACATATTACAATCACACTCGTATTTTTTTCGGTAAGTAAAAATAATAACATAGTATAAAAGACTCTCTTACATCATACAATATAGTCTCTTAAAACTGGATAAAGTTTTATAAAATTCGACTACAAGTCTAAATATGTACAAATAGATCATAAAAACTACTTACTAGGCAATTCAAAATGTGATACCAGTTTTAATATTTTACTTATATAACTTATCAAATTGTTATTTTCATATTAATTAAAATTTGATATACAGAATATTGAAAATTTTTTGGAAAAAAAATCAACTTAAAATCAAAACATACAGAAGAATTAAAAAATATAATTTGATAAAACGGTTCTCTTTTACTTAAAACGTTGATGAAAACAGATGAAAAAAATTGATATTTCACTCAGTTACTGAAAATGAAACTTTGGTATTAAATTCATATTAATTTAAATGTACAACATACATATTAAGGATTTCATACTATGTCAAACTTTGATGTGAAAAAAATGGAAATGTAAAATTTTATTGGTTTAAAGAACATTTAAACCAGTAAAATATAAAGCCAGTATATAGAATAACATTTTCTCATTACCTTATCATCATCAAAAATGTGCAAAGTCACAGAAATAAAATTAAAGAGCCTCGAATTTTTTAAAATAAAATACATATTGATAAATTACCTTCTCCCTAAAATCAAGCTGTTAAATTAATCTATCATTTTTCTTTACATTTATAAATTTTAAATTTAGAATTCAGACAATGCCACAAAATACATTATAGTATTTCGAAGGAGATAAGTTAATAAAACACTTATCTGCGTTAAAGTCCAAAATATTTAGGGCAGAATCAACGTTTTAGGGCATATTTAGAGCAAAACAATCGACATAAACTTCAAATCCATTGAACATCTATTAATAGGATATTTTTTATAAATAATTTAAATGTGATTGATTAATTTTGCTTTTACAGTTTCAGATGAAAATTCTTTAATAGCAATCACATAAATTCATCAATCATGTTGCCATTTGTAAATTTTCTTATTTATATTATATCATAGTATATTAAATTAATTGTATAATATTTAATAAGAAACTTACTCGATGTCTGATTACACAGATGCTGTAGGGTATTAAAAGCAACTACGAGATTAAATTTTCCCCATTTAAATCACATGAATTTAAGAACTAAGTCACATTTTGTTAAAAATAAACTACATTCTGCTTATTCTGGCGTATAGTTAGAATAGCCAATTAACTTAAAGGTCCTGAATTCGATCCCAGCCATTGTTGAAGTCAGAGACATAGATGATGTTCTTAGATATGCACGTCTGTTGACATGAGTTCGGTTGGCAGTTTTATTAGTGTTCTCAATTTGCGACCGGTTAATATAGCCACTATTTAAGGAAAATCTTTCCAAAAGAAAATTTATGCGGTGGATATTAAAATTCCTTATAATAATCTTAGATCGCTTACAACGCTATGTGAGAAAACAAATTGTATTAAAAAAGCCATCAAAAAATGCATATTCTACTTGTTTTGTGTCTCATGGCAGTAATGAATAAAATGAAAATAAAACACAAATGGGCAGCGAATAAACTTTCTACTCAAAACAAAAAATTGCCTTCGGTTATACACTAATGGGGATCATCTCTTAATCTATATAGATTTCTCTTTTAAGAATAGAAGATCTGGATAAGTCCATGTTGAACGTAGGAGGTGAGTCTAACGTTTCTGATTTGACCAATAGCATCTGTCTATATAAATGCTTAACATTTTCCGAATTTTTTTCTTTGTAATGTGTGAATAAATCATATTAAGTAATGAAATTTTCACTTGTGAAAGTATCATTTGGTTGAAGCTTAAGTGCTTCAAGTAAGTTACTGTTAAGCAATAATATCTAAGATGTGTATTTGTTTTTTGCTTTTCTTAATTTAGGAATAAATAGTAAAACTTGGTATTATATTGCACCTAACATTATAATATTAAGGTACAATATTATATTGTACCTAACATTAACTATATTAATTACAAGAAAATAGGATTATAGAAAATCAGTTACGCATGTTTTATACCATGGTTTAAAGAGTAAGAATATATCGCATATATTAATATCATCTACCTGACTTCAACATCAGCTATTTTTAGCTGTAGGGTAGATTTCAACTAATTTTATCCAGAATTCATTCCATTTTTGAGGTAAAACATTGTGAACATACATTGCAAATTTATGTTATACATAAGCAATAAAATTATCAGATGCGGAATCTTATAGTTCATTATCAGAAAATAAAAGATAGCATACAGTAATGTCAACTATGTATCTAGTCAACAATTTTAGAAACGAAATTATTTCCTATTCCTTCTATTCTCTTTTTTGCCACTTCATTTCAAAGCATTTCCCAACAATGAAACAATTATTTTCCTGAAATCTGAACTTTTCTTTCACCGAGGAAATCTTTCTGGAAATGATGGATCAAATGTAAAAGAAGGAAATTGTTTTGTGAATTTCGAAGACAGTACATTTTCGAAATGATTAATGAATAATCTTGTCATATATTTGAAACATCATATAAATGTTGTTAAAGTTATTGTTCTTCTCAGTCAATCATTTAAATATCTAAAATTTTACTTTAAACATTATAAAATTGATTTATATAATGTTATTTTCATAAAATTTGTTAATTTTGTCACTATATCACTTATATAAAAATGGCTGTTTATAAAAAAAATTGTTTTTTTTTCAGTGAGATAGTCTCAAAATTAAATTAAAAGAACTAATAACTTTACAAAACAATTGTAAGTTTTAAAGCTCACAACTTAACATGCCTAAAACTGAGATTTTAAGATGTAAATTCTTAAAGTAATAAATACCTACAAAATTTATGAAAGAAAAATCGCTACATAGTTTTTATCAGATATTTGAATATACATAAAACTATCAGTCTTACTTATCTATATCATTGTCACAGGCGTCTCCAACTAAATCTCTGTCCAAATCAGTCTGAAAACAAAAAGTACTTTTTTTTACTTTTTGATACTTAAACTATAAAAATTCTAAATTTTTGGTAAAATGTTTGCGTTAAAAAAATTTGAATATATATACATATATATATATACCCGTTTCATAACTATTTTAAGAATATTTTTGATTTCTTTTACTAATTTTTTATAGTAAAGATAATTTGCATTATTGCTTATTTGCAATTTTATAATTAAGTTTTATTTTCCTAAGACTACAAGCTAGGTAACGGTACAGTTAAGACAAAAAGTTATAAATTTCAACGGAAAATAATTCTCCAATCGAGACAGCTTTTTCAACAAAAATACTTTTTTAAAAATACAAGAGAAATAATTTCTTAGAATCTTCCAAATTCCTTAGAATAAGAGAGATATCTTCTTTAACAGGAATTAAATTATTGAAAAAAACCTGATAATTTCCTTAAATAAGCTTTCTAGAAAAAAGATTTTTAAAATAAGTATATTTTTGTTACCTCTTTTCCACCAAGATAGAAAATTATAACCCTATATTTTTCAAACATTTTCCTCCTTTTTTTTTTTATTTGTTTCTTATATAACATATGCCGGCGTGGGTGTTTGAGAGTCTTCCTGTTTTCTCCTCCCACGAAACAGGTACATGACCCCCTGTTTTCAAAAACTCTATAGTCAATGTAACGCACATTGGATTAAAAAGCCTTATAAATGTTGTCGATCATTAATTACACGATCCAAATTGAATCTTGTATGTAAAAGATTTTCGTCATGAAGAAGTATTGATTGCAAAATATGAAATCTGGAAAAAAAATCCATAAAAATATGAAAAAAATATTGGTTTATATCACCTGACTGGGATTTGCGTTGAAAGGACAATTGTCACAAACATCTCCAAGTCCGTCACCATCACTGTCTCTTTGGTCTGGATTCGTTACTTTCGGACAGTTATCTTTTGGATCAGGAAAACCTGAAGCAATCACAAATTCATTTATTAATTCTCTTATCTAGTTCAAATATATAACAATCATTGCCATTTAATTAAATATTATTTAAATTTAAGGCTCATTGCATATATTAGGCGAAATACTTAAAATCATCACGAGTAACGACTGTATATATATATATGTGTGTGTGAGAGAGAGGTGAAACACATTTCCATTTGGAAATGAATTTAATGCACTTTAAAATAAATTTAAATTTCCCCCTATTAAGATTCAAACTTATTTAAAGTGTGTCTGATAAAAACATATTTAGTTCCATTTTTAGTTAGTTTTATATTTCTAAAATAAATGATGATCTTATAAATTGAAAAAAATTTAAACTCAATTTTTTTTTACCTATTTCTTACTTATTCAATGAGACCTCTTTTATGTTATTTTTTAAACATAAATAATATTTTTTGATATTAATTTATACATAAGACTTATAATATTATATATTTTATACACTTACGTTTTTTTATTTTTTTATTTATTTCTTTGTGTTTTTATTCTGTAATACAGTAAATTAATTTACTCTCATTCAGCTATAATTATTTTATTAGTTTGTAGCACATAAAATTATTTAAACAACTTAAATCTGTATAAATAAATTTTGATAAATAATGTATATAAATGTGAAAATAATTTTTTTTCTTATTTTAAGAAAATTAAAAAATTTTAAAGATATAAATATGTTTCGCTTAAAATAACTATGCTGTACCATTTAGCATATACTTATTTTCATGAGAATTGCAGTTTATTTTTCTGAAGATTATTGTGAGAGAATAAAATATATCTTGGGAATATGAAAGCTAAAAAATAATTAAAAATAAAAAATTTTCATTATATTTTATGGTATAGAATTATTACTTTGTGATCTAATAAATTTTTTTACTTGAAATAAAACTATAAATTGGAGATTTTATTTCGCTTGAAGCCATTAAAGAAGTAATAATTCAACTTAGAAAACGTAACGTCAGCAAGACAAACGCATATTTTTTTTTTTTTTTTTTTTTTTTTTTTTTTAAGATTTAAAGAGAATCCTTAGGAAATATATTTATTAAGCCTTTTAAGTACCTTTGATAAAAAAAATCCTTTATTTTATTCAGAACTAATGCATTCGTCACGTGATTAATAAAATTATAAAGATGATCGAAAATGATGAGTAATATTATTTAACTTGGTCAAAAATGTCTTATATATTAAAAAATAAATCCTTCTTAACTTCGGGGCATGAATTTTTTTTAACTAATTTCGCTTTCTTTCACTTGAGTTTTAATGACTCTACACTTCAGTGGGTTTAAAAAAATATGAATAATAAATATATATTACAAATAATATTCCTTGTCACAAAAAAGATTAGAAAAAAATATAAATATTCTTATCATTAAATGAAATGACAATTTAAAGGAAATTTTTATCCAATGAATTTAATAGATTGTGTATTTACCAACAAAAAAATAGCTCTATAAAAATAAAATAATGAAGAATTAAATAAAATGTAATATAATTATATTTCATTAAGTACATTAATATAATAAGGAGACAAAAAAATTAAGATTTATAGTCAAATATTAATGAAAGTATTCTGGAATTATTTTCGTTCTTCAAATACAGAAAATTATAACAATTTTTTTAAAAAATCTGTTTTTTATCATCTTTAATTTATAGGATCATTACACGTTTCATTTACACAAGTCATTTTAAAGAAATACAAATTAATCAAATTTTATACAATATATAATTATATACATGTATTTTCGTAAAAAAAAATTTTTTTTAGTGAAATTATTCAAATTGTTTACATCAGGGTTCTGGTCTCTGATTGAAAATAAAAATTTCAGGCTTCAAATGAGAAAATTATAATTCATTTCAACATTTTGATGACAACATTTATTATTAATTTAAAATACAATTAACCTTGATTTGAATTGCCTGTAAAGCTTCTTATGCAATGATGTAACTGATTAAAGCGATGCAACATTTTGCTGCAGAACACTTTTCTATTCAAAGAATCACTTTATTTTCCTCTTTTTAAAGTGATCGTCAGGTAAGTTACCGCTGATGGTGCAGAAAAAAATTTCCACAACATCGGTTCTCCTCTTCTTACATTTCTAGAATGTAATGTTTTTTTTAAACAAATAATGAGATTATTATGATTTTTGAAAAAGAGTTGTGTTTCCAGGACTCTTCACAGAAGACGTTTTCGACTTTCTTAATGCGTCATTAGTCGGAAGTGCAGTGGAATACGAATGAAAAGAGCCTCGACTTTAGCATGTAAAAACTTCACAACGAGAATCATTTTTCAAGCACCATACACTTTATTTTATTTATTTAATCTTTTCATGAGGTTTAAAAAGATGTTGTGCTTCATGAATAGATTCATGATGCACAAAATCGATAGATTCATGATGCCATTAATTAAATAATTTTGTAATGTATACATTTTTTATATGATAAACTATAGAATTTCATGCTTTACATTTAAACTGTAACTTCAGTCAAAAGCAATTTTTAATATTTCAGACTTTTAACATATTTAATATAATTTCAGCTTCTATTTTTATTGCATCAATTTTATGTTTGTCTCTATTAATTCATAACTAGGTAAGAAATCGAATCACGTTTTATTATAAACACGTTTTTATATAATAAACTCTAAAACCTCATGTTTTTAGATTATATATATATAACACGTTTTTTTTTTCCTAATAAAATCTAAACTAAGCCTGCAGTAAATCAGGTGTAAACTAAATTTATTGAGCCAAGTTTAAAAAGATTTAAAATGAAACAGCAAAGTGAATACATCCAGTAAATTACATCTGGAGTAGTTTCATGTAAAAAATAAGTCTCAAACTTATATAATCTCACAAATTACTTAAATTCCCAATTTAATCTTTCAGAGTTAATTTTAAAATGCATGAGTAAATATAAAATAATTAGTGGCTTATATGTCAAATCTAAATTTTAAAATTTAATAAACTTTCTTTCGCATAAATTTTAATTTTCAATTTACACATTTTGTGAGATGCTGTGTTTAATCTATACTTTGTGTCGTGCGTCAAGGATTTTCTGAGACGAAACATTTTTCGTCTCAGAAAATCCTTGACGCACGACGCAATGAGATAGCAGAGAAAATGAAACAGAAATTCCGTTTGAGTGCTTATATACCGCAGATTTTATTTTAAAGATGATCACGCATTAATTATCTGCATCATGCAAGAAAAATTCTATCTATTTTGTGTTTGTAGAAAACTTTCAATGGATGTCATAATCAACAGATGGATAACATCATAATTATCTTCTTTGAAGTCTTTTTCCCGGATTACTCATCATAATTATCTTCTTTGAAGTATCCAAATTAAGAAGCTAAAATTTAATAATTTGAGATAAAAAATCAACAATATTTATAAAAGTGTGCGCATTTTTCTAAATATTAAAAATAGCCAATTTTTACTGAGTAGAACTCATTTTTTTATATTTATTAATTATTATATTTTTATAAATATTATTCTATAGAACGTTATTGCTCTCTGATTTGGAAAAATTTGATTTTATGACTCTATCATAAATTTTTTCATACGAAGTATAACTCATTGTACATTAAAGAATATTTAAACACTGATAACATCTTTGCCTAAAAATGAAATCGAATTCTATAACTGTTAAATTAAATGTTGCCCCATTAACTATTCTCTTCAACTTGATGTTCAGTTGCAAATTAACAAAACAGCAAAGAGCTGCACAATATTCTGTTTTGATTCTTAATGATACTAGTTTTATATTATGATTAATATCATTAAGAATTTCTGTTTTAATACCGATATTAATTTCATATTTTAATTTTAAAAATATGCAACTCATTGCAAAAAATATGTTTCCCATTATATATCAATATATTCTTATAGCTTGAACATTAGACATAAATCCATAAAGTGAGTTTAAATCTTCATATTAATTATATCTTACATGATCACTGCCAGTAATGTAAAGAAAAGTTAATATTTAATACCAAAGCTTAAAAATCATTTCTTCCCAGAATTTAAATCATTTTTTGTAATAAATAAGAGGAATATTTTATAGCAAATGTACATTCAAAACTAAACATTTACTCAACACTAATACCAACAGACAACCTTATATAATGAGAATACTAATATAAATGTAAGGACTCATCTCATGACGTGAGATGATGCAATCAGCTACTGGGGCGTCATTTCAAGCCGCCCTGTGACACGTGATTGGCATTTTAGTATTGATTTCTCAATACGTGCTCACGTGAGACCTGCAGCGATCTTATTAAGTAAACCAAATGATCTGTATATTTACTAGATCATTCAATGAGAATATAAGCAATTTCAGGCATGTACACCGAGTGAGAAGAACTTGTCTAGCATTGCTCGGACAACCCAGTAACCTCGCTCTTCCCTTTGTTCCTGCACAATGGGTTATGTGGTCAAATTCTACAGTTTCATTTTTCCCATATTGAATCTTTTCTTCTCATTCTTTCTTTTTCTGGAGAAATCGTTCTTCTTTGTAAAATCATTCTGATTCTGTGGTTATATTTACTTAAACTTACTGCAACACTCACAGATCCAATGAAGTTTTCGGTTCATAATGTTCAACCGTAAGCTAACTTTTTCTTCATAAATTTTAAGGCAAAAAAAGGAACACCTTCTGAAAATTATTAAAGTGACTTCAGGTAGCTTAAGGGATATGGATTGGAAATCTTTGCTAACGTTACAATTTGTTTATCAGTTAATTTTACTCCCACTCTTAATTTGAATATTAATGTTTTGATCATTCTAAATCGCTTAAGTTGTAGACTTAGATCAAATTAGCCTTCTTTCGTGTACAAATATTTGCAAATCGTTTTTACCAATCTTTTATTCCTTCTTTTTTTAGAATTATTTCACCAATATGAATCTATTATATATCGATCAAATTTACTCAATTAATACAATTTTCGTTAGCTTTTAATTATTATACACTGTTATTTTTTATACATATGTGATATAACACAACCGAATTCTACAGTTTATCCGATGTTTCTAACCATTTATATTCATACCAAAAAGGAAATTCCAAAAATATGAAATATTTTTCGTTTAATATCGTTGATTATTACTTAAGACATCATTTTAACCAATTAATATAAAGTTAAATGGAGGAAAGAATGGTATATACATTTTTCTGTAGATAATTCTCATAATTTATTAAGGTATTTTATCACACAACGACTAAAAATGGTCACAAGACAATTTGAGAAATTTTAGATGATTTTGACAAAATTTAGAAACAGATCGAGAATGTCAGGATACCGAAAAACATACATGAATATAACACCTTATTGAGAATTCCAATATCTTTCTGCATGGTTGATTCGGATACCGTCTTAGTTCCCATAGCAGCTTTCTGCATAACGTGATCCTGTTCTGTTTCTGTATGTTACCTTTTAGATTACTCCAAGATATCTACATGCTATCTGATTTCTGAAGTATCTGAACTGCATATATCGAGAAGTATGTTGTTGAAATCAAAATAATATTTCTTAAGCTATATCATTTTTTATAGAAACCGTCTTGATTGAAAAACATGTACTTTTTGATTAAGAAACTTCTCCCACACATTTGAACTATTTTTTTCTTTTTCAGTTTCTTGAAGACACAAATGAAAGAACACACTTATCATTATAAATATCACTTTCTAAAATCTGTAAATCGCTTATAGAATGTAAAATGGAAATTCGTTTACTCTCCACCTATATTTTTGAATTTCAACAAAAGTATCTACTTTTTAATTATTTGTGCTTTCTAAAAGCACACGCTCAAATTGTTTTATGAAACGTAAATTAAAAACAAAAAGTAAAGTTAGGAAACAAACCATCTTGATCAGAGTCTGGGTCACAGGCGTCTCCGATACCATCGCCATCAGAATCTGTCTGATCAGGATTTGGAATCTTCGGGCAATTGTCACACGCGTCACCTTTTCTGTCCGGGCCGTCAACATCTGTATCTTCTTGTTTTGGATTATGTGTCAGTGGACAGTTATCTAACGGCTGAAAGAATGTATTATTTTTATTTAAGTAATCTTCACTTAATTTGAATACAATAATTAAAATATACGCTTAAAAGTATATTAATAATTGTTTAAACACACAACAATTACGAAGAGTAATTTAAGTTAACAATTATAACATTTTAAAATATTAAGTTATTCTTAAATCTTTATTTTTATTGTTTAAGTAAAATTCTTCGCATTAATGTATTTAATATTTTTCCTAACGGTGGGCATTGGGGTGACGAACCCTATGCCACAACAAGGCCAGAAACTACTACTCCTTTATAGTTACGCAAAGGGCACCCATGAATCAAATCACGGAGACGAATAGCATTGCCCACCTCATACCACCACAAACCCGTTTATATAGGGTGGGCCACATTCATACACCATCAAACGGTCGGCACAATGCATTTAATATAAAATAATAATTTTCTACTTTGATTATTAAATGGGTGAATATGTATTTTTTCATTGAAAATTAAATCCCAGTAAACACAGAATATAACTAATGGTTCATTCATATTTATAGTAATAATTAAATAATCATTTTTATAGCTTTAATGTCAATCAAAAAAAACACATAGAATAAATATTTTACTATCTATTTTTGCTCAATTTTCTATCATTTAGTAATTGTTGGTAATCAAAATGATTAAGCAATTTTTATAAATGAAAAATAATTATTTTAATTAATATCAGATATGTTGAAACACGCTGTTGATATGTTATGGATTTACTTGTCTTCTTCCGTAATACGCATAAAAATTAGGCGGAATCTACCGATATAATATTTGATTGCGATTATTGTGCATGTACACTACTGGTCATTAAAATTGCTACACCAAGAACGCCACATGCTACAGACGTGAAATTTACACTAAAGGAAGAAGGTGCTGTGATATGCAAATGATTAGCTTTTCAGTGCATTCTGACAAAGCAGGCGCCAGTAGCGACACATACATTGTGTTTAAATGAGGAAATTGTTCAGCCGGTTCCTCATACACAAATTGTATTTGATCGTTGTTGCCTGGTGAAAAGTTGTTGTGATGCCTCGTGTAAGAAGGAGAAATGCGTACCAGCACGCTTCTGTCTTTAATAAGGTCGAATTGTAGCGTACCGGGATTGCTATTTATCTTATCGCAGTATTGCAGCTCGCGTCGGTCGAGATCTAATGACTATTAGCAGAATATGGAATCGATGGGTTCAGGACGGTAATACGGAACGCCATGCGGGATCTCAACGACCACCTATCACTAGCAGCCGAGAAGACAGGCATATTATCCGCATGGCCGTAATGGATCGTGCAACTACGTCACGAGCCGTGAGTCAAGAAACGGGGTCGTTTGGAAGACAACAAGTGTCGGCACGAACAGTTCGACGACGTTTGCAGCAGCATGGACTCTCAGCTCGGAGACCATGGCTGCGGCTTCCCTAGACGCTGCGCCATAGACAAGAGCGCCTTCGATGGTGTAATCAACGACGAACCTGGGCGCAGGAATAGCGAGACGTCATCTTTTCAGATGTATCCCAGTTCTGTGTACAGCATCATGATGGTCGCATCCGTGTTTGGCGGCATCGTGGTGAACGCACACTGGCAGCGTGCATTCGTCATCGTCATACTGGCCCATCACCTGGCATGATGATATGGGGTGTCATTGGATACACGTCTCGGTCACCTCTTGTTCGCATTGACGGTGCTTTGAACAGTGCACGTTACATTTCTGGTGTGTTATGACCCGTGACTCTACCCTTTATTCGAGCCCTGCGAAACCCTACGTTTCAGCAGGATAATGCCCGAACGGATGTTGCCGGTATTGTACGGACCTTCCTTGATACGGAACATATTCAGCTGTTGCCCTGGCCAACACGTTCTCCAGATCTTTCACCAATAGAAAACGTTTGGTCAATGGTTGCCGAGCGACTGGCTCGTCACCAAACGTCAGTCACTACGTTTGATGAACTGTGGCATCGTGTTGAAGCTGCATGGGCATCTGTACCTGTACATGCAATCCAATCTCTGTTTGACTCAATGCCCAGGCGTATAACTGCTGTTATTACAGCCAGAAGTGGCTGTTCAGGGTACTGATTTCTCAGGATCTATTCAGCCAAATTTTTTGAAAATTTAATAACTTGTTATTTTTAGTATAATATATTTGTCCAATAAATAACATTTTGTTATCTGCATTTCTTCCTGGTGTAGCAATTTTAATGGCCAGTAGTGTATTTTATACTTATGTTGCTATCGTGGGGACTATTTTATAGACGTATTTGGGAAATACTTTGGATTTTAAACTAGAAAATAAATGCTAACTTATATTGACACTTGTTATTCTATTAGAAAGAGGATCGTTATTGTGTTTAAAAATAGTGGATCTGTTGCCAAACATCCTACCGAAGACTATCCTAAAACGAGAGTAATTTACACTTGTTGGAAAATTTCGCATAGTTCAAAGTTCCACAATCACCACTAGTTTCCTTCTGAACCAGAGGTGTAAAAGTTTAGAGAGGAGATGGCCAACTCACACGAACACATCGGACCTCTGATATGTTACCATATTTTAGAATTGCAAAAAGACTGTTTGCTTTCAAATGCTTCATTCAATTGCAATGCTTTCAAATCAGTAGAAAATTTTGAATAGTTCAAAATCAGGCATGGATAATTAAAACAAATGCCTAATTATTTGTGACTCACAAACTTCTAAATTCGATTTGAAAACTCAGGATGACAAAGACTTACCGGATTGTTCGGAACTCCATCGTTGTCAGCATCATCATCGCAAGCATCTCCCAACCCATCGCCATCAGCGTCCTCTTGACCACTGTTGGGTGTCATCGGACAATTATCCTGATAGGGCAAGAAAATATTAGCTCTAATACCGACTTCAAAATAAAATGAATAAAAATTGAAAATGTCCACAATGGATGAACTAAAGGAGCTATATAAACTAAATATTTCTTCTTTATTAGCATATACTTTATTTTTCATCCTTACATACTAATAGGTAATTCAATATTTATTTATGTAATAGCATTTCTGTCTTGTGAATAAAGATAGCTATAAACAAAATCCAAATATTTTATTACTTATCAATAAAATGTAAAGATACATTTGCTTTTTAAATATAGATTTTTTGCACATATTATGATTTTACACAACGAAGTAGTTTTCTTCAACTTTTTTTAATATTTCCATGAGAACATATTTAATGTAAAAATTAAATCAATATAAATTTGTTATCGATTTAATCGATAAGTCTTGTTTCCTTTAAGATTATGATACCATATTTGCATTATTTAAATAGCAGTGATATATCTTCACTATCAATTTCTCATTCATAAATTATTTTTAAAAGTAACATATAAATCTGATTTAAAAGTTAATAGCGAATTCATAAAAAATCTGTGATTTTTTACTTAATATAAGTGAAACTTAGAGCAAAACTTTTCTCTGTTGCAAGAAAAAAGCAACTAAAAACAATATATCATCAAACGTATAAATGTTTCATCATAAATTACGGTATTTTACTTATCGCAAAGAAGTTTAGGATATTTTTGCCTACAGATAATACCTCTACATGCAACATTCAAACAAGTTATAAAAAAATGAAGATATCAGTTTAAAATATATTTTTATAATTTTTTAAAAAAACATTTTTTTTCGTCTTGTACCAGCTAGACTAGCAATATGGGGTATACTGGTCTACTTTTTCATACTGAACCATATTTGGTGTGGAGTCAATAACCGGCCAAAAACAGCGACCTCTTGGACGCTGAAGCGTTACCCGGGTGCACCACACGGGGTGGGCCACCATCGCACCCTCACACATACCATAGGGACCCGTTTATAGGGTAGGCATCCATTCATACCTCATTCATACACAGAAAGTACAAAGACAGGATAGATAGAGAAAGTACATCTATGCCCGAACCGGGATTCGAACCTAGGACCTCCCTATCCACAGTCAGGTACTCTGACCACTAGACAAGGCAGTCGGCATTCAAAGTTATGCAAAGTCAAAATGTGATTTGTAAATAGATTAGATCAAAAGGAAAATAATGAACTACGTGATGACAATTGTGACATTGGAAATCTTGTAAACTACAAGGCATAAGAGACTCAGAATAAAAGCTACCTTAAAAAAACGCAATTTCAAAATTCATCAAAAATAAAATTTTTTTTTAATTGCAAGCTAATATATATATATATATATATAAATAAATATATATATATATATATATATATATATATATATATATATATATATATATATATATATATATATATATATATATTATTTTTAATTGCTTCAAATCTCAAAGATAAAAATTGGAATTTATGAAAACAGACACCATTTTTATTATTTCACTAGAAGAAAACTTGTTAACATTTATCCAGTCATCCATTAAGAATTCTTTAGCAATATTTGGAATCAAAATTATAAGACCTTTAACTATAGAGATTGCATTTCTACCACAAAGTCAAATTCAGCTTCTTTGAAGCTCGTCAGGAAATGTAGAAATTAATATTTTTTAAAGATGCCTATCTAAATAGTTATCTTCTAAATCTATACTTTTGGCTGTTAAAATTAACATTTGGAAGATATGAGCATTAAAATGACGTGAAAAGAAGAAAAAGTTGGTTATGCAAATAATTAACATTTCCATGCATTCGGAAGAAGCAGGAAGAAGAAGGAATATTTTAAACACTGCATAAAAGGAACGCTGTGCAGTGAATTTCTCATTAAGAAATCGCTTTGTAAGTAAGAGATAAGCTCAAAATATCTCGCGTTATACCTCAAACAAGAAGAAATGGTTACCAGAAAGTATCGGGATTTGATTGTGATAAGATCGTTGACTACTGAAAGTTAAAAATATTCTTCAGTGATAGAACTGATTCGCAGTGGTAAAAATTAAACTAGTGTCACGTAAATGTGGTACAGATGAAATGCATAGGTTCATACTGAACGAATGCAGGATCTGAAAGGTCTATGAATAACGACTGAGAGAAATGACATATTGAAAAGTATGCCTTGGAAAACTGTACAAAACATCATTGATTATAAGTTTAAAATATTCTTGGTTGCAACGTTTCAATATCCTCTTGTAGAGATGTCTGTAATATTTTTAAACCATGTAGTAGACAGCTTAACGACTAAAGGACGTTGTAAGACATTTTTTATATTCACCGCGTTATTGCCTAAGGGAAGGACTTTTCATAGATGATTGGCCGTATTTAAATGTCACAAAGGAGAAAAGCCGGAAAATACACCATCAGATGTCCATGCTAAAGGCAGAAGCGTAACATCCATCTCCCATTGTTGAAAAGTAACAGAAATCGAATCCAATATCTTATGTTCCGAAAAGATGTGTTCTACGCCTAAGCCATGGTTTACATAAAGTGTGACGACACTTGGAGCAGGACAAATTATCAGCAAGAAGACTATTACTTCCAGTTGAATGAAAATATTCCATAGAGATAGAACACGTCTCTGGTGCACCCAACGATAAAGTTGAATACTGCAATGGTGCAATGTACTGATCTTTTTTGTGCAAAATTTCGATAATCGTATACGTACCTGCAGGCACTGAGAAAAATTCTCGGGGACTGGTTTCATTCCATATAGTTATAGAGGTCATGTATCAAGTGAAATAGTATGAGCTGCCATTAGGCACACAATAGAGTACCTGTTCTGTCAATGGTAAGTTAGGCAACTTGTTAAGCTTTATTTTAAGAGATTAGAGAAACACTATTTTTATCAAAATAATGATTGAGTATATAATACATGTCATATTCTAATATCTGAATTCCGCCTTGATACCGGGCACGACTGTCTGCGGAAACATCTAAATAGATTTGGTATCTTTCCTTCTCCGTTTGCATTCTTAGCAACATTGGTGAGGTCATGGAAGCAGCGCATCTTCCTCGCTGCCCTGCACTTCGTAAGAGGTCTCTAACTGAGCGCTACTGGGAAACTAAGGACATGCTAGATTAATAGACTCTGTTGCAGTATCTTTCTGTGTTATTGTTTTATCCTTTTTATTTATTTTGCTGTAACTGTATAAAATCTGCCATTGGAAATAAAAAATAAAAATACTCTAATATTTCTGGTTTCAAAGAGTATTCGATAGTTACCTCGTTATCCAGCTTTTAGACTTCTTGCCAATTGAAATTATTGGTTTATGGTTTGATAGAGACTAGTCTACCACCTATCTAAAGTTACTATGATTGACAAAGCGTGACATGGAGTTAAAAAGTTGATGTCACATTTTGACAACCCACTGTTGAATGAGTGCCCATTTCTGTTCTCAGAAGCTTCCCTTCCATTCCATTCTTAAGCGAGTAATTGCTACTTTAGCTTTCAGGGATAGAATATGCTCATTCATTTATCACCTCTGTAATACTTAAAAATTTAATCATTTTATCAACAATCATATTGTTAGTCAATAAATATCTTATTTTTATTCATTGATGGTGGTGTAATTTTAATGGAAAACAATGTATAAAAGAGCCAAAGAGCAGACAAATGAATTTCTAAAATAAAAATAAAAATATTACTTTCATAAAACTCTAATATTAATTACTATACAAATTTTCTTTAAAATTATCGTTAATTAAACAGTGTATAATTAGCCAATTAAATTCTTAATCTCAAATTACTTTAATTTCCATCGTTGAAATTTTGGGCATCGCTTGGTTATAATGTTCTCTTTTTCACAAAATTCCCTTACTTACTTTAGACATCAGCTATTTAACATATAATTTTCTCCTTCCGCGGAAAACATTTTGGTCTTCGTTATAACCTCATTAGTTACCTCTTTTACCAGAAAATGTTAGTTCACTTCAATGCTCTTTAAATTTTTCTTGTTTAATACCCTCTCTTTTCCTCATTCAAATTTGTATTTTATTATAATTGGTTTGAACTGAAAGACTGGCATTTTGGGTTCTGTGCCCAATTCAATTCAGCATCATTTCAGTTAATGTGTCTTCATTTTAGAATTTTATATTCTATTTTCTTGTTAAATATCATTTCTCGTGTATTATTTGTTCATATTTTCATATTAAATATAATTGTAGCTCTTTCAATTTCAACTTTAGTATCTCTGATTCTTCGGTAGTTTAGAAATGTTAATTTGCTGCTTAACTATGCTATTTGTCATAAAAATATGAACGAAATTGAGTCATCAAAAAATACCTGTGTATGTTTTAAAATTTACTGTTGATGTAAATAAAATATTTTATAAGCATTTCGTTTGAAAATAAATATAATCGTTATAGTTTCTTTAATGATTTTTTTTCTAGCAAAACACAGAAAAGGTAAATTTTCTCAACAGGCTCAACTTTTTTTACTTGCAAATTTAATATCTCATTTTATTTTTAATTTTTAGGTATTTCATAATAAAATGTATTATATCGAATTATTTTTAAGATAAAAGCAGAATATAATGTTTAGACGCGTGTATATATTAAGACATATATGTGCAACCAAAAATTTGATTCTTAAAACAAACATTAAAATAAATATTTAATAATAATGCAATTAATTAGAACAAATGAAAGATGGAACGAACATTTACAATTGAATTAATTTAGTAAAGAGAAAGAAATGAAAAATAAAATAGAGCACCAACACATAGCCAATTTCTTCAGAGAATGTAAATTAAATTGGCGCAAAATAAAGCTTTTCTTCAAAGGTAAAGCACGAAAGTAAACATTTTTCTCGAAAAAAAACTCACTTTTTTTTCATTAATTATTCTTTTTATTTTTATGCAAAAATCTTTTGAAATTCATTAATTTATAATCTTTTGCGAATGCGATTCAAGCATTTTTGCTATTTTAGTAAAGTAGTCAACGAAATGATTAAACTAAACATTACTTACAGCTTTACATTTAGGATTGCTGCATCGTAAATCAAAGTCCGGCCATCCATCCAAATCACTATCGGGTCCACACATGTGACCATCTCCAGCCCAACCAATCCTACACTATAAAAGACACAGGAACAATATTTAAAATATATATATATATATATATATGAATGTTGATTATGATTTTAAATATGATTATGATTTACATTTACAACGAGAATATAAGTACTTTAATGAAAAATGTATTATTCCTTAAAATTTGTGATACAATAAATCTTTACACATTACTTATATGATAAAAATGTAACTTTTTTAATTTTTATATCAGTGTGTCACAGATTAAACTTGCTTTAATTTATATAGTTTTGATAAAAACAATGACACAATAATTTAAAAAAAGAGTTAATGATTTAAAATTATTTGCCGTTATGTATATGTGAGCCCTGTGTATGAGTTTAAAAACAATACAGTGATGACGTAGCAGTTTAAGCATTATTTGCAACTCTTTTATGTTAATGACGTAGCACACAATTTTGATTCTTTACAACATTTGCTATATTGTGTTATATTTCTGAAGTATTTGACTTATATTTTATTTAAATTAGTTAAATACATTTTTAATATTAATCTTGCAGAGTAAAACTGATATTAAAAATAACTTATTCAAATTTAACAAACTAAATTTTTGAGCTGTACTTATTTGATCATATGAAAAATAACTAATTAATATATAAGATTGTGTTTGTGAACATTGACAATGTTTTACACATAGCATAACAATTGATTCCACATTTTAGCAGCTATGTATACTTTCCCTTAAATGTCTTACAATACAAAATATATTTTTTTATATTCAGCTTTACAACAAAGTGGTTATTCTAGCACTTACTCTGCATTGATACCGTGAGAATCCTCTTCTGAGCTCACATTCCGCATTGGGGTCACAGATGGTGCCATCTGGACAAGAACCCGGATGCTGGTGACATCCTACACTCTGGTTGCCGACATATCCTTCTCGACACTCTCCACAAATGTAGGATCCCTAGAGAAGACATCACAGTTCGTTGTTGAATCAATTATTTTAAATTCATCCCTTAATTTAAATCGCATAAAATTAGATTTCTTTTCAATGCGTCACCAATAACTTGTTTTTTGAAGTTTTTATTACAGCTTTATGCAATTTATATATTAACTAAAAAGTTGTTACGGTATATTTTCTTTGAAATTGTAAATTATAGAAGCAAAACTAACGAAATTAATATGGCCATATATGGCTCAAAATCTATAATTTTAGTTAAATCCGGATTGACGTAACATTTATAATATCCAATTGATAAAACTACAACCAGATAAAAAAAAAATCTTCAAAGAAATAAATCCTTCAGATAACTAGCAGTGTGTTTAAATATACTTGCATACGTTTATTATTAAAAACACCATTACATGTCATAATAATGGATTTAGAAATGAGTAAGAATCGGCAGACCAAATGCCTATTTTTAAAATATTAAGATTTTTAAGCTTGTGTTATCAAAAATGGCTTACAAATACAAAGAAACTGATTAATAATTGCCATGATCAGACTAAACAGCATTAATTCTCAAATGCAGTAAAATTTGTGTTTTTGTTATCAAAAGTGATGCTCTAGAATTTAAAAGAAGTAATGGAAGTAATTCTACTAAATAAAGCAAAACATTTTAAATTATTAGGTACTTGCAATTGTATTGTTAAAAAAATTATCTTAATTAAAAGGAATTGAATGGTGTGCTTAACTAGACCAAACATAAGTCTTCAGCTTTTGTGATGCTAATGCTTGCATTATCAAAATTAGTCACGGAATTTAAAAATAATTTGATGGTTCATTGAGGCATTGAAGCAAGTAACAATTTTACAATATTAATATATTTCCATCTGGGTTATTAAGAGCCATAACTATCAGTGCAAAAATATTAATATAGACATCACACACTAAATCTTAATAACAGGAAATAATGATTCTATTTAACTCAATACAATATAATCAACAATATAACAACAATATAATCCAATACAAAAACTACAATCGACTTTTACTCATTGTTTAATGATACGGTACTTCAATAACTGAAAAATTAACATTTCAGCGTGTAGTATAGTGGATATCTTAATAATATTATATATATATATATATATATATATATATATATATATATATATATATATATATATATATATATATATATATATATATATGCATATTAGTGTGGAGGGAATTCACTACTTTCTCTCACTCTTATTATATGTAATTTTCCCAACACACCTCAGTAAATTGGCCATATGGAGCATTTATTTATTTTTCCTGTTATTATTGTTTCAACTATTCAGTGCAACTAATACGAATTTAATAATAATAATAATAATAATATATATATATATATATATATATATATATATATATATATATATATATATATATATATATATATATATATATATATATATATATCATTTCTACTCCATCAAGCAGCACAGTAATATTTTGAAAAATAAAAACAAATTTAAAAAAAAACTTTACTTTATATATCAGGCCTTTTTCTTTAAATAACAATGCTTATAACAAAAGCTAAGAAAACTATTCTTACCTTAGAATGAGAAAATTTACTTTTAACTCTTTTACTTTCTACTCTCCAAAAAGTTTTGAGCCGTTTTGTAAAAGTTCGAAAAACGAGATTATTCCGAAAGAATAATCCCCCAAAAAAAACCGGGAAAAGAAAAATCCATCCCATTACCAAAATAAAGAAAGGAGAGATTGTATTGTTACCAAAAATTCCCATGCTGTAAAAGAACATGGAATAAAAGCCTTGGGAGGAGAGGAGAGGATCTTAAAGATATTTATTTTGAAACTATGATGAACAGAGATAATGATGTTATCCTTAGAGGTGTGTTGAAGAATAAAATACTTACAAACTTGCTTATGATAGGTTGAGTTTTTATCAGAGGACAATAATAGAACAGTTAAATATTTTCTTGTAAAACAGATTCACTTTTAAATTTTATTTTCTGGAAAACTCTGTGGGGGGAAAGATCATTATTTTTACACTTATCTGAGCAAGAAGTATTTGAATATATTAAAAAAAAATTTAAATAATCATTGATTAAAGAAATAAAACTTCTCAACAATTATTCCTTTTTATTTACTTATGCATAAATACAATACATAATGTAATAATAATTTCATAATAATATTTTTTATTATTTAAATGTATGAATATTTAAATTATTTAAATAATAAATAAACTTATATATATTATTAATTTTAAAATTATATTTGTAGGATTATTTTTGATCAGTCAGATTGCTTGCTTTTATATAAGGTTGTTTCTTTCACGAATTATTTTTTGAAAAATTAATAAATTTTTTAACTATTCAAGAGGATAGCGTATTTTAAATGCTTTTTTAAAATGCATCTTTATAACTATAAATTATATGTCTGGTGAGTTAAGAGCTCTTAATGAGACATACTTATAAATGTATTATATACTGGGTGAATCATTCGTTTCAAATTATATAAAAAAGGAAAATGGAAGAAGATAACCAACTTTCAAAATAAGAGATCACGAAAAATAGGATTTTGCTTAGAACCATGTAACAAAACTCTAATTCCCTACATTTTTCATTGCTAGATTATTTTAATTTGAAGAATCGTTTCTGAAATATGGCTGATGAGTTTAATGTTACTAATTTTTAGGAGATAAAGTCGTCATTGTATTAAATGAACGAGGCATATTATGCGTAATCATCTTTATGGAATATGACGCCTTGCTACACTAAGATAATTCAATGAAATTATTACTGTTGTAAATCATTGTTAAGGTCATTCAAAAGTGCAAGATCATAAGGCCTTCATGATCACCTAACCTCAAACCAGCTAATTTTTGCATGTGGGTTTATTTGGAAGCATTTTTGTACCACACATCATTGTGTACCTTCAACATTGGCTGAGCTCAAGCATTCCTCCTTTCTCAAGATTTTGCAATTTATTCTGACAATTGCATAATGATTCAACGAGTATTGTGAGTTGTTGAACACATGCTATTGGAAGAATAAATGAATAGAATGTTATCTAGTTCGTTGTATTTCAGTTCGTCAACTGTACCCCCAGTGACTTTGCTTTGCTTTGCTTCGAATTTTTAATTGTATTAAAAAATCCACAGCTTCAATTCTACAGAACCGATCAGATTTATATGTAGACTATGAAGGCGAGATTTCTGTCAATAAAAAAATATATTATATATACTGAAAATATAGTTATATTATGTTAATGTATGACGCTGTACAGATTAAAAATGTACCCAAATTTGCTCCTTGGGAAATTTTGGTTTGGAGAAGTCATTCAACTTAGGTTAATATACAGCTGATTAAAAGAAATGGACACTGATCATAATTCATTTATCAAAATGAGAATAATGCTTCGGCAAGCCGCCCAACTTGTCTAGTGGTCAGCGTGACTGACTGCGGATAGGGAGGTCCTGGGTTCGACTGCCGGTTCGGGCATGGATGCACATTCTCTCTCTATCTATCATATCATTGTCTTTTCCTTGTACGAAAGGATTGTGAATGGTTGCCTACCCTAAAACGGGTCCCTATGGCATGTGTGTACCGAGGAAGTCGGACTCCACGCCTAAATATGATTGAGTTCGAAAAGTGGAACAGCGCACGCCATAATGCCAGCTTAGTTGGCATACGATAATAACAACAACAATGCTTCGACAACATTCTGTGTTTATCTGAGAAAGAAATATTCCGATATGAGAAGTCATGTAAATATAAATCTTTCCCCCAAAGGCATTTGTATACAGATGCCTTTGGTTGAAAGTCTATTTAATAATTGTTTCACCTTCACACACATAAATTTCATATTATTCCATTGTCAAAGAAGCTAAAATGAATTTGTTTACTGGGTGAACAATACAATAGATTCTTGAAAGATCAAGTTGTTCCAATTTAAATCAGAGAGATGTCACAATGTTAATTAGATCATCATAATGTTAATGTACCAGAACATAGGATCTCTCATCTAAAAATATGAGTAAAACAAATTTTCCATATAAACTTATAATATTCATTTTTCTACTGGTGAAATCACCAGACATGAGTGTTTGTGATTTCTGTTTCTCTCAATGGTCGACATTCTCAAGGGTATATCACTAGTAAAAATATTTTAAGGCCAGTATTATCTATAGAGTGTCTCTCTTTCCTTCTTATGATGTGCAATCCATTTAATAAAACTGGAGATACAAATCTCGTAATACATGTTTAATTTTAACCATATATTAGTATTAAATAACAAAAATAGTATTTAATAATGTTTGGTAAATGTCGTTTTTTATAACTCTCACCATTGTGTTAATGCATCTAGAATTCAGAGCACATCTTCCATTATTTGTCTTGCATTCATCCACATCGTAACAAGTCTAAAAGAATGAAAGAATAAAGTTTTACATTATGTAGAATATGTAATAATTAAGATTATTGAATGCAAAAAGATGAATCTGAATAAAATATATGACTCTATAAAATTAGAGCCAATAATTTTTACAGAATAATAAATTTTTATTGTGAAAACAGTTTTTATAAAATCCCACATTAGGAAAAACATTGCGAACTGAAAATGATATTTCATTTTAAGTATTGATACCTTTTAAAGATTAACATGCTAAAAATAGTTTTAGACCTTTAAGCATCCAGTGAGTATTATCTGCTCTTACCTGGCACTCGGTGGAAGCTGAATATCTGAACTTGTTAACCTTAAGGAACAATCAGGGCTCACCTGCACTGTCATATATGTACGTATGTTGACATAGAAGTAAATTGATTGAAGAGTTAAACTAATATATTTAAGAAAATAATAAAAAAAATTCCTGAATTAATTGTAAAATGAAACTTTTTTACGCTGGAAAGTCTTCGAGTTAATCCATGGTATTGTTAGCTTGACAGGAGATAGGTGCTGTTTTACAGTTTCATGTATTTATATCTATCAAAGTGAAAGTCTTTAACAGTTTTCTGGTTTCCTTTCTTGTGACACGTGACTATTACTAACTTCTTAGGAAAGTTGAAGAGATATGTTACGAATGTCCCAAATAATCTAGAACACCCTTTGAGCTGTCTCCTCACCTGACCAATTTTTGAGAAGCTCAGTGATGAAGATATAAACTTCAACCGTTCAAATAGCCTGAGATTCATTGCATCATTATGTTTGTACGCATTTTGAAAACGCTGAGTATTTACCATCTTTAATAACATTTGTAAAGAACTTACTACCAAACTTTGGATTCCAAGGTATTATAGTGTTTATAATCCAATGGTAATTAGTTTAGTTAATATCCATTCAAATTTAAATATTATTTTATAATCCAATGTGGATGTTATTTTATTAAATTTGCAAAATATCTACATATTTAATTGATAATTTATATTTATCCATTATAATATTGCTTGCACGAGTACATTTTTATCATACTATACTTAAATTTTTACTGTTAATATCTTTCGTAGGCACAGGAGCCGTATAATCTATGATTTCTAATTCTGAACTTTTTGGCGATGAAGAAATGTTGCCAAGATGACGTATCGTGTCGTGCGAAATGACGTAAATACTAGGGTTACCAAAATAGAATTTTCAACATAATTCATATATGTTTCTATAGGTATGGCGTAATAAAAACAAGTTTGCCAGATACATAAAAAAAACCCGCCAAAAAATTGCTTAACTCAGAATTTGTCATCCTAGATTATCCGACACCAGGGCCCCGCATAAAATCTATGGAAGGCATTTTCTATTAATTCCGCATGAATATTGAGAATAATGTTCTTATGTCAAAAGTATATAAATGATTACTTCAAAGAATGCTGTGTATGAAATTATTTTTCAAAATTTTTAGGCTATAATATGAACACTAAATCACTATCAAATCCTTTTTTTAGAAATCGGATTTCCAATGAGAGGATTTTGGTCATTCGAAAATTTAGATCTTCAATCAATGACATGGCGTAGAGATGTAAAAATTTTCCTAAATTCTTTCGCATGAATAACTGAATTTAAATTATGTATTGCACTATATGAACTATATTCTTCTAGTGTTAAACATAATTAAACATTTAAATAAGGGAAGCATCTCAAAAATAATTTACTTTCCTTTTTTATGGAGAGTAATCGTTTGTAATGACATCTAAACTTGGGACAAATGAATCTTTTCTTTTCATGAAAACGATGGCATATTAATTTGGATATTTTTTTAAATACAAATCACTGTTAGTGTCATGTCGTTGCACGATGATTTTATGTTCTCATTTTTTAAACATGATCCCTTCATTTTTCTGTATATTTGCATTGGTATAAAGACCAAGTAAATTAGAATGCTTGATAGTGTTCGAAATTCGAAACATTCATTTCATCTACTTGGCTTTACTTTCATATTTTACAGCGATTGATTTCCCTTATCTCTTGAAAATTAAAAGAAAATAATGTACCTGTTTGACTGTGAGAGCATATTCCATTCCAATGCCCTCTACAGCTGGCCCTGTGTAGCCACTTGGGCAAGGATCACATCTATATCCAGGGGCGGTGTTCCTGCAGTTAACGTCTCGATAGCATGGGTTTGCCAAATCACACTGCATAAAAATATTTAATAGCTTAAAATATTCATACAAGACATAAAAGAAAGAATTATTATAACCACATTTTCACTATAATAATATAATCAAAATATGTGATTATATTGAATTTAACATAATAAAATATTCATCCTAATCATAATTCAATTTTGCTCTATTGTTTCTGTAATAAAATTTTAATGCGATAAGAATCCTTAAAATGCACATACAAGTTTATATTTCTTTCACCTTTTCATACCCAAATCTGAAACATTCTTGACAATAGAATACTTAACTGGCGAGATTGTTTGCCGTATTGGCAGAGAAAAGTGCAATAAAATTATTTTTACTGAAAATATCTTTGATATCAATTTATATGAAATAAATTTCGTAGAGCAAATACATTTTAATCATTAAAAAATAAAATTTGTGAAAATAAAATAATTTCTTATAATTACTACTTAAGTTCTTAAGTTTTAAAGTTAAATTTGTGGCTTAGTGATTGGAGAACATTCTTCAAAATGAAATGTTTTCTAGATTACATTCCAGTTACTCTTAAGCAACAAGAGATGACAGTTATTTCTGTATGCATATCTGTCACAGAAAGTGCTTAAGAATTTTCTGGATTTCTTCTCTTATTATTTCTAAATAAAGCCACAATGGAGGCAATTTTTACAGGGGATCTTAAAATATTTACAATAGTCTATGTCGAATTTCCACAAAGTTGTGTCAAACGAAGTAATAAGGATTTTCAGCTATTTATAAGTGAATATTCAATCTGTTTTAAAGTTTGGTTTAAAACAGATTGAATAGAATAGAATTTTTAAAAAAAATAATCAATGTATTTACAATGGTCTAATCATTTACAATAAATCTTGTTATTGAAGATCAAATGATTCAATTTTTAAATATATTTAATATAAAAACTTGATATTAAATCGCATCGTGTATACAGTAGTAAATCATACAAAATTAATATTTCAATAAAAAAGAATTTTATGTAATATTTTCGTTTGCTTTTTAATGTTTGAATAATTATTATTAAATATTATTTAACAAGAAATGTTTATTGATTAATTATTAACTTAATTTACAATTTAGTAAATGTAATTTATAATTCCTATTTCTTTTTAAATAAAATATAATAAAATATTTTTTAATTTCATTTTATTCAGAAATATACACTACTGGCCATCAAAATTGCTACACCAGGAAGAAATGCAGATAACAAAATGATATTTATTGGACAAATATATTATACTAGAAATATATATAACAAGTGATTACATTTTCAAAACATTTGGCTGGATAGATCCTGAGAAATCAGTACCCAGAACAACCACCTCTGGCAGTAATAACAGCAGCTATACGCCTGGGAATTGAGTCAGAGACTGGATTGCATGTACAGGTACAGATGCCCATGCAGCTTCAACACGATGCCACAATTCATCAACCGTAGTGACTGGCGTTTGGTGACGAGTCAGTCGCTCGGCAACCATTGACCAGACGTTTTCTATTGGTGAAAGATCTGAAGAACGTGCTGGCCAGGGCAACAGCCGAACATGTTCCGTATCAAGGAAGGTCCGTACAATACCGGCAACATGCGGTCGGGCATTATCCTACTGAAACGTAGGGTTTCGCAGGGCTCCAATAAAGGGTACAGCCACGGGTCGTAACACACCAGAAATGTAACGTGCACTATTCAAAGCACCATCAATGCGAAGAAGAGGTGACCGAGACGTGTATCCAATGGCACCCCGTACCATCACGCCAGGCGATGGGCCATGATGATGATGATGACGAATGCCAGGTGATGACGAATGCACGCTGCCAGTGTGCATTCACCACGATGTTCCCAAACACGGATGCGACCATCATGATGCTGTACACAGAACCTGGATTCATCTGAAAAGATGACGTCTCCCTATTCGCGCGCCCAGGTTCGTCGTTGATCACACCATTGAAGGCGCTCTTGTCTATGACTCAGCCATGGTTTTCGAGCTGAGAGTCTATACTGCTGCAAACGTCGTCGAACTGTTCGTGCAGACACTTGTTGTCTTCCAAACGACTCCGTTTCTTGACTCACGGCTCGTGACGTGGTTGCACAATCCATTACGGCCATGCTGATAATATGCCTGTCTTCTCGGCTGCTAGTGATATGTGGCCATTGAGATCCCGCATGGCGTTCCGTATTACGGTCCTGAACCCATCGATTCCATATTCTGCTAACAGTCATTGGATCTCGACCGACGCGAGCAGTAATATTGCGATAAGATAAACCGCAATCCCGGTACGCTACAATTCGACTTTTATCAAAGTCAGAAACGTGCTGGTACGCATTTCTCCTTCTTACACGAGGCATCACAATAACTTTTCAATAGGCAACAACGTTCAAATGCAATTTATGTATGAGGAACCAACTGAACAATTTCCTCATTTAAACACAATGTAGGTGTCACTACTGGCGACTACTTTGTCTGAATGCGCTGAAAAGCTAATCATTTGCATATCACAGCACCTTCTTCCTTTCGTATAAATTTCACGTCTGTAGCATGTCGCCTTCTTGGTGTAGCAATTTTAATGGCCAGTAGTGTGTGTGTATATATATATATATATATATATATATATATATATATATATATATATATATATATATATATATATATATATATATATATATATATATATATATATATATGTATGTATGTATAAAGATCATAAAATTTATTTTTAATAAATATTTGAAATTTTTTAATTTGTCATTTTTAACTTCCATCATAAAATGGTGACATTGCAACTACTGAATACAAGGAACTTTAATGTTTTATTTATGAATATAATGATGTATTAATCATTTATTAAATAACACATAAAATGAATATGCAAATTAAATTAATTTTAAACATTTTGCTAACATTATTTGAAAACGAATTCTAATCTTAAGCAATGCCACAAATCACCATGATTTTAAATATTACGATTGCAATTACTTTGCGAGAGCATTTCTGTAAAAAAATATTATCACGTGATATTTTCTTTTACGTTAATTGTTCTTAAAGAAATAAGTTTGCATCGTTATCTCTTAGCTGATAATTTTCTCCGTATACATATTTCAATTTCTGCATGAGCAGTATAAGCTCGCAAAATCTCTTCTTTTCACTATGTTACTATTTTTAATCAATTTTATGCTCTCAAGTCGTTTATCGTAATACATTTCATGTAAACTTTAAATGCTAATCTCTAGTAGCTACTCTAAGCGTATAAACAGAAAAATAATAATTCAGTTTTCTTTGACTTGTACTGCATACTTGGCAGCTGTAGCAGCTATTAAAATGCTACGAACCTCATCGATGTCTTCGCAGTAAGTTCCGTTGCCACTAAATCCTTCTGGACAAGGACCACAGCGGAAGAAAGGTGCTACGTCTGTGTTCGTGCATCGTACTCCTGCACTACAAGGCTTGTCTGCACACCTGTCTAAGGGCTTGCACGATACTCCGTCGCCAGTATATCCTACAGGGCAAGACCCACACTGATATCCAGTGTCACTATCATAGCATCGGACTCCTAGACGATAGAGAATTAATGTTAAGTTGAGAGATCATTGTGGTGACGTAATAAAGCACAAAATAATGGATTATTTTAAGAGTCATAACCTTATAGATATTATAAAGCTGTTTTTTTCGCACAAAATATTATTTTATCAAGGAAAAAACTTCTACCCTGTGATTACATGATAAAAATGATTCCTTTAAAATAAAGGTGTCAGATGAATGTAATATTATTATAAAATTATTATCAGAATTAAAATAATTTGCTTAAAAATCTTCCATTCCAAGACCCATCTCATTTTTTAGACATTTTAGATATTTTTAGTTTTATGGGGTAAGAATGAGTAACAAAAAAAAATCTTCAATAAATTTTAGATTCTTCGACAATTATACAGAAATTTGATTGTCCCTTTTTTTCTTTAAGGAAATGGTATTATGTCTTAGAGTCATTAGCACTACAATTCATTTTACATTATGAAATGTCTTTAACAGGTAAAATCATTTGAAAAGCACATTTGATTAGATGGAAAATTAAATAAGAGTTGTATACAGTCTTTTCTAATATCCAAATCATATCTAATATCCAGGGTAGGGTAATATAATAAGGTTTCGCCTTCTTGGAGGATTTTTCACAGATTCAAATAAATGCTTGTATATTGAAAAGGATGAAATAGTCCAGATGGCCATGTAAACATCCCAAATCAACAACTATAAATGAATCAAAAATTTAATATCTATTTCCTATAGATAGGAAAAGTATCCCGAATCAAACTTGGTAACTTCTACTTTTAAAAGCAACATCCTTCCCAAAAGACATTACTTTAATCTAGTATGATATACTGCACAATCGCCGAATTCTGTATCAAAACTTTATAACAACATGGAATTATGTTTCAATAACACTGTAAAAAAATTAATTATCATTTGGAAGAGATTATCAAGATTAGAAGCGATTCTCAAGGGGATTAATATATTCATGTTGGAAGAAAACTTATAAAATTACCAAGCACCTACTCAGATAGATGAGGATACAGAAGTTTAAAAATATAACATCCATCGCTTAATAGCGGTTGAGATCAAATCCCAAACCTTCTGTTACTCTGAAAAGTTCAATCCTAGTATGAAGAGTCAAAGAATTTGATTATTTCAATATTTAAATAAGACAATATAACAAGAGTGAATTTAAAATCCCGTCTCTAGGAAATATATTAAGAAAAGAACTTTTTCTTCCTATTATAAATTAAGAGAGAAAGTCAAACTGGATGTCAAACAATGCTGGAAATTATAAAATGATTAATAGGTTAAGTAAGATTATTGTGATTATTTTTTTTTCTAGCTAACTATTTCTCTGACTGAAGCCGCTGAATATAGCATCCGCTTTCTAAATTTGAACTGTGATCAAATAAAAATGCCATTCTTAAATCCGAGTCATGCCACACCAGCAGACATATGTTGAATTCTATTGAATTTTTAATGTACGCAGGCTCTTAAAATCACTATTTTCGACTGAGTTGATGATGGATTGAGCACAACAATTTAACAAGTGCATTGTTCATTTCAAGTTATTTCATACGTCCTGAATCATGTATATTTCAACAACTTTTTAAAGTTAGTACAGAGAAATATTATTTACTGTATTTCCAGTGATACTCTATATTTTTTATTAAGTTTTCCTCTATTAACAATGAATATCAAATATTTTTAACAAACCTTAAACATGAATGATGTTTCGTGAAATGTATGCGAAAATAGATATACTGCGCAGAAGAATAAGATTTAAAATCTTAAGCGCATTGTGATTTCACTTTTAAAATATTTCACTTTTTTAAACATCGAGAGTAAAATTTTAACACTTTGAAAATTTTCCTTATTAAGGAACTTTTACTGACACCATGCATGAATATGAATTTCATTTATTTTTTATATATCTATAAATATTTTTTTCATTTATAAAAATTGTTTAAATTTTTAACATTTTTTTTCTTTTAATACGTACGTAACATTTTTTACATATTTAACATTTTTTTTCTTCTAATACTTTTGTAAAATTGTTGGTTTTCTGTTTCATGGAGACGTCATAGGATATGAAGTTAAATTTTTCTCGAAAACTTTGTCAAATGGCTCACCCAGTTAATTACTTACATATATGTCTATATTAAGTCTACTTTTTAATTCCTAACCTTCAAATCAATTTTGCTTTAATAGAAATTCTCGCTCATTGTAAGGGCATTTTATTGCAAAGCTGTTTTAGAGCGATTTTTTTTTAAATAAAATTTCATATCATACAGATCATGATATTCCAAGGAAAACTAGAAACAATGACTATTTCTATCATGTGTTTCCTTCATGTATTTTTATCATGTAAGTCATTCACGGATTTTTAATTAATCGTAGTTTCTCTAATTTATAAAACCACTGTCAAATTCTTAAGAAAAATGGGAAACTACAGGCGAAAAAAACACTCGAATGTATAAAGCTTCTAAAGAATATTTTTAATCATTTCTACTATGCATTTATGTAATATGGGCGCCTTGCACTATTAAGTTCTTTTTAATTAGATACTCTAGAGGTGATAGTAAAAATTCGTCAATTCTTTCTGTCTTCTGAAACAGAATAGTCTAAATTGATTATTTACTGATGTAACTTATTAAATTCTTGAAGAAGCTATAACCTCACCAGTGATACACCATAATTCTTATAAAATTCTACGACAATATACAAGTAAACAAAAACTGGAATCCTTTAGGGTAAAAATACATAAAGAAACGTATTTAAAAGAAAGTAATAGTTTGATTCGATAATCAAATTAATTGAGCTCAAACAATGATGTTTCTAGAAGATTTTATTGCTTTTTAACTAAATAACCTGATTGCTTGTTATCTTTAGATAGCTCGTAAAATATTAAATGAAAACATCAGCAAATATAAAGATTAAATAAAAAAAATTTAATAGCTTAAACTTCTTTTAACAATGTACATAAAATGATTAGGACAGAAAATTTCAAACGATGTTGTACCTGGATAGCAAGGCCTGTCGAGACAAGTGGTCTCCGGTCTGCATGTGATACCATCGCCTACAAAACCCTGAGGACATGGGCCACATCGAAACAGTCCCCCAGGAAGATCTGTACAGCTAACACCTTGGAAGCATGGACGATCCCTGCAGGATTTCATGCTATCTATGTAGCAGAAAATAAATTTATATGAGTAATGGTAATTTTTTTAAAATGTGAATATACTTACACGCCTTGATTATTATTGTATTGCTCCTTAAAAAACCGTATCAAAAATAAATTAAAGAAATTCCTAAATGTTTTTATTATTAAATCTGTTTAGTTCAAATAAATAAAAATATAAAATTAAGAAAATTTAAGTTTTCTCTATAAACAAGGAATGGAAAACACCAAGGATAACATCAATTATTTCAATTGTACACCATAAATTAGTTATTATTGGTAACAATTTACTGTGGATACTTAGTAACTAACTAACCACACACATTTTCTTAGTTATAAGAAATTTAATTTTATTTATAATTAATTGCATAAGTTATTTACAGATAATTTCCTTTAATTCTTACAATAAACTAAGATGTTAACTGTTTAATCCTATTAATTGTCCTTGTACGAAATAAATTTTTATTTCAATAAATAAATATACAGAGATAAGATAATTTCTCGTTTTTATCATACTATAAATAAAATAAATAAAGTTACAGAGGAAATAAATTAAAATTATATGCAGTGCTAAGTTCATAAATTAAACTTAATAGTAGTGTATTTATATTAATTTGTGAATCGTGTTGAAATTTTAGTTATGAACTAATGTTAATTAATAAACTGTTTAAATTCATAATTTTCATGTTGTTGTATTTTTAGTATTTAATTAATTTTATTAGTAATTTTAAATTGTTATTGAAAACTTCTTTAATTCATAATAACCAATTAATCATAATTAATTTCCTTAATAAGAATTTTTCTTCATTTTGGATTAAAGAATCTAAAATGAAGAAAACACAAGACAATTATTTGCTAAATATTTAAAGAATATGAATTTTCTCTTGCTATAAAAAATATTTTGAGATGATAACAGCTCTTAAATCACAATTGTTGACAACTTCATTTACAGTTGGTAAATTATTAAAAAAAACAACTAAGTAACAATTAATAGTTTTAATAATGTCATCAAGTTAATGTATATAAACCGCATAATTTGAATTTTTCGTTGACTGATTTAGTTAATTAACAGCATTTCTAGAACTGTTCTGCAGTAATGATGAAAAATGTTTTTAAAGTTCATAAACTATTTGATATTGATTCACAGAAGAAAAATTGCTCATCGTTCGTAGTCCAGTTTATAGTTTTGAATCTCATGCAAGTTTTTGCAGATTCCTCTGTTAAAGCAAGTATTAAGGTATTTATTGAGGAATTTGTAGGAGCTTACAGATAAATACATTTTCAATGTTTTCAGCAATTTTATTAAAAATTCTAAAACGTGAAAGCAAATCAGTAATAAATTAAAGAAAACGTTAATATTTATTTAAAGTTCAACAACTGTAATGAAATAATCACGCGACTAAAAAACGCTAAGTTGAAAAAATAACGCTTCGTGTTAAGAAAAAGAAAAAAGAAATCTTGGTTTATGATTTTCTTTCATAGCACAATCAATCCAAGCATGCTTTATTTTAACTCTTTATTTTTCTAAAAGATTAACAAAATAAAAGAAAGCAATCAGATTTTATAAGGCTTTTTTTACTTTAAGAATTCTTTAATTACTTTAAGAATTCTTTTTTACTTTAAGAATGCTGTATATTTTTATGCATCACTAATTTAATTCTATACAATTATAAAATACGAATTTAATTACTCAGAAGATGTTTGAAATATTTAGTTTCAGAAATTTAATTTCTTATAAAGCTTATTTCCGTATATATATTTGCTATGTTTAAAATACATTTTACAAATTGTTCTTAAATCATATTCATAATTGCAAAAAGGAAGGAATTATTGTTTACCATTACGACAAAAATGATAATTTACTTTAAAAATACACGATGATTGTCACCAACCATCTACACTTTGAATTTTATTCCTTTCCAAATTACAAAATAGTACTTACTGCGACACATTTCACAATTCTGTATGGATTCTCTCAAATATTTGGTCTCTCTTACCTAAAATCAAAGTAATAGTATTTGAAGCCAAGCATTCCTTCATCAGACATTCAACTTTAAATATTTTGATAATTTAATAGTGAAGAGATTTTTGAATGTACAAGTATATATAAATTTACAAAAGAAATTATATTTGAAATGTAATATAGACACCATAATAACTAGAATTACTTTTCTTAAATATTTTGTTGTAAGGGTAAATAATAACATTAATATATAGTAACAAATAAATAAATAATTGTAAGGCAGTGTCGCCAACACTGTCCTGACAACAAAAAGATGAAATATGGATTTGATAAAAGTCATCATAACTTTAAGTCTTGTAAATATATATTTAGAACGAATTCTGAAAAATTAAAATCCCATTATTTAAAATGTAGATGTTATTAATAACGGATTGCATCGCATGTCGAATTTTTATATGATTACCGTAAAGATATTGGTATTTTCTCTAAACTAAAAAAAACTGGTAATGATTCAAAATACTAAATACTTGGTTAATTGAGTACAAAGTTATTAAGTCAAACATGTTTATTTTTCTAAAGAAAAAAATAATATAAATTATTTTTGGAAAATTACTCTCCATTAATATGACCAATTCGTTTTTTTTCCAAGAATTAATCATACTGTGAAATTATGATGTTTAAATTCAATGATTTTTTTCTCACTGAAATGATCGAAATGCGTTCATAAAACTCAGTTAAAAAAGCTTCTGAATATTTGATTTATATATAAATTATGATTGAAATTTATCATTTATGCATATTCGGCAATTTACTCAGTAAATAACAACCTTAATAGATTGCTATTATATAAACAAATTGTTCTTATTTGAAAAGTTTTCTACAGTTTTGCAAAAAGATCATATATTGCTCAATTTACTCAAATTATAACTCTTTAAGTAATTAAAGAGCTTTATAACATTCATTAGTTGCTTATTTTTTTAACTCCAATGCAGAATTTTATTATTTTTATCTAAAATTCTTTAATGGCGTAGTATAAATGATTAATTATCAATGCATTTCTCTTGGTATTTCATGGCCGAACTGGCAGCCGAATGGTTAGCGCTCTTGCCTTCGGTTCAACAGTTCGTGGATTCGAAACCCACTTTGGGCATGGATGTTTGTAGTAGTTTGGAATCCACTTTAAGCCCAGTCTAATTAGCCCTCGTGTGCAAAAAATGACCGTTGAGCGACAAAACCAAACCTGGTATTTCATGAGACAAGTTTATACTTACTACACATTAATCAGAAAATGGTTCCTATCTTAGACCAAATATGAATTAATAATAAAGTGCTTTATTTTAAGTTCACGTTAAAGTATTTTTTAATGGTATGATTTATTTTATTCATTTTGTGTACGTGTGTGTGTGAATAAAGAAATTTAACGAAAGTAAAGAAAACCACTGTAAAAGTAAAGCATAGAGGTGTTTTACAAGTATAATATTTATACAAACCACACACATTACGCATGGTACATTGACATGAATCATAGTTATGCTTGCTAGACATTCTGGTTTAACAAGTACAATCCCTGTTTTCAGACAAAACCTTAGGGTATTGTCTGGTATGATTTGCATCCCGGTAAAAATTAAACCTAATATCATAGATGACAAAAAATTTAAAAATAATTAACTGCAGATAATATTTAAGATAATTACTTTGTAATTTATTTCTGTACTGTAGAAAAATTATAAAAGACCAAAAAACATTTACATGAATCTATCATGCTTATTTAAGCAAGTTCGCAATGGTAGGAAAGATGAATTTGATGACTATTATGAAAAATGCATTGCATACTACTTACTACCTCTCGGAAAATAGTTTTGTAAATACTGGATAGTTTTCATGGTCAATCTAACCAAAACTACTACTGATTATTGGTAAAACGCCGAAACTTCTGATAAAATTATTAATAAGCAGTCTTCATGGTATATTTGATATCAAAATGAAAAATAATTAGCTATTTGACGAAATTTTAAGGAGTATTTGCAATCGGAATGGGAACCATAGAAGCAAGAAGAGACTACCAGAGATAGAATTATTCTAAATGAAGAAAAATGGCTCAGGCTGTTGTCATTTCAAGGATAATCTCATAAAAGCCCCAATTTGATCAAGATTGTTAAGTATGTCTTCTTCTTACCTGGGACGTCAGCACCAGTTGAGAGTATATTATCATTGATCAACAACGCATGAACTGATGGTGTAGGAATCTACGATTAAGAGCTTAGTGAAAAAAAATTAATATCAGATTTTCTCATAAAGCATTTTTCCATGATAAAACCAAAAAAGGTTTTTTTGAAATAAAATCGTGGCCAATGAAAAATTCATGTAAATATTTTAAAAAATTTTATTCCACATCCAAAGTTTTTCTTCTCACTTAAATAATTTGTAAACATTAGATTATGAGAAATAAAAAATATTTAAATTTTATATGCTTATATTACTTATTATATCCCTTAGTTTAAGTTCCTTATCAGTAACAATTTATTTAAATCATTGAGAATGAATCAATCTCTAAAAAAAAAGATAAACTAAATCTGTTGCACGACAGACCATGTAGACTAAGTCCTACAATGCTCATATCTATTTTCTTGAAGGAAAGCCCTGGGGGTCAGCTTAAAACGAAACTCCCTTGTTTAGTACCCAGGCATGCTTGTACTCTGCTTATCGACCTACTGAAGAGAGGAAAAACTGAGTAAATCTCGCCCAACTCTAAAATCAAATCTCGAACCTGTGCCTTCGAAGTGCGAACTGCTCTATTATACACTCTAAAAACTCGCAAGGACAGTAACATTGATTACTCGTGATGCACGGTGGTGGCATTCCGGTGCCCTAGTTGAATATTTCAGAAATCTGGGAATCTTACGCACAGTGAGGTGAGTGAATTTCACTTAAACGAAAAGAAACGAGTAAAGGAAATCGAATAAGTGGCGAATGAAATCTTGGAATAAGAAATACTTAATGTTATTATAAATAAGTTACAATAACATTTTACTACATAAAAACATAATTACTCATACTGGACAGATAAAAAAATTTAAAGCTATATATAAGAACGAAGAAATATAACATTGGTTCCATCATTTGCTTATATTAAATTAAATTTTTGGAAAATATATTTGGAAATATGATTTTTAGAATATTTCTTATTATTACATTGGTAAATAAAAACAGTTTTTAAATAACAAGATAGAAAAAAAATAACATGGAAATTTGCATAAAAACTGTAAACTTTGATTTCTACCTTTCCTATTTCGTTTTTAATATTATTGCATACAACTTTAATCCCTACTACAGATTTTTTACACTTTTTAAGGAGAAATTAATTTCTATGAGCATCTAATAACTGTAACCAAATTTGATAACCTTCCAGTTCATTTCCATTTCTGCTTGTTTCAAAATAGAATAACTAAAATACATTGAATGTTCAAACTAAACATGAATGTGACTTTTTTTACGTATTTGGAATTTTGTATACTTTGTTTTTCAGTTTAATATCTGCTATAAAAATTTTTTAACCTTACATGCAAGCCACTCCTTTATCAAATATAATTTTTCTATTTTAGTAAATCTGATAGAAATTTTTCCCTTTAAATTATAAAGACAGTACTTTACAGAAATTATTTCTTTAAATTGAACTTACTAATTTGCAACATCTGAAGATGAATTCTGATTTCAAGAAGTTTCATCTCGAAAGAAAAGGCGAAATTAATATTTCTGAGAGATCCTATTCTGATATCATTATGAAAAGATGGAATAGGCAGCCAATAACATTTCTCTGTTTTGAAAAACTATTAAAGATTCCCGAAAATTTTTATGCCTCCAATTTCGTAGAGAATGAAAACTAAAAAAAAATTTTAACACCAACCATAAAAACTGCAGCTCTTCCATTACTTTGCAACACCCACTCGTCAGAGGGTAAAAAGGGCTTAGGGGCTGAATTAATAAACTGAAAGGTCCTATAAAAGCGTTCCTCCGGGCCTCGTCACGTGGGTATCAAATGCCGACGATATAAAATCCAGATGCCCCTCGTTTACAACCAATGTACCCCAAGAGAAATAACGAATCTTTTAAGATGAGCAAAGGCTGTTTTTGATACGGGTCATTTGGAGCCAAGGTCACAATTCGGTGATATAAGTTTTTGAAAAACTTTCGGAATTAAAGTTGCGAATCCCTGAAATGTCTGCTCAGAGATCAGGAAATTTCAACAGCCGCCGATGGTGTAATAACTGTCAAACCTATTCCTCCCTCGAAGATGCGTCGTTAAGATGAGCGTGTTATGTCAAAACTAAGAAATTTAATAACCAAGCAAGTTTACTTAAGAATATTTTAGCAATATTTCATTAATATTTATACTTTTTAGATAGATGTATTTTTAAGAGAAATCTGCACTCTGTGTGTAAAGGAATACATAAGAGAAATACGTATTTAAAAATTCAGATTCTGTCAATAATTTTAATGCAAACAAAAATATGGGTTATTATTGATGAAGTATTTGTTGATGAAAATTTTGCATAAAATCATTACGAGCATGTAACAATATTTAATGTTAAGCCACTTGTATTAATTCAATTTACTTCAATAACTTCAAAATGGGGTAAGGATTTTGTATTTTAATAACATAAAAAATTTTTATAAAATTCTTATTTGCATGTAATGTTTAAGATTTAACGTCAAAATATTTTCTCTCATGATTTCATTGTTCCTATGAAATTGGATACAGCATGTAAGCATAAACGCTATAAATCAATAGAAATTTGATGTTTAACGCAAATACGCTGTATCCATATGTGAGTTTAATATTTTAAATATTGATGATATCTTTGTAAGATCAGCCTATTTGGATAGTTAATGGCAAATCATATTATTATAATGATTTCAAAAAAAATATTATATATTTTAAATATATAATAACATAATATTAATGTTAACTACTATTGAGAACATAATAGAATGAATTAGTTTACATATGAAAATTATGTTCACCGGAAAAAAACTATGGTGAAAATTATTGCATGAAAAACTTAGGGTTTGATTTGTTTTGTGGGCAAAATAGTAGGATTTTAAAATTAATAAAGTTAATTTCTCAATTAAAGACATGCGTTTCTTTAGTTATTTCATAAAAAAATATTGTAACTAGATAGCTTAATCGAAATAGTAGACCGTTAGTAACTGATTGGTAAACAAATTATTCGAGATTAATATTTATTTAAAGAACTATTTATGTAATTATTTCGACTATATTCGACAGTTTAAAAGGAATTCCAAATCACTATTAACTTTCATTTCCAAAATATTTATATATAACTTATAAACTGCTGGATATCAAACCCGGGAGATAACTATTCAGATATAAATCGAAAATTAATCAAAACCATTATTTAACTTTAAAATTTTACTAAATCAAAATATTCACCCTTCATTCAAAGACAAATTTTTTTTTTTTTTTTTTTTTTTTTTTTTTTTTATCCACAATAATGTGTAATAAGACAGACTGCTAACTTCGGATTACGGAAGCAACTAAGCACAAACAATCTACTTAAAACATTGAACCACCATCAGGTAATGAAATTGACACCTGATTATCATACCATTTCCCATGCTACAACAAATAAAGAACTCTAGATCCAGTGGAACTTTCAACAGAAGAACATTCTCTCCGCACGATGATTTTCGGTTATGTCAGGCGTTGAACCCTCTTCTTCTTAGTCAGAGAATAATGATTTTCCCCATATTATTATCCTTTAATTATATTTTATTATGACTATTGTTGGACTTCTCTAAGCTAACTCAATGTTCATAAGTTCTCACAACAGATGGTGTCTTCAGCTATATCACCCGCTATTTTGCAAACACATGAAAAACTTCTTTCAAAATCAAATTACAGTGAACATTCTAGATATTTTAAAAAATATTAACTCTATCAGATTTTTCATAAAAACTTCTTAAATTTACGAATAAGAAATTTGTTTTCTATTTGATGTAATATAAATAAAAAGTATCTGATATTATTGCTATATTTTTGCAAAGATCTGAACGACATTTTCTGAGTAATTTCAGAAATAATATATCAGGTAAATTTGCGGGTATAAGCAAATTTACAAATGTATATTCTGGAAAGCATTTTCTTTCCCAGGGAGTTACTTCTCATATTTCAAGCAATTTCGAATTACAGAAACAATTTGAATTACAGACAACTATTTTGAATAATGAATTCTTAAGAGTATTTCGTAATTACAATAGAAATGGAATATTTTTGTTCTCCTGTTAATACATTAGGAGAGGCAAATGGTTCGGAAACCGCTATTAACTATTAATAGTTTTGTCAGAATGAATTTGCGTCCGAAAGGGGAAAATGAAACACTCAAAACTCAATGATTCAAATATGGATGTAACTTTTCTCACTCTTCAAATTGAAATAGCTTGATAAATTATATTATAATTGATTTTCCATGCTTTTAGAGTCACCGCAGGTTCACAGACATAATTTATAAAATATGAATGTCTGAGTTACATAATTTTGTCGGAAAATACGAGGGATGAAATAAGTTTTAATATATTTCTTGATCCTAAATTATATTCTTAAAGTATATTCCAATATTTCCTTTCACGAACATTCTACATCATAATTTTAATATTCTTTTTTTTACAAAATGTTACAAAATTATGCAAATATTTATTTAAAATTAAATGCAATATATTAATGTAAAAACTTTTGGCACACACCACGAAGCCCGAGAATCTGAAACGTAACTTTTGTAAGATATGTAAACATTCACTTACTTCACAAAAGTACTTTCATATATATATATATATATATATATATATATATATATATATATATATATATATATATTCCGACAAGCACAGGTGTAAGAAATAACATCAATAGTAGCAACCTTTTTTAAGTTGTAGTTTGGATTGATTGACCTAAAGGCATGCGTGTGGTACTATCAATAATAAACAGTGATCATCATAAAAATTTCTAAAATTATTTGGCTTAGTTAAATATATGCACCATTCTAATTTTTTACTTCAATCATTTTGAAATTTAGTGGAAAATCTTCTTTCCCACTTTTGGCAACTAAACGGGTAAAAATATAATAGATTATCGAAGACACTGAGCACGATAAACATACTTGTTGAAGAACTTCGTAAGCAAGTCAATGTACAAAGAAAAATTCTTTTTTATTGAATGATAAAAAATTAATAATTTCTATTTTTGTTCATTCCTTATATTGATAAATTTTGTTGAAAACAGCTATAATAAAATTGTGACAAGGCTTAGTGAAAGATATGTATGCTATTTAATAACTCAACTTACACTGTTATCTAATATACGTTTTTCCTTAATTTTAATTAGATGATTAAAGATCATTCGATAATTATTATCAGTTAGGTTACCTGCAAGAATATACATGAAGATATTAGTCATGACAAAATATCACAGTATTATCCGTGAAAGAAATTTTTTTTTTTCAAATTAACACTGACTTCAGATGCAAGATAATCTAAGGTAATTCATGCAAGCTCATTATTAAAGGTTCAAAAATATTTTTAAAATTTATAAGCCTTTTAAATACTATTTCCATATTTTCTAAGATTATATTTTTAAAATTTCTAAGTATTTCTTCAAGTGTTATGGAAATAGAAATGTCATAGAAACAATATGGATGAATTTACGTATAACATGATTTTATTTCCGATATCTACTTGATTTCATAACTTGAAGAACTTTGATTGTTGAATTATGTTTTACAATCTCTGCTTGGGGTGGATCAAAAGTTCCCTTTTAACCAATTTTTAATGGTTTTGTGATAATAATAAAACTATAATGTCATGTAAATCAAAACAAAAAATTTACCAGCATTTTATTAGACTTATATATGTGCCAGTTTTAATTTTTCACTACTACTGAACCACAAGACAGACTTGTTTTCATAGGGAGAACGATGCTTTTTATTCTGTTTTTTGTGTCTCAAAATAAATGTTTATTTTACCTTTTTCTTAGCATAGTATTTATAAGTACAAACATTTCCAATTCTACTCAATGATTTTCATATAATTTTATTTTTTCCATACCTTGTATAACTTTGAAATGACCGATTTAACTCCTAAATTAGGTAATAAAGAACACAATAAATTCTCTACTGGAGCTACAATTAGATTTAACTTAGTTGTAAAAAAAGAGATTAATTGTAAAATATAATTACATATATAAACATCATATTTTTCATTATAAATGTTTTTAACTTATTTGGATTGCTCAAATAACTGACTGCACAATATATCAACAGTACTAATACAACAATAATTTACATGTCATAATTTCATATGCATCAATAATTTTAGAGTTCCTCATTAACTTGCACGAAGCTGAATTCTAATGGATATTCTATTAAATGATCCGATTCCCATGGTAGTTTTAAGAAGTATTTCTATCTGAAATTTTTGGAACATTGTAAGACTTCAAAAATTAGATATAAATGCCAAATTTTGTTTCTATAAAATATTGAATATAAGGTAATATTTTTTATTTATAGTTTTAAATTACATCTCGTTTATCAGAATCTGTGTGATGACGGTGTAAAATAAAAATTTTATAATATTATATTATAATCGCGTAATTATCCTCCGCTAGAGCAATCGTTCGTGTTCATGTTACCATTACATACCATTGTGTCAATAAATTTCTTAAGTTATTCATGCTTTTACCCTTTCTTTTAGAAATAAGCATTTATATTTTATAAAAATGTCTATTGTTCAAAAAGTATTTTTCATCTAGCTGTCTTAAGTTCTAGATAAAGGTTTTGCTACCTCCAAGTTTATTTCATGCTCCTTTCATATTATCATCTCGTTGGAAAAGGAGATTGCTAAGTAGTCAAACCCGCAAAATCCAATTGGAATATATTATGCTCTTGTTAGCCTCTTGCAATTAAATTACTGTTTCCAATAAAGTAGACTCAGTGTTAAATTTGAATGTTTTAATTAAAATTCTAGACCTTTATTTAAATATCTTTGATTTTCTTGGTAACTACCTTGCTTCTAAATTACGATACAATTCTTTCCCATACAGTATTTTTGTTGATATATGCGATAGTTCCTGGGACAAATTACAGAACACTTATGGTATTGGATTTTTCTGATCTTACTGTTTACGATACTTTACAGCAGATTATTCCAATAAGGTTAATTCTTTCGTAAATGCAAATTTCCTTAATCAAAATTTTAAAACATCTTTGAATTTTTCAATTGTCTAGGGTCCGACTTGGCCTCATTGGACTCTTGTTCAAAAACACCTGTCGAGAGTCCCCTCTGCTTCACAATAACAAACTTTATATTTGATTTGGCAAATGATTCTATACGAATGACAACGTAAAATAAACTTTATATACCGTTTGAGGGCTCCTCTAGTGTAAGGGCTGGGTCAATTGCCCCTGCTTTAGTTAAACTCAGCAATTGCCCATATATAATTTACAGAAAAAAAATTGCAAGCCCTCATATTCCAATTTAAACTGTTACCCGAGTTGGAACGAAAGTAAGAATGCAACCAATTAACTTTCTCAATAAAACAGACCTTACTTTCGAAATAATAATCTTAAGTTTTTAAAATCGTAATTTGTTAAATTTTTATGCATTGTTTTTGAGCAACATTTGTTAAATTCAAATTGACAATTTTCTCTTACATATCTAGTGTAACCAATTTCCCTCCTTAAATGTATAGTTTTTTATTTTCTTAAAAATTAAAATTTTGATATGAATTCTGCTTTTATTGAATTTTCTTTGACGCCTTTATATTTCATATACTTTTAAATACATTTAAGAGTTTCACTAGCATTTGAGCTCATTTCAACAGATATGTTATCTGCTAATGTCGTACTTCTGTAACTACCGATAACTCGATTTCAAAATTTGACAAATCAGTTGCTTATAACCATTTGTAAGCAATGCATGACTCATACTCCCAAACGGCGAATTGCATTCGGTTCAAAAGCGGATTCACATTAAATTGATGCAATGAAATTAGCAGGTTGCAATGAAATAATTCAGAGCTCTACACGACAGTTTATTAAGATTTTAATGAACTTCATTGCCTTGACATCACTTGTACCGTACAGTGCCATATAAATATGAATTCTAATTTAGACTTTATTGTACATGCAAATTTTTATTTCAATTAGGTAAAATTTTATGATTACACAGATGGAAAAGAATACTTTTTCTGCATTTTACTATATGCTAATGATTCTCAAAATAACTTCATATACATTTAAATTCACAGTTGAATTTCAATAAATGATATTCACTTCTTCAATTTGAAAAGTATTCTGCTAATTTGGTTTTGAAAATAATCTATATATTTGAATAAAATAATAAGCAAGGAGAATGAAGAAAATTGTATAGTAAATTATCAATGAGTTTATTGCATTGCGTAGAAGAAGTTATTGGTATATTTTTAACTAAATTATAAAATATATTAAAAGTAACAAAAATCAAAGACACAAATACATATTGAAATAGTTCATATCTCTCTTAAGATGTGACAGATGTTCTTTCGAAATTAAAAGATTATGTTAAATATATTTTATTATTACTTTTAGTAGTAAGTTTATAGCAAATCAAATTACAAAATATCGAGGTAGTTTCTTTTGGTAATAGTAATTTAAAATGTTTTAATTTTATTGTAAAAAGAATTTGCATTAAATTATTAACAACAATAATCCCATGAATGCATGTATATATTGCAAAACATTCTATTACATTTGAATAAACATAGGTTGAATAAATTAAATTTGCTTAGAATATTATGTCACTTATTATTCACTCTAGCATTATGTATACTATGTGTTGTAAATAAAGTATACGATTTAAAAATACTTGATGAATTAATAAATATACCAAGGAAAAATAAATAAAGCTTTGAGCTTCTGAGAATAAAAATATATTAATTTACGAAGTTTAACGGAAACACAAGATTAAGTATCATTTAAATTAGTTATAATATTTTTTTCTCTCACACACACAAATAATATAAACTTAATAATGAAAGTGAAATTATAAGGAAACTCGGATATCTACTCAGATTTATATTTTTCTAAAATTATATCTGGAATATCTAAAATTGTATCTGATTAACAAGATATTATTTTACAATTTTTATAACTTTCATACTTAGTCAAGCAAATGTTAAAGAAGCAAGCGTCAGAAAAAAATCCATAGATTAATTTTACATTTATTTTTAGGAAAGAATCTCCTAAGTTGTCCCAGATACATATCCCTCAAAAAGTTATTTAAAATTATAAATACATGACATTTGTGCAAACTTTTTCCTAATAAAATATGCCATCACGAAAAATAAAATATAAATTCATTATTTTTAAATACAGTAATTAATTTTTACAATAATTTGACGGGAAATTCCAATTTGAAATAAATAAACACAACTAGAAACAGTTATTCAGATATAGGAAAAATTTGTACATGTTTTTATTTAATTTTAAGGAATATTTTTAAATGATTCTGTTGTTACCATTCTTATGAACAATTTTCTTATGTAAAAAAAATTTTAAAATTTTTTTATAAATTTATTTTTACATAGAAATGCATACACAAATAATATAGATTTAATAATGAAAGTGAAATTATGTAGAAACTCGGATAAAATTATAACTAGAAATATACATCTTAAAGTGTGTTATCATAACTTAATGAACACAATGCATAAAAAATAATACAACAGTTTCAAATAATGCAAAAATAAGTTATTTAAATTCTCATCATTATTTTTGAAATATCGCTCTGCAAATCACTTTATTTGCCTCTTATAAGAATTAATGTCGTTTTAAATTAGAAACAACTCATGCTTTTTTTAAACTGAACCACTGCATTACCGCTTAGGGTTTTTTTTATTACTTTCATGTATAATTTTCAATAACCACAGTTATGATTTTATTAGGAAAATAAAACAGGTCTTAAAAGTAAAATTTTCTCTCCTTCACCATAAAACACTGTTTTCCTAACTTTACTAACTCATAAAATAATTTTTTACAGTACTTATTGAATGTTCTTTTACTGAAGAACTTACAGTTTTGTTTTCAAGACAATAAATATATCAGTGACTAGCCTAATACTAAATAATAATTATAAAAAGTAAGGTATCGATAAAGTTTTTAGTAGTAATCTTCTCTCTTTTGTGGTAAAAGAGAAGTTCAAGAGCAATGAGGGGATTTATTTTATAATAAATAAATACTTTATGAAAAATACTGATGTTACCTTAAAATTAGAATATATTTTTTCTATACACATGAATTTCATCAATATCAAATTTTCTTAAATTAAGTTCAAACAAAATGCAAAGAAAATATAATAGAAATTTTATTTCTCAAAAAACGTGTAATCATAATGATTAATTCAAACCAAACTAATAAAATTTTAAATGTAAAAAATGTTTAAATGTAAAAGAGTTTAGAGTAGAATCGGGTACCTCTTCCTTTGGCGACACATCTTGGCGATAATGTTTAATTTCTGATAACCTTATCTTTGTACAGCTTCTGTGTGGTAGCCATCTTCTTAGTTACATCTTAACGCTTATCTTAACGTCAAAAAATTGATAAAGAATCAAGGTTTAACCGATTGTAAACTATTACCAACGTTTAGTTTTATATCCACATTCAATTCAAATATTAATACAGACTTATTAGCATAATAGAAAATAAGTAATTTTTATGAAAAAAATTAGAAATAAAATAGAACTAATTAAATAAATTCCTTTTATTTAATTAGTTCTGTCCTCTAATTCTAATTTTAAATTCACCTTAAAGCTTATTTCATTAATCCATATTTTTCAACAAATGGTTAAAGATTGAATAATGGTTTCATACTTAAGACTGACCAGATTAACTATCTAATCTAGATTAACAAGAAACTACTTGGAAAGTATATGAATCGATAAAGACAATATTCATGCTAGGTGTCTAGAATATAATGAGATTACTATGATCTAGTAGTAGTATTATATAACTTATAATCTTTCATCTGAAATTAAAGATAATGAAAATGAATTGCAGGCAGCTTAATCATAGGGAAACAAATTTTGCATTTTTTGCGTCACATCGGTCAAGGGGGGTGCGTGGGAGGTTCCTGCACATTATTCCCTTATTTACTTGGATAATATCTACAATTCATAAAACTCTCTTCAAAAAAGTAAAGCATGATATAGATATTAAAATATTCTTCAACTGTTAGACTATTCATTATGATGTACCAATGTAGCATTAAGCATCAATTTAAATTTTTATTTCATTTTTTCATATTACAACTTTATACATTTATTACTGTTTTTAATGTACTATCTAGAATTCTTAAATAATAATATGGTATAAAATTATAGGTTATATTTTGGTTTGTCGAAACTCTCATTATTGAAGCGGTGTATTGAACTGTTTCATATCACTTTAAGTATAAAATGTATGCTATGCTTTTCTTTTTTTTCTTTCTGCAAATGCATCCAAAAAGTTGTTACTTGAAAATTTTAACTGTACCCCTCTCTCACGTTTTTTTACGCTTGATTGTAAAACAAATATTTCTTATGATAATTCATACGTTATGACTATTCAAAAAATTTAATAATGCATTGAGCTATTTTAATATTACTTCATATATTTTCAAACATGAACCCATTAATCCTATTTCATAGAGTTTAATTATTATTTTTAACCAAATAATATTGACTTCAATATTACATCATTCTGTTTTTATTTTTACGCAGTTATTCAAAGTAAAAAAAAAACTCGGAATTGTAATGAAATGATGCCCCTTCAATACAAGAGATAGCTTGTTCGGTTGATATCCAACAATCATTTTTTTAACATAAAGGCTAATTAGACAGTGACTTATAGCCTGATATAAACTCCTAACTACTACGAGTATCCAAGTCTGAATAGAATTTGAACCCACGAGCTGTTGAACTGAACGGCATTTAATGTAATAATAAATTGCCCAAAAAATGCAGAATTAGCTTTGTGTTCCTCATTACAATCTTGGAGAAAGGAACTCTTTTTTTTACTTAACTTTAATTACTTCAAATGCTCTGAAACTTAAGATAGCAGCTAATAAAAGCATATTTCATGAGTACGATTTCTGATCGTAAACCATGCCATGAATTGTGAAAATAGTTTTTACAATGAACAAAACTTAAAGCTATTCTACGCATATTATTTTTACCGATTGTGTTTTAATTCAGCAGTTATTGCTTCATCAAGTAGAAGGATATTTTAAGTGATTTCTCTACCAAATTGATGTTTCTTACGCAAGTGACATCTGATAAGTTATCTTATAACAATTTAATTAGCTACAGTGACTCCAAACATTACTCAATACAAGAGATCTCTTGATTTAGCTTTCTGCTTTATCATCACATCTTTATTTCTGTCAGATAGCAGACATGGCCTTACAATGAGATCGAGACTTGACAAATCTTTGTCATTATAGGTATTGCAAGTTTACCTTAGTCTTATACCATACACAGATTCTAATTTGTTAATTTGTTTCATTGATAAGGATAATTGTGGAAAAGGTAAAAATCTCAGCATTGGTCAATATTTAAATGAGATTCTTTATTTTTGGAGTAAATTAGACAAATTGTAACATATCCAATATTGCTTATACTTATTTTTAATTAATTCACACAAAAACATTTAGGATAATAAAGAAGAGAATGACAAGTTAAATCTTTAAAATGATTGTGATTGACAACAAATTGATAGTTTTCAAATTGGTTAATTCATTAATTACAGCCCTAATAATAACCATTCATAACTTTAATTAAAACAAGCTCTAATGACTTCATTATTCTTATGGATAAAAATTAGAAATGACAAAAAAAGCAGCAATGATGGATATCATTGCTGCTTTTATATTATACATTTTCAACTTCATACATTTTCGGTCATTAAAACTTTCGAATTAAGTAGGTGAAACGCTCACACCCTTTCGAAATTTACATTATAGGAAATTGATATTATAATTTGCTAGTAATTAGTTTTTGAAGCATTATGTAATATAAGTGACCGTATCAATACTTGCAATGTACACTGCTGGCTACCGTAAGTGCATCACCCTGAAGGAAGCATACAAATAACATGAAATTTACAACATGCATTAGCGGTAATGAGATATGCAAATAATTAGAATTTCAGCGCAGATGTGGATCACGCGCAGATGTGGATCACGCGCAGATGTGAATCACGCGCAGATGTGAATCACGCGCAGATGTGAATCACGCGCACCTGTGGCGCCCCTTCAAAGCGCTATTTAAGATTTGGAGATTTCGACGATTTTAAGTCCGGCAATTTTGTTTTTCTTGTGGTTTTTTTCAAAGAAGCAATCAATTATGCCTCGTAGAAAATATCGATTACTTTCTGATCAAGTATCCGTATTCGACAGAGCAATGATAGTGGCCTACCGAGATTGCGGATTATCTTTCAAAAAAATTGGTAGTCGTGTTGAACAAAACCAAACAACTGTAATGTGGATATGTGATTGTTGGATGCCGGAGGATACTACGGACCGACGAGTTCGATCACATCAACTTCAGAGTAACCTTTCTCGTGATGACAAGCAAACTGTGCGCATGACAGTGACGAATCGCTCAGCCACATCCCGAACCATAGCACAGCACATTTAGTCTGTAACGCATCATCCAGTTTCTGCGCATACCATTCTACGTCATATAGATAGACGAAGCAATGGTCGTCTTGCGAACATCAGGGTGGTCTGTCTGCAAGACGACCATTGCTTCGTCTACACTTGACGCAAAACCACTAAAGTCTCCACCGTCAACAGTGCGATGAAAGAAGGATGTGAAAGGCAGAATGGAAAGAAATTCTCTTTAGTGTCGAGTCACGCTTCTATCTGCAACACCACAATGGTCGCATTCGAGTCTGGAGACACCGTGGAGAGAGGATGCTGAACAACTGCGTTATGCAAGTCTACACTAATCCTGCAACGAGTATTATGGTATGGGACTGTATTGGATATCACTCTCACATTCCTGTAATACACATTGCCAGTAATTTAAACAACCAATGCTACATCTCCGAGGTGTTGAAGCCAATTGTCTTTCCTTACCTCCAGGGTTTGCCCACGTCCATATTTCGACACGATAATGCGTGACCACACGTGCCACGCATTGTCCAAGGGTTCTTCATCAATCCCCAGATTGAATTGTTTCCCGTGACGGCTTGCTCTCCGGATCTTTCACCGAAAGAAAACATGTGGTCTATGGTTATTCAAAGATTGACCCAGATTTTATCTCCAGTTGCCACACCAGGTCAGTTTTGGCAACGTGTAAGAGCTGTTTGGTCTGCTGTACCTTAAAAATACATCCAAAGTCTCTTTGAATCAATGCCCAGGTGTGTGTCAGTAGTGATCTACAACAATAGCGGCTACTCTGGCTTCTGATTTCGGCAGGAACCACGCTTCTCAGTCGATAAATTTAATCATTTGATACTTGCTCAATATGTTATCGACAAAATAAATTTTCTTGTGATATCTCTTGTCTTTCTTGGTGTTTCAATTTGGGTGGCCAGCTGTGTATATAAATGAAGAAATTTTATAAGTATTTTTACATACAAATTGGATTTGGAGTTAAGATGGTGAATGATAAAATGTGTACGATGATGAAATTAGTGAAGAATTCAGTAATTTAAGGTATATGGTTAATTTATTATAATGCTGAGATACTAAGACTCATTTTCAGTCAGGGAAAACTTTTGTTTTCTTGCATCCTGTAGATGAGGATGGAAAGAAATGACATTTAATGCTTAGTAAGATGTTGAAATATTTACATTTATATCTAGTTCACAGTTTTAAATTTTTCTGAGATGAAAGAATACATTATCAATAGCTCTTTTCAGTTCACGCTTAATCTTCTATAGCATAAAAACAAATTTTCTGAAAGGCGAAACGCTTAAAATGATACAAAACTACTGAACTGAGATACTGAATTCAAAACCTTCGCCCTTGCTAAGCTTATTGAGGACGGTTTCAATGATATTCAAATTCAAATTTGTTCCCAGTGAGCTTCAACTAGTTTAGGTAGCAATATCATAATTTTATGTTCAAAACAACGAAATAGTTTGCTATATTTGTAATCTGAATTTAAAAAAAAAGTAAAAATTCGAGGGAGGGTACTTCCATAGCTTAATCTAATTTCAAGAATGGATTATTTAAATGCATATCAAAGTTATTCGCTATTGAAGAATAAACCTCTTAAAATATATTTTTTATTCGACAGTCTTAGATCATAATAAAAAATCATGAAATTTAAAAATATGCAATAAATTTAAAAACAAAAAAACTGGGAAATATTTTTATATTAGAAACTGAAAAGTTTTATTCTCATTTATAAAAAAAAGCATTTTTAAATTTAATATCCTTTAATTTATGTATTCAAATTATGACAAAAGAATGTAAAACATTTTGTCTATTATAATTCATAAATTAATTAAAGATTAAATTGGGCTTCAATAAAATATTATATAGTGTTATTAAAAAATGCATATTTACTTGTAGATCCATGTTTGATCTCAGTTCTTTGATCGCTAAAGTAAGTTCATTCAATGTACGAATTAAGAGTTCCTGTTCTGTAAAAAAAAAAAAAGTTTTTAATTATTTTTTGAAGGATGTTAAATTATTTAACATGATAAAATTAGGGAAAACTTACATTAACTTCTTATTAAAATGTTTAGCTCATTATGTCAATCATTTATAATTATATTTTTATTCAACTTCCCATTTCTTACAGTCCAAAAATTTAAATACATAATGTACAAAATATTAAAGATTTTTAAATATGCAGCAACTAAATTCAAAATGTTTTTAAGGAAATAATTCATAAACTATTAGAAATATATCTTTAAATATAAATTCACTTTAGATCTAATGGTACTATATTTCTATAATTAGCATGAGAAGCATCGTTGTCTGACAGATATTTTGATATCCTAAAGGATAGAAAACAAATATAACTCTATAAGTATCACCACCTCTTTAGAATAGGTTATATGTTTAAATTTATCTATTGTTGAACAATGAAGATACACAATAAGTCTCTTTTTTCTGCATAAGCAATTATCGGCTCAAGAGATAAGACATCTTAGCGGACTTTTTCATTGAGACAAGTAAGGATGGTTGACTAAAAGAAGATAAACGAAAAATAGCATATAGGGAAATCTAAATACCTTATTACAGTTTTCAGTTTTTATTTTTTCACTACTTTGTCCTCACGTGTCATCAAATGCTCCTTCTGGCCAAATGCTAGGACCACGAACTTCGAAGAGGTAGTTCTCAACTACAATCCCAGAACTTGCTGAACCACAGAAAATATATATAACTATTTTGTTTCATCTTTAATCATTCCATTCTATTAAAAAGAGATTATTGATAGTCTACCAGGTATTTTTTACTGCAACACGTGAATATGACTGACTTAACAAAAAAAAGGTTCTCAAGAAGACAAAATGTGGCATATGTTTGAAGGACTTATGAAAGCCTCTGTCTATTTTGTTCTTGTTCAGAGAAATATTTTGGAGCCTCGTTATATAGAATCAAAAGTATTCTTTGTTTTCTAATAGAAGTAACTATTGGATATATCCATAATAGATAATATGAGGGAATTCCTAGTTAGAGTCTACTATTAAGCTTAAGTGTTTATTCCTTATGATATAAATTCTACTTCTTCCATTTGATATCCCCCTGCAGCTTTTGATTTAGATGGACAACATAGAATCCTTCAGGCTGTAAGACAGCAACATCACATAGTATGTTAAAGTGTTTTATTGACTTCATGGGAGTATATTCTTCACCCTTAAGAAAAAAACTACTCCCATATCAAAATAAACTTTTATTCTTAAGTTCTTATAAAAACAATCAAGTTGATAAGTTTACAAATTTACATTATTCACCCCCAAAAACTTTGTGAGATGTTATTACCATCTGTCTTTTTCTACTAGAAAAAAGTCATTCTTTCTACAATAATTACTTTCTGAATGCATCAATCATAAAAAATTTATTTCAGATTTCTCCTTGTACTAAACGAAAACGTTATTCATTCATCAAAACAAAGAAAAGATTTTTATAACAACAAAAAGTATGATATTTTATCATTTTTTTTCTGTTTTATATATATTCATATACATTATGAAATCTTACCTTTGTAATTGAAAAACACTTCATATTCAGGTTGAGTATTTTGAGCTTGTCTGACATTGCAGCCGCTGAGTTCCAGAGCCCTCTGCCACGTCACCCCAGGCAAAATAGTTACATTCATTTTTCTATCTCGTTCCTAAAAAATACAAAATAAAAGTGACATTTGTAAAAAAATTTCAATAATTTCAGTTCTTTCTATAAAGTTTGTGTATAACCTTTTGCGATAAAAATAAAGCTTCTTTAGCAAAAAGAATATATGAAAGTGCTGAGTTGTTGTTGTAGAAATATAAAATCTATTTCAATTCATATATTTTATTTCTTGATTAGTTTATCAGTATAACATTATAAGAAATTTGTTCTAGGAGTAAATTTAATAAAAGCGTCAAAGAATACTCACGTGTATAATCTTTGAGAAAACTGACAACTGCTCTAACAACATCAGGCAACCTTCGGATATTATTTATTTTTTTTTACATTAATAAACTAAAGGATTAAGAAGTGATTGATAGATAAGGCCCAAATATCAAATTAATTTCTGCAATCGTTAAACAGACTTAATAATATAAGACAGTTTAAGTTACTTTGATACAAAAAAACGCTCAATATGACAGATGACACAAGATATTAAGCAAATGATGCGCTTAACTACACCTATTTTCAATTGAGAGAAATTAATCAACATTATGAATACTGACAGAAATTGACTAGCTTTTATTTTTTTTTTTTTTCAACCTAAGTGGTTGGAGGAAGCCACAAAAACTATTTTACTCAAGGCTTTAAATATCCCTACAGCGAAGTCTATCAAAGATATGTCCAATGATCGTGAGAGAAACATAAACTTACATTTTTTACTTCAGTCATTTAGGATCTCCTAAAAGGGACATTTAAATACAGTTTCTTACGTATTTAAACCTCAATCCTTATAACATTTTAGATCTTATATCTTTCAAATCTAAAGGGAAGTAAAAATACATACAAATTCATTACACTACACAAAAGCATCGTCATATATAATATATATATTCTCCTACTTAAAAGTAATTATTATTATCAAACCCACGCGCCCACGCGACTGCTGTAGGATTTTTTTCCCTCTTTCAACGCTACAAGGAGAGCAACTGATGGAAATTTTTTCTAGTTGGGCACCCAGTATGTACCTGATTTTGGGCCACAAAACTGGATAACTTCTTTGTAATTTAGAAGCAAAGACCAAGAAGAAGATTCCCAAATTTGACCTGTCACTCTCACAGGTATCCTCTCCCTTGGATGATATTGCGGCCAGGACCTATTTAACGTACCCTAGCAGCTATTAGTGAGCACGGAGGATCTTTCGCTGAGTCGGTATTCAACTCACTGTCTTCCGATAAAGAGAATGAATGCCCTAACCAATCAGGCTTCAAACTAAAAGTCAGAGCGCCAATCGTTTATTTGCCAGATTGGGCCTATTTAAAAATAAGAGATTATAAAAAGATATATTTTTAATTTAATAACAACCAAAATAATATCATATATCAAAATTTGTTTCATTGTGATCAATCATTGTCATGTGACATGGTATTGTAATTAAGTTCTGCTTCCCCTCTCTAGGTTTCAAGTTGATTAACGTTCTCCAATCCATTAATGTTAATACTATTTTTATTCAATCAAATCTAAATATTATTAATTATCTAAGAAAAGTTAAAACTATTTAGACCTGATTGTAAAGTTTAACAACTTAAGTTATAATTTTCTATGGGGAAAGAGAGAGTGAATAGAGGTTAAATGCATTTTTACAAGAATGTGAGCGCGGAATCATAAGTGTGCGTATGGAAAAGTTATATATTTCAAAACAAAAACTTTGAAGGCAAGATTTTTAGACACCTGCAGATTAATTGCTAGATTTTTCATTCCTGTTTTCCATGAAGTGTGACATATCATAATATATGTTTATAATATAGCTAGTGCAATTGCACAATCTTGCTTATTCTGTTACTATGTAAGGGAAGAGAAAAAAAAAGACTTTACTAAAAAGTGTGTTACAGGAAATGTTAGGAAGATCTTTACAATTTTCTTACTATAAGAAATTATCCATCTTTATGAACATGCAGAGTTTCACATCACACTTCTTAAATTCTTTTTCAGACTGGTTTTGTCTTAACTCTAGTCCTCATGGTTATCTTCTACATAAGCTGTGTTCGATGCAACAGACATCTTGATATTTTTTGTACTCGGTAACTGTTATGAATATATTTTCTTTAAAGAATAAACTACGGGGAGTTTTTTATTAATTTCATTTTAATGAGCAATTTTTCCTGCATACGTTTAAAAAACATCATTGAATATTTGACGGGAAAAAAAAAACTGTTACTTTTTCATTTAATAACGCTGTACTTTCCTATAATGAAAAATATGATAAAACTAATTAATACTTTAAAGCGCCTTTTCTAGGAGCCGCTTCTGGTAGACTAATAACCTCCCATTATCGTGTTGAAAAAGCCAGTAATCCATTACTATAATTAATAGAGGAGGGGATGAATACTACTACTCACCGCGCGAAAATCGGTGACGGCCGCTTATTCTGAGAAATAGGGTAGTCAATAACACATTAAGTTGCTTTCCGAAAGCTTACCAAGCGAAGACTGAGTTATGCCCACAAGTTTCCGATCTCAGGAAGGGGTGGTGGAATTAATTAAGTTTACAATGTTAGACTAACGCATCTTTCCGCGAAAGATTCACTTAGAATAAATTAATCACATCAAAGCTTTGTTGGGATTGGTTACGATAGAAGGACAAGAAAAAGACATCTTAAATAAAAAGAACTATTATTAAAAAATGGGCAATAGAAAGCTAACTGTTTGCTACAAATTTTCCAAAATTGCCCTTAGATTTTAATCAAACCCAAGGGTTATTTAATTATTGGAAATTTTGAAATAATTTTCGAATTTAGCACTTAAATTAACTATAACACAACGGATATTGGTTATCATTTATGAAATAAACGAAAAATTGCGAAATAAGTAAAAACTACATTGTTTGTATTTAGGATTTAACAGACAAGATTATTTTTATTCAACTTCTTTTTCGCTTAAATCATTGCTGCGTAAACATACACCACAATAATATATTTATATAGAATTAATTTAAGAGTTTACACAATACTTATAAATATTAGTCTAAAATTGCCAAATATAAAGATCTTTTTTTTATATTTAAAAAAATTCTAAATACCGAAATTAATAAAAAAAAAATTATAATTAATTCTAAACTGTGATCAGTACAAATAGTTTCTTCAAAAAATTTAACTAACACAAATTTTAAAAGTTATTATTATATTAACTATATTATCATTAGTTGTTTTTTAAAAACCGAGTGAAAAGCATTTTGAGGAAAAAAAATTGCTCAAAAGATATTATGTTTCAGTAAATGATCATAACCATATTGAGAAAAGTAAATTTCCCCTACCGGATGCTGGACAAAGAACATCATCATCAGTATTGAATGTGCAGAGGCGATATTTTTTATTTGCTCAAGCGGAAAGAAAGAATTATCTGTGGTTATTGCTTGCATATGGACTCAATTTAGTCACAGATGTTCCAGCAAATTATTTCCCGGTTCGGTTTTTCATATCTCTGAATAGTTTTGATTTTACTTTTTCTTTTTTTCCGACTTTATTAAAGAATTTTTTCGAAATCGGATATAATAATTGTTATAAAACATATTTTCAAAATGACATATTTTTTATAAGAAAATGATTATTCCTGTAAATATGCATGCAGTAATGTTTTGTTTGGAGTTAATACTGATTGTAATATAGATTTTAAAAAAAATCTTGCTTCTGTGCAACACATGCGGTATTTTCAAACTAACAAACAGTCATATTAACACAAAGTTACTTCAACAATCGCACAAAAAAAAAATTATATTAACCAAACATTTAACTATTTTTTCCTATTATTTAAGTTCTCAAAAATAATTTAATCTATAATATAAAGAAATATATATAATATTTTGCTTATTTCAAACTTAATTAATTTTTAAGAAATTTTTCGATTCACGCAAATTACATGAGATATTTTCTAATTTAAAAATATATTTAGTTTAATTTCTTAAAATACTTTTTTTTAATTTTTTTCTCAGATCTTAGAAAAAGTGTGATAATTTATTCATAGAAAACTTATAAAATAGGCGGTGTAATTTATTATAAAATACGCAAAGGCTTCGTCACCTACAATGTGCCTAAATTTGAAAAAAAAAAAAGTTGTACAAAAGGTTTCTCATACATGAACTGTTTGTGCGTTATTGATTGCTGCTTAGCTGTTGCGATGCATTGTGCAAAAAGGAGAAATGCTTACCAGCTTAGTGACTTTTACAGATGTCAGATTCTAGTTTATTAGAATTTTGCGTTATTATATCTGTTGCTTATCTTTTTAATAGTGGCATAATAACTATCTGATGAACTTGATAGGGCTGAATAGATAAGTTTAGGATAATCAGTCCGAAAGCCGTTCTTGGTTTCGTAAGACGAGAGACACTTACATCACAAAAACTTATACGTTACACGTAAAACGTAATAGATTGTAAGGTCACGAGACAACTTTGAATTAAAAATGTATCGTTTGCTAGAACACAAGCGTCCGCACGATGACGATTCTAGAAGTATTGACTATTCGCTCGGAAACCATGGTTTCTGCTACCTTCAACACAGCATCATAAATGAGAGCATTTTCAATGGTGTATCACGACTCCATATATGAACTGACGACGCATTTTCAGACCAATGCCAATTCAGTTTGCATCTCATAATCGTTTATTCAAATCGTAGAGAACACACACTATCAGTATACACTCAATATCGCCATTTTGATCTTATCACTCGTAATAATGCTATAGTGTTTCGTTAAATACACGCCTTAATCAAGTCTTGTTCCCATTGATGGTCCTTTAAAAACAATGGTCGTTGCATTTCTATTATATTAAGATCCGTCACTCGATCCTTCATTCTGGCCTTGAGAAATATTGTATTTCATATGTATTGAATGAAAATTGCTTAATGCAGAAAATATCAGCTACTGCTAAGGCCAGGAATTCTTCATATTGCTTACTAATGAAAACGTTTAGCCTGTGGCTGCTAAGCAATTGGTTCGTCATTATATGCCAATCACTATGTTCAATAAAATATGGTTCTTTGTTAAAGCTTAGGTCACTGTATCATTATATACCAACCTGATAACCCTTAGGTATAGTCCAGGGTCTCTTCACATCGATATGTATTCATATCATTATATACCACACAATCTCCGTCTGTCTGACTACCTGTTCTTATAAGAAATATTATTGCTTCTGGGGAGTGATTGTTCTGAATGCAGTTGTCTTTGGATCAACACAAAGTACATGTTTTCCTGTATTTATATATATATATATATATATATATATATATATATATATATATATATATATATATATATATATATATATATATATATAATAATTAACTATAAATACTGCGTATTATTTGAAAATTATTTAACATAATTTATTTGAATAATTTTGGAATACTTTGTAATCTTTTACATAATTTAATAAGCACATTATATATGCATAGGTGATAAGTGTTAAAAAATTAAACTTTTGTTAGGTATAGCATTGGATTTGTAACTAACAATAAATTGTATATATATATATATAAATATATATATATATATATATTATATATATATATATATATATATATATATATATATATATATATATGTATATATATATATATATATATATATATATATATATATATATATATATATATATATATATATATATATATAAACATAATTTACAAAATCTTTCTTTTGTTCGGTGAGAGCGTTATTATTTTTTAATCGTTCTCACCGATCCTATGCTATACCTAACAAAAGTTTAATTTTTTAACACTTATCACCTATGCATATATAATGTGCTTATTAAATTATGTAAAAGATTATCTAAGTATTCCAAAATTATTCAAATAAATTATGTTAAATAATTTTCAAATCATCCGCAGTATTTATAGTTAATTATTCATACTTATTATTTACAATGAACTACAATACTAAATAATCCACATTTACATCTATTTTTTTTTTTTTAATTTGGTGCAATATCCCGTGTTTCATGATTTATTACTGACCATGAATGATATTTATCGAACTCCCTGTAGTGAGAAATTTTTAGATAGCTGTTTTCGCTTACTGCTTTTATTTTCGTATAGTCGGCTACAGTACCTAATTTATTTATCATTTACAAAATCTTTCTTTTGTTCTGTGAGAGTGTTATTATTTTTTAATCGTTCTCACCGAACAAAAGAATATTCCTCATTTATTTAAATTACTTGCGAATCATCAGCAAAATTTACTAATTCATTTTTTTTAATGCAAGTATTCATAAATGATATTCAATAAGAAATTTCTTAAAAGCGTCTCTTGTATTTCCAGTTATTCTAAGATCGAGAATGGTTTTTAATATTTCATAAGCATTAATTTTAAACCAACTAAAGAATTTGTTTTTAATTTTAAGTCTTATTTATTAATCAGCTATTATATCTCATATTTAATTGCTTTTTAATGCTATTGTATTTATTATTTAATATTGTATACTATCTGTATACTATCTTGTAGACTATCTGTATTTAATATTGTAGACTATTAATATGGTATACTATATGTGCAATATAAAATGTACCAAAATATTTTTCTCTTAATAAGATTATTTGTACTAATTAAGTACTATGTATAACTTCCTGTGTCAGTTATATATAAAATAGAATGTAATTAAAAATAATTGTTAAATATATAAACAAAGTTTTTCTACTCTGATGAAGTCAGACTCCATAAATGAGATTTTGGCCATGAGCCAAATGACTGATTAAAACAAAATTCTGTTTCATGAAACTTAACCTTGATTTTTATATTTTACAGCTGAAAACATAAGAAAAAATCTCTTAAAAACTTATTCAAACCTTTTTTGATTTAAACTTATATGCTTATATTTTCAGATAAGATTATTTGATTTTGTGTTTGTGTATTTGATGTCTGTTTATATTAATTTAATTCCTTATAATGTTTTATTCAGTTTTTAAAATGACAGTGGATATATATATAAATAAACTTAATGTTAAAAAGCACTTGTATTAAGTCTCCGTTACTTTTAATTCATTTAGGGATTTCTATAATACAACGTAATAAAAGTTGTGTTAAATAATTAAAAATATTAACAAGTTTACATGAGTACATGCGTAATTTTTATGAATGAATATATGTAAAATACTATGCTTAACTAAAAACAATATTCACTAATAAAGAATTTTAAGTGCACTCACACATATAGTTTCAATTTTTAAATAATACTTCTCTTTGAAATTCATAACTTTGTTACATAAAATTTTTTTTAAGCTTTTCCATTTATACGCGATTTTATTTGATAATTACGATGCGCTTACCGTTTCTGTATCTAACAGCGAAATCTGCTTAATATACTTTAATCTCATAATTTTGAATCGCTATCAAGTGAGGGATTCGATGCCTAACTTAATGTGTTATGGCCGAATTCAAAGTTGAAGGCTGGAGTCACAACAAAAAGAAAATCAAAGTTAAGTATGTCTCCCGATTTCTTATATATGAAATATTGGAATACAAAGTAATAATCGAAACTCGGTTCTAATATCTATTGTGAGGCGAGCCCTGGACTGTACCTTCAGGTTAACGAATTTGGAATACTCGCCCATTCGTTAACCTAACTGTGGTTTAAAATTACAAGAATCTCGTAATTTTAAACCACAGTTAGGTGACGATGTCACATCTGAGCACCACATCCACACCACACCAGCGGAAGAACTTTAGACGCCACATATTAACGTGAACACGTCCCCAACTCACGGAGCTCCGGCAACCCAGTGAGGGATACGTAGTCACCTTCCCAATCACTGCCCGCAGCAAATGATGCTTCACTTTGCTGATCTAAGCAGAAAGCGGCATGAAGCTACTTAGCCGCTGAAGTTCATCCTCGTTCTCACAAGGGAAGGAAGATAAAGACAACATTCATCGCCACTTATTGAGAAATGGCCAAGAAGAATTTTATTTGACACCGTGTAATGAATAACCAAACAACTGTGAAAGCTTTTGAAACACATTCGAACATTGACTATATGTTATTTTAGAAAGAACTTTTCTTAGTGTACCTATATATTCTTAAGGAAAGAAACCTGAGTAACTAACCCTCATCCCGTCGAAAAGTTGTTCACTTTGCTGATGTGTTACGTTGGGGAACAAGCTCGTAGCGTTTTTACTAAATACTTTTATTTAAACAAAAACAATAATTTTATCAATAAGTTAATCAGTTACCTATATATTCGCCGTTGCTGTTTACAACCTCTTCCCACCTCTCGACCAATTTGTTGATGCCGTTCCGCCAAAAATCGCCTGGTCTTGTGTCAAAGAAACTGTTGAGCCAGTTTTAAAGGACCTCTTTGTTATCGAAGGTAACGCCCTTCATATGTTTTGACAAGGAGCAGAAAAGATGGTAATCAGTCGGCACAAAGTCAGGAGAATAGGGCGGATACTAAAGGACCTCTCATTAGAGCTCTTGGTGTAAGGCTTTGACGACTTGCGAAACATGGGGCCTGGCGTTGTCGTGAAGGAGTATGGTTTGACCATGTCGATCAAGTATTTTCAGCCATTCATGCTGTGTAGCTGGGCAATGTAGAGCTCCTTGTTGACTGTGGTGTTCTTTTCGAGCATTTCCCAATGCACCAAGAGGTAAACAGCAACGGCGAATATATAATTGGTTAACTTATTGATATAATTATTGTTTTTTGTTTTAATCTTTGGCAAAAACGTTACGAACTTATTCCCCAACCTAATATATGCAAAAACAGGAAAAGGCAACATGCATGTCAATAACATCCATAAACAGAATCCATCTTTGTTGAACATTAGTGACTGGATTTGAATCCAGAATTTAAACCAGGCAGTGACAAGCTTACGTCATGTTAATTACATGATGAGCACAGACACACTCGTTGTGTCATTATTAAAAACAAAATTAATTTAAGTTCTGTGGGAAAAAAAGCTATCTAAGGTAAAATAACTTACCACAGCCACTTCCGTGTGATGTTGTAGCATGTCGAACATGGATCTTGGTAGCTCTATCGTCTGATGCAGGGTACAATTTACAAATACTTGGAGGTGGGATGGTGAGAAATCTCGTGGATCGGGCACGAAAATCATAATATGTTCTCCCGCTGACAAATTTCCTGGTATCTGATACTTTTGTTCTAAATTTTGCGGTCCATTGACTGTCAACAGCACTGGATATAAAAAAAAGAATATTCGCTTCTTATCACTTCTAAACTTGAAATGAAAAAAAAATCTTAAATTATATTATACATATGAGAAGAAACTTAAGAAGTATTGAAAGCGTTACTTTATTCAATTGCCCTGTTTGCATTACTTTTTCTTAAAAAATTAACGAAAAGAGACAGCATGTAAAATATTTTATTAGGGGAAAAAACGAAATTCTTATTCAGGACTAATATATAACATAAAGTAGTACATATATTTTAAAATTTAAGAATTTATAAGTTTTAAGGCATATCTTTAAATTTAACAATTGTATACATATGTAAAAATTTGTAGGACAATCCACAAGCGTTCCTCCACCTCTGCAATACGGTATGTCCAAATTCGACATCGGTTTACTTGGAATAAGATTTACTTTAGACACAATAAGGTTAAGATATTTAAGAGTTTTTATTGTGTAAAAACCTGAATTCTGAGGATCTGGAGCAGAGTAATCTTGCTTTCTAATAAATATCTGAACAAACATTATTGAATGGTGATTATGCAGAAAATTAAATGGCAAACATGTCTCTTAATTTCTTTTTATAATTTCTGTCTGCTGTTAATAAGCAACTTTTGTTACCTTTGTAACATTTTCAAGGATCAATTTATTATTTTCAGTTGTTAATCTGTAATTAGTTTGCCCTCACTTCGCCCCTATTATAATGTTCATCGAAAGTAGTTAGATCTTTATTACTTAAGCTCAGTAATGTTTTCTACGCCAATCAAAATCACATGAAGGATAACATATGGCAGCTACTTTAAATTTGATTTACACTGCGGAAAGCATTGAGGTACCCGAACACGTTCAGATCACTTTTTTTAAATATATTTTTTTTGCATATATACATTATAACAATTTTTTTCTTATTTCACTTTAGAAAACATTAATATTGAACTACTAAAATTTGATATTTTCCAATATTATTCTTCAGATATGTTAAATATTTATGCAATTTAAAGCACTTCTTTAAAAAAATTAAAAAATGCTACATCAAAAACTATTAAACATATTTGAAAAAAAATTAATACCAAATAATCTATATGTTGTTATCTAGAGCATGTACTAAAATTTTAAGTTTTTTTTTAAAAATGAAAAAATTACGGCCAGTTGAATATTTATACTGAAATCTTAACCAACAATTTTATGCCATTATTCGAGTAACAGACCATAATTTGGGAAATATTTTAGTAATTAAAAATCTTTTAGTACATTTCACTAGAAAACTCTATACAGATTACGCTCATGAAATTCCATAGTGATATTATAAAAATATTTTAAGTTATCGTTTTTGAAGCGTGCAAATTATTGGTAAAAGCCAGTTCTGAGAAAACCGCATTTAAAGATTTAAGTGTTGTGTCTTTATAAGAAATTCTCATATTTGCTGATTAATTTTTTTATTTGATTTTCTGATTGATTTCCGGAACAGTAATTATTTTATGTATCTTTTAAAAGCTTACTAAATTTATATTTCAAAATTAAACACTGTTTAAACTAATTTTTAACATCATTCTGGCCCTTTAAATGTCCACTTCCGGTGCTTTATATATGTCCACTTTTGTTTTCCTAATCTTTGCGCGAAATCTTTTATATCTCGGAATCTAATTAACGTAGAGACAAACACAAACCTGTTTTAGAAAGCTATTTAAATTCTATATTTAGCGAAAGAATAAAATAAATTTATCATTTTTGGTCGAAATTGACGTTTTCAACATGTACGGGTACCTTTAAATTATTTCTTCATGCCCACTTACCTTTTCCTTTGCTGGGATCAACACCAAATGTGAGTCTATAACCTGTCAATAGGAAATCGATGGTGACGATGGTGTGAGAAAAAAGTCTGGGTCTTGAAGAGATTTCGCGGAAGGCAATAGCAATACTTGCATTTTTATTGCACAATGCATTTCCTAAATCAGATGTCGTTCCTGTAAAAAAAAAAGACCTTAGGTTAGAATTTGAAACGCTATGAGGTAAAGAATAGCAAAATGTTAACTATATTTTGCTATTTCACTAAATTTATTGGTTATGAATATAAATCAAAAAAGTAATAATATTTTGCTTATAGCTTTAAAAGAAATTATCTTTTAATAAATTTTTTGATCTTCTAACCCTACAAAATTTCTTTTCATTCACCTAACAGTAGGTTTGCTTAATTTTCAAAGTGCAAATGTAATTTTAATAAATAAAACTGAAGTCATCTGTTGGTAAAAGTAAACTTGGAGTATTAAAAGTGATTATGGAATAGATCATACTAGAAAAGAAAAGCATTTTGTTTATATATATATATATATATATATATATATATATATATATATATATATATATATATATATATATATATATATATATATATATTTACTCTTATACATGATAAAGTAATGTATCTATATGTATATTTTTAGGACTTAATAACCTTCAAAGAATTTAAAAGATAGAAATGTAAAAATGATTCTATTGAACATACGATAAAGAAGTAAATGTGAGAGGCTTAAAAATACGAAAAAAATTTTGATGGTTTAAAAAAAGCAACCGGATTGCTTATAAATATTTGAATTTAAATAATTTATGCAGTAACTTTTCAAAATACTTTTTAAAATTTAGTAAAAAAATTTCTTTTTTTTTTAATTTTAGAGATATTGTAATAAGCACAGGAAGAACAATTGGCTTTTGTTTCTGATACCTCATTTGTGAAGTTATAACTGTCATGTGTAGGTTTGGTAGGCCGTGGCAACCGTGGATTAAAGGCATCGGCCTTCGGTCCGAAAGGGATGGTTTCAATTCCCAATGCTTCCAAAGGTCCACCGAGTATATGCGATACACGTGCTCGTTAAATCTGTGGAATCAAAAGTCTTGTGATCGGTCGTTGAGCAGTTATCAAGGGTGCAAATGTCTTTTCTGAAGGGTATGAAAATTTCCTTCCCCTTCAGATCAAAATTGAGGATGTAGATCCTCTGGTGGTGCCACCTATCAGAGGATTTGTAGAGAAAAGTCGTACTTTCACCTTCGTGGTGCTCTGATAAAACGAAAGACACTGACTGAGACACTGCCTTAAATTCGCATATCCAAGTCACAGCGATCTTGGCTTGTCTAAGTGTCATTAGTAATAAAAACAGGTTTGGCAGCAATTCGAAAAACTTCAGATTTATTCTAAGCGGTGTTTGCTGGGTCACATTGCGAGAATTCAAATTTATTAATTTTATGTGTACGGAGAAAAATTTTAAAAAATAAACTATCTAAACTTAAATTAATAAAAAGAAAATACTACTTCTATACATTAAAAGTGTAATTTTAGCTTGTAATTAAGAAAATAATAGCTATACTTGAAGAAATAAAATACTTTTGAAAAAGACTTATTTAAATTATTAAAAGTCTGTGAATTTTGTTAACCTTTTTTTATATATAAATTTTTAAAGAATATTTTTTTATCTTTTGTATATAAATAAAAACAAGTTATATCTCTTTGAATTCACACATTAAGAATTTGTATCTGAACTTTTATTTATTTTAATAAATCTAAATAATTTGTTTGAAACGAGATAAAAGGCATTTCCTCTTCAGCAGTTTGGATATTTGATATATTTCTACTTATAACTCCAGCTACCCATACCTGGGTGAAAAATCACGGCGTCGAAATCGTGGAATATCTCCACTTGTTTCTAAGGATAGATTTATGTTTCTCTTGGCTTTTGTAAACAATTCTCGTGATTTAACTCGATGTGAAAAGAGGAAGACATTTTTCTTCCAAGCAGCCTGAAGAACAGCAGCCGCTCTTCACACTGACTATCCACAGTTGACTTTTGTTATTGCTTCCGTTCTTATTTTAAGAGATTGCCGACAGCTTCTGGTTGTTCCGAAGCTTGCAATTAATTTTGGGAACAGCGTAGGCTGCTTTCTATAGTATAATGACATTAACTGATTAACTGATTACATAAATTAAACATTTATTCGAATTCAAATTCAAATCGTAAAATGGATCCGCGAATTTATGCATCTCGAATCCTTTTCTGTGAGAACAAAATGGGATTTAAATTATTGCTAACCTTCTTTATTTGAAAGGTATTTTTAATAAAACTGCATTTACATTCTAATCCACCATAGATTCTAATAAATAGGGCATGAATAAAATGTGTTTGGTATTAAAGTGGTATTTGGATTCTTAGTGCTATAAAGAAGAACATTTCCACCATGAAATAGTACAAAGAAATATATTTTCATGTACCCAATATTTAAGTTCAAAATAGATCATTTGACCTAGTGGAGAGTGTAATAAAGTAGAAAAGCGTATAATGAATCATTGTTTATGGATGTACAAGTTTATTAATAAATCTAAGTATGACATTTTAGAATTCTAATCCCACAAAAATAGTTTCAAACCTTGTGTACTTCTGATATTTTTCTTACAAGAAAATAAAATTATTCTATTATGATTAACATTTTATCTAACAGAAGCTTCTTACAGAAAGTGAGTTAATTCTTTATCTACTACAGATACTTACAAGCATTTTTTTACAAAAGTATATTTGATATTGTAATGTTTGCTGCATTCGATTTTTTACAATTGTATTCTATTATCATATACAGGTTTTGTACCTAGTGGTTAAGAGCATCAGCCTTCGATCCGGAAGAATATGCATTGTAAAAAAATCTCATATCATTTATAAAAATCAATAATATAAGTATTTTACAATAGGCATTGTTCGTATTGTATAATATATTTAAATACAAATTCATAAATATTTTATAAATACAATACATTTACAACTCTTATTTTGTAACAAATAAATGTATTTACAAAAATATTTATTACAAATCATATGAAAACTATCCTCATGAAAAAAAAAGAAATATAAACGCATTTTCAAATACTAATAGAATCCAAAAGTTACTATCCATAGATTCTATCATTTTATCAAATGTTACAGAAAACAAATTGAATTTGTAAAGGATTTCTGTTGAAGCAACTATCTGTTAAATTCTAGTTTAGTCCTTGCACACAAAAAATAAAAATCATTATATTTTCTGTTTGTTAAATAAGCAATATTTTCAAGCATCAAAATAAATCACTGAATGTAAAATATTTAAGAATATTTTAGTTAAATAGTACTATATGTAAAAATTAATACTTAAAATTTTCTAAAAATCGAAAAACATTTTAAATGAGCGGCAATATTACATTATTATTATAAAATAGTACAAATACTCAATTAAATAATCAAATAGCTTAACAAACAAATATGTGGGAAAAGAGTTATTCATTATTTTTAATATAAAATATTTTTGGATGCACCTTGACTTTCTAATTCAATATAATGATTATTTCAATAAAAAAATACTAAAGATTTTAAACAGTTTTTTATATAAATTACTTATATTTTACGATACCGAAATAATTGAGGTGATTCAAAAGTTTGTTTAAGATGACAGGTAAAAGAAACTGAATAATGGCTGGATATATTTACGAATTTTTAAACAATAGACACTTTCTTATGATGAATATCATTTGATTTATGAAGTCTGAACTCGTCCGATAACTAAAATTACGAATGATCAGCTTTAAACTGTCAGTAAAACTATTAATAATAAAAATATTGATTTTTACTATGAGAAATAACTATTGTGATAAAAATCATTGTTTTCATAAAAAGAACTATTATTTTCTTCTCAATATTACGAAACAATTCTGCCTTTCTAAATTTACGAATAAATTTATATTAATTATATGTAATGAAATACAGTTCAAAGTATTCAATATTTTAATTAAGAGTCCAAATAGATTATTCATTATGTAAAGTTATAATGTAAAGTTTCATACAAACACTATCACGTTGGATTTCATTTAACACCCTTGTGTAAATAATGTTTTACCCAAGAATCTTTATTTAGTTTCTGAAATTTCATTATAAGAAACTGAATAAAGATTCTTTAAAAATTTTAAATGAAAATTGGAGAAGATTTGAAATAAGTCTCCATAATTGCAACATTTTTATTTAAATATTATAAATTCATAATTTTTATAATTATATAATAATGAGTTATTAGTAATAAAAATTCATATGATTCATCATTCAAATAACCTTATTTGGTTATGATTTTTTGGTTCAAATAAATTCTAGAACTCAAAATATACGAAAACATATTTGCATGTTTTTTAATTAAAAGTAAGAAATTTTCGGAAATGTTATACATTTTTGTTAAATCATTTACAAAATTGTTTAAATTAAAATATAAATTAAATAAAAACTATTAAATGTATATCTTGTTATTTATTTTTACCTCATATAAAACAATTATGTAATTAAGATTTAAGAATTCAATTTAAAATAAGAATTTATAACAAGAATTCAATTTAGTATGAATTTAAAATACATCTTGATTCTTATTTTACTAGTTATTCTACATAGAAAACGCACGCTTAACATTTTCTTGGAAGAAAACTTTCATATTGCCTTTAATAACATTTTTTAGAAAATGCTCGACATTTAGAATGATAGCTTAAAATATATATACTAAGGAATGATTAAATGAAATTATGAATTGATGGTTTATTTCATGACTCTCATCTGATTCTAATACTACGACAAAAGAATACAATTAAAAAAGTTAATCGCTCTAATCTTCTATATTATCATAAGCCAAGAGCATAAACCTCATCAATCTCAATAAAGCAATGTCCGACTTATTAAACTTGAAACTTGTAAACATAAACAGAACATACGTACTTTTACCTTTTCCCGAATATTGCCAGCGGGAGTCGAAACTTTTTTCCTGGATAATGACAGGACAAACAGTTATAAGAGGTAATTACTTTTCAGTACAAACTTGTTACAGTTCAGCTAATTGAGGCGTGTACTCCTGTGTGATCATTAATTCCGATTTCTCTCCATGTTCTTGGATAATGAGGTGGCAAAAACAGGAAAAGTCCATCTCATAAATCATGATTCCGGCAATAATTGCCCTTTCAGAAAATGTTGCCTCAGTCAACGTGCCTTTTTACTTTCATTTTAAGCTGTAGGATTTTAATTCTCTGCGCTTTCCGTTAATTACTTCCATATAGATCATGTTCTGCAGAATCCATGATTATTCCATTTTGTTAGAACATGGAATGGAAAATTAGAACAAATTGCTCGCCGTATTTGTTGGCATTTTTTGATAAGTTAATGCTCGAGTTCGTGTCATGTAACAGACTTTATTTGAAATGAATCTATTGGTATATGATTGAAATGTATTTACATTTTATTCGCAATAAAATGTTTTAACTGATTTGCTGTCATTTATTAGTTAATACTTAAAAGCAACGATTTCCATTGCCACGAGGTATCTTTAATCTTTTGGCCAGAACATTTTATTTTTCATGATAAATTGGAACATTGCATTATTTTTATCTTGCTTTGACAGTTTCAGCCACTCATTTAAATAATTTCTGTATTCAGTTAAATTTGAAGTTGTTAAAATTCGCTGCATATTTATACATTTGTTATTTGTATACTTGTACAGAACAGCGCAAAATTTACTTTAGTTGGAAAAGAATTATAATAGTTGATATGGCTTACAAATGAACTAAAGAGGTTTGTTTCAATAAATTCTTGTTTGTTTTTTCAGATATACTTAACTTTGTTATTTTTAGGAATATCTGTAGTTAATAATGTTTCTCATACAGAATTGCATGATTTTACTTTGTTTGAAAATATGCAAGAGAATTACAGTAACAAACACATTATAGTTTAATTAAAAATACTTTTCACATATAAGTTATATAATATTATTATTATAGTTTCTTTAGTTTTCAGATACATTAATTAGAAATGATTGCACTGATCCACAGCTCTACAAACTATATTTTAATTAAAAAATACCAAAGAGTTATAGTAAATATCTCAGATATAAATTAGCTAAAGAATTTTTTTATTAAATTTAAAATTCTTGTTTGGTTAATTAGCTATAATTTAGTTAAATTTTAAATACGTCTGTAGATAATGTTATTTTAGAATAACACAAAATTTGGTAAAATAAATAAATAAAGTAGTAAAAAATATAAATATTTCTTAAAGAGAAATTATTTTTATGCCAAACTTTTCTCTCGTTTCCTGCCCTTTTTATGAACTAAATGAAATTTCAATTAATATTAATAACAATCATTAGAATAACCTCAAATGTGTTCAAAATCTATCTTAAATGAGTTCAAAACAAAAGTAATTTTAATAGATTAAAAAAGTTATAAGCCATTTATAGATGATTATAATTTTTATCTCATATTCGTTTTCTGAAAATATCATCTACTTTTTTCTAACCAGAGTATTCAGTTTAAATATTTCTGTCAAATTAAAATTAAGTTTTTTACAGTTAAATTCTATTAAAAACAGAAAAAAATTACATGGTCACATTTCCAACCCAGGGAGATACAGCAATCCAGTGAGAAAGAATACGTGGTCATCCTCCCAATCACACTGTCCGTGGAAAATTATGATTCACTCTGCTGATCTTAACGGGAAAATACTGAGCCACTGTTCGTTGCTGTTCGTCGCTCTGTTCGTTGAACACAGCAAACTTAAAAATTATTAAACTAACTCTTAATATACTTCTCTATTTCTAAATTTTTGTATACCAATTATTTAAATGATAGAATAGCTAAAGATAATTCTATAATGATACATAATTTTAATAACTAATTACTTAAATTTAAATGGAACTATGTAAAAATTATTGTAATTTTTCGTATATCAAATAAGCCCCTCCCCCTAAATGCACTGAAATACTTTAAGCCAATCAGTATCAGGTATAGCTCCAGCATACTCCTGATAGTAAAGAGGGTAGAGGATCGAAAATCCAGGTACCTCTACAACCAGCCAGCCGGCAACCACTCCAACTCTCAATATTGATGACATGAAAAACATTTCAATATGTACAGCGACTCATTAACAGAATATTAGATTATCCAATAGGGATAATTAATCGTGTTACAAGAATTCCTCTTAAAAAATACTTTTAAATAGAATTTTTAGTAATTGGATGGATATTTTTAAGAGTCTTGGATTATAATATTTTCTACAATTCAATAATTATTAAGTGATTCATTAATTATTATAATCTCATTATTAATTGTAATCGTCTTTAGTCATTTAACATAATAAATTTACAGCGAATTTGTATTTTGAAAATAAAATTCCTTATAGGAATGAGCGTCATATTACTCATTTTATTAATGCAACTGAAATTTCTACTCATCTAACCATTCAAACACCCACAATACATTTTTTATACTTACCATTGCCGCCCAACTTGTCTAGTAGTCAGCATGCCTGATTGTAAATAGGGAGGTCCTGGGCTCGAATTCTGATTCGGGCATAGATGTACTTTCTCTCTCTATCTATGCTGTCTTTGTCCTTGTATGAATGGATTGTGAATGATTGCCTGCCCTATAAACGGGAACCTATGGTGTATGTGTACTGAAGAAGTCGGGCTCCACACCTAAATATGGTTTAGTTGGAAAGTAGAGCAGCGCACCCCATTATGCCAGCTTAGCTGACATACGACAGAAACAACATTTACCATTCTTAAAGACTGTACATGTATACACTTCTACGGAAAATTATATTTATATATTTCTAAAACAAAAAACACTCCAACAGCTTATTACATAAATAATTTATTTTATCGTGTTCTTTTTCAGAAGATCAAAGCTGCATCCAGCCATTGTAAGATTTTAAGCAATACTCAAGTTGCAAATCAGCACCTGATTTGGCACTCCATTCACTAAACTTTCAATCAATATTAGCCACATTATGGGAGTCATGATTTACACTAAGCCTATCTGTTTTACTCACCGAAGGCCCTGGGTTACGAAGCGTATATCTCAGTAAGGTGGGCAACCTAATGCGAAACACGTACTGTCTTTAGTTCCCGATCTTGCTTGATACTCAATTTATTGACATAATGAAGGGGTAAAAGGCTGAGTCGGCCTTGCCCGGCCCGAAAATTGAATTTTGTGCCTGTAACTTAGGAGCGAGAAGCATTACCACTAAACCACCGTACTTAAAACAAGCAATCAGTGTGAGGCAAAAATATACGATAAAACTATTATTATTAGCATTAATCGAAACTATTTTAAATTTGTGTTCTTTATTTAAATATCAAATTTAAGTTATACAGTTCTTATTATAATAGAGTTTGAACATGTTGAATAGTCTGATTATAACAATAGAATTCAAGCATTTTACGGATATTTTTTCTCTTCACTAAATAAATGAAATATTATATACTATTATATATTATTACTTCATTAAATATTATATAATTTTTTTTTATAATGAAAAATATTGAAAACATTTTTTTCTAAAACATAAATAAATAATATTGAACATCAAAATTTTACATTGCAATGTACTTTTTTTAAATATAATAACAAAATGATACGATACCATTCAATCATTTATACACTAAGCAAAAATGTATGGACAAGAAAATTTGTGATACATTTAAATGTGTTAAATGTCTGACTATATAAAAAATAATCATCTATGAATTGCAAAAGATATCAACTGAATGCACTTCGTTGATCAAATTTGATTCATACAGTATAAAAGCTTTAAATTTTAAAAAAGTAACATTTTTCGTACTTTTGATTATAATTTAGGATAATCACAAGAATTCAATTGTATTTAAACTCATATTCTTAAATAATCTTTTGTAAAAAGAAATTAACACTGCAATATCCTTGTAAAAGTAAGTTTTAACTTTAATCTCAAAAATGTATCGCTAAATTGGTTAGTGAACCGGTTGAAGACCATAATGTTATAAGCTTTCGAGTGGAAGTGCCAAATATAATTAATTAACAGTATTCACGAGTTGCAAATGAATATTAGTACGTTCTCTCCCCAAAAAGGTAAGCTTCTATGGAAAGAGCATGCACATCCAATGATACTCAAGCAAAACTCCCATCGGATACTCTTTGAGTACATATTGGACGTCATTTCACAAAAGTGGATAGGTTACTCAATAATGATATTTAGCAAGTTCATCTCTAGTCCTTAATATTTATAAACATGAATGTGTTATTTATGTAATACCCGGTTACTAGGGTTTTACACTTTCAGCCCTACAAGAGAAGGATTTGATTTGTTTCGTCGCTCAACTGCCATTTTTTGCACACTAAGGCTAATTAGACTGGACCTGCGGTTTAAAGTGGATTCTGAACTACTACAAACATCTAAGCCCAAGGTGGGGGCAAATCCAGAACCTACTGAACCAAAGTCAAGATAAAGAGAGGAAACGATGGCACCTTTAACAGGAGAAAACCCAGTGGATGTGCCATCATGATCCCGAAAGTGGGTGAGTCTTTGTAATTTAAAAGCAAGTACCAAACACAAGACCCCCAGACTTAGTAACCACAGAGGTATCGCTTTCCATGGAAGACATTGATGCCATTACATATTTTACGTGATCCATCTGCCATTTATGAACAGGGCACATCTTTGGTTGGGTCAGGAACCAAAATCACTCCTTCTGATAATGAGAACAACACCCTAATTAACCAAGCCACCAAGGTTTAGTATAAATTAAAGGATATGAAACTTCTTCTTCACAGCAAGCTGTACATTAAATTTGGCAGTACATTTATCATGGAAACCAATAAGCATTAAAGTAATTTCCACTTAATATAGAAGCTAAGGGATTTTTGGTATGAAAATATATTTTTTAAAAAGTAATAATCTTTTTTTAAGCTCACTTTTCATACTTTCTCGGATTCCTTTACAAGTGTTAAATCAAAATCCACTAAAATAAAACACCAGAAAATGAGCTAAATCAAAAGATAAAATAATATTTACACAACAATATTAAAGAAATATTGATCGTAAATTATTTGACCTTTTATTCTAATAATTAATCTTGCTTCGGTGGTTAATTTTTATTCTAATATAGACATGTTAGATTCTAGTTATTAATTCTGTAACTTCATTTCATTTATATTCATTTTCTGAATAATTAAATGATACATAATATTGAACAAATGCCTATGCGATAATGAGGTACACATAATATTAAAGAAATGTCTTTCAAATTATTTCAAAGGTATATTTTAGAAAAACATTATATGCGACACATAATCCTTTTTTAGAATGTTACCTTCTGTCAAAATCTTACAAAAGTAATACCAAACAATTCTGGTTTAAAATTTCTAGCAAATGTTGTTTCAAGTAAACAAATTCATATTTTAAAAAAATATTACAATCCATTGGCCCAAGAAAATTTCAAAAATTTCCGCGATTCTGTACCATTTTAAAACATAAATTTCATTGTAGGAGAAATATAAATCACACAGTTATTCTTCAATAACGCAATAAAACGACAAGTTAATTCTCAATAGCTAAAAAGTGGGAAAATATAGCTGTGTGACTTCATAATAATTTTTTTACTACTCTGACATAGAAAAAGCACACTTATATTAATTTCCCCAATCAGGCCAACATATCCAAGTGGCAGAAAGTGGGTGTTGACGAAACCTTGATCTTGGTCACGATTCTTAAAATAATTGTCTTGTGGTAAATTAAAGAAATAAAAACTTATTGGGAAATAATTCTAAGGATGCTACTGTAATATCAGTCGCACTAAATAGAATATTGAATTCATTCACACGCCCACGCATTTATACAGGGTTTAAATTGTTTTTAAATATTAAGAGGTGTGATATTACCCACTCAGACTAATAAAATTATCCTGACAAACTTCTTAATTCTTCTTCTTATTATCCTGGCACTTCACTCTGAGAAGCAGGGATGGAGAATTTGAGTTCCAGCCTAAACTTACAACAGTATAGGGCAATCTAATGAAAAATACTGAAAATCGCACAATCAGATAAATTACTTAGGGAAAAACTCACAGCAAGCATTCGAAATCCCGACCACGTGTGTGTTGCACAATTGACACCAGCGAAGGAAAGACTGGCGCACTTTTTCGAAGATGAAAGACCAGCTTAAGTAACTCGTATAAATATTTCCCACCGCTTAAGGAATACACATTTCATTTTTTTTTTCACTTAATAATAAATATAATTGTGCAACGTTCGGTATTCATTAGCTTTCCCACACTGTTGTAACTTCAGGTTGGAAATAATTTAATTACCTTTTTTTGCCTGTCAGAGTGGAATGAGACCATATTTTATATTGTTTATTTCAATGGGTACTATCACTCTTCTTAATTAGTAAACAGAATTTAATATTCACCCTGCACACACACACAAATATATATATATATATATATATATATATATATATATATATATATATATATATATATATATATATATATATATATATATATGGTTCTATTAAAGATAATAGAATATAGATAAAATATATTGAGATTGAGCTGATAAATTGTGAAATAAAATGTAAAAAAGAATATAATAGGCTCAATGTCTAACTGAACAGAAGATTGTCAGGATGAAAACTCTCTTTGATGAAAATTCCTAAAGCTCCTAAAAAGAAATTGCCTTTACCGTTGAAACAACATCAATCTTTTTTAAAATCTGATGTCGTTTTATTGATAAGATGTTGTTACACCAGCATGCTACCCAGTGCCTAACCCTGGGTTAAGCTCTACCAGTTAGTAGAAGCTGCCAGGTGGGGATATTTGTAATTTAGAGATAGGGATAAAGCAAAAGACCACTAATATTTAACCTGCCACACCTAAAAGCATAATTTCACTCGGAAGACATTACAATCAGGACTTATTTAATGTGACCCAGCCATCTTTAGCGAACATGAAGGATGCTCGGTTAAATTGGGATTCGAATTAACTATTTACTGATAGTGAGAACAATGTTTAACTAACCAAGTCATCATGGCCTCCACTGCTGAGATGTAGAAGTTTGGGTAAGAAAATACTGATTCGGGTACCAATATCATCACTTGACTTTGATTCAAAATTACGAAACAAATGGCTGTGCCATCGAAATATGCAGCCTGAGGCGTATTGCAGTAACTTAACAATATTTCATATAACAATCATGTCCAATTCGACTAGTAGATCCTTTCTTTTCGTGCATTTTTATTTTAAATTTCTTTAGTGAATTTCCCTTTGCACCCTGATTTTATTTCAAATTCTACTAAAAAGATTCCTTTCTCTTCATAACACACATTAGCACATTTGCTTAAATTATTACTGAATATTACAAAACATTTTCAACGAAAATATAAAGTTAGATATTTGCTTTAATTCAAAAATATGTTGAATCCTGCAATAGACAGTTAAGTATTTGCCAAGAAAATTACATGCGAAGGATATAAAATATCATTTCAGAATTTGCTCTAAAATACATTTTAGTACACTTTGTTCCCAGTATATATAATTGCTTATTACTAAAATAAACCATTTTTATTTTGTTCAATAAATAATTCAAAACTAAATGCTATCTAAGCCATCTTGCCAAAATCGCACATTAATTTATTAAACTCATATAAGTAAATGTTTTAAGTTAAGATTTTTGGTGATGACAAATTACGAAAATTATTTTAACGCTTATGGAATGCGCATCAACTTTGTAAAGAATTGTTGTATAGTCATACGAATGAAATATCATTTATGTTCACTGAAATGCAAGATATTCTTTTCAACATTCAACTAAACTTCAAAAATTTTGCAGTGCAATATATTTTATTTATAATCTATTATATATATATGTATTTTCGAAAATATAGCTTAGAGGCTTAATTAACGACTTATTTATTTTGGTAACCTTTCTATTTTTATTTCTTGAACAATAATTTAATCTAATTGCACTTAATGAAAGCGTTGTTTTTTGACTTTCTTAATCAGCAACCATGACTTTCAAAAAAATTAATAAACATATATGTTTAAAATTTCATAGGAATTGAATTAAAATTAATTTGGTTTTAAGAAAATTTTCATCAGCTGTATGTGGAACTCATTATTTGACTTTTATCATTAAAAAAAATTTTAATAATAAAAGACGATTTATCATTAAAATCATAAATGACTATTTATCATTAAATTTTAATGATAAATGATAATTGACTGTGTAACTTTTTCTTAATGTTAATTTACTTATTATTACTTTCTAAATCAAAATAATTATCTGCATAAACTCCTCCACTTTCTAATAAGAATTCTTACGGTCTCATTATTTCCATGGTTACAAAACTTCTAAGAAAAATATTAAGTTATATTAGATTAAGTTTAGCAGGTAAAAATGTAAAAACGCAAAATATTTTTATACAATTAAAACAGCGTAATGTTATTTTTTTTTAAATATTGAGCTCTAGAGTTGTGAAAGTATTTTTATATCAAATAATATCAAAATTTATACTCACTAAAATCCTGAACAAGGTGTCCTCTGGAAGCTACACTACAAACAGCAAAGGCGAAAAGCACTGTTATGTATAAGCCGAACTTCGGACATGTTTTTCTAATTAGCATTTCAATGGAAGAAAATTGAAAGATTCAAATTCGACAAGTCTTTTCACAGTTCAACTTTAACGAGAAAGAGAATTTTAATTCCTAGGGTTCGAGACAGTGGTTGAGACAAAAAAAAATTCTTGTGTGAGTGAAAGTTCTCTTAAAAAGTTTCTTTGCGAATGACGAGATTTCCGACTGAGTTACTGGGTCACTTGAAATCTGACGCCTCCTCAACCACTGACACGACGTTGTCACCACCCCTCTTAAAGGGATTCGTTAAAAGTGAAGGGCATCTCTCGCTTGACGATCTAAGGATGCTGAAAAGTTGGAAAGACTTATTTAAGCGTCTGAATGGAGTGACGTTTTTATGAGGTTGTTCCCACATTTTTTAGTTTTTATACTTCCTTCCCCTCTTAACATTGCCACAGCTCCTGTTTTTTTTAAAAAAAAAAAAATAAGAAATTCGTATTCTTAACTACATCTGCCTGTTTTCATCTTGGAAAAAATCTAAAGTTCTTTTTTTCCAGCTGTAATTTCAATTGGAAGACATTCGCAGATGATTCTCAACAAAAAGCCGGATCATGAAGGGAAAAGAATAAAACTAGAATGATTTGTAGACAGTTATGTAAAACATCTTTACGTTCGAAGGCGTAATTTTAAGGAGGAAAAAAAAAGCCCGTCGTTATTCTTTAATTACAAGTAATGAATTCTGCTCTAAAAGCTTTTAATTTAATATAGTAAAAAGGCATACGTATATTTGTTTCTTATTTTTTACAAGCTCAAATTACCCCACGAAAGATGTAGTCTATGTAAATATGGATGAAATAACTGACAAATAATATGTTGACTGGCCAATCACATATGTAATTACTAACTCTTGATGATCCCAATTTTAGATGCTTCTAAGTTTATATATGCATCTTTTATATTAGAAACATAAATTCATACGCGCAAAATAAAATTGAAAAACAAGGCTTGATGATTTAAATTGCTCTATTCGATTTGAAAAGTTGGTGGTAGAATCCCACTTTTTTATTCTAATACTTGAACGATAAGCCATATGAAACTTTAATTATCTTTATGTACTCATCATCATTTCTCAGTAGAGTGAAATACTTTCGAATTTTTATCTTTGCATCTCATGTAAATCTAAGAAACTTGTTCCTGAAAACAAATCGTGAACATTAAAAATTGTCTGAACAGCTCTATAATACTATGATGCTTATTTTAAAAGATAAGTACAAAATAAATTATAGATAGGCACAAAAGAGATAGTACACAGTTGGTAGACATAAAATAATTTAGCGAAATATAGATTTTCATTTTTTTTTCCAAGTGGATAAAATATTGATCGTTACATTTAATCATAAATATCCATGTTTTTAATATTTTTCATTTCAAACAAGTATAAAATCAAAATCTTATAATTACGTCCACAGAAATATTTAAAAGCATTTATAACACATTAACACATTTAAATTCATAACAGACAAATAATACATTTTATAGATTATTGTTGTTTTTCAATCCCTTTGGACAGGATTAGATTAATTCCATCTTTTAAAAAATCTTAGTACTTCAATTTTATTACCATATTAAAATTCAATTTTAAAAAGAATTTTCTAAAATACGATTCTTTCGTAATTCCTGTTGATGAATATAAACATACAGAAAAGCAGCAGAAAACTTATCAACGTTGCGTAATAGCCATATTTCAAAGATTACATAGAAAGTTTGTGATTGGAAACTTCAAACACCCCGTAGTTGACAGCCTAATGGCAAAAGACTATTGTAAGGCATTTAATATCAACCACGTAATTTGCCTTCAAAGGGGGAGCTTTTCACAGATAACGGGCCTTATTCATGTCTCGAAAAGAGAAAGTGCCTGAAAATTCACAAGCGCCCAACTCGACACATGTGCATGCTGGAGGCAGAAGTACAATATCCATCTCTCCTTATTCATCAGAAGTTTGAACAGAACCTGGAACTTTATATTCCTGAAAGCACTGTCGTATCACCAGGCGATGGTAAGCTTATTGCTGGAAACTTACTAGAAGTGATCATATCAAATATACTTAAAAAATTTACCACACAATCCATCTCTCTGTGATTTATAGTTAATAGCACTCTGTTAGAAGGAAAGTGCCAATTTATAGAATTCAGATAATTTTAAAAAACTGGAGGTGAATATTGCACCTTTGCTTTCGATATCCACATTTCTGTCGCGGAGTTGTTGGAAGTATTCATGATTTTCTTCCTCGTTCTATGTGAATACGGCTCATTATTTACAAATATTTTTTTCATAAGACAAAATTTTACGTTTGCCTTACAACTTTTACCAATCAGAGATTATCCCTACGCATTATCAAATTGATTACTGCAATATCTCCTTAAGGAACCAAGTACCGATAGAATTGTTAGTATTATTTTTTAATCATTGCAGAAGTTGAAGTATCCCATAAAAAAGAGGATGTTCTTGTTGTTGGATGTAAGGATTCGATAGCCAAATTGAAGGGTATCGAGAAAGAGATGATATCGAGTTGCAATAGATCATTTTCCCAAACTTTTTTTCTCGTGGACCACTTTCAAAGTTTTACTATTTTCGGTAGACCCCCGGCTGTTATCTTTCTACTGTATTCCCAAAACTCTTAAAAACCCTAAATTGGGGGTGTTAAAGAAGAAAAAAAAAGTAGCTCATTTTCTTTTGTGTCCCATTTATTAAAATAATACTTGTGCTTATACTTGTGCTTATAAATGTTTATAATTTTATAAACATTTATTATTACAAAACAATTGACAAAAAATCCACAATGAACTCTGAAATGTAAATCAACAATAAAAAATAATCATACTTTTAATGAGACGGATGTACTTGAGGAATTGGGAGAGCAAATTGTAATTATTTGGCTTCAGTTTTGTCAGAAGTAATCTCAAATCTTCCCTTTCTGTGATGTTCAATCTGCTCCTTTGTTTTGTTAACAGGTTGGTAATGAGCATAAAGCATCTTTCAACAAGATATGACGAGGGAAACGCTGTCAAAATTTTTCTCGCGATTTCCCACATCCCAGGATATTTTTCGGGATTTCTGCCTGCAGGCAAAATGTTTGATAGCCTTTTTTTTTAATTTCACCTTCAGTTCCTCGTTGGTGCTTAGCTCAAGTAGCTCCTCTTGTAATACCACATTCAGATCTTCAGTTTCATCAAATGGGTTTATGATACATGGTGGTATTGCCATCGTCAAATCTGTTTTCAAAGTTATCATGCAGGGTGATGTTGAACGTAAATCTGAATGAGTCAAGACATTCTATACGTGCCACGTGCGGAAACTGGGATAATTCACACCGACTAATATTTTGCTTCATTAATTTCAATTTACCAAGAAAAGCCGAAATTACTCCCGTTGTTTTTATTAACCCCTTGACTGACGAATTAAATGGAATTTGATGCGACAAAAAAAAACTATTTAATTTCGCTTAATTGAACTACACCATCAATTTACACCATCATCCCCAATTTCATATAATGCATCCGGCTTATACATGTTACGGGGATTATTTATAATCTTTACTAAACTCAAATATTGGCTAGTATAACATTCACCGTGCGAGACTTCTGCTAAACTGAACTCTTACTTTCAGTGTGCTTTTTTAAATGAGAATCGTCGAACGAGTGAAGCAACTATGTAATCTAATTGTAACTTGCACGGCGTCCGCCGAAAGAAGCGCTTGACGAGTCTGACTCGTCAAAGTCTGTGATGGCCCAGGAAATCAATGACGAGTCAGACTCGTCAAAGTCAGTCAAGGGGTTAAATTAAGGCTGTTCCCTTGTAACTGCAAGTTAACATCATTGATTTAAAAAAAAAAAAAAAAAAGCTATTAAATACGCAATGTCCTCTTCATATTCGATCAGATTTCTTTTTAAATCTTTTCCAGAAACTCTATCACTGATTCGACATGTGAGTAAAATCTCGATAAGCATGCACCTTTCAACAACCAGCGCACTTCAGTATGTAAAAGCTGGAAGTAGGAAATCTATCATCATTTTCATCTCAATAGTGCAAAAAAACGGGTATTCAAAGTATTACTTCTTATTTTATTAACTGCGTTAATCACAAATTGAAGCAATTGGTGCAAACTATCACTCAAATTGCAATCTATCACTCATGTGCACGGGCGACACTTTGCAAGTCTTGAGATGTGGTGTACACTTGTACTATTATCTATTGTTCTATTCAATTCTGTGTTTGAACTGAGTCACGAATATTTTTGAGTACCTACCTAGTGAATGATGATACCTGCCTACATTGATAGGTAAAGCCAAGTCAAAAGTTTTGTTCTTTAATATGAAAACCAGAAAATGTTTCGTGGACCCCAACTTACAGCATGTGAACCCCTGTTTTCTTTTTACGTCTACGCGTGGACTCCCGTGTGGTCTCCTATGGACACCCTGGGGGTCCACCTGGACCACTTTGGGAACCTATGCTATAGATGTTACATACATCCCTGCCAGCAAGACAATAATCGTCACCAAAAGTCTAAATGATAAAATCTCTAATCCAAAGTAGTATTTTTAACAGCCTATTCAACTCTTTCCCTCAATGCTAATTCCATCTGTGAAAATCTCAGAACCCTCACCAGTTAGTATCTCACTATCAAAAGAAACACTTACTCGAAGTGTTGGGTGATACGTTCAGATATCAACCCTATGCTCAACATCTTCTGAACTAATTTAGTTCCCATAGAAGATAACTGGCTTACATGCCACCAACAAAATGAGCTTAGCATACTCCTTGCTTGCCTTGATGTCAAGCGCTAGCATCTGCTAGCACTAGACATCTAGACACCCGCAAACATCTGCACAGCGGCTGAAAAAATAGTTCTGTATCGTCTCGTTATGGTAACTAGTACAGGTCTTACCACACTTGGAAGATAGCCACAGAAGGTCGCACAATCCAACTTGTGTCCCCACATTCCAACTCCAAATAACGCCATTCTCTTAATTTTGTTCCTATAAGGACTTTTCAGCAGATCAGCCTCTCGCCCAAATAGCACACGCCGTCTTTTGTAATGCCATATCACACTAACTTCATTTTGACTAATATTTTTTCGGTGCCTATTAAACATGAGCGTATAGTCGCAAATGACGAACTTTAGCTCCTGCACATACTTAACGGAAGATCCCTCCCATCTAAAAACCGATGGACGTTTCAGTTTATAATTCCTGGTGAACAGTCAAAGCCGTTATCTTGCTTGGGTTGTACACCAGTTTATAAATCTGCTCTAATTTGCTTATCGAACTGAGGGGTCTTTCGGAATTCTTTTCCCGTTTTACTCTGGAATCACCCAGCACAACAAACATGTCATTCGCAAAAGCAATGAATTTCGTTTTGTCCCATAATCTCTGCGGAACACCTCTGCTAGATTCAAATTCTAATATCCTTCCCAAGTTGCCGAATATGATCTCACGATCTTCAACATAGGACTTCCATAACATGTACAATTTGCGGTAACAACTTGCTTGACCGAACAAAAAGCACACCTAGTCTCTGCATGCTGTCAAAAGCACCTTCAATATCTAGCGAGATGACGCTTATGTACTTGCCTTCATCATGGCAATACTTAATTGCGTCTTTAAGACACAAATGTGCCATGGCACACGAACTGCCTGTTAGGTGGAGTGAAATGCGTAAGTCTTCACCAAATGAAGGTATATCTTCTTAAACAGATAGTAGACAGATTAGTCGATAAGAACGCGCCTCAGAGACATTTTTCTCCGACTTCTAAAGCAGAACAAGGCATATTTCCAAGATTCAGGGAAATGCATTAAAAATAATCACTTATTTAAAAGCAGTTCAAACACTCCGGGGTTTCTCTCGAAGACACTTTAAGCTATTCCCACGGGGATATTATCCAAACTCGAATCTTTCTTTCTATCAATGTTTTTGACGACCGACTTTATATCTACTCTGGTGAAGGTAGTTGATCGATCTTGATTTCACTCACTGATGTTATAGGAACCTGCAAAGTTTTTCATGTCAGCCTGTTCGCTATTATCACTTCCTGCTTTAGTTGGGAACAATCAAATTACAATCATTCGAACGATCTCCTCTTCGCTCTAAGTACTATCCGGCAATCTGATGTTCCTCAGTAGTGTACTTTTGGAAGCATTACCAGCTACAAGTTTGTACCGCACAAATTGTATATTAGATCGCGTGTTTTCTTGGCAAAGCTTATTTCAGCCAAGCTTATTATTATTATTTTTATTTTTGAATAATGAGTCTTTTAAACTAGACTGTGCATCTACTAATCTTTCTGGTCTTTCTTTCTTCAGATTCGACGCATCTCTAATACTTCCTCCTCAGCGTTTTCGTTTCGTTTCGTAGCATCATCAGCTAGTCATCCAGCCAGGAAACCTACTTCCTAGCTGTCGAACTAAATTGAGTTCAAAGCCTTCTATCAGATTTCTTGCAGCGCCTTTGTTAATTTATCAATCATTCGGTAAAGGCTATTGCCGTCTTTCACTCACTTCATTTTATTGATGATATCCGGCGCTTTCTTATTAAATTCTGAACCAAATCTCTGAAGACGAAATTCCCCCAGTCTATATTTGTCGCTTCTATAAATGACAAATTTTGGCACTTGCCAGAAGGAAATGTAGCTGTGATCGCTTACGCAATTTCCAACCACTTTTCCATGTGACCCACGATGTGAAAGACGACAGCAGGTCGCCTGTCGATAACGATAAATCTATCTAGTTTTTCTTATAAACGCTCTTAAATGTCGACTCTGAGACCGCATCATTGACTACCATAAGATCGTTGCGAATAAGAAACTCGACAAAAGTTTTTCTTCGTCTAGTTCTTACTCTAGACGGACAACCGGAATCCCACTTTTCTGGTGTTAAAATCAGTATTATAGAGGCTTTCTCAGAAAAACCGCCAATCTCCGCCTTGGGAAACACGTAGATTGATGCTATCAACATTGACTGGTGTTAAATCTTTAATGTAAACTGTTGCTATACAAGAGTCAGCATGTGTGACCCAGATACTGTGATTAGTATTAATGACGACAAATGTGGCCGGGTAAAGTGAGCCACCGACCATGAAGTAAGAAAGACTGCAACATCACCGTTTACCAAATATGGCTCTTGCAGCAAGAGAAAGTCAGGAGTGTGGCTGCTCTAGACCGCACTAACTTTACTTGTACGAAACTATACTCACAAGCCAGTTTGGTTGTATTAACCATAATCGGTGTGAAAGGGAGTACCCTCAAGCTCTGTTAGAAACTGAACAGCGCGAGTCAATTACCCTATGCCCCGTTCCCGACTTAGAACTTAAATTTTTTGCTTTCGTGTAACGAATTTATTCCTTTGTACACTCTTCGAGTCTTCGTTGTTAAGGATGGTGCACGTCTGTTTGTTCTCCAGCTCTTCGACTTAGATTCTCAAATCTACAGCACTAGAAGCAATGCCTTGGCTCCACAAACTCTTTAACATAGTGTTTCTCTCCTACCACAATTCATTTTTCCTTTACCCATTCACGCCATGAAAACTGCTTGACCCATTTCCAAGACATAGTGTCGGTCCTCTGTCTTCCCTTTTAGTTTGAATATCACTTTCATGAGACCCACTGAGAGGTTATTATGTGCTCTAAGTTCTTTAAGGATTTCGCCTAGCAGTCTGTGCCCAAGATGTTATATATCAGCCCTCAAGGTAACTGCCGTGTCGGTTCCCTCACCTCGACAGTTCCAGACATCTTCTCCTTGATAGCATCGCGGATAAGTAAAATGTCTCCTTAATCTTGCATTCAATGACAATACCACTGTTAATAAGTTTTCAGACCCTAGACTGCCACACCCACTTTCCTAGGATTAATATTCTAAAATGGTTATACCAAAATATTTGGCACCGTTTGCCGTGAAATATAGTGAGATAGACAAGCACGGAGCTAGTCTTCTTTCACAACGCTGGCGTAGGACCTATTTTGGCCCTTTCCAGCTTTAACCGACTTGCTCGGCTGATCCACCTTTTCAGCCGGCTCTCCTGGACGGTTATCTTCAGTACATTTGATTGTGCTTCTGTATTTGGATTTTTGCTGGGCTCAGTTTGAGTTTCAGTAATTACCATTGCTGGTTTGTCACGCGCCCCCATTGAAGCAATCTCATCTGACTTCCTGATCTCCTCTCCTCAAACTTCACAGGAAATTCAACAATTTTTGCGTCAGTATCATTACGCTTACAAACTGTTCCAAGATAGCACAAAAGTAGTTTTCTTCGATTTCCCATTCTTTTTACTTAAGTCTTTGGGATAAGTTTTGGGATAATCAAACTCGTTATTTTTGCAAAAGAAAGATCACTAATCAAAATAAATCAATTTTAACTCTAGTATCTCATGCAATAAACGCGAAATATCTATAAATAATAACTAATGTAACAATAAAAAGAAAGAGCCAAGAGTTTGAGCGTGTTCTAATAAAATCTAAATAGTTTCTTCCAGCATCCACGAACTATACCCAGAACGTCCCCAAAATCATTTTCATGCTGCAGTCACAATGATAACCTTCAAGGTTTCGATAACATAGTCCGCCCTATTCCAACATGCTGTAGAACATACACTTCCGTAAAAGTATGGCCAACATAGGAGCTCAATCCTACGGTCTCTCAATTCTTCGGACTACCTCGTTAGGTTAGTCAATTTCGAAAAGGGCCTTCCTTCCACACACGCTCCTAACATCATAGTATTGCGGAACCGTTTTTTTTTTTACAAACACGACGAAAAGCCAGTTAAGCCGTCCCATCTATTTTCAACGGGTCAAACAAATTATATTTGCTTATAATTCTAAAGTTGCTGAGATGAAATATCATTTATGTCTGCAGTTCAACAAATATTTTCCAACTTAGTTCATTAAAAAGAACAAAAGAAAAATTTCGAAGAACAATGCAATTTATGAACGATGCTGCTACCAACTATCAAAAGATATTTTATTTTACACTATTTATTAATATGTGCAAAGATTATTAAGTATTAAATACACAGATAATTACTTTACAAGTATTACCTGCCTTTTCATTTCTTTTATTTTAGCATATATATTTCTTTTCAGTTGTTAAATATTCTCTTTTAGAACCTAAATGTGCAATAATTTATTCTCTTCATCAAAACTCTTAACCCTAATATTTTACACTACTTTTATTAGAAGAGAGAAAGATTCATGAATATTTAATATAATTCTAATTCAATAAAAAAAAAACTTCCCAAATGCATTTATCTACACAAGTCAACAATACAAATTTTTCTTATCTTTAGACTACACAAAGATAATTTAATCACTGCTTGAAATACTAATTTTTAGAACTAAAGTATAAGTGTTTTTGCTCAAAAATGCAGATAATTGTTTTGTTTAGTACACCGATTACACAGAAGAAATTATTATACTACCAAAAGAGACATCACTAGTCACATCCCTGTAGTATTCAGACAGTGATGATGATAAACTTCAATCCAAAAACCAGTTTATTTCAGATAAAATTAATCTCGAACGGTACCTTCAATGTAAATACTTGTACTTATTGATTAAAAGGCAATCTTGAATTTAATTGAAAATTCCTCTTAAAACATAGTGTTCAAAGTGAAATATCAATTATGAAAATTTTCAAGGCAAAAAGTTTTGCGATTCAAATAATTCATTATAAAATTTTCAAAAGACAAAAATCCCATCTTTTACCATGGAAAAAAAGGAATTCCTATGATATGTGAATGTATTTGTGCACATTAAGTTTTGAATTACATAAACCTTTATAAAAAAAATTTATTATTTATTATAAATAATTAATGTAATATATAATCATCAAAAAATAAATGAAATTAATTACTAAATAAAAATGCAGAGTGAATACCAGAAAACAACATCTTTATTTTAAATTTATGAAACAATGCTTACTTAGATAAATAAAAAAGAAATTGCTATGCAATTAATGTTCTGAGATGAAAACTTTTATGCATAATAGTTCAAATTAGCCTTCTTCTTTGCTTGTACTTCCAGAATAGCATCCATAAAATCTTCGTGCGTTACTACAGTTGCTCCTCTTCTTAAAGCAATCATGCCCTATAAAATGAATACATTTAAAATACAGAACAAACAAAAGAATGAAGACTGTTTAAAAAAACTTCTCATTGACAAAGAAGAATGAATTAGAACATTTAATGTAATATATATTGTTTTACATTTAGAACATTTAATGTAATAAATATAGGTATTTAAAATTAATAACACTTAAAATATTCTATTTATATTTGTTCATATTGGAATAAAATTAAGGTCATTTTAAAATAATTTCACATTACTTTCTATGCCCACAAAATGTCACTTCACGTTTGCGATAAGAAATAACAAATATAAATGTACATATTACACACACACACAAATAAGTTTATATAATTAAGACATAATACACATAACAAAAAAATACTTTAATCATTAAAAGGGATTATATTTATATCTTCAAAAGGTAAAAAATAACATTCATGAAAAAAATCTTGAATCCTTCAATTAATCCAATTTTTCAAATTCAAAAATGTAAATGTTAAGATTGTTTAGTCTTTTAATCCTAAATCAAAATAACATTGGAAAGTAATGAAAATAAAATGCTCCAATAAAATACTTCATTAAAAATCTTCTGCTTACATTTGTACTAGAAGCATTAAGATAAAAAATTAAATATTTAATGAAATTTATTGTGATCATTTGTAAATTATTATTTTAATATAAAATCATATTTAAAAACAGTGGATATAATATACTTTATAACATTGTCAAAAAACTTCTAAGAATCAACATTAGTCTCAATTAAAAGTTTGACTTGTCTCAATCATTCCTAAATTACAGTAACAAGTAAAGTAAGTCAAGAGTAACATTCACTCATTTATTCAATATTTGTGACAAGAGTTTTATCTAAAGAAGTTGAATTTAAATTTTATTAATATTTTTTATATAAATTTATGCAATATTTAAAAATAACTGGAGCATATTTATTGTAATTATTTTTAAATAAGAAAATGTAACATTGAACATAAATGTTATCGTGCATTTCACTTTCATAATTCTTATTAAATAAATTCACAAGTATCAAAGTAATATTCAAAAAATTTTCAAACTCATTTTAGTGTTCAAAAAGACAAATTTTATACTCGTATTTATTCATAACTTATACTGAAATCTTAATTACACTTTAAAACATAAAGTAGAAATATTATAAAAATATTTCATGTCATAAATTTAAATTTTATATATAATTTCAGTGTCCATGGCTGTTGTGCATTGAAATTGTTTAACAAACAAAATCTACACATAATATTTCTTATTATCATATCATGCATAAAAGGTAAAATTCTACGAAAATCTGCAATCACTTACTGCTTCCACGCAAACAGCTTTACACTGAGCTCCGTTGAAATCATCTGTACATCGGGCAAGCTCTTCAAAATTAACATCAGGACTAAAAATTAAAAATATTTCAAGCATTATCTAATATTCTAGCCCATAAAATAACTCATAAAATAAAAAACAGAAATGAATTAGCAAAAGTATAATTCCATAATAAAACATTTTTTCTCACTAAAACAATTTCAATTATATTAAATTATACTAAACTAAGTTGATGTTAAATTAAAAAAGCTTTATCTTAATACTAGGAAAAATTATATACTTTACAATTGGGAATTATTTGACAAGTACTTTGAATAATTTAAATGTAAAACCCGAGTGATATTTTGTTATAGAAAGTGAAAAATGTGTCAAAGTCCATGCATTACAATAAAAAGTTAAGTGAAAGATATCATGCTGCATTAATAAATTAGAAACTGTCTGAAATTGGTTTTGTTATGAACAAGGTTGAATATTAATAGGTACATTAAAAATTCAAGTAATAAAATCCGAAATTTAAAATGTAAAAATTAAGGAAACAAAATACTGATGTCCTGCAGTACTCTGTCAGTTTTTCAATTTGCATAAAATCTGTTTTATTGGGGGAGGGGAAAAATGAATTCAATTTAAAACTTATCAAGTATCTGAATCACCTTACTGAAATATTTAGAAAAATAAATTCACATTTTTTTTTTTCGATTTAAAAAGTAAAGGTAATTTTGTTTAATTAAACTCAGAGAATAAATAGTGACAATAGAAGAGAACCAGAATAACTTAGAAAAGTATAAACAGATAAATAATTTTCAGGGTGGGATATTTTTTATATCATTATACAGTAATAAGAACTGCAATATACTTTTAAACAATTCCAGTTATGTTATTGTATACCATTATGAATAAATTGGAACTATTGAGCATCAAAAGCATTCTAGGAGAAACTATTTAGTTCACATTGAAACAAAATTTTACAAGTAAGCAATGTGTACATTCTTTAACAATGTGCTTAAGACAGAACAATGATTCTTACATTATTTACCAATTTATTACAAACACAATTAGAGAAGTTAGTCCCTCTAAACTTGCTTTATTCAGGCAAATTTTAAATTTAAAAGCATACAAACATTTCCAAACATCTTTTTTTATTTTTCTATTCTTACTTTATTTTGGACAGAATACTTAGAAGGGAAGGAAGAAGGTGAAATGACAATAACTATGGAAAAATAACTTTAACCAGTTTCCTCAGTTAATTTTATACTTAGTAGGATAAGTAACTCTACATAATTGTATTATTCAAAGTATGTATAACATAACTTTTGCTATTCAATGAACATAATAAAGCTGAACAAAACGTTTGTGCCCATCTTAAAATAAAAAGAAAATAATTCGCTAAATAAAAAAAATGCATTTCTTACTTATAGCAAAATATTTCTTTTTTAATTTCGTGAAATTTGGAAAGATTAACAACTTACTCAACATTCATTTTTCTAGAATGAATTTGCATGATTCGTGCTCTAGCTTCTTCATTTGGATGAGGAAATTCAATTTTTCTATCTAACCTTCCAGATCTCAACAGGGCAGGATCTAGAATATCCACCCTATTTGTAGCTGCAATTACCTAAATGTAATATTTTTCTAATTAAAGCAGAATAATTGAAATTTTTGCAATTAAAATTTTCTAAGTGTGAAATTTTCTAAGATCAAATGAAAAATTTATAAAATGGTGCACTAGTGAACACAATGCTATAATAATGTTTATTTGTAAACATATTAAATAAAAAATATGCATACAAAATAAAAATAAAAATCAGAATAAAATTATGTTTCATACCAATATTATGATTAAACTTTAAAAGAATATTTTAATAAAATAATGGCTATAGATTAATAAGAATTAAGCAATTTCATTTCTACTATGTTACATTAATTTACTCAACAATCCAGATCAATTTAATTGACAAATTAAAAATAATTTATTTTGCATAACTGAGAAATTAAACTACTGGGTGCCTTCTCCGGCTATTACAACAGGTATGAAATGTGGACACACTAAAAATAGGATATAATGAGTTGCTGTTTTGTCATACCTTTGACTTCACACCTAACTAGACAAGGGATTTTCAATTGGAATGTTTAAAAACTCTGTTTATATTAGTCTGTCCCTTCCAAACACAAGCAAAAAATTAAAATTGAGAAAATTACATGGGAAATATGAGAGAGCTGTTATTAATTATTATGTGAAAAATCACATAATTAGAATTTGAATAAATATGTATCAGACTCCTAAAATTGGGCAGAGTCAATTAAGTGACCAGGTCATTAATTGTTATCACAATATTGCAGCCTGAAAAACCATAAACTGCTTACAAATGTAATTACTTTTATTTTTATCAAGATATTGCAATTTTAATGGTCAGCAGTATATATTGTAACAAAATACTTCAAAATTCCTCTAATGAAATAAAACACATTTTAAATATGAGCTAGTTTCCATACAACAGTCATGTAGAAGGGAAAAAAATTTATTTTATTGCAATTTTGAAAAATTAAAACTAAAAAATTTATATTTTCATTACTGAAAGATATAACTTTCTATTAAAAATCACATTAAAATCGTTTAAGACAAATAAACTAAATGTAAGAATAAAAATATTCTTAAACTAAAGATTATTCCCTCAAACAATTTACATTTTATTACAAAAAATATTAACCTAAACTATCATACTTTCTAATAGAGTTAATATTTTAGTCTTACAATTATAAACATTACATAAATATTATTTAAAATATGCTCGCCACTATTAGGAGTTGCAAAAATACATTAGAAAATTTAAAATACAGAAGATTTAAAAATGATTACAGTTTAAGTAAGGTATTTTGCCAATCTTCAGACACTAAAATAACACGATATATAAATAACAAAACAAACATCATAACCAAATAGCTTGCAAAATAAAGAAATTAGTAAGCAGATGAACAGGAAAATATGAATCTTTTTACTTCGATTTCATAATTCTGATTAGTAATGGGACAAACAGAACAAGTACATGCATGTGTAAACTTTGTATTTGTATTTGATTGTGTGAACTTTGTATTTGTATTTGATTGTGTGAACTTTGTATTTGTATTTGATTATGTGAACTTTGTATTTGTATTTGATTGTGTGAACTTTGTATTTGTATTTGATTGTGTGAACTTTATATTTGTATTTGATTGTGTGAACTTTGTATAACAAAATGAAATTTCATCTAGAGAATTGAAAAGCATCAATAACAACTAACCAGAAAAAATTGGTGCTGACAGGAATTGTGAAGTAGCCATAAAAATATCACATGAAAATTTTACAAAAATTAATGCTTTTAAAGTAATTTACAAAGACCTTATAAATTAAAAAAATTACTTGCGTATATTAACTTGAAAAATAAAGATAATTGATCAAAGCCAATTATATTACTCAAAACCAGGAGAAACAAACAAGAAACTCAGAAACACCAAATCAAATAAAAGAATCAAAAATTTAAATCAGAGTTGGCAATTTAGAAACAAATATTACTGTTGATCAAGATACTCATTTGAATAAATAAATTTTATCTTTGATACAATACTTTATCTTCAAATTTTATCACAATTATTTAATTACTAGATTTTTAAGTATATTAAATAAGCAAACCTAGTATAATAAATTTGATTAATTATGAATAAATATCTAATTTGGAAGTGACACATTTTACCAATAACTTTTACATAATACAAAAAATAATTGTCTACACTGAACTTCTTTCATTAAACTTCTCATTAAAAATTATAAAAATATTACTCACTTTTATGTCTGTACTGGAACTAAAACCATCAAGCTGATTAAGAAGCTCTAACATAGTTCTCTGAACTTCACGATCACCAGCTTTTTCACTGTCAAAACGTTTTGTTCCTAAAAGTAATTATAAATATAAATAATTTACAGATTTTGTGGAAATTATTCATTTAAATTTTATTTTGATTTTCCTGTTTTTATTTTCAGTCAAGATAATGAACAATTTATTAACCTTCAATCGAATACAGAATTATATCTACATTCAATAAAGAAATTATTTTTATTTCTATAAACTAACATTCAAATAAAACTTTTCTAAATTCATGCATACAATGGATATTAAAATAAGCATATATTGATCCAAACAGATATCTTATTTATAAGTACCAATTTATGAATATGTTGTTTTTAAGAACCAAATGCTGCCCTCATAGTTCTAATATAATTTGTTAATTCTAGTGATAACCAATAATGTTGAATTAATAAATAGAATACCAGAAGATGAATAATAAAAAATCTTACTTTTTCAACGACTTAAAACTAAAATATAATTTTTCGTTATAAGGATTAAAGTTATAAGATAAAAGTTTTATTCTAATTATAGCTATGGTAATTTTCAAACAATTCCACTAAGCATACATTAAAATATTCATATATTGCGATTTTGGAATTTAAACAGATTTAAAGTTTATTTCACCAATGTTTACTTTAAAACAATCATGCAATGGAATTAGCATAAAAAGTTAATCACATGTCACAATACATAAATTTGAATGTAGACAGACCATCAGACATACATGATTACAGAATTATGTTATTAATTCATTAAAAAAGTATAAAAGTTATTTAAAAAATTTAAAACATTTTGAATATCTCAAATAAACTTTATAGAGGCAATTATTATAAATTTAAAAAAAGAATATCAAATTGATATGCATGCCTATAAAAATGTCACATAATTTTTTTTATATCAATGTCATTTTTTTTTTTTTTTTTTTTTTTTTTTTTTTCCCCTTCTAACTTAAAATAATATAGGATTCTTAATTAAAATACTTTGTTTAACTATATAAGAAATTCCAGTAACTTCACATTTGATTATTTTACAAATAATTTAAGATAACTATTACTGCCAATAATAGTGAAATTATATTTTCAAGTAATTTCAAATAAAGATGATTCACATACCTATTGCATCCAATTCATCAATAAATATAATGGCAGGTGCTTTTTCTTTAGCTAAAGCAAAGGCATCTCTCACTAATTTGGCTCCATCACCAATAAACATTTGTACTAATTGAGGACCAGCTAATTTTAAAAATGTAGATTTTGTTTGAGCTGCACATGCTCTAGCCATTAAAGTTTTTCCAGTACCAGGAGGACCATACAGCAAAACACCTAAAATTAAAAATTCATTTATGAAATACAGTATGAAGATAAATAATACACTGTTTTTATGGGATATATAATATTACATTCTGAAACATTCTTCAAATAAGATATCTATAACAAATTGAAGGAAAGTTTTTCTAGGTGAACATTTTAGGTAACAAAGTGAATCAAATGTACATTTTAGACACTTCTATAATTTTCTTCTAATCAATTTGTTTTGATATATCAACAAAGTTAAATAATTCTCAAAATTCACTTTCTCTAACAGAAAGTTTTAATAAAATAAATATAACTAATAGGTTTACTATATCCTTAATAATTCTTTTGTAAATAATTAATTTGTAATAATTCCCTAATTACAAGTAAATTATCCTTTGTTAATAAATCATGAAAACTGAAGTTAAAATTCTTAATTCAATAATAAATAATTCTTTAAAACAACAGAAAAAATAAAGTAGATATAGACCCAATAGTAAGGTGGTTTAGTTTGTAGCTCAATGGGCATCTTTTGCAACTGAGGACTAATTAAAATGGGACTTACAGTTTAAAATGGATTTCAAACTATGGATATTTCTGGCCAATATAGGATTCGAACCCATAAACTGTTGAGGCTAGAACGCTAACTATTTGGCTTCCAGATTGGCTTACTAATAAGTGGACCATTCTTAAAAGTATTAAAGAAAAATGTTTTTACGAATTCTAATAATAAATACGTATGAAAACTACAACACAGTTGGTTTTAGGTGAGTTTAAATTAGCAACCCTGCCAAAAATTTTTAAAAAATGTCAATGAATTTCAATCATAGCTTTGCTTTAGCATTTCAAAGTTGCAACTACTAAAAATAAATATAAAATTTTAAGGAGGTTTTCTTCTGAAATACCAGTTATTATAAGAAAAAATGCATGCATCAATTATTTCTTCCAATTGTCTCAAAAAATCAAATTTCGTTTTCTTTAGTAAAAAACAGTAATTTTTCGCATTCAAAAGTAAAGATAAAACTTCAAAGTAGTCTTTAAGTAGTTAAAAGTTCTAAACTTACAAAAGTAAATCATTTAAAAGAAAGCAAATGCATAACTTGCTGCTTAAAAATTTACTTAAAAGTAATTTTAATTCATAAGAAATGAAACAACCAAAACTAGGTTCCTATCTTGGTTTAATGGTAGCACTTTGCACTCTCAAGGCACTGGTCTGAGGCTTGATGCTAAGGATGGACTAAGTCCTCAGCCTTTCATCTCCTCAGTAGATTGATATATTGAGTACCAAACATGCTTGGGAACAAAACACTGAGGGGCTTTGCATGATGCTAACCACCTAACCAGGACATATGCTTTCCATCCTAGGTCCCTATGTTAGGATAATCACTGTAGGCCTTGGCTCGCATATGGACTGTCATACCACAGGTTATTAGCATCATTAGATTCATTTGCTAAATGACAAATTATATTTCTCAAAATTCTAAACTTCCTCATTAGCAGATGGTCAACATTGCTTTAATGTAAATTCAACAGTAATTATGAATGCAAAAATAAGGAATACATAATCTTAATAAATAATGAATTATTTATCATCTCACTTTCTCATCATAATGTGCAAAAATGCAAGACAGTTAAAAAAATTAGTAAAAAAACAAAGCATTAAATATACATAATACACTAGATTATTTTATTTGTAATGCTTTGGAGAAGAATATTTTATTGAAATTTGTGGTATTACACAAAATTCCTTATTAATTAATTTAGTGAAGAATAAATTCTAACGATATTTTTTCACCAAAAATTTACTATCAATCCAAGCATTCTAAATGAATTTATAAAAGCATATTTAACAAAATGTTTAATATTAATTGGTTTAATGCTTAAAGACAATAGTTAAGAGAAACTATTTTAATGATTTATTAAACATTTAAAGTATAAAAAAATTAATCTAATGTGCAACAATAAAATTAACTTAATTAATCATTAGTCATTTTAGAGCAATTTATAAAAATATATCACTTAGTATTAGCACTTTTAAAACTTGAACTAGATGAAATGTAATAAAACTATGGAATTTACAATTAATATATATGATTTTTTTTCTAATGCCTTTTAGAATTTAATCAGATTCAGCACTACAAAAGGTGAACGTGATGAAAAATTTTTACAGTGGGGTGCTCAATGGGTATGCTCCAAAAGTGAAAAAATAATGAAACACACACAGAGAGAGAGAGAGAGAGAGAGAAAGGAACATCCATGGCCAAACCAGGATTCTAACCCGGGACCTACTGCTTCAAAATTAGTTACCCCCAATCCCTCAGCCATAGCTCAGAATATGTGTGTGTGTGTTTATATATATATATGTGTGTGTGTGATAGCAATTATATTTAAGACTGGTCTAATCTAATAATTAACCAAAAAAATTAAAAATTATTAATAATCAACCAACAATTAAACTTTTTTCAATACTTTAATATAGCAAAAAGAAATTTTTAATCATATTATATAATAATGAGCAATTTTGAAAATCGTTTAACAAGTTTAGAATTTGTTATCACTCCACAGTAACATTTTGTACTCTAAGGGTAAACAAATAGTTTAAAGTAGATTCTGAAACATTACAACAATATGAGTAGGGTGCAAAACACATAAAATAATAAGTAGAACACAACAGCATATACTATTTAGTTACCAATTTGCTCCAATAAAGCTATTAGTAATTCAAGCTTACTGCAGAAATTACATTTTTTATAAATTGAATATTTCTCAGAAATGCTTCTTTTTACTTAAGAACAGAGCAATTCACAACACATGACACAATGTTATCACATATTTAGAGAAAAGAAAACTAAGATAGTAACCTAAATTAATCTATGCACATACAGGCATGAAGTCATACTAATTTTCAATCTAACATACAGATTGAAAAATGGCTTACACATTAGGTATTAACAAATAAATTCAATACCTATAAATTAACAAAATAAGTATTTCTTATTACAAAATATAATATCAAGTATCATATTACACAGCAAAAAATAAAATAAATTTATATAATTATTATTTAAAAGCTTCTGCACCCTTAAATACTTCAGTTTTTAAGTATCTTCCTACTAAAATAAAATTTCTCTGATCACTACATATATTTCTTAGTCCGGGCTAAGGAATTTTTTAAGAATAATAAATTCCACGCAAAAACTAAGAATTACTGTAAGCCATTATATAAAGTGAAATTTCATACAATAAAAATCACTTTTAGCGATGGCTTTTTCTATAAAGTAGTAAATAAAAACTAAACTGAATTTTTCTACACAGACACTAATAATCCCCAAAATAAAAATGTACTTATACTTTCAAGTGAATACGAAATACATTATTGTTGTATAAATAATAAAATAGAAAATATACAAATAAAAATTTAAATAATCGAAATTTAAAAAATACAATACAGAAATACAAAACTCTTAATTAGAAGACATTAAAATGCCTGTTGTGTTATTAGATGATTGAATTATTTGTATGGAGGTTAAGACCAACTTAATTTACACTTTCTTACTAATTTTAAATACTATATTTTATATGTAAAAAAAACAGCGTTTTAAAGGGATATATATTTCTAAGGTAAAAAAATATTATTTAGTAAAGAGAGGATGTATTAGGAGATATTCTCAATAGATTATAAACATTTTTATAAAACCATTTAAAATAAAATTACATTTTTAACATTTTGTTACTATTCCAAAAATAATGAAATTCACAATTAATCATCTTGAACAGATTAATAAATTATGCATAAACAGATTTTTTGAAAGGATATTATTTTAAAATAAATGTAACAATCCTTAACCAATTTCCATTTATATTTATTTTATAAAATTAATAAATTGTAAAATAGTATTAACAATATCTGATAAATGAAATTTAAAATAAATGTAATATTTTAAAGTATGTATTCTGCATAGTTTCTTTCTTTCTGATCAACATGGAAAAATCCCAAGGAAAAAAAATGATATTAGAGATAATGTTGAATATCAAAGAAAAACTAGCAAGACCATTTTAAAAATTAAATTTTTTTTAAGGTTAACACTTTTAATGCAATATTTCTCAGAATTGTTACCAAATGTGAATCAGAACCAAAAGAAGTCAAAATCCAAGCATAACACTTAACTAAACAAAGGAATTAGTATATTTAAATGGATATTTTCAATTTTAACTCGGTTAATACTTTCCTTTAAAATGCTTTATTTTAGATGTTGGTAAGAAAAATAGAATAAAAAATAGTTAAGATATGAAAAAGAATTTGTATTCAAATATGAAAATTACAAACATCCAAAATAATTTACAAATGTGAAGAGAATTCCATCAAAAATTAAATATTTAATGTTAGAAAAATCTTATAACTACTCATAACATAACAACAAAAAAAGTTCCATTTAAATTTATTTAGAAATTACTTAAGAATATTTCCATACTTTTTTAATGGCGAATGAATTTTTTTCAAGAGAATGTAATTTTAAAAGGAATTCGCCAATTTCTTCATCATAATCATTCTTTCTACAAAATTTAACTTGAGATTATAGATATTAAGATATAACATGAGCAGTCAAAGCAATATCCTTAAACTTATAAATGTTAGAAATGATGATTAAATATTTTTAGAAGGGAAACAATTTTTAATCTCAATAACACATAATTTAATAAAGCTTTTGAAAATTTTAATAGAATATTCAGCATCAAAACAGCTTTAATCAACTAGAAATAAAAAAATAGGAACATAGTTTAGATGGAATTTTTTAAAAGAAATTTATTGTCCATGGCATTTTAAAATTATATTTGATTAAACATTCTATGAACATTTTTAAATCACTAAGGATTTACATTATTAAATTGATCCTGAACTATTACAAATATCAAATCCGGTGAATGAATTGAGCTCATAAACTGTTGAACTGATGGTTAATTTTATAATGAACTATTAATGTGCTAAATTACAATGAGATGCACTAAAGCAAAACAATAACAGATACTGCTAGATTCCAGTCTCCTCATATGTTTATAGAAACAATTTCAATCTTTATAGAAGAGCATCTACAACAGTGATGAATATTGCTGCTGTAGACTAAAAGAATCCAAGAGAAACTTCAACATGTGACATCCATAATTTTAGAAAATACTGGTAAGAAAGCAACTGCTGTTGTATTTAGAAGACTTTATAGAAATAGATTCTAAAACTAAATATAAAGAATTTGAGTTTTTCTATAGACACAACTCAAAGAAGCAGGATAAAAATGGAGCCATCAACACATCACCTGAACTTGTACATTTAGGCAAAAGTTATGTTAGTGAAAAAACAGGATTTGTCTTCTTATTTTAGTGGATAATACAAATCTACACAGAGAGAGCTATCATTAACCACAATTATCTGGATTGTACATGTGAAATATGACCCACATATTCAAATGAATTCCAGTAAAAAAAATATTTCAATTGCATTGAATTACATTGGGCTACTCACTTTCTACCACACTCAAGTTTAGAAACTGTTTTTCAAAAGAAATTTCAATCACTAAGATCATGCAATAATTTATCAATTAATAAAAAATTTGACAGGAAAAATTGCCATAATTTTTTCTCATCAGTAACTTTTTTAATAATGACTTAATTTGCCAATTTGTAAAAAACAATACTATTTCTATTTTCAGATGTAATTCTTTGTTTTGTTTCACTTTTTTACAATCATTAAAAGATTTATAATAATATTAATAGTTTACAAGTTATAAAAACATTAAATGAAATAATTTTAAAAACTCTTAAATTCCATATTTTTTCTTTTTAACAGGGTTTATACAGATTTCCAAGAATCAAATTCCAGTAGTTTTAAAGAGATTTCCAATAGTCAAAATAAAAATTTCCTGGAGGTATTGATATTCATGTTTAATATTTAATTTCACCAACTGCACTTAACCAAATATGCATATAATTATGTATATGTAAGATTTTTCAATTATATTCATAAATAATAGAAATAAATGTAAAAATTCATGAGAATATTTTTATTTAAGTTTTTATATTTAATGATTACTTTAAAAGCCTTCAATGAATTAACAGTTACAATAGAAAAATTTTTATTTAAATAATCAATATTCTTTACAGCAATGAATTATAAATTGTATAAAATAATGAATAATTTTAGAGTTTTTAAATATCTTCATTAGATTTCTATCTATAAATTCATTGAGTATTTGTGATGTGAATAACAACCTCTATTCAAATAAGTATACTTATTCAAAACAAAGTAAATACAACTATTAAATAAAGTTTTAAGGGTGACTTTTCCCAATTATTATTTAATGAAAACAATATTAAATTTTCCTTACTTTCAAGCTTTTTTGAAACTATATAATTGCATAAACTAATAATCAAATAACAGATCCAAATGGATTGTAAAAGCAAATAAATCAGCAGCAGAAAAGAAACATACAATATGATTTTTTTAAATAAAATCAAATTCTAAGACACTGTGAAAAAATGTAGGCAAACTCTAATGAGGATATATATTTGGCAATAATACAAACTTCCAATATGATATTAAATTTTATATATTTCTTAATTTAAAAATTACTGAAATAAGAGTATAACAATCCAATTTTACCTTTTGGAGGTTGTATTCCAAGATTTTCAAACTTTTCTTTGTGGGTCATTGGTAACACTACAGCTTCAATCAGCTATAAAAAAAGAAATATGATTTTAATATTTCATGCAAGCTATTGATGGAAAATCAGGTTAATTGTTTGAATAAAACATTTAATCACTTATATTCTTCCTGTGTTTCTAAAGTGATAACAGAAAAATTATCTTCAGTAAGCAGAGGAAAATAAATTGCACTGCAGCTTCAAAGAAATATGAAAACAGAAGTATAATTTTGATTTTTAATCTAAGATATAAGCAGAGAATGGAGATTTCTTGCACCCAAAAGTTTTAAGCATATTGTTCTGAGTATTTTTAAAAAGCATGATAAAACTAACTAATTCTAAAATATTGCATATTTTTATAATTTAATAACAAAATTTTGGTCATTTTTTAATTAACTAATTTTAAAAATGCAGATTTTAGAATTAAAATACTTCAACAACTCTTGTATAAGTAATAAATTTTGACAACAATGCTGAAAAATTAACAATAACATGCAACAATTTTAAAGCACTTCATTTTATATAATGATCAAATACAAATATATTAACATGGCAACATAAAACTAATGAAAAATGAAAATTGAACGAATTCACGCTAACTTTGTGTTGGATGAAATAAATATATATATTATAAAAAAATTAATGAAGAATTTTTAATTTTGGAATACACAGAAAAAGATTTTCTAAAATAAACCAGTAACAAAAGATGCACAGTTAAATTTTAGATTTAGCTTTATAAATAAAGGTAATCAGATGGATATTAACAAGTAAAATATATATTGTTCAAAAATAGGGTTATAAACATAACAAAAATGAGAGACTTTAACAAAAAATACATTAATGTAACAAATTTATTATACATTATTCTATACGACAGGAAATGATAATAAAAAACCATAGGAGATTAATGTAGTCTAATGTGCAAATGAGAGCAACATAGATCAAAACAAATGCATTTTATTATACCTTTTTTAATGTGTTTTATTTCTACTGCACCAGTTATTTCTTCATATTAAAATAGAATTAGCTACTTCACAGTTAAATAAGTGTCCAATAAGCTCTTACGTGGTTAATCATGCTATTAAGGTACAACTGTAGCAGTAATTTCAATTCTTACAAAAGCACCAGTTTTAACCTCTTGAGAATTATGAGAGATATTCTCTCATAATATATATTTATATATATTATGAGAGATATTATCTCATAATATATATATATATATATATATATATATATATATATATATATATACACTACACCCAGCAATGTCTATTCAGACATGATTCATCTTGCAGTCCAGTACAATACTGAAATTCCAGAAAGCGAGAGGGCTTGAAAGTTATCAATGGTACAAATGGCAGAATGAGAGGTGCAACTAAACCGATGGTGCTCAGCCGTAAGTGAGGTATCACAGAGTACACAAATAGGTGAATTGGCCAAATTGATTTTATATAAATGGGTCTGCAAATAGTTATGTCCAGTAATAATTCTAAAACAAGCAACATCCTCTGACCTGGATTCTTCTTGAAAAATCACCTATTGATCAGCAAATTGATTCAAGAATTTCATCCTTTGCTGTTATCTGCTGTCACGGTAGAAACATAGAAAGTAAGGTGTTGTATATGACTGTCCATTAATCTTTTGCGATGCAAGAACACTGAAGTTACCAAAATTGACTTCTTTGATGTTTACAAGATAAAATGTCTTCCGGATTCTCTGGAGATTAAAATTTACACAGAATCACTATGCAAACGAGGAACACACAAGAGTATCTGGGAATAAAGACTGCTTTCTGCTGACTATCTATACAAGGTCTGTCTCACTGTCATTATTTCACGTGCAACAACTAAGTCTTAAGACAACTGGCCACCAGATTTATCTCAAAAGCATCAAACATTTAAAGCCAAAAAGGGCTATTCTAAAAGTTTCATTAAAATATTTTCAATACAAGATTAAAAATAAAAAACTCAAGGTCTTTGCTAAATGAGTATCAATAATAAGCTATTTTGCCCTCACAAAATGCTAACAAATCCTATTCTAATAACCCTCACAAAATCCTATTCTGTAACCTCAAAGTGGTGTGAGGGTATACACAGGTAGCACAGGTGATGTACGTCTGGGACCTAAACTTGGTTTAGGTTCCTGGTAGGGTCACCCATGGTGAGAAGGCTGTGCTAATACACCTGGCTAATACAGAAAGGTAACCCAATCCAAGGTGTTAGGCTCCGTGCTGATGGATGAATGGCACCAGGGTTATGGTGTCGCTAACGGGCCCCTCAAGGAACCAGGCAAAACCTCGTTGTATGTTTGCCTTCCACCTGTACAGGGAGGCTATGCAGGTGTTGACTTTATATTTCCTCCCAGTTTTTAGGTCACTTATGAATGACAAAGACAAAAAAATAAAAATGATAAAAAGGATTGGATAAATCACTTGGTGTTATCCAATCAGCCAGTGAGACGGTTCCTAAGGATCAGAATCCTGGCAAAAAGGAGAGCACTGACAATCTGGCTGCTGGAGGAAGTGGAGTTACCACAAGGCAACACACAGACGCCACAGTTGGAGAACCAGGAGTTCTCACAAAAACATAAAGACGCAATCTAAGGCGTCGCAATAAAGCAAGGGAGCAGGTGGAGACTGCCCAGAAGGTGGGTGGCACCAAAAGACTTAGGTCTCAGGTGTCAACCCTCTTCTCTCAGTAACACTGCCTCCAAAAAGCTCAGGGATGATAATCAACCTGAGACTTTTCCTCAGGCTGTTAAAAGCCATAAAGCAGCTATTGTGAAGGATGGTTTCCCAACCATCAAACTCAACAAGGAGGATGATGATTCCATACAGCTGGAGATTCTGACCAGGACAGATGAGGTCACCACAGGAAATCATCTGCCTAGGGTTCGAAGCTTCAGCTTAGTGTCTGGGGCACTCATTCTCCTCTGTGATGACCTTGAAACTATGGAATGGATTAAAAATCCTTCCATGGTAACAAGAGTCTGTTTGGTGGTGAGGGGCTCAGTGTTCTGGATCCCAGTGATCTACCAAAACCAGTAAATGTGGCCTTTAAGACTAGGGACACCCATACCAAGGATCCTGCCGTCTTTCTGAAACAGCTAAATAAACTCAACCCGGAGTTGGAAGTCTTTAGAATGGTGCACTCTGCAGAAATCTGTAGAGAAACATTCGATTAGATGGATCTTCGAGGTTGATATGAAAGCCTCAGAAGCCATTAAAAAGGCAAATTATGGTGCCTATACTGGTTTGGATTGGGGAACCTTCAAAATTCTCTGGGACCCAAACCAGAAGGATGTACAGAACCTACTTACGGAGACTTGAGAAGCACTGCTTCTTCTTAGCTTCTTTGGGTGCCACAGTGGTAAGTATCATCAAAGTAGCACAGATCAACCTTCATCAAGGTTGATCAGCTTCAGCTATTCTTAGCAAGAAGATGACTGGAGGGGAGGTTGACATTATTTTAATGAAAGAGCCATGGACTTGCAATGGTTCAGTTTTGGGCCTACATGTTCATGGTTTTAGCATATTTTATGATAAATGTTGTTTGAGAACAAGAGCATGTATTGCTATAAGCAACAAATTAAATGCCCTTATTCTAGTTAATTACCTAAATGGGGATAATGTTGCTATAAACGTATCCTGCTTATTGCAAGGAATCAAAGATGAAATCATCTTTATGTCTTCATATCTTCCTTTCGAAGATAAAGACACATTCAATGTGCAAATTGTCAATCTTCTAGATTATAACAATTTGAGTAAGAAAATCATCATAGGATGTGATGCAAATGCTCACCACACTGTGTGGGGAAGTAGTGATTGCAACAGACGTGGTGAGGATCTTTTAGAATACATTTTGTATTATAATCTATCTATTCTTAATAGAGGTAATGAACCCACCTTTATTACTATAAATAGAAGAGAAGTCATTGACATCACTTTATGTAACAGTAAGTGTGCTGACTTTATTAAAGATTGGAAAGTGTCTGATGAAATAAGCTTATCTGACCACCAATACATTAGCTTTTCTGTTCTAGGAGCAAACAGACTAGAGGTGGTAGGTAGGAACCCAAAAAATACCAACTGGGATTCCTACAAAAAAGATCTAGAAGATATTCTCAAGGAAGGTGGCTTTGGTAAGTTATCTTCGGTAGCAGATTTGGAGTTGACCGTTAATCACATGCAACATGCCATTCTCCAAGCATACTATCAAAATTTTGATGTCAGCAATACTTGCTTTCCAAGGCCAGTTCCTTGGTCTAAAGAGTTAAGTAAACTACGAAGACAACGTAGAAATCTCTTTAATAGAGCCAAAAAGAATGGTGAGTGGCAGAAATATAAACTGGCACTTACCACTTATAATAAAGCTATCAGGAATTCTAAAAAGAATTCTTGGTAAAATTACTGCACTGACATTAAAACTGTTTCTGCTACTGCAAGACTCGTTAAAAAAATGTCTAAAGACAGGAACTGCTGTCTAAACACTCTTAAATTGCCAAATGGTAAGTTTTCAGTATCTGGGAGAGAGACACTGGCTGAACTGTTCAGAGTTCACTTTCCAGGTTCCAATGAAATAAATAAAACTCCTAATTTTACTCTCTCTACATCAAATTGTGGTAGAAGTAAATGGGATGTTGCCAAAAAAATCATAACTTATGATCGAACAAAATGGGCAATAATGTCCTTTAAACCTTTTAAATCACCAGGAATGGATGGAATTGTTCCGGCTCTGCTTATTGACGGAGTCCAGTGCATTGCTCCAATTCTCTGTAGAATTTTTAGGGCAAGTATAGCCTTTGGGCATATACCTATTGCTTGGAGGCATACAAAAGTAATTTTTACTCCTAAAATAGGGAAAGATAATTATTATGAAGCTAAATCTTTTAGACCTATCAGCTTAACATCTTTTCTTCTAAAGGCAATTGAAAAGCTGATAGACAGATATATTAGAGAAGTCCATTTAGTGGAAAAACCACTTTCTAACTCTCAATATGCATATCAACCTGATAGATCCACTGACAGTGCCATCTACAACCTATTCTTTATTTTGGAGAAGAACTTTAAGGCTAAGGAACTTGCTTTGGCTGTTTTCTTAGATATTGAAGGTGCCTTTGATAAAGTATCCATTGAAACTATTTTACAATTCCTTGCTAGAAAGGGAGTTATGACACAATCTGTTCTTGTATAAAAATCTGCTCAATAACAGATTTGTCAGTGCCTCATTTTTAGGTGAAAACACGATAATCCAAGCCAAAGTCGGTTTTCCACAGAGAGGGGTTCTTTCATCCATCTTATGGAGCTGTGTTGTAGATCCCCTTTTAGAGATGTTAAAAAAACCAGGCATAACCACCATTGGATATGCAGATGATTTAGTTATAATCGTCAGAGGTAAGTTTGATGATACAATCTCTAGTATCATGTCCAACACCCTCAAACAAGTTGAGACTTGGTGTAAAAAAAAGAAGGCCTTTCTGCAAACTCTCAAAAAACCATAATGGTATCCTTCACAAAGAAAAAGAATCTTAATCTGAGAAAGATAACTTTTTTTGGTCAAGAGTTAACTTGCTCCAAAGAAGTTAAAATCTTAGGAGTATTTTTTTACATGAACTTAAGTTGGAACAAGCACTTCAACTTTTGCATTGAAAGAGCAAAAAAAAAAAGCTTTCTGGTCGTGTAGAAATGCATTTGGAAGAACTTGATGCTTAAATCCCAAAGTTATTCATTGGATTTACACTATGATCATTTGTCCCATTATTACCTATGGCTCAGTGGTCTGGTGGCCTAGAAATAAAAATGAAACTGCTAAAGCAGAATTAACAAAATTACAAAGGATGTTTTGTGTAGCTATCTCTGGGTGTGTATGAACAACTCCCACATCCACACTGGAGCTTCTGCTTGGTATGCATCCCCTTTATATGAGTATTGGAGCAGAAGCAATACTTAGCATGAAGAGGCTTAAAAATACAGGTCAGTGGAAGAACTATTCTAGGTTTTTATCCTGGGGAAACCTCAATGCTGACGTAACTAGTCCTCCTTTTATAAGTATGCCTACTGATTACATGATTGTTAAGTTTGCTTTTGATAAGCCTTATACAATCAAATTTCCCTTGAGAGAAGACTGGAATAATGTTTCCATTAGTGAAAGCTGTATTTACTGGTATACTGATGGCTCAAAAATGAATTCCAACACTGGGGTTGGTATTTGTTGTCCTGCTGATGGCACAAAGATCATTCCCCTTGGGTAAATACACAACTGTATTCCAAGCAGAAGTCTTTGCCATTCTCATGTGCAATAGAATATGCTTGGACAGAAACTATTCTTGTAAAAGAATAATTATCTCTTCTGACAGTCAAGCTGCATTACTAGCTCTACAGAAGTCTACTGTAACTTCTGTTCTTGTCTGGAAATGTTATCTCACTCTGTGTAAATTAGCTAATAATAACCACATCACTTTAATGTGGGTGCCTGGGCATTCTAGTGTTCCTGGCAATGAATTACCTGATGAGCTGGCAAGGACTGGATCAACAACCGACTTCTTTGGTCCTGAATCAGTGCTAGGTATTTCTAAAGAATTGATCAGAAAGAATGTCTTTGATCTCTTCAGAAAACAACAGTTTATGAATTGTTACAATGTCACTGATCAAAGACAAGCAAGGCTATTAAATAGCACGTGCCCTAGTAAAAGGCAAAAAGAATTATTAAAGCTCAATAGAAGCAGTCTAAGGAAAGCAGTGGGATTTTTTACAGGACACTGCCACCTTAAAAGACATCTCACCATAATGGAAGTCTAAGATGATTCCAGATGCAGAGGTTGTCCTTATATGAAAAAAACTTTAATACACATCTTGTGTAACTATGAAAGGATTTTTATGAGAATGTGAAACCTTTTCGGCACATAGATTTGAACACCTGGGTCAGCACTTGATTGAACCTTGGATGTTGCAGAAAATTCCTGTAAAATGTCTACTGAATTTTGCTTCAGCCACTGGTCTCTTCAAATAGGGCTTTCTAAGGGGTATAGTACAATAGACCTATGGTCGTGGTGCTAGGTTCTTTTAGAACCACCCTATCTTAAATCTAAATATAAACTAAATCATCTGGGAATAAAGACTGCTTTCTGCTGGCCATCTATACAAGGTCTGTCTTATTGTCATTATTTCACGTGCAACAACCAAGTCTTGGGACAACTGGCCACCAGATTTATCTCAAAAGCATCAAGCATTTAAAGCCATAAAGGGCTATTCTAAAAGTTTCATTAAAATATGTTCAATATAAGATTAAAAATAAAAAACTCAAGGTCTTTGCTAAATGGGTATCAACAATAAGCTATTTTTCAAAAGGTAAAAAATATCATTTTTCCCCATTTTACTACATTTACAATGAATTGCACCTTACTTATGCTGGCATTTAAATAGGTCCTTAATTTCATGAAAAAATTCAGAAATCTCAGCACTAGCAAGAATTTGTGTGTAACTATGAAAGGATTTTTTCTAATTTTTGGCTAGCTTGTGTATCACAAAATATGTTATCATCTAACGTGGTAATAAAAAGTTATGTATTTAAGGTTAAGATACAAAACCTATCCTTGTAGAATTGCTTCATTTACTTTTAAAGCATCTCAAAGCCACATTTTAAATAAGGGTGCACTATCCTGAAAGGATAGATGCCCTATTATCTGCATGATTTCCTTACATTAGCCATAAAAATATGAATTTTAAGTCTATACATTAAGAATGTCAAGAGAAAAAGCATTTAGAAGTAATATATTTGCAATATAAAAACAAACTAATTAAAAATTATTTTTATATCAAACAATTTTTATTTTGTATCCCTTCAATACGCCATTCTCTTAAGCAAATAAATACTTTAATATCAAAAAGCTTTGTCTGCCAATAAACTATTTAATTTTGCTATATCAAATAATTATATACTTCTTGAATCTGTTTATCCAGTCCACCAATATCACTGTATTGTTCGGTAGGTCTCTCATCAACTTCCATGGCTTTAACTCGTGAATCATACCTAAAAATGTTAAGATTTACCTCATCAATTGTTAAGATTTTTTTTCTTAAAAAATTTTTTTAAAAAAGTTATAAAAACTTAAACTTACTCTTGAGGCAAAGTTTCTAAGATGAGATAAGAATCTTTGTTTACTCCCTTAAATTAATGTATGCAGAGAATTAGAAAATTTTAAAAGATATTATATAACAAATTTTAAAAACAAAAAATTTACTAGACAGTAAACATTTTGAAAATGTAGGAAAAAAATGTAATAAAAGTATAATTCATGAAATTTTCTCACAGCAATTAGTAATACTTACAACCAAATCAGCAGGCTTAAGTTTCTCTGCATCAATTAATCCAATGACTGGCAAAAAATATGTCTACAATATATAAATTTAGTCATTTAAAAAAAAGACATTTAAATAATGAATTTTAGAATATTACATTTACAAAATATTGAGTCTTATTTTAAAAAGTACTTGTAATATACAAGAAGAATATATCAATTTTGAGAAATTTTCATACATAATCTCAAATGGTAATAAATACAAGAGAGAGAGACAAAAGAACAATTATATAGTGAAAAAAACTTGGGATAAAATTTCACAAAACAAAGTATATACAGATTACAATGTTACCATTTCTAAAATTATAAATATTGATAATATCATGCAAAAATAAAATTAAAACTATAAACAAAAATTCAAACAAACTTCAATGCTTTAAAAAGTAGAACTAATTAAGGTCCTTAAATTCAAATTAAATATTTACATTATAATATTATGTGAATAATCAGACACATTTACTTTTTATAAATTAGCAAATGTACATTAATTTACTAAGGAAATTTACATTACATATTAAAAAAATTAAGTTTTTGTCAAAGTCCTTTAAATTGATATTTTGCTTGACTAAAATGATTTTATACAATCAAACCTTATTTAATAAAATATCAATTTAACATTTATTAATAAAAACAATTTCATTTTTTATAAAAGGACATAAAAAACTAAATTTAACATGAAAAAGAAATCATAAAACTTGTTTAAAAATGTATACCTGTCGAGTAGATGTTTTTATAACAGCACATTTGCCTTTTCGTTGTGAATCAAGGTCAACATTAGCACCATCTTCTTCTCCAAGTTCTTGAGGGTCAACATCTAGAAGCTAGAATAATATATTATTATATAATTAAATTTACAACAGTTCTCATTCCTATTAAAACAAATAAAAAAATAAAAGTTAAAATTTTATAAAAGACAGATTTAAGAAAATTGCATGGATTAATGTATTTTCTCCAACATAATTTCTATATTTTAATATATTTAAAAAAATGATAGAAATTTAAATACGACACATTGAAAATATGTATTTAACTGCAGCAAATATCAGTCTCACAAATTAGTTATCGCACCATTATCTCATATGGATAAATATTTTAGTTTAAAATTGAGCATTTGCATTCTTTTTCAATGCAAAATAAATTATTTCAAAAACTAAAATGGTTTACAAAATATTCTTATGAACAAGAAAGAATACTGACAAGCAAACTATCAGAAAAATATATGAATTTCATTTCCATTTTAAATAACAGGTTAAGGTTTAAAATTTTATACAATAAATTGTGTAAGCTTTATAAGGTATAAATTGTAAGTTAAATATCCTCTTTTTATTGGTTTAAATAAAATAAGCTTAAATTTTATTTGTAAGTTTTGTTGACAAAAGAATATTTTTAAAAATATACATGAATCTTCAGCAATTTTCACTTTCTTTCAAAATTTATGATAGTATATAAAAAAAAAAGGAAACTTTAACTGCAGATAATAATAACAGATTTTTTGATGAAAGAAATTACTGCTTAAAAAACATTCAATTTTAATACCTTCTCTTTTCTTTTTCTGGACATTAATATTTTATAAAAAATTTCCTTTCTTATTGATATTTCCATATTGTTTTTAAACTGTTGAAGCATTACATATTCATATTCCAGAATTATCTATTAGCTCAATTACTCAATATGTATATAACTTAATAAATAACTAATATATATGTTTTTTATCTAATCATTCCTATTGAAACATGTTTAATAACACAATTAATGTTACTTTGTCATTTTTTTCAATTTCATCACAGTAAATTATCATCTCTGATATTAATTCAAGTTAATTTATAATTTTCCATCAATTTACTTTATATCTCAAGTTAAGCAATTTCATAGCAAAGTTTTTTAGTTCTTTTACTAACACACATTCTTTCTCATATTTTTATTTATCTAAATATAATTTGTATCTTTGCAGGGAACAGTTAAAATAAATCATATTTTTGTTGATTATTACACTGAAAACACTTAATTATGTTTCTGGAGTGTCATTAATGCCATATTTAGCCATGATAAAATTTTTATCAAACTGTTGTTTATGGGATACTTTCTTATTATCTTATGGCCATATTCAGAAGCTTGCCCATGAGAGAATTAGAAAAGTAAATTAACTACTTACCATGCATGATAATTTTCTTGATATAGTAATAAAATATAGTGGATTTGTTTACCTTTCATTATTTTCAATACAATTTCGAAATCTAACAGATTTTAATTATTTAAATCCTCCTATGAAACTACCAAAAAATTTTTAATCAAACTCTGATATTAATTTTGATTGTGTCAGACAGATATAAGAAACCACTGTATTCGATTTGAATTCCTTGATTTGCTACTAATCAAATTACAAAAACTAAGACATGAAGTGTTTCATGCCATAGAATTTTGAAATGTGTGCGAACAATATATCAATAAATTATATTGTCATTGATATTAAAAATATTTTACATTTTAAATAAATTCTAACTTTATACTTAACATTTAAATTTTAAAGCATTACAATTTTTTTCAACCTTTTATACTAGTACAAAACTTACAATTTCAAATATACAAAATACAATTTCAGTTTCAAATACAAAAATTTACAATTTCAAATTTTTGTTTAGGAATGAAACAATTTTGCTAAATTTCTAGAATTAAAAATAAACTATAGTAAATACAAAAAAAAGGAAACATAAATTTAAATGTATGTGTGAATACCCTGAAATTTCATAAATTCTAATTTAAGAACATATATGAATGTGAAATTGTTCTTTTATTATTTCTCCAACTAAAAAAGGTATTCCTTTAATTTTTTTAGTCAATCTAACTTAGAGCTTCATTATTTTCTATTTAAATTTTTCAATATCAATTCGTTGACAATAAGTGAAATTACAAAAAAAAATTACTTGCTTCACAAATAAATGTAACTTTTTGCCAACTTTTGTACACAACCTTCTTCAATAAATGCTTAAGTCATGGCAGGTTAAACAAATGTATGATGACTAACAATATCACTTTAGACTGAGTAAAATCAAATTAATTTTATCTAAACACAATATTCAAATTTATACAATACATTTGTAGTATTTAAAATGCATACACAAATTGAATGGCTAAGATATTCTAACTTCCATTATTTCCTCAAAATGACTGAAATTCAAATTAAAAGATGAAATTCTGAATCAAAGTTGAATAATCAATTGATATATTGTGTCAAATACATATAAGTATATACACAAATACATACTCATGTATATATAAATACACAAAAGCAAATTCTTAAATAACTTATAAGAAATTTTTCAAAATTTCCATTGAGTTATGTCATAAAAATATTTGAAATTTTAAAGCTATTTCTTAAAATATTTTATCTTTATTTAATTCTTATTCTTCCAATTTAAGTAAACATCAGTTTTGTTAAAAACAAAAATAACCCTTAAAACTAATAAAAAAAATATAAATGTAAATATATAAATAGAAAATATATAAATATGAATAAAATACATAAAGTTGAGTTTTTACAAAAGATCTAAGCATAAGGAAATTTTTTTCTTCCTCCACAACAAATTTTATTTCATAATATAAATAAGTTAAAAAGTATAGCCAATATTTCAAGAACATATCATATCATATGTGAAACATTGGCCAAGACTCCATAAATGTCTTGCTGACTTTAAGATATTTTTAAAATAAGTTAGATCTTATTACACAAAACTTAATTTTATAATTTTAATTCAGTAAATATCTTTACTATCAGATTATAATCAACTTTATTCAGAATATAAGGAATGTGTTACATAATAATTGCCATTACATTTACAATAAAATTTATAAAAATCAATTTATAATTAAAGCACTATTTACACATAACATACCTCAATGACATTAGATACAAGGTATGGTAAAGTCTTGTTCACTTTAATTTTTTCATTATTTTCTTTAATCTTCTCTTTCTGTGCTTGCATTTCATGGGATATTCTCATTACCTCACTTTTCATTATCTAAATTTAATTTCGAAATTACTAAGTTAGAAAATCATATTAAATTCTTTTTTAGAAGTAGATATTGTATAATGTAAAAAACATTTATATACAAATGTATCTAAATTTCCCAATTAATTACATTAAAAGTCAAAGGAAAAATAACTTTGATAGAATAACTCAAATTTTGTTTTACATTCCTATATAAAAATACTACAAAAATGAAGTATAATAAAATGTTTTTCTTTAAAAGAAATATTTTAAATTATAAGAAAACACTTGAATAAATTTTAAGTAATTATGTATTGAAAAACAAATATATTTTCATTTATAATATATTGGTAGCTATTCTTGTCTTTTATACATTAAATACACTGTTACAATGAAATAAAGATTTTTTTTTAATTCTTAATAATAAAATTTTTAAAAAAAGTGAAAAATTTCAAATCAGAACAAAAAAAGGAAATATAAATTAGAAATAAGTAAGAAATTGATTTATACACTTACAAATAAAAACAAACAATTATTTTCAATTCTGTTCCAGTATTTTCAATTCAATTCAATTCTGTTTTATAATACTATTACATTACAAATACAAGTATTATCCATTAACTAACTAAAACACATGTTCTAACATACATTTAATCACACATGAACAAACATAAACAAAAAAACATAGTATGACTAATTACCTACAAAATGAAATGAAATAAGCAATTTGGTTTTTTTCTATGACAGTGTCACCAATTACTTAATGTTCTACACACTTTAAAATTTAGCAATTTGTAAAAAATATATTTATTCAACTAAATAATTTTTATTAAAAAATATTTAGTTAAATATATATATTTATTAAAACATAATTTTATTCAAGTTTTGCATTTTTATTATTTTAAATTACATAATCTATTGATTAATTCATTTCTTTTTAAAAATTTAATCATAACTATAGTAATCTCACTATTTTAAGTTTTAGAATATTGACTAAAAACAAAATCGGATGTAAATATATAAAATTCAGAAACAGTAAATTAAACATCTAAAATAATTCACATTTAATTCCAATCTGAATCTTTGTTCATAACACAAAAGACTACAAGTTATCTTATAAGGACTAAAAAATAAATCTATATTTACACACTTATTCAAAATTTGAAAAAAATAAAATTAATTTAAAAATTAAGAATTTCTAAATTAATATTTTCAAAGAATAAACTAGTTTTGGTAAAGAGCATAACTACTACAATAGCATACAAGTACAGTTACAAACATTACTGAAAATACCTTTATTTCATTATCCATAAGTCTTGTTCGACTGATGATTTCATCAGTTGACATGCGTAACACTTCTTCTCCCAAATCATCTTGAGGCTATTAGATATAAAGTAATTTATCAAATATAATTTATAATTTATTAAAAAATCAGCAAAATACTTATTTTCAAAAAGTAAGAATTACAAGTTTTTATTGAGACATTCAAATATATAAATCAAAACTAATTTGAACACTGAATAAATATTAAATCCATTACATATCCAGACATATAAATTGCATCTATATCAAACAAGGAGTATTTTTAATAAACATATCTACTGTTTTCTATATTTTAATGTAATGATTTCTATTTTGTAATTTGTTATGTAGCAATAATGATGTTCAAACAGCAATGGTTTAGTTTGTAACAAATATATATAATGTAAAAATTAATTTATCAAAACATACATTCTGAATTGGACTCAGAACCATTACAAATATTCATCTTAGTTTTTACATATTATCACATTGATCATTTTTTAGAAGAAAATGTCACCAAATATAAATTTTAATACTAAATGTTAGAATTTAGTTATAGCATCAGCTAATAAATTTGTAAGTTCATGTTTTGTATCTTTTTTTTCACTCAAGAAAGTTATTATTAGTTTTCCATAACCATGTCAATGTAAAAATTAGAATAAGAATTAAAAATAACTTTTAATTCTTATTCTAATTTTTACAATTTTTACATTATTTTTTACAATTTTTAATTTTTAAAAAGAATTAAAAATAACTTTTAATTATTCTTTCAATGAAAACACAATTTAACTGCTCTTTTTTTCCTTCAAATTAAAATAAATTATTAATATTTAAGACCAGTAAACCATTATTCATCACAGTTACATAAAAGGAGCCAAAGATTTTTGACATTAAGTCACATTTAGCAAGATTTTCTCACAGAAGTGATTGGCAGGATAATGCATATGTATCTTTACTTTTAAAATAAAAGTTTGAGCTTATGAATTGTTGAAATGAAAACCAGAGAGAGCAATTGCCATTTCACCATCAATTTTTAAGCAAATGCATACCTCAGAAATTAAGATGCTAGGACTTTGTAAGAAATTGCAGTTTCTTTTAAAAAAATATGTAAATAAACAAAAGTAAATAACATTTTGCGATAGAAACTACTTTTCTGTAGATACATTTTAAACTAATCTGATATGCTTCAAACACAGTCCAGGTTCATTTCTATCTTATAATGGCCCCCGACCTCTTAAATCAGACACAGCAAGATTTAGAAGTTACCACTTAAAAAGCTTACGGTTTTTAAATGGGGAGAGGATTTTTTCTCCTTGTTCCAGTTCTCTCTCTATTAGTCCTGCTCGTCTTCTTACTTGTCTAGGCACCTTTTAGAAGCACTATGGGTTGAGCAGGATAAAAATATATGCTGAACTTGAGTGTCAGGATCTTTTACACCTGGTTTGGAACATTTTAAACTTGAACCTTCTTACTCTTTGAAGAAGTCAGTACAATATTTTTAAAGCCATAACCTTCTATATATTCTCAAGAATGATCACTTCATATACATACAAATGAAAACTGAATTTGGAATGTCAACATTATAATATTTTTAAAGGGATAAAGAGTAGACATTCACTTTTATGAACTGGGGTTACCCTCTAACCTGACTCTATAATGATAATTTTAAATTCCATTTTTAAACTAAAATTTTGAAAATTTCTTTTTTTTTTTTTGTGAACTTTTCTTTGAGATAATATTTTTTACTTGACTTATTATTATAACACCCAAGAACTTCATTTATTCTTGAACAAAGAACACATGCTGGCATTCCAGATCTGATGGGAAAGAACTACAGAATCAAATTAGATCTCCTAAGATATATAAAACGATAGAAAGAGGAAAATGCTCTGAAAGCGAAAACATAGAAAGGATGAGAAAACTCTTGAAGTTTGAACATTTGTTCTATAATTGGTTTCATTTTATTTTAACACCTTAAATTATGAAGCTTTGTTTGCTGGTTTCTTTGCAGAAGAACAAATGAATGTGTTATCAGAAAGAAAAATAGAAAATTTTAAAAGAATTTGATGGAAAAATATTAAATAAGACAAAAACTGCTAAAAAGTATAATTTCAAAGGAATTTATAGAAATTCAAAAAAAACTCTTTGAAAAAGTAAGCAGTAGTAAAAATGCCTTTTCTTGAAAATATAGTAGAGAAGCAAAGCATCATATAATGGAAATTTTTGTTTATTTGGCAGAGAAAAATGAGTACTCTTTTTCATGGTAATGATATTTCAGATAATTATGAAATAATAATGCTTATGATTTTTTATCACTTTTATTAATCTTTCTTGGATTCATTATAAAGTGGCCACAGAACTTTACTTTCTTAGCTATTTAAAATGCTGTAAAATTATAATTTTCTAAAGAGTATTTTACGCTGTTATAATTCACATAGCTTATACTTTTTGCACCATTTCACTAATTTTACCTATACTAACTAATAGCCATCAAAAAATTATAGGCTATCTAAAATGCTGCATAATTCATTTTTAAACTTAATCTGACACGCAATAACTCATCAGTATCAAACTATTTCAACACATTTTCTTAAACTCAAAAATTGAAATTTGTAAAATAAATTATTTGTATAACTATTGTTAAAATATTTCGTATAAAAATAGATAAGCAACATTTGAAAAAAAAGATTTAAAAATGTTAAAAGCTAAATTTGTAACTAGAGCTTTCTATTTATTAAATTGTGTGACTAGATTTTGTATAAAAAAATTCAAAGAAATGTATGAAGAAACAGTAAATTTAAATTTCCAAACGTAAACAATGTACTGTAGAACATAAGAGATTTTGTTTTGGGAAATCAAAAATTCCGCAATCTTCTTTTATCTAAGCTATCATAAGTTGATCACTTCTATTAATTGTAATGATTGTTAATATATATAATATAACTTCAAATTTTCTTACGTCTTCTTCCATAGGAACACTGGCAGGATCTTTCACCGCAGCAGCCATGATGACAACTTTGATTTGAAAGAACACAGTTATAGTTAAGATGAAAAATGATGAACATGCAGAAACAGTGATAGTTGCACTACGTTTCTGGTCATAATATATTTGTGAATCAAAATAGCCAACTATAATCAAGAAAATTTGAGCTGCGCACTTGTAATTACCCTGACAGATGAGCTAATATTTCTATTTTGAAGAGGATCATCAAAATGTCAATAAAACTTAATTATGTAATTATAAGATATAAATATTTGCAAAAAAAGCTAAGCAATTATATATGAATATAAAGCTTCAATATTAATTTGCATTACTAGAACAGATTCAGAATGTACGATGTAATGTTACTTTATAGTATTTTAATTTTTTACTTTATTTTACATTAATTTCCGTTCGTTACTAATATTTATTTTATGTTAATTACCAGCTCATGTATATATACAAAATATGATGAGTTATATATATATATAGATAACTCATCATTGAAAAATAAGAATAATTTTCTTGACTGAATAGAAGATTTAATAACCAGGAAGGTTGCAGTAGCATGGAGGGATAAAACACCGCATGTTTAGTGGTTAGCTGAGAAGGCATAAACACCTTAAATATTCCAAAATTATCATATTATTTGATGTGTAAGTTGGAAAATACTGTACCAATTCAAATGTTGACCTTTTTACAAGATAAAAATTCAAAATTAGAAGGTTAATGAGAGCTTAACAGCTTCAGAAGTAGTAGAAACTGTTGGATATCATATGTATGCTATCATTCGCAAGTCAATCTGACACAGAACAAAATTAAATGTCTTTAATTATATTTATAAAAATTGTATAATAAGTTCCGTACTTAAAAATAGTTATTATTTTTTAATTTAATTCTAATAATTTTATTTCCTTAGTTTTAATTTTACAGCAATGTATTCATAATAATCCCTTCTTTTCCATACTTATGCTTAAATTACTAAAGCAACTATTACAAAATAAATAGAACTTACTTATCTCTATTGGTCACCATAGTTAATCCTTATTTATTTTACTGAAAAAATAAAAGGGCATTTGTCTTCAACTTAAGCGAATAAATTGCATAAATTGTCTGCTTACTTTCTAAAGGGAAATTAAAAATAAACATAAGTTATGATTCATCTTGTGAAATGTACTTATAGTAATCCTTGCTGCATTAGTATTAATCATTAGCATACAGAAATAAAGAGAAAAAGAAATTAGAACTATACATGTGTATAGACTTGGGGTAGAAAAAACATCTATTTCTGCATTCAATTTTCGAGTGTCTTAAGAAGTTTGCTGGAAAGTAAAGAAAACATATGAGCAACAACCACGTTTTCCACCATCAGTTGTTTTCTTCTTCTCGAAGTGAAAGTGTTTTCAAAAGGGAATTAATAACTCTTCAACTATTACAAGAAAAAATCAAGAGGCAAACTGGAATTGTCAGGCAAACAGATATTGTTTGCTTGACAGCTAAATGCTATTCTTCTATCGCCGTTATTTTGGTTAACTGAATAAGTTAACATTTCTTACCTTTATAAAAGCAAATATTTTGTCAGGATAAATTAGTTCTATTAAAAAAAAATAACAAATTTTTCACACTTGAGAATTTTGAGCAAATAGTAATTTATTTATTTTACTGAACTATATTGTATTTTCTAGATTACCGTTGTATAAATAGTTCGTTATAAAAATATATATTGTTTCAAGTAAAAGCAATTATGTTAATACAGCTTATTTACTCGAATGATTTTCAGTACAATGCGATCTTGAATAACAAAATCTTTTTTCTTTCTATACAATATATTATCCAGATTCACTGGTATTCAAACAGTTATAATTTTGCATCCCTGCAGTTACAAAATAACCCACAATCTGCTGAAGGAAAATTTAGTACGTTAACTTTTCCTAAGTGTTCTGCTAAAAAATTCATTAATCGCTTAAAATGAGTGACAAATATGTGTGTTTTACTTAAATAATGCGTTCACATTCTTCATAATTTGATGGGTCTTAATTTAAGAGCAACTGAATACACACATAACTATTTCTGTTTGTATTTATTAGATTTTAGTGTTAAAAATATTTGTTATCTTTCTGCAAATAAAATATTGTATTGTATAATCACCTTTTTGCTCAATCTAATTCTATACGGATACTATCAAAAACTATAATACAGATAACTTTAATTATAAGATAGGGATAAATTTAACTCAAAATCATTATCCATTTCATCGTTACAATTGGTCTCCTGTGATACATTGCAATCGTGACCGCCCCATTAGTCATGACATATTCATCCATACACTTCCGTCCTTGGAACACTGGCCACGATTACTACATCCCTTAGGGCAACCATCTAGGAAAAGAATAGTACAAGTCCTATCAAAATATAACTCAGGAGCTACATATTATTTTCGAAAATTAGAGTGAGGATATTTATATTAAAAGAAAAAATATATTTATCCCAAACTAGAAGTCAATCATTCTGGGATTGGAGTCACTCTGAAAAGTTTAGTTCCATACATGAAGATTCAAAATAAATTAAAATACTGTTTAATTGTCAAACAATTTTGAAAATTTTCAATTTTGAAGCTTTTTAGCTTAAATCTAATTATTCAATTTTCGAAAGATTTAAATAATTTGTGGTAGTGGATTATCTATTATTAATGTTTCCATATTATATAAATCAAATGGAAGTGATATATATTTTTTAATATTGTGTATGATTTCAATGAGCTAAGAGAGTACTTTGTTAAATTTTAATGGGTGTTAACGGCCAATTAAATGCATTTAATTAATTGTTACATGGTAAGAGCATGTAATGTTTTACTAATGGATATTTAATTGAATGCTAATATTCATCATAAGAATAATCTAATTAAGAACTTTATGTAGAAAAAGTCATTCTAGTACGAATAATTTCAATTAAAACTTCAGCATTAAATCTTTTTTTAAGGTATTGTTTGTTTAGTCCTCTACAGAGAGGAGAATTGCATGAGGTTAACTTTTATCACTAGAATGGTTCTTAAATATAAATTTACAATGACAATCTGTAAGAAGTGTAATATAAATTTTATAAATTTTTAATAATTCTTACCTAGATTATAATGTCTTAGCATCCATCATTGAATGCAGACACAGGTACCGTTGTTACACTGACCATGCTCCAGGTAACGCGGATCACACGTACTCTGGTCACACCTGTGACTTGTCCACCCTTGGTCACAGGTGTGACCAGAGTACCTTCTTCACAACGTCCGTGACTTCCGCAATCGAGGCTTCACTTTGCTGTTAGATAGAAATGTTAGGATAATTAAATTTGTGCTATACATCTTATGTCATGTACTATTTTTTTCTTAGATTTGAAACATAATGCAACACAAATTGTTTGAAATGAATACTATTTTTTCGTGATGCTAACATTTAATAAGTAATGCTTTAATATATTTTCAAAATATTACTGCTCCTTCAATTTAATTGATTTATCTAATAATTAAAGTTCTATTATCTCTTTTGAAATGGCAATTTTTACACTCCTACTTACACAATCCTAATGAATGGTATGAATTATATTTTGATATATGAGCACTCTTGAAATTTTAAGAATGCTGGGAATTAATGCTCGAATAGCATTAGATAGCAGCTCAAGAGGGGTTAAAGTAAGATGGACCTTAATTTTTATCATTTTATTCATAGTTTGAATTCTTTGAAAAACAAACTAAGCATGATAAGTTTAACCTAAATTATAGAAACTGAGACTATATCATTCAATAATGTACCCATAATAAATTATGAATTTACCTTTTTGTGCTTTATCTACAACAGTTATGTAAAGAAATAATTCTTTAAAATGTGAAATATTAATAAAAAAGCACTTAAGATTGCTTAAAATATAAATAAAAGTAATTAAAAACTTTTAAAATTTCAAAGAAATAGTTCATTTTATAGTTTTCTTTATTCTAAATTGTATTTGAGACCGATAGCAATTAACTAAAATTAACAATGATAATTAAATTAAAAGAAAATCAATGGTGAAAATAATAGTTGAATATTTATTTTATAGTTATAAATAGATTAGATTACCTCCACTCACACATACACACTTGAGCACAATTCTATATTTCCTTTTCATAAAGTGTTTATGATTTTTTTATCTAAAATTTGTGGAGATATAAAATTTTGTTTTTAAAATATGAGAGTTATTTTAATTAATTAAAATTATAATATATCATAAATATTAAATATCTTAAAAAATAATCATAATTTACTTTTTATGGTAAAATAAAAATTTGTGAATTTCGGGAAAAATAAGGTTCCCATAGATTTTAAAATTTATTTAAGAGAAAATTTTAAGCAAAAAACTAAATATATGCATGTATATAATTTGTTAAAATCATATATTTAAAACTTCAATGAGGAAAAACTATAAAATATTATAAAAACTAAATAATGATTTCAGTTAAGACAAAGAAATGCCTATTAATTTAAGAAACATATTCTCAGAAATAAAATTTACTAGAAAACTGTCTAATAAGATTAAAATATTAAACTGAATCAAATCCTTAAAGTAATAAAAAAATCATGTAGTATAAAAAACTAATCCTAAATAAAATTTACATTTTGAAACCTTTTAACAACCGCTTTAAAGTTTCTGACCTTTTTATTATTATTATTATTATTATTAAAAGCGCGTATTGAAAATTCAGAATCTTAGTGTATAATTATTTTTTTCTATCTTGGCTTTGATTATATTTTAAATAGCAATTTCCTTTCTTTTATAAATTTGAACTTTTGAAACGTTAGGCTAGTTTGATTTGTTTTGAAAGAAAAGATATTTTTATTTAAAATTTTGTTTCATTGTGCGTTTTCTTTAAATATTAATTAAAATATTTCACACATGCTATAAATATATCTCAAAATTTATTTATTTTGCATTTTTATTGACAGTATATTTCAAACATTTACTTCAAACTTCAAGATATAAAAAAGAAAATGTTTCAGACCCTAATTTATAAATTTATAAGATACTTCACTTAGTTATATATATTACGTTCGAAATATTAACTGAACACAATTATTAATCATAATACACATTATTATCAACACAATACAAAATAAATTCCATTAAGAACTTTGAATAATGAAAAATCTATAAAAATAATAAAAAAAACTAAATAGTTGCGCTTCGACTGTAATTATTTCTTTGTCTTATGAGAAAAAAAAAGTATGGCAAAATGACATTTCACTAAAATCATTAATACTTCTTGGTGTACTTACAAATCTCAATCATTCATTAATATGTACTTTACTACAATTGTGTGATACTGCTTACATTATTCATTTCATCATTATTTCATAAATTTAAGCTTCTCTATTCATAACCGTTTATCTAAACTTTCACAAATTTTTGTTTTCATGTTTCGGATGAATTATCCTTAACCATTTTGCATTCAATAAAAACATCCTAATTTTTATTAATTAAAGTTATAATTGGTTTTGATTATTAAATAAATGAATCTATATTAAGTTAATATACTTAAATCAATATTGTTTGGATGTACTAAATTAATAGAAGTGTGAAACATATTTTTTTCCGAATGAATATCCCATTTAATTCTGAAATCTTTGTTAAATTATTTCAACAAATGTACCAAAATAACTAACCTTAGAAAAATACCTCTTTTTTTATTTATTTATTTATTTATTTTCTGTTCCTTTGAAACCGTGACTAAAAACTAAATCTAATTTGAATTTAATTTTCAGTTTCGGCAAACAATTATTCTGATGAATGTAGTTGAGGAAATATAAATACATACATTCATTTTAAATTGCTTAATTTCAAACAAAGAGACATCCTATGACAAGTATTATTGTCTTGCATGTTTATATATCACACTCAATAGATGTTAGTAGAAAACAAAAAAATATGGAATGCATTGTTCACAGCCTGCTTTATTAAATTCAAAATAATTCCTTTTTTCTGCTTTTTAACACATCTTAAGCTAATGCTCTTTCATTTTTTTTTTTTTTTTTCATTTTACTCCATTTTTTTATCACTACAATAAGAAATCTTGCTAATTAAATGTTAGATTTCGTCACTCTTCACAATATAATTTGAACAAAAATTTTACATTCATTATGTAAATAATATGTAAATTGAATTTTTACATTTGTTATTAGATGATATATGAAACGTTTGTGGCGTTACTAGATTAATAAGTTAAAAATAATATAATATTGCTACAAATTTATAAATAATTATTGTATATTTCTTAAAATATCTCAGAGACATCGGAAATACTCACATTTAGGACAAAAATAGCGGTATTTAGACGTTTTATACGTTAAAAGCGGGTTTTCTAATGATTTGGTGACTTGGCGATGTTTTGGCGAGAAAACTTGGCAACTTGGTGAGAAATAGATATTTCCGGAAACATCCATCACCTAAGCTCTAGGACCAATATTTAGCGAGATAGCCTAGAAGCTTCTAGAACCTTGGCGAAATTAGTAGATTTCCCCGCCAAGTCATGTATAAATACATAGTTAGGCAGTTTTGTAAAGACAGTTTTGTGAAGACGATTAGTCGTGACTGCTAATTTAGAGAAGCTGTTCTCTGCCTGAGGTATTTGAGAGCTGTGATTGGAAGCTGTTACTTATTGTATCTGACGAATTGTAGCTCTATAATTGTGATTGTTACAGCTGGTATTTCTAGTGGAATTTTTTTATGAATAAAAGTCTTGTGTTCATTGAGTGGTTGCTTTATTCAACTCTCAATCCACACGAACTCCGAAGCTTGGTACAATATTTTCGATTAAAAAAAAAAAAGTCATTTTCATTAAAATAGAAGAAAAATAAAGTAAAAAATATATTTTTCTGAAATATATTTTTTAAAAAGTTGAAAATACATTTTCAAAAATATCCATTAATTAAAAAAAAACAGTTAAAATCTTGTTAATAATTCTTGAAAAAAATAATAACTTTTTATATAAAACTTATTTTTTATGTAAAAAGAGAAATAATATTTGATAAGTTTAAAGTATATAACAATTTTGTGCTAAATAACATATATACCTTTAAATGTTGTGTTCTTTTAAACGTAATTAGCACGAATAGTATAAAATTTAGTTTTTATTTTATTTTATTTATTTTTTTTTAATAAAATTTTTGATTATGAACACATTTTCTTTGTGTGCAATTTATAAAACTATGGCATTTTGATTAGACATTTGTAATTAGGCAGCAAATTTGTAAATCCTCATGTATGATATATAATATTCTTCGTTAAACTAAAGTGTAACCATTAATTAATTCTGCCAAACTCAATATTTAAATCATTAATTAAGATATAAGGATTAAATACAATATTTGGAGTCGTATTTTCTTATAAGGTGTAAATTTTTTTTTCAATTCATTTTTCAAACAGAATGTATTTCTCGTTCTCTTTCTCGTCAGTCCATTACGTTAACATGAGGAGTTTTGTCTACTGTTTTTGTTATACATTAATTTTTGATTACAAATATATATTTGAAGGAAATTGTTCCATTGATGTGTATGCTTATATTAATATTCTCGTACAGCTTTCTGTGAAATACAAGCAAAAACTCGTATAAAAAATAAGAATACAGATTTCTATATATACAAATTTTATTGCACATGATCTTTCACACAATATTGACGTATAAAATAAAATACAACCTAAGTTTTATTATTTTATATAAATATTTTATTATATATAATCTAAATTAACTATAAAACTTAGGATTTCACAAGAATATAGTATATAAAATAGAATAATAAATAAGAATTGTAAGATATATTTTAAATAAGAATTATAAGAATTACAATTATTATAAAAATTACAATAGAGAATAAAAATATAAAAAAAATATTCTACCGTATTCACATACCAAGTATGTAAATATTTCTTGAAGAATTATTCATTTCACTTGACAAATATCTTTAATTTTTAAGTTATGCAATAGATACAAGATTCCACATCTATTATCCAGTTGGAGTTTAAAAATAATTTGGCTAATTTTCTATATTCCATAGTTTTACGAGTTTAAAAATAAAATCAGTCTTATTTAATATGACATAAAAGCTACATTCTTGTAGTCAAAAAAATTATTAACTATTAAGGCCAATGAATTTTGGGATGCTCTACACATTCTTAAATCAATGTGAAGAATAATAAGTTATCACGCATTTCATTATAATTTATTGAAATTTAAATATTATTAGAATCACAGCAAATTTATTTTACTATACACCAAAGCATAGAATTTGAAATATTACGTACATATGACACACACATTGCATTTAAAATGATTTTAAAGTCATTTAGTTGTATAAAGGAAAAAAGAAAGTTCTTGTCGTTTTCGCATTACCATTGAACGAAATAAGATTAAATATGCAAAAAAGTGTATGACGTGATTGAGACATTCGTTCAATTATAGGGTAGGAATATTAGTCGTCAAATAATCCCGAATACGGAAAAGCAGATAATCCACGCATATTCATGAATCATAATTCATGCATTAGCAAAGAGGAATGAACGTTTCAAAAAGCGAGTTCGGTGTTGTTTGCTTTACGACTTTGAGATTATCAGCTGCTGTATCAAGTCGCCGAATATGCCAAGCGCTTGGGAATAGTGCTGTGAAAAAACGTACGGCAAGACAATGGTTTCACAAATTCAGGTAGGGAGATTTATCCCTCTATAATGAAGTTTCTGTCTGGTGGACTAGTAGTCAAGTGGTTGAGTATGAGCTGCTGCTGACGGTCCAAGCGATCACTGTACTCGCAGCAACTGGAACATGTACAACAGGTATTGTAACAGAAGGAGTCAATAGTGGTTAATCGCATGAGTTAATTGTTCATGGCCGATAGCACGATGCCGCATGTCACACAGGTGGCCAGGGACATCTTACAACGACTTGTTTGGGAGACTTTTTGCCATCCTCTTTACTCACCTAATCTTACACCATGAGCCTTTACCTTATTATTACCTTTTCTATTACCTGGATAATTATCTTCTTTAAAATCGTTCACCAATTAATCAGACTTGCGCTAAGCACTCACAGACATCTTTGAATCAGAAACCCCCCGAGTTTTACCGCAAGGGAATTGCACAGTTGGAGACACGTTGACAAAAGGTGCAGGATACTGACAGTGATTACTTCAAGGAATAACGATTGGGTACACTTTCTGTAAGTTATGTTCTTTTGAATTATTAAAAATGGCAAGAACTTTGCTGTTCACTTTGTTATTAAATAAGAGCTTCATTTAAAAGTATATTACTTAAAGCCTTATTTTATGCAATAAGCCATTGAACTGCATGGATATGGCAAGAGAATGAAAAAAACTATTTAAGAAGTGCGGACACACATTTAAATAAAAACAGAAACTTTATAATAAATTTTAAAAGTAAATAATTACATTTTATACATTAATTGTACATTAAGTCATTATAATAAACAATTAATGAATAAAGTGGTTATATTCCATAGTTAAATTTATATATTTAGGAAGGATTAAATGTCAAATTCAAAGATATACTTTTGGTTCCGTGAAAAATGTTTCCGTTTCCCACTTTTCTTTTTTATTTTTTCTCTGTTAGATAGAGATTCAGTAGAGCACTTTAAAATGAAAGAAGTTCTGGCCAAGGATGGAGAATCTACGACCCGGAAATAGAAATTCTATTTACAGGAAATTTGATTTCATTTAAATATTTTTTTTCCTTTTTTCAAAGAAATGATTTTTTTTTTTTTTTTTTTTTTTTTTTTTTTTACTTTCTCTATTTTTGTACTACAAAATATGAACCTATAGAAATTGTAAGGATACACAGTTTTCAATAGATAAAATGTTAAAAACGGAAGTTAATTTTTAGTTATTGGTGTAAATTGACGTCCAAAATGTTATCGCTTTCTTTCTCAAGGAATAGATATATGTGTGGAATCCCATATACGAAATGATCCAAAACTCAGGAGGAGTTTAAGAGTGAATAATTCAAACACGAATCGAGTTACAAAGATATGGTTGGCACCAAACGTATGGGAGAGGGAAAAAACTGGGTTTCATGTAGCAACAAATAAAAAAATAGTTTCTGAGGCACCCAATTGATGAAGATGTCAGATTTCTGACGTAAGTTTATGCAAATCTATAAACTATATAAAAAGCTGCAACTGCAACAGGTGATAACAGTCGAACATGCTTAATAGCTTATATAACTTCACTTGCAAACTGCAAGATTATGTAAAAAATTTTGTCATGCTCAATAAACGATTCTTGGTTAGGGGGATAGCACGTAGGGCAGGCAACTATGCAGAAATGGTGACACCACTTGGAAAAAATTAAGTATCATGAAGAAATATTAAGCTTAATTCCATGTTGTTCCAAAAGTGGTACATAACTGAGTATACTGCGGACCTCAAATCAAAACTAGACCGAATAGCTGTCGAATATTCATCCAAATGCTGTTTATTATTCAGCTGCTCATCTTAGTTGAACTATTATAAAAATTCGGAAAGTGCCATTGCGACATTGTGAGCATATCGCTACATGAAAGGTATGCGAGATAGCAAAAGACAAACAACGACTTCTGCATTGAACCAAATAATGATGAGATTTGAAGCTACAGTTCTTTGATGTCACATCATGAAGTGGATGCTTCTCAACAGCCGCTGTTGTTGCTTCGACAGCGGAGCAGACGGTGCAGTCTATGTCAAAATATTCTGCGCATGTGGAGGTCAGTGTTTGAGATGTTTCGAAGGCAAACAGGAATGTCGTATAGAAGTGTTTGGAGAACACTGCGAATAATTCTGAAACGGTATCCCTCCTACATAACCAAGAAGAAGTTGCAACATAACCAAGAACTGAAAGCACCTAACCTCAAATCTCATCGATTTGTAAATTTGTATTTACTAATATAGACGAGCAGCACAGCTGGCTTCACACTGTGCTTTGGATAGATTAAGAGTTTTTCACACTTTCTGGTTCTGTTAATACCCACATTTTTCAAGTGTGGACCACAAAAAATCCACATGCATTTGTTGAAATATCCTTGCAACAGCCCAAAGTGACAGTCTGGTGTGGATTCTCTGCTGATTTCATAATTGCTTCATTCTTTTTCGAGGTGGTCGCACATACGGGTTTCAAAACACTTATTGTCAGTGGTCAGAGATATAAAACACTATTACAGAACGTTATTCCTGAACTGCAAATGGGACAGGTTCTTCAAACAGCCATTTTCATGCAAGATGGATCACGACCTCAAATTGTTCTGTCACTGCAAAATCTGTTACTCTCAATATTTATGAAAGATCGCATTATCAGTCTCAACTTCATTAACGCATGGCATCCAAGATCTCACGATCTGACACCCTATAACTTTTGACTGTGTAGATTCTTATAAGTATACTACGACCAAACGGCATTACTAGTAACAGTGAAAGATGCCATCAGCCAAAATGTGTTTGCCATAGTGTACGAAACACTAATATATGCTGTAAACGGTGTGGTGACTCGTCTCACAAGTGTACTTCTGCAGAGTGGACAGCTCATTGAATATTTACTGTAGTACTTATTAAATTAACTGTAATTAAATTGAAGTGAAAGTTGTCAATATTTTTTCATTTGTAGATCATCTTTTGGTAAAATAAAGTATAGCGCCATCTGTTGGTCGCTAACGAAGCTAATTTTTTCTTTGCCACGCATAACTCGGTTTTCTTTCCATCCGCTTGGTGCAAACAATATCTTTGTAACTCAGTTTGTTTTTGAATTGTTCACTTTTGAAGTTCGTCTTACCTTTTGGATCATCCTGTATATGACAATCCACAATTTCAATGAAGTACCCCTCTATTGTAGCAGACTGTTCATTTATACTGCAGCCAGCGGCTTTTTTTATTTATTTTAATATAATTGATTGCGTATGGATTGATTTCGGATATTTAGTACTTTTGAATAGATGTGAAATTATAAAAAGTACAGCGCAGTTAGTGCTTATTTTGGGTTTGATAATGAATAGATTTGGGAAATATTTCTTATAGTTATAAATGATAAATAAGTGTGTCTCATATGTAACGAAGATATAACTGTTTTCAAAGAATATAATTCCTGTTTTTTCAAATCTAAACATAAGAACTTTCAACTACGAAGCAATATCCTAATATGATGGAAAACAAAATGTAGAAAGTCTTTCTAAAAAACTATCAGGATGACAAAATCGTTTCGAGTAGGTAAACAGTGTTCAAGAAACTGCTACACATGCAAGTTATATTGTACCATACAATATTGCTGAAAATAATAAAGCTCTCAGTAATAGAGGGTGATGCTTTAAACAATGCATGATCCAAATTTATGTGCAGACAAAGAACATAATTTTGAGACTTTAACCTTATATCTAAAAGTAGTGACTATAGAATCAAAGCAATTGGTAAAAACTTGACATCATAGTTAAGAGTAAAAGATTGGCCAGTTTAAATTGGGCTCTATACTAAGGACGAAAGCAACAATATAAGTAATACTGCCCAATTAATATTATTTATAATAAGTATAGATAAGAAATTTGAAAATAACAAGTGATTGCATGGTTTGCATGTGTTCTTTAAGGGAAGTAAAGCAATGTGATATTTTTCGTGAATTTAATGGAGGGCTTTTAATGTTGAAAGTGCCTATAATAAATATATGTAATATTACGACTAATGGAGCACCAAATATAACTGGAAAACAATCCAGATTTCTTTAACGCTTTAATCAAAACAATGTCTTTTTTCTAAATTGTGTTATACCATGATGCTCTTGTAAATCTGCATTAAATATGAAACCTGGGGTTGATGCAATCGTGAAGATAGAATGGCTTTCGGACTTTGCATTTTCCACAGATTTTCTTTGTCATATAAGAACATGAATTCATGAGGTAAAGGAAAAATCAATTAATACGTGATATCTGGCCTCATCTCAAAGTTTTTAAACTAAAACTTAATCGGCTTATGACAGTTAAGAATGACTTGTCTCATTTCATGAGGTTGAATTCACCACTCTCAGTTAATGAAGAAAATTACAAAGATGACTTGAAAAAATTGCATTTTGAATTCAAACACCTTTCAAACAAAATTAAATATCTTTACCATTCCTTTTAACGTAAATTATGAAGCAGTGAGGTCAGATTTGCTGCTTGAATTAACTGAATTACAATCTAACAATCACCATTATTAGTTGTTTCTAAGTAGACCGATGTAACAGTTTTAAAATGATTATCGAAAGTAAGTTTCCCACAAATTTAATACCTCACTTCCAGAAAATCAGTGCAACGTTTGCTTCATCTTATGTATATATGACTAAGTGTTTTTAAATATGAACTTAGAAAGAATTATTTCTGAAGTAGATTGAGAGATGAGCATTTAACGTCGTTCTCTAGATTCAGTATATTTAACTTCGAATTCCAATATAAGGAACATTTAAAAATGAAATCTCAATTTCGTTTATCTCATTATCATAAATTATCAGCATAATTTTTGATGTTTAGATTGAAATACAGAATATTGTTTTTAAAATTTTAGAAAATTTTAACTTGGTCCACCATTTTTTTATTCTTTTGCTCGCGACAGAAAAAGTTTGTCTATCTCTGTTCTATGCATTTCAATTAGATAAGAATTATAAATTACAAAAATTTCCACTTTGTTTTGAAACAAAAATTCTACGCAATGCTTAAAATGACGAAATTTTCTCTGAAAACGTTTTAAACACAGAAAGTCAACATTCCGCAAAAAAAAAAATGTGTCACCACCATAATTTTTCAAAAAATCCTTCTTTTTTTTGGATCCTGGTCTATTTGAAGGAGGCTATTTTAACTATTAATTGGTTGTTTCTTTCGTTTCAGTTGAGATCATGACAGCGCCTTTTTATTCTGATTGGTTTAAAATATTCATAACGTTAGATAATGTTTAATCTAAGCCACGCAAAATTGATAAAGATTTCGTATTGAGACGGTGTCTTAAATTCGATTTTTTGACGAATTTACTGCCAAATCACATTTTTCAGGTAGAGCAAACAAGGTGAAATTCATCCTCGAATGTGTGAGTATATCATCGAAGTAAACATGATTAATAAACAATTTCGTATATAAAGATCAAACCATTGGTTTGAGAAGCCATTTTCCATCGATTCATGCCATTATCACGTTGACAATAGAACAGAAGAAAACAAAATGAAAAAGACAAGGCAAAACATCTATTTTATAATTAGTTAAAATTAACAAGGACGATTTAAATTTTTTAAAATTTAAATAAAAGAATTATAAATTAATAATTGCAATATTTGTAAGCAATCTCTTCATTCTTAAGACTAGTGCCTTGCTTTCGCCAGCCTTAAAATTTAAATTTTTATTTGTGACATTTTCAAAGCTTGTGAGAGCGGAATCGAGAAATTTCAATAAGGATTGAGTACGACAAAATTCTGCAACATTGTATACAATTTTTCGTGATTGTTATTTCAGAGTTTCACTTTTTTTAAAATGAAAGGGCATTTTGACAATATAACAAATAAAAACTATTTTAGAAAATTTGAATAAATGATCAAAAAGAAATTAAATCACATTAGGATAACTCATTAACAACAAAAATATACTTGTAAAACTTAGTACTAAGAAAAGAAATTAAATCACATTAGGATAACTCATTAACAACAAAAATATACTTGTAAAACTTAGTAAATCCAAGAATAACGTGAGGTAATGGCTGACTTTAGCACAATGATAAATACCGCCATTTCATAACACCTTTAATAACTCCTATTGGAATTAGATATATTTCATTACTATAGTAACCGTAACTAGTCAGATTGATTGGCGGGAGCAATCCTGTTACACAGGCTGTATATGTTCTTAATTTGGCAGTTGATCGTGTGAACTAGCTTTCTCAATGCGTCATCTATAAATTATATTTTGCCTAAGGAAAATATCTGAAGTATATTTTATTATATAACCTTTTGTGTAAATACGTCAACTTTAGGTAGAAGTTGCTGAAGAGGTGTTGTTTTGAAACCTGGAATCGGAAAATCAGAACTATGTGTGTGGAGTTAATTCACGGTTGATGAATTTCGATTTGTGGTTAAAGTTATTCGCCAAATAGCTATAAACTTTAACCAAAACATTTCGTAAAGTAATATCACAAAAGTAAATGCTGGCCATTTAAGTTATTTTGACTTTACTATATTTACCGTAACTATTAGATTATTCGTTATTATAGTTATTAGATTATTTGTGCTTTACCGTTTGATATATTTTAAATAATTAAGATGAATATGGAAAATAATGAACACGATATTTCAGATTGCCCAATGACTGACGAAGAATTACAGAATAAACATGAGATCCGTCCTTCTCATGTATTTGTACCTCGATTATCTGAGTCGGTATTTTTAAATGCGAGTGGTAATATACGCTCTAAATCGCCTGATTTGGATGAGGATTCTGATGCATCGACAATAGCATTAGATGCATCATCAGAACCATTGATAAGATTTAATTCAAATGTAGATGACTGTTCAGATGAAGAAAATGTAGATGATTCTGCCGATGAAGAAAATGTTGATTATTCTACAGATGAAGAAAATGTTGATGATTCTACAAATGAAGAAAATGTTGATGATTCTACAGATGAAGAAAATGTTGATGATTCTACAGATGAAGAAAATGTTGATGATTCTACAGATGAAGAAAATGTAGATAATTCTACAGATGAAGAAAATGTAGATAATTCTATGGATGAAGAAAATGTAGATGATTCTACGGAAGAAAAAAATGTAGATGATTCTACAGACAAAGAAAATGATGATTCTGTGGATGAGGAAGTTGTAGATGGCTCGACAGACAAAGAAAATGTAAATGCCTCTAAATATGAAGAAAGTAAAAAAGTTAAAGATCGGCCTTTTTCGATTCATTACAGTCATTTATTTCTCGAGGAAGTCGCGCGCAATATCTATAAATTATATTCATGGAACCTTCCAGTAAAATTAGGGGCAGTGTTTGCACTACTCGATTCAAAATATTGCACTTTAACTGAAGATGGTTTTCGGAAAAAAGTATTGGAACATATTGAGACTCTAGTTTATGATACTGTGATGAAAGAATTTGAGAGTGAATTTCTTTGTGTTACAGAAACATTTTTGAATAAAGTTGTGCAAGACAATATGAATGCTATGTTCCCACCTGAAGATAAACTCATAGATACTCCTTACTCTGCTAGAGTAAATGCTTATTTAGCAAAGCTAGTTATTAACAGCAAGAGTCAGTTTGACGAAATCACCAATATGATTTATGGAACTATAATATCAAATCACAGGAAAATAATTTATCGTGAAAATAACTATGTAATGGCTACTTTTGTTAAAACCTTAATATATAAAGAAGCTATAAACAAGGGAGCTAGGTGTAAAGTTGTTATAAAACCGTCAGATATTTCCAATGTTACTGCTTATGAGCATTATATGAGTTTCAGAAGAAAATTCTACAAAAATCGGTATAAATATTAGACAGAAAAAATTCCACATTTTATGGACATTTGAATTTTAACTATTTCATGATTTTGTATTGTTGGAACTCTACTAGTGAAACCAATTTCATTCTTTCAGTGCATATTTATAATTTTATCAGGTTAAGATCAGCACAGATTTATGATTTCTTAATCAGATAAAATTAAACATTGTACCACCAAATATTTCATTGTAGAAAATAAGCCATTGGTCACTCCACATTTATATTTTAGTAAACTTAATATCCAACAAAATGACTGGTATAGAGTACCCTAATGATTTCAATCAGTTCATTAAATTTAGTGTTAATTGAAATCTAGTTTGGGAAAAATTAAGTGCTTAGAATATTTTAAGTGTATTCCATTAATCAATTTTTTGCTTATAAAAGGAAAAGTTTTTGGGATGACATTTACTGTACAATCACCCTTGATGCATTTTTTGGCACCGAATTTAGCGAACATTTTTATCAACTTTATTATTTTACCATTGATGTTTGAAATCTATAAATCTGCCTTTTTTGTTAATTTTGTAAAATTACTTGATCATATTTTAGATACCAACAATGTATTAAATATTTGTCACTATTTAAACCATTTCTTCCTGCTGTTTTTCCCAATCAGAAATTTGTCATATTGTCACCTTGGTGACTTTTTGAAAATTTCGCCAAGGGTGACCATATGATAAGTTTTTATCAGTTTTTGTATATTTGCTGTTATCATTTGCTTCATATATGTTGAACAAAAAAGAGGATATGTACAGCAATATTATCTTGTTAATAACCAAACTAGGTTCATTAATTTCATTCATTTTTCTTTGATGTAGAATTCATTAATTATTTTAATATATATATATATATAGAATGCAAGTTCATTTCTCATATCTGTGTATTTTCATTAAAGTTGTTTCTCTTTAAAATGTCATCATTGATATTAATCTATTTTATATAAGTTTTCAGTAACTCTTTAAACAGTTAAATGTTTTTTATCAAAAAAAGAAGAAAAAACTTGAAGTCAATATCTTTGGATATAACTCTGTTTATGAATTCTGAATAACCATCAAACTTAAATATTGGTGCTATTCTAGTAATTAGAAATAAGACATAAAAAGCACAAACTGGAATATTAAAATTTATATTAGATTTTTATTGCAATCATGAGCTAGAAGATTTTATGAAAATTATTTGTTTTCAAGAATTGTTATAGTTTAATAAGTTTCTGTTTGTAATTGCATTAAAAGAATTATACTCATTTATATTTAAAATTATTAGTACATAAATTAAAAATTTTTGAGACAGAATATTAACCTTTGTTCATAAGCTTTTTGTAGTACTTTGTCATTAATATTTATTTTATCAGGTAAAAAATTAAAAAAAAACCTGAGTATTCATGACTGCAAGAGCTGCAAATTTTTTTTTAAATTGTTCAACACTTGAATTATTGTCAAACTTAACATGGATAAAGTGTTTAAGTCAAATTTTCCGTATTTTATTGTTGTGATATTTTCTTGAAACAGATTCATTTATACTATAGAATTTTAATAGAAACTAAAGAGTTAAATGTTCACTATATCACATTTCATTTTACTCACAAAATGAATCTGACAGTTAATAATGTGTATCAATTAACAAACTTAATAGTGAGTTAACAGTTTTTATCTTTTTATTCAACAAATTGTTAAAACTATACTTTGCCTTATTTCATTAATGTAGTATCAAATTTCTTTAAATATGTTTGATTTGAAATATATTCTTGGAAATGCAAGTTTACGTTTGTTGAAATAAAGGAAGATATATTGGCAATCTCTAAAAACTGAAAATAATATAATAAAAAAATTAAAAAGAAATTAAATGTCAATTTCAATAATATTTTTGTGTTTGAAAAATCTTCAAAGTTTGCCATTGTAATTTAATTAAGATATACCCTGATTACATTTAAAGAGATTTATTTGAATTGTATTAAATAAGGAAAATTAATTTAGTAATATTTTAAAATGTACAAATAATTGAATAAAATTACAAAGGTATTTTAATTACTGTGAAAGCTTGAAAATATTCTATAAATAAGTAAATTTGTAGTGGCATTACTTGTATTATGTATATTAAAGAATATAACAAAGTTAAAAATAATAGTTATAAAATAGTGGTACTTACTGTCTTCATTTGCATAGAGGAAAATAAGACTTGTATTTTATATTATTTAGGAATTTTTTTATCTCATGTTTCTGCTGCAATAAATATTCAAGATACTTTTATCATTATTAATTTAGCTTGTGTATATATATATATATATATGCACATAGCTGACAACTCTACTGGTTTTATTGAGAAACTCCTGATTTTTAATCAATTCTCTTGTTTTCCTGATAATGTATGAAAATGTACTGATTTTTGGCAATTTCAATGAAATTCAATAAAACAGCCAAAATTCCGTATATTGAATTGTTTTAGTAGCTTAAACAGTCAACAAAAAAAGTTTAACTAGTTGATAAGTTTTTAGAAAGTTTAATTATAACTATAAATGTTTCCAAAATGAGAAATATTTTGAACAGCTTTTCAAAAATTCATTTCTAAAAAAAAGCTAAGTTAACGTATGAAAAAAATTGCCATCAGTTATTCAAATTTAAAATGTATTAGGTATTTTATGGACAAAGTCTTTGATAATTTCTATATTCTTAGAAGTATTTGTCATTTAATTCAATTTATTTAATGTTTTTATTATATTTTATAAGTTTAATATTTGTAATTGCACTCGTGTAGTAAAAGTTGCCCTATAAAATAAATATTAAGACTTAAATGTTTATTTATTTTTAACATTTAATATATTCTTTTATTTTTCATAGTTCTTTTATGAGGTTGATGACTATTTCTTATTAAAATATTAAGTTTAATTTGAAAATATGATATAATAATGAAAATTATTCACACACCTGGTAAAAAAACAATTTCTTGTACAAACATTGTGAAATAAAAGTAAATAAATAAATTTTGTATTGATTTCCAATGTTTTTTTTAATTATTTTTATTTTTAATAAATACATTATGTTTTTAATTTATATATATATTTTCTCTATATTTATATATAAATATTTTTTATCAATGGTTGGTGTATTTAATGTAAATATTAGGAGTACTCATTTTGATAATGTGATTTCACTTTGTGATAAATGTAAATTCTGACATAAGTTCTAATTTTTAACTCTATTTTAGTTTAATTACTGAAATACTGTAAAATTATATGCATATGAGTGACTACAGAAGTATATCACCAAACATATTTAATTCAAACATTGTAAAATAAGTGATATATAACCAAGCATTATATTATTTATATATTTTTGAATTATTTCATTAAATTTTATGATAAAATGTTGCATAAATTTTTAAATGTTCCATATTCCCTTGATTTTTATTCAAAACTTTGTAAAGTTTGATAGTTAAGAATATAAGACTGTTATTCAAATGATGTAATTTATCTAAATTATCTTTATGTTAAGAAGTTTCACATGGTAGCGCATCTTGCAGCTATGAATTTTTCAAGATAATAAACTATTTCATATATATACTATATATTAAATAATTAAATGCCTGAAATTTTATTAAAAATAGGGATATATATTCTGTTTAATGCCAAATTATTTGCAATCTGATATTTTTCAATTATAATCATTGTGTTATTGTAATATTTTAAATGGAATTTTTTGTTTATATTTGTGAAACACTGTGATTAATTTTTATATAAAGATAAAAATTCTTAAAATTTTTCCCTTTAACTCATAAATGCATGTAAACAAAAAATTATCTGTTTTAATTTGTTTAAATGTTTCAGCATCAATTGTTAAAGCATATTATTTTTTACAAATGTTTTGTAACTATTTGCATGATTTTAAGAATATCTTATTTATTTTTGACATAACTTGTAATGCCAAAGAATAAGTACTTATTCTCATATTGGCAAAATTTTATCTAATGTATGAATATGGAATCTTTTATGTTCATCTACTTGTTCCTATAATAAATCATTAATGCTTGATATTAATTAAAATTCAAGCCAATAAATATATATGATGTATATACATATGTATTGATGTCTGACATAAACTGTTCTATATTTTATTGTATTATGCTGGAATAGTAAACATTAACTAACTTAGAAATCTTGCATTTTTAAAATTTTTTCATTAGTATTTGTGGAAGAATATTAAAGACTATTGAAAAATAAGAGTTTCAAAATTTCCTTTCTGTAATGAAAATAAATTCTTCCTTTATTTTATTGAAGGAAGCAAATTTTAATAAAATGGCCCCTAAACAAGTGTTGTATTGTTTAGAGAAACCTTGTAAATTAACCGGGCCACGAAGAGAAGTGTTTCTGTAGCTGCATTTTACATGTGACTTGCATCTTGTGTAATATTAGAAATTGATTGTGAAAGTATAATTTATGTACTTAAGCTATATATGTATTTGTTTTAAATATATACCTTTTTTATTTTTATGCTTACAAATGCCGTAAGGTCGTGGACTTGAGAACAAGCAATGACCAGTCATATCTTGAGTAGTGAAAAACATGACATCCACCTTAATGGTCTTATATATATAACATGAAATAAGTATGGGCATAAATGTGGAAATATATCTGTATAAATACTATACTTTGTTGTTACAAAGAAAAATAGAATAGTTTTGATGATTTTTACAGTGCCCAGTTTCAAAATGGTGACAAAAAATTGCTATCATTATTGCCAAGTTCCATTAGAAACCACTGCACGAGAAGTAAATCTGAACGTGTTAACTTTTGATTATTTGTTAAAATTTGATAATTAATGTGTTATAATTTATACATTCAATAATTAAAAATCAAATTTTTTAAAAATGGCTCAAAAGCAGGATGCAAGTTCTTTGAACCTTGTGAAAATCTTGGTGTCACTATTTTGATATCACTGTTTGTAAAAATCAACTAGAGTATGAAAATAAAGAATAATGTATAAATCATGTAAAAAGCACTATATATTTCATTCTTTTATGAAAAATATATTGAATGTTTCAAAATCAGTGTACAAGGTGTGTACTGTCTAATAATTACAACCATATTATTTTCATGATATTAAATTTTGAAACCTTTGTCTTAACAAGGGTTAATTTGAAAATCTTGCAATATTGTATTGTTTGTCATGAATGTATATAATTGACAAATATTATTGAGTAATTTATATATTTTCCTTCATATTTTATTTATATTATATTTTCTTTCTTGTATATTTTCTTTTGTATTTTTATGCATATTTGATTTGTAATTAGGAGATTAATAACTAAATCAAAATTTATTTGTTACATGAATTTTATAATGAAATATATTTTTTAGAGCTTGAAATTAAATGTCTGAATAAACCTTATAGTTTAATGGAAAATCTGTCCATTTTTAAAAATTATCCTGGCTTTTGCATATCTATAATTGTCAGGATTTATAAGTTTATATTTTCGATTATAACTAATCTATTTTGTTTTGTCAATGCTTTTTGAATTTGAATGACGTGACAGTTTGCTTTTTTAACTCATTGAAAAATGTTTGTCTTATCAGTGGTTGTTCTTCGTATAATAATCTTTCTGTGAAAATATAAATGTTTATAATAATTCATCAAAAATATTTGCATAAATGTCATTTAAATATATTGTCATTGTATGTGTAATGTAGATTTGTAAGTTTTAAATAAGTATTTGCTTATTAATTTTGAATATAAGAATGCCATTGTAATATATTTATGTAGTGATTTATATATAACTGCGATTTCAGAGTCAATATATATAAAGGTTGACCCATCTTTAAGCATTTTGACGCATAGGCAGTGCTGGATATTAAAATTGCTATATTTGGAAGAGATCAAAATAACCAAATGACATTGGACAAATATATTACATTGGAAGTGGCAAATGATTTAGTTTCCAAAAAATAAGGAATCAAAGATTCTGAGAAATCAGTATTCAAAATAACTACCTCTGACAGTTAGTTATAACGGTATTTATACGTCTTTATGCTCTGAGTCCACTAAAGATTTTCTGACACATGCATGCACTGCTGTCTAAAAGTTGTTATGACAAAATCATCAACTTTATGATTGACAAGTAATGCCAGGCATGTGCTCGGCTACACATTTTCTATTGGTGAGAGATCTGGAAAATTTCTGGTCAGGGTAACAACCCTGTATTTTGTGTTGCAAGAAAGGCTGTACAATATTGACATGCATCAAGCTGGATCCTGCAGAAACACTGTTTCTCGGAATGTGAACCTTAACTAATGCTACAACATTATTTTATGTGCCGCTAGTACAAGCAAGAAGTGACCAAGGCATACACCTAATGTATCCTTGCTATAATTCTAGGTGATTGACCAGTATGATGATATTGAATGTATGATGCTAATGTGCATTCTATAATCTCACCAACGCAGATGCAACTAAGAAGATGCTATGAATAGCATATATAAATGCATATTTGTTTATTATTTATCACACCATGAAAGACTCTGAGATGTAATGCACATTATTCGCTTACAACATTTTTCTGTCTTAAATGTTTCATGCAATTTGTGTAGCCTTCATGTAGCAATTTTAACAAAAGTAGTGTAGTTTTTGTTTACTATTAAATTTATCCATATTTCATATCATTTGTTCTTTATCTCTTTTGTTACCTTAAATCAAAATAAATTGTATTTGTATTACTGTGTAATTATTAGTGTTGTGTGATATTATAAGTATTAAAATAACTACTTTTTTCAGACTTCACCTCTTCATATTATTTTGCTTATATACAAACCTAAAAGTTTTTCAAAAAAGCTCATAAAATAGAGAATTGTACTGAATTTTGATTGACATTTAGAATCGTATCCAATAAAAAATAGCCAAAAACATTTAATAAATCTAATTAAGATATTTGTATTCCTCTTAGAGGTAGATACTATTACACGTTGGAAATGAGGTTGCGGTTAAAGCTACTTCAGCTTTGGTTCAGGAAATGTAAAATCCTAGTGAATGAAAGCAAAAACATTGCAATCATTTTTACCAGAAAAAGAGCAATAACTTGTCAAAGAATTAAATTTAATGAAACAACACTCCCATGATCCCCAAACTGCAAATATTTAGGAGTCATATTTGACAAAAAACTAAATTAGAATATTCATATCCAAAATATTAAATAAATTCAAACAAACTTTTGCTGCATTATACCTTCTCTTGGAGTACAATTGAAAATAAAGTGCTCATTTACAAAGCATACCTTAAACCACTTCTGTCCTATGCCTGCCCCCTTTTGGCCGAGCTGCAGCTGAATGGTTAGCGCTCTTGCCTTCGGTTTAACATTTCGTGGGTTCGAATCCACTTTAAACCGTAGGTCCTGGTCTAATTAGCCTTTGGGTGCAAATGATGACCGTTGAGCAACAGACAAAGCCTGCCCCCTTTGTTATTATACCCATGACAGTAAGATCAAAATATCAGAAATTTTTCAAAACAAAATAATTAGGCATTCAAAGCACCCTGTATTTTCGAAACTAAATTAAATAATAAGAGAACTTGCAATAGTAAGAGTATTTTTCAAAAATCGAAATAAGACCGGAAATATATCAATCGCTAATCTTCCGTCCTATAGTGACCTCAGTACCCATAATCGGCACCGTCCCCGCTCGCTACTTCGCATCTGTCCAAAGTTTACTCATGATGAAAGCCACCATGATTTTTACACATAAGCAATACGTCCTTGTTAATACTGAAAACTATTCTTTTTCCATTCTTACCCACTTACATAAATTAAAAAGAATAAAAAATAACGATTATAAGTGTTTGTGAAAAGTCTTTGTATGTATGTGTGTATTCTCATGTGTTTTCTACTCATTCTAACTATCATTCGTACTGTTTTTAGCAGATGAATTAAGGACATTCCTATGTTAATCCAACTAACTTTATTATTCTGTATCAATAATTAACTTTTCTCAAGTTATCTCAACTAAGCCCCGCCCACTTAAAACTTCAACTTGTAATGCAAATCATCCCAGATTCATTTTGAGGTAGCCAATGAGGGTTGAGGTTCACCAAAACCAGGTACCTCAGCAAAACTCCCAGACGGCATTCACCTTCACTTGCTAGCAATGATTGTGATCTACCGATGACCAACTCTAAAACTAACTCCTTTGGAAATCTACTCATTCCACAAAAGTAAAATACTTTCTACATATATACTTGGTCCCTTCCTCCAGTTCATAACTGATATGCTGCTGAGAGCCCGAACCTGTCTTTGTTTTGCAGTGGCCCCAGGCATCTACAAATGACTTTGATGAGGATCAGAAGTGATCATTTGAAATTTCATGATAGAGAAAATGTTTATTCCCCTTACTTTTGTTGTCTATCTGTTAGTCCTGCTCAACTTGATTGCTTGGAGGCAGCTGTTGAATGCGCAGTAGAATTTTGAAGTTCTTGTGTAATTGTCTGTTGGATTTGGCGTAAGTTTTTGTTGCACCAAGGAGATGATTGACAACATTGCTAGAGTTTTTAAAAATTATAATTTTTACTTCAATATATACAAGTACATTTCCTATTATGTAAAAATGTGCCTTAATTGCAAAAAGTGGTGCATAATGTTTATTGATTGAATTAAGACCTATAACGTAACGTCACTTGATGTATGAATTATATACTGTTAAACGTAGATTGAGAGAATGGTGGACTGAACTCTGTTGAAAAACACCAAGAATTTTAAAGCTTGTCCATGGAGACTGTCATAGGAATACTGAGAAATTTGTATGTAGTATTTGAATGGTTTTATGAAGGACTTGTTTAATTTTTGTATATTTTCGCTTCCTTCAAATTATAAATAAATCGAAACACAAGCATAACATCTACGCGATAATTGAATTGGCACTCATTCGGGCAAAATAGTTAACGCAATTGAATTTTCTTTTATTTCATATTGTTGCGAATTTGATGAACGAGAATACATCGACTATGGGTTTCCAGATGGTATAATAATAGAATATCTATTTATCGCACCAGATTGGGTATATTTTTAATTTGTTGAAAATATTTTGGTAGCTAATTTTAGTAACTGAACTGCAAATTCACCTAGGAAGCGACATTTAGGGTGTGGGAAAGTACAGAATTTAATACTTAGATATTGCTCGGATTTATAAATTATAAAAAAGCTAATTCGCCAGTCATTTCTGTTCTGAGTCTTGTGTAAATCAGATGCGTATCACGAATAAACTAATAAGAGAGTGATATCTTATTATACCTGATATATTGTGCTTATATTGGACGAGAAGTATTTTCTGATTAATCATACTAATTTAGTATTGTATTTTAATACATATGTTTTGCTTACGAGAGTTGAATTAATTCGTGAGCTTGTAAGTCCCCTACACTATAGTCAGAAGTTGAATGCTGAAGACAATCTATTTCAAAACTCGAAAAAAAAATTCAATTAACTTCTCTCTCTCAACGGAATATATTATAATAATTCATGTTCTCATAACCCAGAGAGGATCTAGACTTTCAATCACCACTACAAGTAGCTTAACACTTTCAATTCTTTGTTCTCAGGACCAGTCAGTCCGCTACTATTGTATCTAGCCATCGAAGTTTAGGTCTTCCTCTTTTTTTATTATGCGGTTTAAATGAAAAGATTTTCCTTAGCGTATTGTTGAAGCCATCCTATTTATTTGCGTCTGCTTATTTAGTATAATGAACAACATCCAGCTCTTAACATCAAACACAATTTGACGTTGCGTCTTCTACGCTAGATACCATTTTTTTGAATTCCACTAGAAATACTCCTCAGGATTTTTGCATTCAAAGTTGCCTAGTAGTCTTTCTTCTCTCATAGTCATGGTCTATGTATATAACATATAAGTCAGTATTGGACGAGTAATAGTTTTATAGAGCAACACAGTTTTGTTCTTAAAAATAAAATGCTGGATCTTGGTAAAAGCTTCAATCAATAAAAAGCTTTTTTTTCTGCAACTATACGCTCCTTCTTCTGAGGAAGGGTCTCATTAGTTCTGTTAAAAAAAAGATCCCTGATAAATAAATTGTTTCAACCGTTTTAAACTTAAAAGCTTCAATTGAAAGGTGAATTGAGATGAAAGAATTTTTTGTAAAAAGCATATATAATTTTATCGTTATTAATAACAATAGGAACTGGTTTTGCCTCCTATTCAATAGATTCAAATGCCTCTGTTAGTTATATTTAGTTTTTTGCCACCAGTGCTATGTCATCTAAAAATGCATAGTTTTTTTTAAGTTGTTGCCCCTGATGTTTGCTCCAATTTCTGCATGATTTTTTCAGTGCAATTTTAAATAAAAGTCGTAAAGGGCATCTCCTTGCCTTATTCTTTTTTCCTACAAGAAAACCTACAGAAAGATGTTTTTGAATTAGCAAAAAGTCTAGTTAAGTGTCACATAGATTAATTTTATTAGATTTGCGGGAATATCAAAGTTACATAGTTTTAAATAACTCTCTGTGGTTGACAGATATACCGGCCACCAGGTGCTCTAGAAGTCGTTTTTATGAAGTGTTCTTCACACTCCATTTCTTCTAGACTTAAAATAGGACTTGTATTTTTAATTGATTTTAGTTAAAAAAATTATAGCGAAGAGTTTTATCAATGTTAATTGTGATTCCTGTATTAGTCCACAATAATGATTGCTGGTCGCGTTAGAAATGTTATTTGAGCCACTAATAATAAAACCGAAAACGTTATCTTGAAGAATTAAGTGAGAGCTTTAATTTTTCGGACTTTAATAAATCAAAAAATAATTCTGCCCCTAGTAGACCGTCGAATTTGCTAGGTCTGAAAAATGCGGGATCCACTAGTTTTATATCGTTAGGCAAATTCCTAAATTTAATATTCAACTGTCTTGCAGGGGTTATGTTTGTGATTTTTTCGGAACAATTACAAATTCTGAAACTCTGATAAAATCTTAACAGGATTTTGGAATTTCCACTACTGCCTTAAATTTTGCATTTACCAACGAGCCACTTAATCTTCTAATTGGCATATTTACTTGATTTTTCTTTAACCGCAAAAAATCTGTAACCTCACGATTTATGACATTTATCATGGAGTCAGTTTCAAGCAAAAAACATATGTGACTCTCCAAAAGCATCTCGCATTAAAACCTGAGCAGCAGCCCACACTACTTTTTGAGATTTATGTCCGTAATAATTGGCGCTTGCACATGTATTTTCCGAAAACTCTGAAGAGGGAATGTTGATCTTAGGGTCAACTCCTTGCTCTTGAGTTTTGTTGGGTGGTTGATCGAAGCTTTGGTTTTTATTTTTTATTTCGAAAAGTCATCCAAAAGGGATCCATGAGACATTGACTGGCACTTATACTTAGAATCACAAGAATTTAATTTATGTTTCGAACTATTGCATTTTAAACATACCTTGAATTTCTTAATTAAGAAAAATCTTTATTTCACACTAGCCTTTAAGAATTCAAGGGCATTTGAAAATCGGATGATATTGCGGTGAGTTACAAATTAAGCACTGAAATTTATTTACATTAGAGTCAACGAAAAAACTTTTCATTTTATTCCCCATTTTCGGTTTTAACTGAGATGCGTTAACATTTCCCAAAAAATGACATCGTCCTTTTAAGAATTCAATAAATTCATCCCACTAGAGTAATTAGGATATTTTAAGCGACATATATTTCGTAGAGTCTTCTTGATTCTTTATCTACCTTTTGTAAAACAGCATTAATTAAAATATTAGCACTTAAATAATCTAATCGCAAATTTAAAGAATTAAGAACATTAACGTGTTTAATCATTTGTCTAGTAAACATCTTAATTCAAATCCTGATTCATAGTTAATTTCTCTAAATTTATTAATCCCGAAATATTTGAATTAACTATAAGCTTTTTACTATCGTAGCGCTCCTATAACGTCTGAAAAAGTGAAGAAAAACTATCTTCTGGTTGAATTTGTCACGCATTTCCAGTTAAGGACCGTCGATAACAAATATTTATTTTTGAGCAGGATAGCTCGAATCAGAACGCGGACTATAGCGATACAAATGCAATTCAATTCTTTTCTGAATCAAGTTTTTCAGAGAGAAACAAGAGCATAGAGTTTGCCATAATTGGCGCACTTTATCGCCTTACGAACAATTTTTCAAGGAGTAACAGATAACGTTTGAAGAGATGGTTTTATAACCAAATTAGAGCATTAAGGTTATTGATGGCGTTAATTGTTGAAAATAATTTATTTTGGATGATTTTTCGTGCTTTAAAAATTGAGCGCCCAGCAGCATCTGTGTAAGATTCACAGTGAGCAATGTCACCTTCGTATTCATAAAAATAAATAAAAAGAACAATGATTTCCTCATAAACCATTTTCACATCATTAAAAGGATATGTTAAACGATTTACAGCTTCCACGTCTTCATTTGAAATATCGTCTTTTAAGTAGTTAATCTCGGTTGAGATATAAGTTATGTTATTTTGAATAGTTTTTTGTTTGTTTTAATTACAATACTTATTTTCCTTTCATTACCATTTTTCCTTCGTGCAGATCAAAATTCGCAGAGTTTTAAAGATCAAATAAGTCTCAGATTTAATTTCCGTGCCGTAGTATTGTATACTGTTGTCTATAAATGTATAATAATTCCTTCACACGACATTGTAAAATTTAATATAGAATACATTGACAGTAAATGTCAAGTTTTTTTCATGATATTGCCCAACGACCTTTTTTAAGAAAATAAAATAAAACTATAAATCACACAATGTGATGCTATACAATTTGTACAATGTTCTCCACAGAAGATGAGAAGTTATTGTTTAAGATCAGAAAGGTATTAGTCAGAAACATCTTCAATTTCATAAGACCAGATCCGTGAAACCATAATATTTTGAAATAGAGTACAAAACGAACAATTTTGTAATAAAATTCATTAGTGAGCTTGTAGAATCATTGAGCAGAAAATCCAATTTATACACCATTTCAAAAACCGTTGAGAAAGAACGAAGTACCGATCTTTGTGTAACTCACTGCATTTTTGAAACAGCATTCTAAATATAAAATAGGAATCTGTCGATGGCAAATCATGAAAAGGACAAGTTACACTTTCTCGATCAAGAATGACAAAAATATTGAATAAATTGCATAATACTTCGACTGGAAGCCTTTGGGCATCATGAAGACGTAGTAAAAGAGATTCAAGATTATTTTAATTAAAATAATATAAGAAGAAATGTGGAGGATTAACGTCATTTCTGTGGTGATTTCAAAATCGTCAAGGTACTAAGGATATGCATAGATGGAAAGTTGCAACGTTATAATATTGGATACACATCGAATATACAATACATGCGAAAGAGTAACACTGCATTTTGAAACCTCATGCATGAATCGAAGTTGATGGCAAATGTGTTTTAGTATAGTAATGCATTTTATATTACTAAACTAATATTATTAGTACGTGTAATAAATTTGCTTAACATCTGTACACTTCATTATTACTTAAAAAACATATTTAATAATAAAACGAGCAGAAGCTTCTACGTTTTCAGATCAAGATTACACAGGCCTACAAAAAAAAAAAAAAATTTTTTTTGGTGCTTAGGATTTTAGAGCAGATTTTAACTATATTTTTATTGCTGAATCTAAATATGAAAGCAGTTTTTTTGTATCAGCTCTAGATTTTTAGATAAATTCACTTATCTATCAATGCTTTTTTCTATTTAGTACTTTCAAGTACAAGTGTTGTAAAATTTATACAGGGAAAGATTCTTGTATATTTGCCCTATTGTCAGTCTTCTTTTGTAACCAATTGAATTTAAAATAATAATATTTAGGAAATAACTAATTATTATTTTTAAAAATTATTATTTTAATTCATTTATTATAAAAAGAAGACAAACAATATGAGATATATAACTGATTAGTTGTGACAAATTCTTAATAAATGGGATTGAATCCTACTTATTAGTGCTATCCAGTTAGTTCCATAGAAATCCGATAGATGGAGATGTCTGTCCACTATCTGAAGTGACTTTCAAAGCTTCACCCGCAGTTTAAAGTTGAGAATAGTTCGTGAATTCCGGCGGTGCAGATAGATAGAGGTTAGCGTCATATGAAATTTCTCTTTAGTAACGAGTTGTTAAAAAGTAAATCTAAGTATTTATGTTGTTGAATAAAAATAAAATGAGTTCAAGTAGAAGAAGCTGTGTATATCATCCTGATATTTTTTGCTACATATGCGGAGAATACACGCTACTGGAAACAGAAAATCTATTAGTGACTTTGTAAAGAGGGCTTATCTTGGATATTTTGGTGTTAAACTTGGTGATCAGGATAAAACCTGGGCACCACATATTGTCTGTAAAACTTGTACAGAGCATTTACGACAGTGGACTACCGGGAAAAGGAAAAGTCTGAAATTCGGTGTATTAATGGTTTGGAGAGAACCAAAAAATCACTTTGATGACTGTTATTTCTGCATAGTAAATATTACTGGAATCAATCGAAAGAACCGTAATAAGTGGACTTATCCAGATTTAGTCTCTGCAAGACGCCCTATTCCTCACTCAGAAGAAGTGCTAATTCCAGCTTTTCATCAGCTACCAGAACTCTGTGAGGACGCTTATTGTCTCTCTGATCAAAATTCTGATACTACTGAAGGTGACAGCGATTTGGAAACAATATCATCAATTCCTCAATGTTTCAACCAAGATGAGTTAAATGACCTCACTAGAGATCTCAATCTGTCGAAAGAAGCTTCTGAATTACTGGCTTCCAGGTTGAAGGAAAAAAATTTACTTGAACCAGGAACGAAAATTACATTCTATCGCACAAGGGAGAAAGATCTGCTACCTTTTTTCACTGAAGAACAAAATCTTGTATTTTGTCATGCTGTTAGAGTACTCCTGGTAAAAATGGGTCTTCCTGAATATTTTCCAGATGATTGGCGCCTATTTATTGACAGCTCAAAGCGAAGTTTGAAATGTGTTCTTCTACATTATGGGAACAAATATGGCTCAATACCAATTGCTCACTCAACGAAAATGAAAGAACAATATGACACCATAGCTTTGGTCTTGGAAAAAATAAAGTATCGTGAACACCAATGGGTGATTTGTGTAGACTTAAAAACGGTAAACTTTCTCCTTGGACAGCAAAGTGGCCACACAAAATATCCTTGTTTCTTGTGCCTCTGGGATAGCAGAGACAAAACGCAACACTGGGTTAGAAAAGAGTGGCCTAGGAGAGAAAACATGGATGTTGGGGAAAAGAATATCATCAACGATCCTTTAGTTCCACGAGAGAAAATCATCTTTCCACCACTACATATCAAGCTGGGTCTAATGAAGCAGTTTGTAAAGGTTCTTGATAAGAATGGATCATGCTTTGCATATAAAGGGAAAAAAATGCCTCAGCTGAGTATGGAAAAAATTAAAGCAGGAATATTTGATGGCCCACAAATAAGACAGCTGATTAAAGACCCTGACTTCATAAATTCAATGAATGAGACTAAACAAAAAGCCTGGAAATCATTTGTTTCAGTTGTCCAAAATTTTCTGGGTAAACACAAAGCTTAAAACTATGTTGAATTAGTCAATGAAATGCTGAATAATTTCAGATCCCTTGGGTGTAACATGAGCATTAAGGTGCACTATTTACATAGCCACTTAGACCGTTTTCCTGATAATTTAGGAGACATTAGTGAGGAGCAAGGTGAAAGATTTCAACAAGATATAAAATGTATGGAGAATCACTATCAAGAAAGATGGGATACTCACATGATGGCAGATTACTGCTGGACTTTAAAACGGAATTGTTCCAAAATACATTCAAGAATGTCACGCCAAAGAGGTTTACGAAATATTCAGTGAGTAATTTGTTTAAATCATGACTTTTTCCGTTTTCTTTTGTATTTAATAAGCAATATCTATGTAATATAATAAAAATTCTCAGTTTAATTTGTTTGTTTAAACCATGGTTTTTCTTTTAAAATAGTGTAATGCATGATTCATTAAAATGTTGATATCTTAAAAATTCAAGCTGATAGGCAAAAATTAATGGCATATTTGGATTCAGCGCATCGAATTCATATAAAATCACCTGCAAAATCTTTGGCACCAAAACCACTGTTGACCAGTGTTATTGGAGAAATGGGTTTCCAAATGCGAAATTTCTAAGCTACTAATTTCCCTAGTGATGTTTTTTTAAAGTATATTAAGCCTTAGGAATTAACAGACCACAAACAACTCCTTTTTATACGCAATCATACTGCGTGGTTAAAAAGAACTGACACTACGTAGGAAATAGCCAAGGTATCTGAGGATGCAAGGCATATCAAAATTCACTGGTAAGCTATCTTCAGGAAGGACCCTTTAGAGATATTTTTCCATATTCAAGTGTAACAAAAGAGAGAAAATCCGGAAAGTTTCCAAACAACCACATCGGCGGATATGCATGTAGAAAGAACAAAAAACCAACATTGAATACTCATCAACAGTGATTGCTAATGAATCTGTGAACTCTCGCTGTGAAGACCATTCTCTACCACTATCAGATAGGAAAAAAGTTTTGTAGACTGCCGAATGGCTTAAGATTGCTGTAAGACATTTCAATATCTATATTGCGTATATTGCCTCATACGAGAAAATATTATTAATAGTGGGTCATGTTCATATTTCGTAAAAGTGGAGAGGTGAAGAGGGATGCTTGAAAACTGCCAAGCATACAACTTGATAGAAATATGTTTCCTGCTCTGATAGTAGTAGTCAGATTAACAGCTAACATTTTAATACCCCCCCTCCGTAACTTGCCTTCTGAGAGAACTATTCGTTGATAATGGGCCGTATTCACGTGCTATGATGGTATAATCCCGGAGAACTCCTAAGCAACTAGCTCGATGGATGTGATTGCAGATAGCAAAAACGCATTTTCATCAACAATGCCTAATAAACAGCCGTTATATGCTTGATATCGAGTCTCTGAATGACCACTGTCTACAACTAAAGCATCATGAACGTTTTAACTGAGTTCAAGCAAATCATCTTGAATAACCTCTTATTGTTCATATCCAAAAAGTAACAATACGGGATGGGAAACAAAACCCTGTGCCTATCAAAGTACCGTCTTTAAGATTACATGATTCACATCATTCTAAGTATTTTTACGCATTATCACCATTAAATCTATGATTTTATGCTCTGATGTGAACGATACAACTTATTCTCTTGAAGAACCTCCAGGAACAATTAGAAAATGTCCATGATTTAATCTAAGAACTGATGAATATCACAATAGAGAATATGGTTTAGAAAGCTGCATCATATGAATTCCAGGGAGATATCAGTATCTGGTTTTTGAATCTAAATTAACAAAAAGACTTTCTTTAAAGATACATTCCCTTTGGAAGAACATTAAACAACCCAGAAAAGATTGAATGCTGTTATAGTTCATATCAGAAAATAAACTAAGTATTACTGAATCTAATGTCGGACATGATGATCGACTTACCAATTATTTTGGTAATTGTGGTTTTAAATCCTTCAGAGATCTAGCAGCAGTTAGAACAGATTTATGACACAGCGAAGCCTAGCGAAGTCGACCACCAGTAGTGGAATTGCGCCAACATCTACCAGAGCGAACCACAAACAAACTAGGATGTGATCGGAGGAAGCCAGCTTCAGATTGAATTTTGTGCACAATGAAAAGACCTTGCGCCCAGATTCGAATATTATGCTTTTCAAATACCCACTAATAAGTCTTGAGACGGCCGTTTGATCATGTCTATCACCCACGAGTTCTTTATGTTGAACCAGGAATGGACGGGAACTGTGAGCCAGATTTGCCTGTCTTCTTTTTTTCTTTATAGAGGAAATTTCTTTATAAATTAGTATTTAGTCTCTTTTGGGCAACTTGGAACAACCTCTTTTAGATAAGGTATCTGCAGCTTCGTTGTCTTGAATGTTAACATGGGAGGGAATCCACTGAAAGTGGACATCCCTATCCATGGCTAGAATTTTAAGATTGGTGAAAATTTCTATGCCCACAAAGTCACACACATTACTCCAGTCCTGTAGGTATTGAATCGAACTACGACTATCAGTAAGAATCTAAATGTCACTAGGTCCAGTGCCGAGGAGGATGATCTTTAATCCTTTATTTATGGCGATTAATTTCGTCTGAGTATAGTATATAGTATAGTAGTCAATTTATAGTACAGTATATTTTGCATTATTTTGAGCAGCTTTCCGGGTTGTGTCTAGAAAGACTTTCGATAAAGACACCATTCCCAGTGTTATATTTTAGTAACTGTACACAAAGTATAAATATATATATATATCAGATTATTCAAGTACTTATATCAAAATTATAATTCGAGTTATTTTATTGTGATACCTGTAATTTATTTGTAATTTGTTAGATATGTTTTGTTACTCATATTTCTTTTCTTAATACTTAGACATTTGTAGTGCAGTCCATGAGTAGGAATAACTATCATTAATTTCTCGCGCAAGTGTACTCTGACTACATTATGTCTATCTACTGACAGTTACAGCTAAGAAATCCCAGACTCTTATATTTGTAAATATTTTTTCACTTTTTAAATAAAGCAAGAGTTTAGAAAATAATCACCATACGATGTAAGAGCTTATGAAATAGCAATTGCTAAACAAACCACAGATTCCAAATATCTTGAAAAGGGTATTTCAAAATATACGCAAAAAAATTTTTCAGTCAAGAAAAATGTGAACATTTCCAACATTTATGAAATATCTATACTTCATCATTTATAGTATAGTATGTTTTGCATTATTTTTATAATTTTAAAATAAACTCGATAACTGGATGAATTTAATTAAAATTATTTGATTGTTCCCTACGGTTAGGATAAATATCTTGTGTACATTTTCATGCTCTTATTGTTTAATTTTTTTATAATAAAATAAAAAAAACGCATTTTAAAACAAAAAAAAATTATAAGTATTAAATAGCAATAAATTTATAATTGTCATATAACTTATAACTAATAGCTTTGTCAATAAGGAGAAACAAAACACTCTTTCATTTTTAACCTCTATTTCCTAAACGGACATTGGAGGTAAATTAGATGAGCGATACATTTTTCCAAAATATTAAAGATGATGAAAATGAAAGCAATATTCTGAAAATATTTATTTAGTAACAAAATAAAGAAGAGAAAAATTAAAAGTAAGATAGCTTGTTATGCGCCGTAACACTTTCTGGAGGTTGTTTTATCTGCGCTCAGGGCTTAGCATCAAGGTCCGGGAATCCGGGAGAGTTAATATCAACTGCATCAGCCAATCACCTAAGTCTTAGGTAAAATCGATAATTCTCCCACCTACGCGAGGCAGGTAGTCTAGGAAACCACATACTATAACGACTTAGGAAATCACTTTCTGAAACGCTCTGCGGACTTATATAATATATAAGATAAATTAAAATAAATATGTTTATGCTGAGCAAAGATGTTGGATAGAAGATAGCAGGCATTTTAATTCTCCTCTGTGTAAAACTAAAAAAGTCGGTCATGAATACGGATCATATATATATATATAACAACATAAGCAAAAATTAATTTAATTCAATTCAGTGACAAATACCTTGTTTGATGGAAATATTTTTTCCAAATTAAATTACTAATAACTATTATTATTCCTTCTAATTAAACTTCTTATGTAAACAGGCACCTGGTCTGTAATGTTAATTATATTTTTGACCACTCTTAGGAGTCTAGGAGACATAAGCTCCTAAAGCAACTCGATAGACTTTTCAGGCAAAATTTCGGCTGTTTTTTACTAAAATTGCCAAAAATCAGTAGATTTTTATACATTATCGGGAGAAATGATGAAAAATCAGGAGTTTCCCGATAAAATCAGTAGAGTTGGCAGCTATATGCTCGCGTGTGTGTGTATATATATATATATATATATATATATATATATATATATATATATATATATATATATATATATATATATATATATATATATATATATATATATATATTGAGACATTGACGAAATATCTTATCTCAATGTTTGTGAATATTTTCAGCGTTTAAAAATTAGAAAATAAGCTATGTATGTTAATGAATTACATAAACTAAATTTGCTAAAAAATAAAAGAAAATTTGGTATAACTTAATCAGTTAAATGTAAAATCGCAGTATCAATATCATGGTATATTTGAGATATTATATAAATATTGCGATTTGAATAATATAGAAAATATTGCGTTAAAATTTATGAATTGTAATTTAACAAATTTCGTTATTTATTTAATGGCTAGGATAGTTGTTGAAATCAATTCTAAAATATTTAGTTCAATAATTAATAGATTCGATCTCTATCTGAGGAAGGGATGTTTATTATATTGTGGGATGCATTCAAGCTACAAATGTTGGTCGAATCGTATCTTACATATAGGGGAAATCAATTAATTAAAACAAAACTCAATTTAGGGTATTTTATTGAGTTAAGGGTGGATATTGATGTAGAGACTTGAATAAATTTTAACTATCCTCAAGAAAAAAATTTATTGAAAATAAGAAATTTATCTTAATTTTTCAACTACATATCAAAATTTTTATAAAGAAGGATATTAATAAATATATATATAACCCATGAAAGCCAACTAGTTTTTTCATATTTGTGAAGTTTATTAATATTTTGAATTGAAAATTCAATTTTAACTTCAGCATATTGAAAAAAAAAATAAATAAAAAACATAATATAATTTTTTGTGATTAAATAATATACTTATCAATGAATTTTTTTTTTGAGAAACATCATTTTATATAAAAAAAATTGCTTCATTTGATACAGATATTTCCCTCAATTTATCTCTAATATTAGATATAAAAGTTAAAAGTATTATCTTATTAGGTAAAATAGGTTTTAGGAAATCCTAAAGTGATTAATTTTAGAAATGTCGAGCGAGAATTTTCCTTAATGTAAAACCAGAGGATTATTCTATATTTTTAGAAATATTGCCCGTGTATTTAGTTCAAAATTAGTAATTTTTCATTTTAATAATATAGGAAATTTACAATAGTTAAAATCAGCAGAATTACTATGAGTAATCCATTTACTATAGGACATATATGACAAACAAGAAAGTTCTTGCTGTTTTTACGTTGCTATTAAATGAGGTGAGGATAAATATGCAAATTAGTGTATGATAGGATTAAGACACAGGTCAATCGAGAGTAGAAATATCAGTCATTATAAAAGGAGGTTCACGGCACACATTCATCAATCCTAACTCCTACATTAGCGAAGGGAAATGGGCGTGTCGAAGGAGTGATGTTTGCTTTATGACTGCAAAGTGGGCTTTATCGGGTGTTGTATCAAGTCGCCGAATATGTCAAGTGTTTGGGAATAGTACTGAGACGGCAAGGCATTGGTTTCATAAATTCAGGTCGGGAGATGTCTCTCTGTGATGAAGCAGTTGTCTGGTGGAGTAGTCGCCAAGTGGTTCACTGTGAGCGGCTACTAACTGACCAAACGGCCACTGCGGACTTGTTCTCGCAGTAATAGGAAGGTGTGCAACAGAAGCAGTCAGCACTACTTAATCGCAAGGGTGTAGTGTTCTTGATCGATAACGCGATGTAGCATGTCTCGCGGGAGCCCAGGAATATTATACAGCGAATTTGTTGGGAGACTTTGTTGTTTCTGCACCAGCATATTTCCCTCTACCTAGCCCTGAGGTGGGCCCCATCAGTTAGGTAGAAGCAGCCGGGTGGAGTCTTCGTGATTTTGAAGCAAATACCAAGCAGAAGACCCCCAATACTTTGCCTGTTTTCCCCAAAAGTATCATTTCACTTGGAGGACATTGCAACCACACCCAATTTAAACATGTCCAAGCCACCTTCAGCGAATACGATGGATCTTCGAGCGATGGAACTTCCTGCCTTCCGATAATGAGAACGGCGCCCTAACCAACCAGGGCACCGTGGGTCCTTGGGAGACTTTGTGCCCCACTCACGATCTTGCACCATCAGATAACCACCTCTTCTATTCCCTGGACGATCATCTTCGTATAAAATCCTTCATCAGTTAAGTAGATTTGCGCCAAGTATCCACGGACTTCTTTGCCTCCAAATCTCCCGAATTTTACCGCAAGGGGGTTTGCAGAACTGAACACACATTGGTAGAAGGTACTGGATGCCGATTGTGGTTACTTCGAGGGTTACCAATATGATACGCTTTCTGTAGGTCATGTTTATTTGGATAATTAAAAGCGGCAGGACTTTCTTGTTTACCTAGTAAGTTTGAATACACACACCAATGATCACTAAATACCAATTTTGTTGGTGCGGTACTCCAGCGGCAAAAGCAATCTTATAGAAGATCAAGACTTGGACCAAGTAATAATCGTTATGTTGAAAGTCTACTTACAATAAATGTTTGATAGAATCCAATATACATCTATGGGTGTTATCTGGAGGAAAAATAATTGATTTTACGATGTTGTTTTCTTGATTACTGATCCATGGTGGTAAAAGTGAATTCTACGTCAGGCGCTAACCTCATCACTTGATTTTGATTCAAAACTAAGAGACAACTGACTGCATTTATTAATTTCAAACGCCCCACTGACAGAATCGAATTGCACTAACCTATCGCAAAGTTTAATTAAACTTTTAAAAAGCGTCTTCACAATACAAGATTTGAAAAGTATAGATATGAAAAATTATAAAAAATGATTTCTTTTAGAGTAGAAAGTGGCGATATTCAATTTTGAGATATTAATGCTAAATTCAAAATAATGTTCTAACCTTATTTATTATTTTTTTTTTCACAAATATGCACAGTTTTAAAGAAATAAAAGTTTTTATGTTAAAGTTAAATTTCATCGAATTAGTGTCAAATTTTGTGAAACAATGTTGAAAAAACTTTCTATATGGAGTTATGTGTGTGAATTTTAATTAGTTTCCATGCACCTAATAATAATCCAAGCTTTCGTTTGGATAATTTAAGTACAGTTATATGCTTCTATTAAAACATTCATATAACCAATGACAGTTCACACATTCATATATCCAGTGACAGTTCACACATTCATATAACCAGTGACAGTTCACACATTCATACAACCAGTGACAGTTCACAAAAAAAAAAAAAAAAAAAAAAAAAAAAATCATATTTTTACTACTACTTAATCAAAATTCTCCTTCAAATATAATTTACTGGGAAAATAATCGGTTAAAAAAAGTTATTTTTTTCCTGAAATATTGCTTTGTTTGTACATCAAGAACACTTTTTAAAAGAATATATTTATAAAATAAATAAAGAATCTAGGGTTGGTTTATCGCTCAACGGTCATCTTTCACACATGAGGGCTAATTAGACCAGTACCTACGATTTAAAGTGGATTCCGAACCACTACAAACATCCACACACAAGGTGGGATTCGAACCCACGAGCTGTTGAACCGAAGGCAAGATCGCTAACCATTCGGCTGCCAGCTCGGTTAAGAAATCTAGGGAAAACCTAATAAGAGATTTAGGATATGAGGATTTTAAGCAGGTTTTCAGAGTTAAATTAGTTAATTCTTTCAAGAATAACTATAAATTCTACTGCAGTGTCTTAATATCTAACCGAACTGATCGACAAGTTATATTAATAAATATAATTAAATAAATTTATATTGTTGATGTTACTTTTGGAAAGAATTAAACAGCAACTGTTTAATGATCTTTGAAATTTGATGACATTTAATAAAATGTAAAATTTGCATACATTTGATAAATATATACGAGTGTGTGTGTACGTATACTTATACCAATAATAGTTATTAGAGTAGAAAACAATTGTTAAATTATTTGAATGCAACGATCATATTCTGTTGCAATTAGATAAAAAGGAAAAATAATCAATAGTTTATGTAGTCTTTTATTAAGGAATGAAAATACATGGTTATTAAAATTTTTTGTCCCTCTATTTTAATATCTTAAATTGCATAATATTTACTCTAACTTAAGATGAGAATTTTCTGATAAATAAGCTTTTTCAATTACTACACTAACGATTCAAATATTAGGGGAGTAAATGTTTTGATATTTTAAAGCCTTTTCCTATTTTTGTAATTGAAAATAAGCAATATTTCCGCTATAATTGCGTTTGAATTTCTGTTTACCTCCGCCTTCGCTTACTACTTTTGCGGGAATAAAATATTAAAATCAATTTATATGGAGAATGTAATTAGTTTTAAATTAAAATAGCAATTTATGTTACATTTAAACAATATATATAATTGTTTTCATAAAAATACATTGCATAAAATTATGTATATATATTTCTCGGAAATATTTCTCAAGTAGAAAAATATACACGAATATGTTTGTGGAAACCAATTCAGAAAAAAATAATTCCGTAATCTATATACACAGAAAATATTAATTCTCTGCTGACGAAAATATTAATATTTTTAAGCAATAATCACATTGAATACAAATTTTTATCTTTGACTAAAATATGTCAACAGAATAAAATTGACGCATTCAGCATTTTTATTAGCCCATTTTAATTCTAACGAAAAAAAATTGTGAATTTCCCTTTACAGTTTATACCAAATATAAGAACATTTAAAATAATATTAGATAAAAAAATAACAAAATGATCAACTGAAAATGAAATAATTGTTGACAAATCCAAATTATCAATGTTTATAGAAAGAGAAATTGAAATTTTCAAAATAATCGGAACAAAATTTACCACAAAAACAAAAGATCCAAAACGATACTTTCTAACCGGGGGAAGCGTTGAAACTTTTAAATATATTCAAAATATTTCACGACGGAAGAAAATTTCTATAGTAAGAAGTAAAAAAGGTAAATTTAAGCAATGCTGATGGGACTTGGGAATCTAAAAAATTTAATAATAAATTAGAATATCATCTAAACATTTGCAAATTTGGTCTTTTACAAGTAGACTTTTTAATAGTAGTGCTACTCATTATTCAAGTCCTGCAGGCTGTATTTCAGCAGTGCGTGACCATATGTTATCAATATTGTGCGGTATTAAATCGATAAAGAAAATGTTCGGTAGCTTTTCTTGTGAGTACGTTCGCCAGATGCTTTGCAAATAAAAAACTGGTCAATAATTGCCGATCGATTAGTTCATCATACGCCAACCACTTCCGATCGATGAGTGACTTGTATTGAAGTAGCGTGGACAGCTGTAACTGTATATAAAACCCAATCAAAATTTCACTGTGTTCAAGGGTACAAATGCAGTTATCGGAGTCAGAATCTGAATATCGATTTCAGAACGTTCAATAATGTCTAATAAATATTATATCAGTTATATTTCTCATTAAAGGAATTTTAATGACCAATTGTATAAAATAATTAAACTAAATGATTTTCCATTTATATAACAAAATGTATACTTTAAAGATGATATTGGTGACTGTATGTGTCTGCAGTGTTTATAATAATTCTTTGGCATAGTTTTCTCTGGTAAAGAAACTGAATCGTTATTTTGTAGAAGAAATATATTTTCAAGATTAATTTTTTCATATACCAATAATTAATATAATAATATTAATAGGGAGGATGTGTGTGGTAAGGTAATCAATACTTTTGGGATAAAAGGAAATTTTTTGATGTCTTTGAAATCCAAGATTAAATTTAAATTTGACACGAGAGTCAAGAATTTCCAATTTGTTTTTTAATTTTAAGAAACGTTTTTGCTCCATATTGTTAATATTTTTAAATCTTATTTTTAAGAAATCATGTTTTTATAATAAAGATGTGTAAAAGACAAATATAAGTTTTCACAGTTAAAATTAATTGATTAAAAAGTAAATAACACACTACAAGCTACCCTCCTCTTTATTCTAAGTAAATTTCTATAAATATTTTTATTTAAAAGTATTAATTAAGTATTTTGTATTTAAAAAGTTTCAGTCAAGTTTAAAACAACAACAATAATAATAATAAAACTTTTTTTTTGGTTGACATTTAATTTTTGCAATTAATGTTAATTTACCAGTTCTCTTTTAGCTTCATCAGTATACTCTATTGTAAATATTTAAAGCTCATTTATGTCATCTTCCAAACATTTCGATTTTCAATTCATCAATTTCTTCAAGAAGTCCTTTTCGCTTTCCTTCTGTTGGCTGCTTTTTTTGCTATTTTAATTCATCTAAATATAATTTACTTTTTTGCTTGGCACTAGCAGAAAAATTAAATATAGGTCTTAGTTAATTATTATTATTGACACCTCCTATGTTTCGGACGTGATCATCGATGATGCACTGATTTTCAATTTTTGTTCACAGAAAATCCACGTTCAACAGATACTTGACTAGGAGAGAATATTAAAAGCAAATAAACTGATTTTCCACAAGTGACAGTTTTGTCTATTTGAGAATAATTTAAAATAAAAAGTACCTATCCTATCTTTAATAGGATCAAATTTCTCATCAATATCATCTTGAAATCTTACAGTCCGTTGTAATGATTTAAACTCTCCTACAAAATTACGAAAGTCGTTTTTTTCTGAACCATCTTTTTTGAAGCCAATCTTTGCATGGCTTTTCCAGAGTCCATTGAAAAGACCTTTCCACCTGACATATTAAATAATTTATTTCATGGATAAACAAACAAATTCCTCCCGATTTACTGACATTATATATACTTTTTACCAAGAAAAATACAAAAAAAAGCATATTTTAATTCAAAATTTTTATATTTAAATAATAAAATTCAGTGAATTTCATACAATATGAAGGAAAAAACAAACAGAATAATAATAAATTAATAGCCGGCCAACTTGTCTAGTGGTCAGTGCGCCTGCCTACGGATAGGGAGGTCCTGGGTTCGAATCCCGGTTCAGGCATGGATGTACTTTCTCTCTATCCTGTCTTTGTCCTTTCCTTGTGTGTGAATGAGGTATGAATGGTGCCTACCCTATAAATGGGTCCCCATGGCATGTGTGATGGTGGCCCATCCCCTGTGGAGAACCTCAGCGGCAAAGAGGTCGTTGTTTTTGGCCGGTTCCTTGGGTATAAGGGGACAATGCATCCCTATATACCCCGACCATTGGAAAAAAAAAAAATTAAAATCGTCCGTCTGATTGCACCGCATGACAATTTTTTTTAAATTGGTGATTACTCTTCTATTCTCACTTCACACATGTAAATTCAAATACTATATCCGGTTCCGACTGAACTGAATAACCATGAATTTATTATGGCTGAACTGGATCTTTTTTGTTCAACAGCTTCATATCGATACAGTAATCTAATATTGATTGTATCTCCTAGCTAGTGGTAACATTAAGATTTAATGCACATTTAGGTTACTGGGCAATCGAAAATTTAAAAAAAAAAAAATTATATTCTCTAACAAAAAAAGGCGTCTAGGTAAGTGAAAACTCCAGTAGTAATTCAAGATTTTCAAAGAGTCGATTCCAAGAATTTTAAAGGGCCTTAAATTTTTTTTTCAGTTTCAAGTTTCCAGGAGTTGTCGAATCTTGATAAAAATCAATTTATAAGCAGAGCTCTAATGTTTTAATTTAGAATATAAACTATAAAAAATTTGGTTTCATCAAAGTATTATGTGATATCAATATTTTTAAAAATTTCAAATTTTACATTTTTATGCAATATTTCTAATAAAAATTCTGTTATAAATAATGAATATTATAATTATATTTATCTGAAATGTAAATGTTGGATAATTTAAAACACACAAAGAGTATTAATTAAGAATAAATTTCATTAATGCACAGCATATGTAATATTAACCACGAGTAAAAATGGATACGAAAAATGTGAAGCTATTATTGTAATTAACATTTCATAAACCGATTAATATATTATACACATTTCATTTAAAAACATTACATATTTTTGAATGATCTGGTGGATTCATTTTGTTGTATCCTGAATCTTGAGTAAATTTAGCAAGCAAGGGCTCACCATTGCCTCCTTAAATGAAGCAAAGAAAAATTTTCTCGTTTAAAATTAATGTAATACTTAAAAAGACCAATAATGAAAATACTTTTAAAAGATTATGTAAAATAACTAAAAATTTTTATCACGCCTCATAAACTTTTGTAAAAAAGGTCGATCCATATAAAATAACGAATTTAAATAAAATTTATATAATTTCACAACACGAATATTTTTATAGATACAGTATTCTTGTAGACACAAATTAATTAGAGTTATAAAAGCACCAAGTTGAAATTTTGTATGTATCAAAATTTAATAATTCTCGTGTGAAATTTTAAGAAAAATGCAGCGAGGTGTTATCAAATTTAAAACCACACTGCGGGCCATCAAAACTGCAACGCCAAGAAAGACAAGAGAAATCACAACACAATTTATTTTATAGATAACATGTTGAGAGAGACCAAGTATCAACTGATTAAATTTATAGACTTCTGTGAAGTGTGGTTCCTGCCAAAATCAGGAGCCAGAGTAGACGTCATTGTTGGAGATCACCGCTGCCACGCGCCTCCGCATTGATTCAAAGAGACTTTGCATGTGTTTTTGGGGTACAGCAGAACAAGCACCTTCCACACGTTGCTAAAATTGATATGGCGTGGCAATTGGGGATGTAATTTGGGTCATTCGTTGAGCAACCATAGACAACATGTTTTTTATTGGCAAAAGGTTGGAAGAGCAAGCCAGCGAGGGAAACAATTCAATCTGGCGAAGAACCCTTGAATAATGCATACCACGTGTGGTCGTATAATATCCTGTTGAAATATGGCTATGGGTAAGCCCTGAAGATAAAAAGGACAACCGGATCCAACATCTCAGAAAAGTACCGGCAATGCATACTAGAGGAGTGCGAGAGTGATATCCAATACCACCAAGTACCATAATACTCGGTGCAGGATCAGTGTGGTGGTGCATAACGCATTCTTATGTCCACCAGATGACCATTGCTCCGTCTACCTATCTGGCGTCGAATGATAGGCGTACACTGGATGATGCGTTACAGATTGAATATGCTGTACTATGGATTGTGATGTGGCGGAGCGATCTGTCACTGCCATGCGCACAATTTGCCTGTCATCACGTGAATTGGTGCGCTGAGGTTGATGTGATCAAACTCGTCGGTCCATCGTATCCTCCTGCAAACAACGATTACATATCCGCATTATAGTTGCTTGTTCCTGAAACACGACTACCGATTTTCCTAAAAGATGATCCACAATCTGAATTGGCCACTATCCTTTCTCTGATGAACTTAGATATTTGATCAAAAAACGATTGCTGTTTTTTATAAGGTTTAATTGATACTTTAAAAAAAAAATTGAAATCATTAAGCCTTAAATTGCGTTTTGAAGTGGCGCCACAGGCGCGCGTGATGTGCACCTGCGCTGAAATTTTAATCATTTGCAATATATAACCTCTGCTAATACATGTTGTAAATTTCATGTTATTTGCATGCTTCCTTCAGGGTGTTGCATTTACAGTGGTGAGCAGTGTAGTTCCACTGAATGAACGTGACTTATTGTGTTTTTTATTTTCATTGAGATTTCGTAAGAGAGATACTTACGAAACACACGGTTCACACTTTTATTTGAGTTATTATAATGCTGTTTTAATTTCTTACTTCAATGTATTTCGGATTTTTTGTTATTAATAGTTGTAGTATTATCGGTCTGTAGAATTTACAGTGCAATTTTTCTTTCTAATAATTTTTGTAAATGCGAAAACAGTGAATAGTCGTTAATGAAAAATGGGGAAATTTTATAGTTATTCACATTAATTATACATCTTAAAAAAGAAACTATAATATTATAGAAAGCTGTATTGTAAAAAGTGATACGCCATTGAAATTCCGTTTCCAAATATATATATATATTTGGAAACGGAATTTAATAATATCATATACAACTTTCTAATATATATATATATATATATATATATATATATATATATATATATATATATATATATATATATATATATATATATATATATATATTAGAATTCTCTCAACAGAAAGATGGGATGAAAAAAGTGATACTTTAGTGAAATGCCACCTCTAGGAAAAATCTATATACAGGGTGATTCTGAATTGTTTTTACAAATTAAAGGGGTGATAGTACCCATCCATACAAGCAATAATTATGCAGAAACATAGGGCTGCATTCCACTCTGAGAGGCAGGAAAGAGGAAAGTAGAAACATATCAAGAATCTATCACGAATTTAATGTATGCAAGTTTCCACAGAGAAGAAGCAGCTCTTATTGGTAACCGGAGAAAGCCAATCAGAGTAGGCATTGCCCTTTATAAACGCAATCAACGCGTTTGGTCTGACAACACAATGCCTATTCTACAACCCCTCGTAGACACCAGCAGAAATTTTCAGTGAAAACCTAGTCAGGTATCCTTGGTGATTACACGGTAGGCCCTTACATTAGTATTATTCATTCCCTTATCCAACACCGTTTTACCGGCGCAACATACCGTATCTTCTTAGAACAAGTGCTTCCCACTTTATTGCAGACTATTCTTCACCCTATCCCGAGAGACATAGTTTATTCCGATGGAGTCCCAGCACATTTTTCCATCACAGTCCGTAACTTTTTGAATGTCACATATCCCGTACGATGGATTGGACGTAGAGGGCACACAGCTGGGCCTCCTCGCTCAACGGGCTTCAACCTAAAAAATTTATTCTTCTAGGGGCACATGAAGTCTTTAGTGAGAATGCCTGTTGACTCAACTAAAGATCTCGTGGCTAGAATCATTATTGCCGGGACAAAATTAGTACGGCACCAGAAATCTTCAAGAGGCTCCACCAGTCATTACTTCGCCGGAGTCAACTGGGCAACGACACACATGGGTGACATTTTGAGCATTTGCTGCGAGGTTTTCACTAAACAATAAAAACTAAGTTTAGTACTATTCATTCCCTTATCCAACACTGTTGTAAGTGTTAGGCAAGCACTGTCAGGTGGGAATTCCACTTTTCTGCCTCTCCGGGTGAAATGCGACCATATGTTCTTATGTAATTATTGTTAGTATGAATAAGTACTATCATAAAATTAAATTCAGAGTATCTATATTATATATGCACATGCGTCGGGATGATAATAGGCAGGTTTTTACTTTGCGATATATAAACGATTATTACTCAATATCTATGAAAAATCCTTTAGATTGACTTTTGCGACATATTGAATTCTATGGGCGTTCAATTGTTTTTAATAATTAGGCTATCGGTACAGGGTGTCAAATATAAGAATAACATGAAGACACTTTTAAAAAGAAATACTAACGTGAGAGAATCTATCTTTAGAATAATTATAATTGCCCTTTATTTTATAATTATATTTATATAAATATTAAGTAATTGCAGATTAGTTATAAAACAGGATTTTCCTTAAAATTCCAAATTTCATTGTAAATAAAAATATTGCTTTAATAAATGCAATAAACTTAATTTTTCGGATAATTATTTATATAATAATGAAGAAATTTTTTTTTATGAGTATATTGCCAGGATAGTAAGCTAAGACAATCTTATTACTTAAATTCAAATTTTAGTTAAAAGTAAGATAATTAGTTAATGCTTATTAGTGCTTGTAAAAATTGCAGGAATAAAGAATCATAAGAGTTCTGTGAACTTAAACACGAATGATTTGTGTTGGTAAAATAAATGATTAAGAAAAGCAATATTAAACATTACAGATTAGTATTTGGTTTAGCCATTACGTGCTGAAGTAATTTCTGCTGTATGATATGGCATGGAGAAAAGCAGATTTTGAAAGCATTCCAAGAGCATCCCACATTGTTCGTATGTGGGTTAATGTATCAGCTATAGTGGCAGTAAAACGAAGATCCTGAACCAGATGACCAATGAAATAATACACATATTTAATAAATGATGTATTTGTCGAACAAGCAAGTCAAAAAAGAAGCAAAATGAGTTTTGCCGAAAAGAAGTTTTAAACATTTCTTGCAGATATTATTTTGATGAAAGATAGCTTCAGGAATGTTCTGAAATGATTTTAGTCTTCACTGATGTACTTGTTGCTATCAGGATTACCAAATAATTTGGAGCACCGCTGAGATTATCCATAATAGACAGGCAGATACCATATCCCAACTCTAGAAGCTAGAATTCATAAGCATATTATTTAACAGAAATATAGCTTTCATGGTATTACAAATTAAAGCTAGATTTGTCAAAAATAGCTATTTATTATTAATTTGCACTCTATGATTTTTGAGGTTAGCGTAGCCGTATATATCGATGATGACTAAATTCCACTGGTTTTCATCAATGGGATTTTTTTCTCTCTCTCTCTCTCACTCACTCTCCCACACACTCACACATACAGTATAACTAATTTTTGTCTGAAATTTATAGTGCAACAAGCATAGCTGGATTGAAAACAAATAGTGATATATCCGTAGCAATGAACTAACGTCGTATGAATTGTCAAAATCAATTCCGTCAGCACTATATAAGCCAAATGTCTATCATCACGCGTGTCCATTTCTGCATTTTTCCGAATTGTTCAGTTGTGGTCAGTGTAGTTCTTTCGAGCTCGTAACGCTTGTTGCTAGTCACAAATTGTTATTGAACTAAAGGAAAATTTTCCTTTACGAGTATCAATGAGTCCCCATCATTCAAACTTTGTTAATATTGAAACACCCTCGTCTTTCGTTGAAGAGGACTAGTGGTATTTCACCTAAAATACATTACTAATAATCTGCTTATTTTAAACGTTTCACTATAGATCAATATTTCCATGGTTTTAGTTCATTTTAAGTAGTCACACTTAGCCAAAATCAAGAGACATTTTAGGACATTTGACATTGTATTACAGGTATGCAATTTTGAATATTAAGATAATTTTCAAAAAACTAAGAAATGTTGAAATTGATAGCCATGAATTCTTTTTAATTAAATCAAACAATCACACACACCCAACTCAAAAACATTCTTTATTTACACAGTGTTTTCAACAATTTTGTTTTCCATTTTAAAATATAAGGAAATATAAATGAGAGAAAATAGAGTAAGGAAATTAACTTGGATTAGCAACAACAGTAGATATAGTTTTATCTCTCGGATCATCAAATCGCTCCATAGTTTGAATACTTAACAACTGAATAATTCCCCAAGCTAGTATAGTCAGACAAAGCAAAGATATTATGATGACTTCAAAAATTTCAACCGTGATGACAGTCAGATTTTTAGTGCAGTTGAATGGACGACTAAATTTATTGTCTTTTATTTTAAAAGGCTGAATCTAAGCAATAGAAGAGTTATTTGAATTCATAAATATAGTATGAAACAAAAAATATCTTCAAATTATATTACCTATAAATACTGTTATCTATGCAGGATTTGTATAGTTGAGTAAGTATACTACATCAAAATTTAATTTTCATTCAATATCAATGTTAATAAAACAAAAAAGTTTTCTATGACTATGCAGATGAGAAAATTAAAAATGTTGCTACCAATACCTTTCAATAAACTCCGTAGAAAAATAATATTTAATAAATTTTATTTATAAATTCTTTCAAATAAATATCAGAATTACTTAAATTAGAAATAAACTATATTTGATAGTGTCTTATTTGAAAACAAATTAAAATAAAAACTTAATTACAATTTAATATAAAATATATCAATACGTAATAATAGATACATACTTAATAATAGCACTTACCAATTATATGGGATAGTAACTTATTTTTATTTTATTCAAGATATGCAATCATTTAAATAAATAAATATTGACACAGAAGAAAACGTCCTAATAATAAAGCAAATTAAAAAAAATAATTTTGAATTTCATAAACGAATTTGAATACATTATCAAGGAATTTCACAGTACTAGTTTATTTCTCTCAAAATTAATTCTTTTTCATAATTTTATACAAAATGCACATTAATTTGATCATAATTAATTTTTTATTACCTTATTAGATTAGATTATTTGGACCTAAATTGTGAATGGGAATTATGTTTACTCAGTATGATACTGAAAAAGGATTTTTTTGAAATATTATTAATTAAACATTTTGGATATCATTATTCATTACTTGTAAAATACATACTGCATTAAAGAAAATTTAATTAAATTAAAAAAAAACATATAAATTTATTTTGCTTTCTGAATTTCTTCTGTGAGAAAGGATTAATATTTTAGGGACATCCATTAAGAGATTTTACTGTATCATACGTAAACACGAATGAAGAACAAAATAATAAATAATCCATGGCTTCATTTTGAACATTCTGAAAACTGATAAGTTTTTTAGAAGTAAATATAACTTTTTTAAAAACACATACATATAACAAAATTATGTTCATTTTAATGCATTTCACATGCAAAATCCAATTCATTACATACTAATGAGCATTCGTACACATTCTCAAGAGATAAACTGGCGGAAAAGCTATGTTAAACTTTTCCACAAGGTGCTGATATTCACACACATGCTAAATAAATATTATTGATCAATCTAACCAAATTTATGACCATATTTATTTACAGTTCTATATATATATATATATATATATATATATATATATATATATATATATATATATATAGAACTGTTTATAAAAATTATACTAATACTATTTTTAATTTGAAATCAATGATCATTTTAAAAAAGCATTAAATAAATCTCATCTATAGCAGAAAAAATTTCATTTAAATATTAAAAATTCTTTAGACTAATTATTATACACAATAACAAATATTATTAGACTTTTAAATGTATTTACCCAGTTTCTTTCCACTAATTTAATGAGTACTTAAAAAATGACAGATAAAAACAATCCTGATTAAAATGAAAATTAAACGAACATAATTATTGGTTACTTATAGCTTCTAACATAATTGTTGTGTCACAGAGTTCAGTTTTAATAAAATTTTCTAAAAGCAAGTTTTCTAATAAAATATTTTTTCTTTCTTTCTTTTTTTTGCAATTAATGATAATATTCCAATTCTTAAAAAGAATTTTTTAGCTATTCTATTGTACAATTTTTATCATCATCCAAACGTTCTTCATTTTTATTAGGCAGTTTAGAGTTTAATCACTCTTATGAAATGTCTTCATCCGTTTGTTCATTTAAGTGTAACTGATATTTTTGTCTAAATTTAGAAACAAAACTAAATGGTTCTTTGCAGGAAAGTTTCTAATAATATTGTTGATCTCCAATATTGGACTGTAATATCAAGGACCCGCTTAATTATAATTGATAAATTTTTTAAATATATCTATCATTAAATTGTCGTTTGCAGAAGATTTGCTATCAACGCCGGCTTAATCAGGAATGAGTAATTAAAAAAATTTCAAAAGTGTAATTTTGTTTGATTGATACTAAATGAAAATAAAGACACGATTTTTTTTTATTCTAATATAAAATAGACGAAATGGTTTGTTTCATAAAATCCAAATAATCTTCAACACAATTTCACAAAGATGGTTCTAATAGTTTTCTCTTTTAAAAAAACTATGAAATTCTTTTCTAATATATTAATTTTAGCTGCATTAAGCAATCACAAAAAATTTAAAATCAAATATTTTATGCTATAAAATATTGTAATAAGCACTTTCTATTAATTTCTTTGTTATCGACAAGAAAAAGGATTCATATTACACCATATAAAATAATATTGATCATGTTGAATATAGTCAAGTTAATAATTGGCTAACATTATAGAAAATATTCATTTAAAAATGCTATCACTACATTAAACAAAAAAATAGTCACTAGCAGGAAAAATATACCCGATTTTCCTACTAAGTTAAGTTTTTATGTGATCACGAACTTTTTGAATTTTCAAGTTTAATGCACATTAATAGCTTTGTTTGCTGAAATCGAGTAAACTATAATAAAATTTGTGAATTTCATGTGACTCATGTCACTGGAAAGGCTCCAAGATATAAAATAAATTAAATTTAATAAATCGGGTTTGTTTAAAATCAAATATCTTTCATGGATTGCAAGAATAAGTAATCTTTGAATGGAGATAAAATGATGTTTCAAAAAAAAAAAAAAAAAAAAAAAAAAAAAAAAAAGGACGTTTTTTTCTTTTCTATATGTAACATTTTGGGGGTTCAAGCAGGAACCCACAATCTTAAATTGAAGCTAATAAAGCAGAGCTGTTGTAACTTATTCCATGATTATTCTACTAAATAGAGAAGTTTATAACTTACTAACAAGTATAGTTCCTATAAAAGAGACTTTTTTCTTTTAATCCAACCTAAAAAATTAATTTGACCAATTTTCTAAAAACAGATAAAACCTTTTGTAAGCAAAAATAGAAAAATGGATGAATAAATAATAAAGGAAATCAAAATTCTTCTGACAACTAATAAATTAATATCGAACAGGAAAACTGATAAAATACTAATTATGCATGCCATTAATGAAGTCCATGATTCTCAATCAAAATCTTCCAATATATTGTTTATACATAAAGACACTAAAAACCTGTGACGAAGTATAGGGAGAGAATGAAAGGAATTATAACCTCGGGCGGTAGTGGTGTTCCGTGAAGGGGCCATTTTCCCTCGGCCATAAGAAATGGTTCCATGGTTTTCATATGGAATACCTTATATGCAACTATCTTCTATTAATTTTTAATAGTTTATTATACATCACTTGTAGAAAGTATCAAGAAATATATTTTGAAAATAGTAAAATGAGAATTATCTTAACCTATTTATTCTGCAACACAGGACTAACTCAACAACTAATAATTGCGACGACAGAACGGTAGTTTCGAACAATGCAGCACGAGTTCCGTTCACTACAGCAATTTTTCTCTAAACTGTTATAAATCAGAAATATTAAATATCTATTTTAATTAATTTTCATTTACTGTCATGAAAAGTTATCGCTGATTTCATCATGAACGTTAAAAGTTTCAAGAAATCGTTAATTAACATACTTTCAAGGCATCATGTAAACAAATTAATGAACTGAAATGCTTAAATGTACACCTGAAACAAATATATAATTAGGGAATTTCGAGCAGAATACTATTGAAAAAAAAAAAAAAAAAAGTTACGAGAAAGTAGCTTGTTAAATTGATATGCAACTATATTTCAGTTTACTAACATGAAATTTACACACCAAAAATATTTTTATTGTACTCAGAAATTTTAATCATTCTTTTAAAAAAAGTTTCCATTATAATTATTTCTAGCTTATATGTTGCATTATGAAGGCTGTTCAGAAATTTATGTGGAACAGGAAAGTAAATTCAAATTAGAAAAGCATTTTGTTTTTAAAATTTAGAGCATATAGACGAACTCATTTTTTAAGCTGTAATTTAATTATTTAATTATAAATAATATCTTGGTATTATGGCTAGCTGTAGAATATTTTTTTATTAAGAACGCATTAAATATAGAATTTAATTCATTGCACGAGAAAACAAAAATAATTTGGATGTTCTCATTGATTTCTGTTAGTTACACAAATTTGAGTTTCGTTCATATGAATTAATTTTAAATATTTTTAATTTTATGAAAATTCTAAAATTTTATTCTCTTTTGACTTTTAGACAATTTAAATAATTATTTATACAAGCAGGAGTACAATTTCTTTGAATTTTAAGTGTTTTGATTTATGAAATATAGTTAAAAAGGCAGGTTCACTTCGCAGATTTTATTCATGGTTAAAAATGTTCTTTCATAGTATCAAAAACAATTGCTAAAGGTTAACTTTATAGAGTTAATATATTAAATATATTTTGAAAATTAAATATTCTGTGTTACAGTTAAGCATACAGGTGATTATCAACATAATGGAAACACCTGTGAATAAGTGATATTTTTGAATGCACCTCATTAGAGCATTAAAACATATTGGCCACCAACTTTTTCTCTATAAATAGAAATGTGTGTATTCTGGTAGTATGTGGTAGCTTTATTAAACTTCTGTAAGTTTTGGATTTTTTTCAAAAGCGTAAAATGTTGGATTTCTTAGATTTTCAAAGACCAAATTTTAGAAGCCCGTCCAGCTGGATGATGTGACCGAAGCATCCCAATTTTTAGGCTTTCCTAGAGATTTGATGTTAAAAACTATGGCAGCATATATGCGCATCAAAACAAATTCAAAAAAATAAAATAACAGATCTCCATCTGTCCATCCAGAGGAGTTGAAAGAAACTGACCGCATAGCTCAATCAGCATCTGGATTTTCCAGTGTCAATGATTAAAGTTAGAAAACATTTTCATGAACAGAAAATTTACGGTAGAGCAACAACTTGCAAATTGCTTGTCACAGATATACCAAACGTTGTTCACAGAAGTGTCACACTCACAAAATTTGGTCGGTTAACAAATGAAAGAAAGTAATATGACCTGACGAATCGTCTTTCACTTGTCCTTATAACAAAGCATGTGTATGTTGGGAGGACACCGGCACAAGCGATTGATTGTGAGTGTCTTTCTAACTGTCTGGCATAGAGGTGCATCTGTCATACATAGGCATGTGGTTTTCTGATAAACCGATAGTAACTATATACAGAAGGATCACTGAGAAGAAGTATGTATAAGGGAAATTTTAGCTGACAAAGTCCATTCTATCATGCCCATTTTGTCTTCTGTAGAACATGAAATTTTCCAGAATGATAATGCATTCATCCATGCAGTGGGGCTAGTTTAGTCATAGTTGATGAACACGAGGATGAAGTTAAGCGTTAACCTCGATTCGCACTCGCCCGACCTTTATATAATTGAATCGTTATGAACTATTTTAAATGTTCAATGTATGGAATCGGGATCCTCCCTCGGAATCTCTTCCACAGCCTTCACATATATCCATGAAGAAAGGGGGGATACAATATATCTGTAAACATTATTTACAACTTGTATGAATGAATTCCTCAGCAAATCTAAACTGTATTACATGCCAAAAGCAGTTCTACATCATGTTAACAAAGTATTCTTTAAAATTTAAAATGTTTCCATTGTTTTGTTTAACAACATGCAATTTGCCCTTGATTTAAAAATAAAAAAATAAAAAAAAAGGTTGAATACAAATTAAAAGTTTTTCTGATAGAATTGTACAGCATTCGTAAAAAATAATTTTCCTGTAGCAATAACGATTATCAATAACGCCATTATAATACAGCATACAAATCCCTGTTGTATTAAAATGCCAGTATTGGAGTCAGAAGATCAACACAGATATTTTTACTATTGATTAATTTTTCTAAACTAATCTATATGGTGAGTACGAACTATCCAATGAAGAATAAGTCATCCGTACATATTTTTTTTTTATGAACTTTTAGAGTAGAATATTTATTTTACACTTTATGAATTTAAAATTCATAATAAAAGAAATTTTTGAAAAATATTTTGCTATGCGAAGTTTATTTAATCTTGGGTAATTGATGTTAGATGACATGAATTGGTTTTTAGCGAACAATGTAATTAATGCTTATTTAATGCTAAGTTATTTCATAGAGTTTTAAATTATTTTCTACGAAGATTTTTCATGGACTCCTTATTCACTGCATAAAAAAATACGTTTGAATTGTGTTGCAAACGCTGCTTTTTTATAGTTATTGGTGAGATTTTGTAGGATTTTTTTATGCGGTCCCAATCCACCACACAAAAACTGAAATTAAATTTATTTACCTCATTCTACTCATTAAGTACACAAAATGTATTAGCTCTGAACGTTTAAAATGCAGACACTTTTTTCCCCACACATTTGGTGCATCTATTGACAAAGTAATCCTGTGTTCTGAGAGCATTAGTGAGAATAATAATAGGCATTAGTAAGAATAATAGTGAAGTTATGCTAAAAGTTTGCATGGAATTAAGTTATTTGGGGAAATATGATCATTGGAATCTCTTAATAATTTTATTAAAACTAATGATTAAATAGCCGAGGGCATAAAATGATATTCAATGAATGCGACGTATCAAATAATAGGAAGCTGCTACAATGGTCGGGAAAAAAGTGCAGCAAAGAATAAATATATCAACCCTAAGGTCGAATGTCAAGCTCAACTTACTTATTGAATCTGGTCTGCTCTTAAATGCTTTAGATGAAAATAAAATCGATTATTTTCTTTTGCATTGGAATGTTTTCTTTTCTATTCACAATTATTGGAGGGTTCTGATTTTTACTATGGACAAAAATTTGAAGACAGTTGCTACATGCTTAAACATTATTTTCGAATACACTATCTTAATATCATTAAGCCACTTATAGGAGTTATGATGAGCAGATATTTAATTTATTAAATTTTTTGTTAGAGTATAACATTGATTTCATTTATTTTATAATTAAATAAATTTTTACGTAACATAATTAAGTAAAGTTTTACATGTTTTGCAATGAATAACATAATTTACTTTATTGTAAATATATTACAGAATAACATAATTTACTTTATATTATTTATTGAATAATTTATTTATTTTATATATAAAAGTACCTAGGTAAGAGTAAAGTATCTAGGTAATAACTAATTAGTTCTAAAAGTTGACAAGAGTAGCAATTTTTTTAAAACTGGTGGCAAATAATGATTCTATTCTGAGAACATTAGTAATAATAATATATATTAGGGAAAATAATAATGAAATAGTTTTGAGAATGCTAAAACATTTCTAATGAAACCCAAAGACAAATGAAAAGGAAGCAGATTTTTTAGGGATCGAAATAGTGATGCTGATTTACCACATAAAGATGAATTTAAAATGAAAAATTTTGTTCATATGATTGAATGTAATAAACCGAGAAAATCATAAGCTGCTGCTGGATTTGAATGAAAAATATGTCTTCCAAAATTTTACAACACCATTGGTTGCCGACGATTTTTTTCAAAGGACAACAGACAATAAGAAAGAGCTATTCGACTCTGGCTTTTTAAGGTTTATTTTTATATATCCAAATTTAAAATATATAAATTTACATAAAATAATCATATTAATTTAATATTCTTTACAGTCGCCACACGTGAGAATTTTCAAATTAAAACCGACTAAATATTGCTTAAGATTTGTTATCTACTTTGATATGAACGAATGTAATTATTTTCCCAATTTAACTAATTAATATCGGCAACATTAATGAAATATTTGCGCTTACAAAATTTTTTTTGAGTCTAGAAAATTAATTTATTTTAAATAATTTGAAGTAGTGAAAGAGAATTTTGGGTTTTTTTCCTTCTATTGCACAATGACAAAAACATGAGGGTGGCAATTTTATGGTTAGACCCTGGAAGCAGAAATAAAAAGCTACTTAATAGGCAAAAACTAATTTTTTTTTGGTTAATTTCCTTGGAAATTTCAAAAAATAAAATTTATAAAATTGATAATATTTTCTCAAAAAATGTCTCGAGAATTTAAAATTTTCTAGCAGCCATTCATTACTTTCCGGAAGTCAACACAAAAAGTAAAGTTTTTAAGGTCATGCAAATTAATTTCAAAGGTTCTTATGAGCTGTAAAAGCTACAAGACTAACTAAAGTAAATACAGCATTTTACTAAAGATTAATGAAACATAGCTAATACTTCACTTCAAATTGAGTTAAGATTGATTTTGGAAAATCCTGTATTTAAATACATGCTCTCATTATGAAAAAATATTGAGCCTTTACACATGTTACTTTATTCACTAATAATTAATTCCCTTTACTTTAATTCAAGAAAAGAGGATTAAATTTTATTTCATTGTTAAATTTTGTGTATGTGGAGTAAAAACCCTATAACTTTCAACAGAATCTAAAAACTTTGGTAGTATGAAACAAAATTCGATTTTCATTTCATTATATAGAGAAAATGCTTCCATATGAGGCCTTTAAAATGATTTAAAAGTTCTGAGAGGAAAAAGCATTTCATAATAAGGACAATCATTTTACTGTATTTTATAAATAAAAATTTGCATATTTTTTAAAAGATAACACAAATTAATTTTGTTCTCTTACAAATTTAATCAAATAAATTTATTTAAATTTTAAATCATATTAATAGTATAATAGTCAAACAAAATGATTTTTAATTTATATTTCATCAAAATTATGTACACTAAAATCCTATTTCTAAACACAATTTTTAAAGTAGTGGTTATCAATAAAATTTCTTCATGGACCTCTTTTAAAGAATGATTTTTCTTGCAGACTCCTAAAATCTTTATAATGTACAGTTAAATACATAATTGAAAAATAATTTTATAAAACATTTAAAGGTAATCTGACAAGGAATATGAATAAAAATTTAGTCTACTAATAGTAAATTATTGGGTTTGGGATTTATTATTTCTGCAGAATTTTTAATTATTTCTTAAATTTGTCAATGCTTAATTGACTCCTGATATAATGAACTGATTGAAAAAAAAATTGTAAACAAATTTAAAAAAGTACTGGATGAATATTATACTATTACAAAAGGTCATCATAAAATTCTTGTTTAATTAGATAACATGATTTTTTAAAAAAATTTTTAATTATATTAATTCCTACTTCAAAAAAAAAAAAAAAAAAAAAAAAAAATGTCTGACATTGATTTTGTGTTACAAGTTAACTATAAATTATGAACTATAAATGAATTGTGGATTAAAGATTAAAATATGACAATTCATTAGTTTTAAACATTATTTAAGCAAGTTTATGAAAATATCAGAAAAATATGTAGAACTTAAAGTAATAGAAACTGAACATCTAAATAATAAGTTTTACTAATATATAAATTTAAAAAAAGGATTTAAATAGTATAGATTAAATTTTATTAATTTCGAAATTATATATTCAATAGAGCATTAGCAAATTTTTAGAATAAGTTGCAGTTTTTGGAATGATTTTAAATAAATTTGCTCAAAAATTAATTTTAGAATGATTGCAATTTCCTTTTTATTACATTTTCAATTTATTCACTAATATTTTTCACAAATAAATTCATAGTCCATAAACATCATCACTATGATTTTTAAAGTAAAATTATAATATGAAATCTAAATATTCACATTCTATCTTAAAAAAATTTATTTTATTTTACGTTATCATTGGCAAATTGGGAACTTTAATTTGAAAGTAATGTTTTTATTTACTACCTTACAAAGACTAAAATTTTCAGCTTTATTGCATTAGTGTTTTGTTTTAATATTAGATTAATTACTATTGTCAAAAAATATTAAAATCACAAGTAGCAATATTTCTTGCCATAAATTTGCATCAGTTGGTTTTATATACAGGGCAGTACTATAAAAATTAATGTATATTTAAATCTAGAAATACAATAATGTATTTAATTTGTTGATAAAATAGTGTATGAATATTTGCAAAGCAAACATTGTTTTACAATTGTAATACAATATTGACATATTATTTTCTTAATGATCAAAACAGCAGATGGTTCTAAAATTGTAAAAAAAAAAAAAAAAAAAAAAAAAAAAATTAACATAAAACTTTTTATATTCTGTAAAGCTAGATTTTTTTTTATTTTTTATTTTTTTATTTTTACTTACATCTCATTATAAAAAAAATATTTAGATTAGATAACAATTTTAGAAATTATACATTGAGCTTGAGTTAAGTCCAACGATTTGAACAATATATAAAAACAGAAATTTAAGTTAAATAATGAGATATCTTCTAATTTATTTTAGCTATAATATAAAAGTCATAAAATATTCATAAAAATAGGGAATATATAGCGATTATATATTACATGCACTTAATGATCTTAAAAACGTACGCTGACATAAAAAAGTTTTATGTATATATAAGTTTTTATAACATGCAAACCCATTTTCTCAAAGTAACAAAAAACGTAATAGTTTTCCTCAGGTTACAAAAGCAATACAGGTTGCTATTGCTGGGTTTCTAATGAAAATAAAATTTTAGTTATTCATATAAATTTACAAAACTAGGTTATTTTTTTACAGCCTTCATTCAGAAATATCCTTTTAAAATAAATCATTTAATGGATAATTTTAATAAAATCTTTTTAAAATTCAATATAAATTTTGAATCTTTAAAGCAATGTAGGCATTTTTGTATCACGATTGTACGTTATCAATAATAAAGTGAATAAAAATGCATTGATATTTTACATTAATCTTTATTAAAGATTAAAATCTTATTTCCCTAGTTTTATAAGTTTCCAAATGATATATATATATTACACATAATTGTAAAAATAATTACAGTTTATTTATAATTAAAAGAATTATTTGATGCCCAAGAAAGTAATATTTGAATTAAATTTACTAAAGTGCTAAAATAATAATTATTGATAATTTAGAAAATGAAACCAAAATTAAGAAAAATGGCAATACAATTTACTTACACAGTGGTAGATATAATTTTTAATTATTAAAATAAAAATTTAAAACATTTCTTATAAAATTATCTTAAACATATAAATGTAATTAACTATTAATTTAAAATATAATTTTATTTAAACTGGGATAATAAGTTTGAATTATTATTCATTATAACAAATTTTTCACTATGACAAAAAAGAGAAACTGATTCAAACTTACATAAAGATTATAAAAGAATAGCTTAACCTTGAATTTTGGCTTTATTAATCTGAAGAATATTCCATCACAGTGGAATGACCGTCCAATTGGAGCTTTAACAAGTGCATTAGATGTAGTGAATGTAAAGTTATGAGTATCATTTTTATGTGTGACAAGTATTGAAGCATGGCCATCCCAAAATATATCCTTAACATTTTTAAATGAAAACCTAAAGAGAGGAAAACCATTCAGAATTAAAAAGAACAAAGAAATTAAATAATTAAAAAGTTTATAAGAAAAATAAAATACACCAAACATGTCATGAAATTTTTTTTAACACTTTTTGTATTTTGTAAAATAGTGTTTTTTGGCGAACATAAAGATTGAACACATTACCTTATTTGATTTCCAAAGTAAATTATTCATGACAATCAAATTAGAATTAAAATCACATATTTTTTTATAATTTGAATTGATTTATATATTTTCTTTTATTTGAAATGTCTAAAATGTTTTCTTCCAAAATGAAAATTGTTAAATTATTAATTAATTATTGAACATCATTCTAACAAGTGAAATCAATTTAGTCTGGGAAAAAAACTAAATTTACACATTTATAATTAACACTGCTTCACAGGTTTTAATCATTTTATTAATTTTTATATTTGAGTACTTTTTAGGTATATAGTTATTGTATAAATAAAATATTACACTGTACAAAAATTATTAATAATTTGTAGCTACGCAAAATAACATTATGATATAGAACAAAAACACTTTAATTTCTGTCCATATTATAAATAATATCATTAGCAGAAAAATGAAAATATTTAAAACACATGATTTTGCAAACATATGTATCATATAAAGTAAAAAGTCTTGTCTTTAAAAACTTTTGGAAGCATTAATCTGCTTTCATTTCTCTATAGCATTCAAAATTTTTATTATATGGGAAAACATTTTCATTGCTTAGTTAATTTCCAAAAACAGGAATATTGCTAAAAATTAAAAAAAAAATTACCAAAATTTATAATTACTCCAGAAAAATCAAATGAATTAATAGCAAATGTATAATACATAAATCCTTTACTTTCACTAAAGTAAAATATTATTTGCAACTCAACAATAGTGGGAAAAATCTTTAATCAAAAATATGTTATATTCTAAGATAATTCCATTTAAATTTTACTAAATGTGATTTATTGAAAAATAAGATTTCACTGGCATGAAAGGTAATTGCATGAGTTTTCCAAATTTAATATAATTCCGTATTCTTCCATTTCAAACATTCTGTTTGAAATGGATTCACAACTTGATTCAAAATTATTTAGCAAATATAACTTTTAATATTTTATAATGTAGCTTTTATTTATTTTTAAACAAATATTGTTAAAAAATTACAGTATAAGAGACAACAGTTAAATTTATGAATGTAAATCATTGCCTGTGAAATATAGAATACCAAAAGTAGGTGTATTAATCAGATACTAGAAGTACACTACAAGCCTATAAAATTGCTATACCAGGAAGAAATTACCTAAAGAAGGTTAGAATATGAAAATGATTAGCATTTGAATAAATTCGAAGGATATAGAAAGAGCAAATGACACTTGAAGTATTATAAAAAAAAGTTGTGCAAAGAATTTACCATTTGGAAATTGTTTTGTTGAGTCAGAATTTTTATGGAATAATGTTATGCCTGGAAAAAGGAAAAACCCAAGGTTGTGTCTTTCTAAATTATAATATATTAGAACATAAAGCTGATGTTTTGGCTCGCATAGAAGTAATTTTCATTGTATAGACGACCTTCCAAATATATTTTATAATTTTCTTTACTCTCATTATAAAATTTGCAATTTTACTATGAAAAGGAATGTGTGATTTTAATGAAATTTTTGGAACAATTGTACCAACTACATTTGACATTTTTGTAGCGATATTCTGAACTTCTTTATCATTACTCTCAATCATAACTATTGTACTTATAACAATCACTATTTGTGTAATTAATTATCCGCTTTCCAAGAATACATATATAAGGAAGTCGTTTGCGAATGCTATTACCTACAGTCGAAGAAATAACGAGAATCCAAATGATTGTCTCAGGTAGAAAATTTCTAATATTCAAATCGAACAATAGTCGATGTAATGGTGAAAAGCTGATCTAACCAAACATATGATACAGTCTTTATAGTTAAATATATTTTATTTTAACTACAGTTTATATATTTCATAGTTTAATTTAGTTTAAGGTGATGAATCTATTTACGTTTAGCAAATAGAGATAGTTATTTGATATAATAAATGCGATAATCTAAAGCACTTTTCATCAATAATTATTATTTATAAAGTCATTAAGAACATAATAAAGTAAAAAGCTATTAATTTAATGCTTTAAGATCTTAGTGGATGATCTAGTGTTCTAGCAACTACAGTTAAGAGTTGTAATCAACCTTGAAGTATGATTTCTCTTATAGCCTGGCCATATAATAATATTGATTGGCTGGATAGTATTAAGACAACTATTCAATGTGAATAAACAAGTGTTTCTTAATACTGAATTTCCATAAATGTAATCTCTTAAAAAGCAATTAAATCTATGGATTGAAAAATTTGAGGACTACAAGATTTAATTTAGTAATACACATAAAAATATGACCCATATTACAAAAAAATGGAAGACTAGAAAAAGAATGTTCTTAAAATTGAAACTATATAAATATTACGATATTTCATTTTACTTTCCTAGTGAAAATTTTACATTTATCATTATTCAGTGCACTTTGTTTTAAATTAGCTTAAAACAATTTTATTTTGCAAGAATAATGATTTTCTATATTGCATTTAAAATTTTCTTTTGTTCCATGTAATTATTAAAAAGACAATAGTTTCTGATATTATATACACAATAATTAGGAATGTTATTCCAAGGACAAATATAAAAGAAAAAATCTACTTGATCTCAAACAATGAAATGTGTGATGTTAGTAAAATTCATTTACCATCTCTTTTATGCTTTTACGGAAAATGGTGGAAGAGATACTATTTTGAGACAATAGATAACACAAATTAAATATTTTAGTTGATGAATAAATAATCTCCATACAAGCTTGGTTAATGAAAATATTTTCAGAGCAAAATAGAAATGTTTTATTAATAAAAACAAACAAAAAAAGATGGAATTAATGCCTTATAAATATGCAATGGTGATAACTTGTAAAAGTATATTCTAAAAATATATTAATGCATATTTTTGTACATCAACTAATTATTATATTTAATACATGAAATTATTTTGACTTATTTATTAGTAATTTTATCATATAGTATGAGCAGATATTTAAAAAAAATATCTTTATTTCAAGAAAACATAAAATCATATTTTTACAGTCAAGAGTACTGCATCATTAGTGTTCAAGGTAAAATTCAAAAATTTAAAAAAAAACAATTGAATTAAAATTATATCATCTATATTTGAACTATTTCTTCATTAATTTAAAAATATTTTATTCTAAGAATATTAATGATTTTAATCTTTTATTTTTAAAATAAGAATTCCTCTTTAACATAAATTTTTGTGAATAAATATAATTTGTTGTTCAATGACTGTAGATTATAAAGAGGTTTCAATTGATACTTTAAATTGTAATAGCTAAACCAGTTTTAAAAATATGAGGTGTTAAGTTTAATATTACAAGCAATAAACATCATAACAAAAGTTCATTTATCAATAAATTAATAATCACAAATATTATTTTTAAATAGAAATTTGGTTTAAAAAAAACATGGTTTGGCTATTATGTTTCAAGGATATTAATATGTATGCATAAACATACTTATCAAATGTTTCATAATTTTTTTTTTTTTTTTTTTTTTTTTTAAATGAAAAATTTGATAAACATAAGCAAGGAAAGTTAAGAACTTTTTTTCCTTTTTCAGCTGGAAAACTTCCAAAAACTTATAAATCGCTAATTATCAAACTACATTTCAAAATATTGAAATAAGATTAGTTTACTTAAGAGTGATTTTATATGGTATTTTCTTATTGTATTTTTATACAATTCATTCTAATATTTGTACAAATCTCTTTTCTATTCAATTTCATCATGTTAAATTCATGCTGAGAAAAAAGAATGATTAACTAAAATTTTAGATGAAAAATATTCATGTTCTTTAAATATGTATATGTTACACCAATTCTTGAAACTACAAAATAATGATCTTTATTCAAAATAGATAAATATTAAATAATATAACTCACAAAGTACAATTATTAATAGGTCACAGTTGACCACAATACTTAATTTTTTCCCCTTTAATTTGAAAAGTACTTGCAATGAGGTTTAATTAATGTCACATATTTTATTTTATATAAATTATGTGTATTCATTTTTTTGTTTAATAATTCAACAATTTTATGACTAAAATAATCCTTTTATTGAATTTCATGAACAAATTCTATTGAGGTGACTTAATTATATATATGATTCAATAAGTAATCTCTCATTCTTTTAGCAAAAAATAATTTCTTATTTTACACTTGTTTATTACTGAATAACTTTATTAATTAGATCACCTCTGCAATTATGATTTATGAATATCACTTCGTTTTGATCACAAATATTGAGATACTTTTGATGAATTGTCATCATCATAAAAGGATGCATACAAAACACTCATTTCACAAATGGTTTTTATAAAATACAAGATATTGGTAGATATTGTTAACTTATTTTTAATTGATAATAGATGTGAGTAATAAACAAAGGAATTATATTTCTTTCTTACAAGAAATAAGAAAAATTATAATATTTCTGGAAATTCTTTAATTGTTGGCAAATGTATACATCACAAATGAGACACTTTATAATTTACAAATAATATATGGTTTATATTCTTTCAACAATTACTATAGTGCTTTCAAAAATATGTTTAAAACACTTACCGTATAATTACATTTTGAATTTGTTCATCTGCAAGTTTATATACCATTACCAACCTAAAAATACATAAAATTAGAACCAAACATTAATAAAAGAATATAATATTTTCAATTTTAATAATGTAAATTTTTACAATCCTATATTAAGTGATAAAGAATTAATATAAAAACTAATTAAATTGCTTAAGACAAATAAAGACTTCAAAATATCAAAAATGTTTTTCATTCCAATCAATGACAAAATTTTTTCTTTTATGTATCCCTGGAAAGGATAAAAGGGAAACTTTCAGCATAAATTAAATAATCAAGATAAAAATTGTATTTTTCAGTTTCAATAAACAGTGACTACAGAAAGTTTAATCTTTTTATAATTAAAGATCGTATGAAATAGAATTCATAAAAAATACTGCCAACTTCTAAAAAATGTTTTGATGAGGTAATAATTATATTAATAGTTTTTTTAAAATATATTAATAAAGACAAATAGTTGTATGATAAAAACTTCTATGTTATATCTGTTATGTAATGCAAGTAAAAGTATAATTTTCATGCATGAGGAAGTGGTTTGAAAATTTTACAAATTTAATTTTAATGATGTAGGTAAACGTAAGTTAAAGTAGGTTTTTCTTACAAAGTACATAAAGATGTAAATGAGCAGTTCCAGCAATTTGAGTTACTGTAATTTCTGGAAGAAAGGCTGCATTAGAGTTCTGGCAATACTACAATTGAAAAAAATGGCTTAAAAAATTAATAACAGCAACACCATTTGTGTCAAAACTGTATTAAGTTAAATTCTATCCATCACTTTTGAGAGCAGCAGTCCCAAAATCTACAATATGTTAGCCAAGAAAAATACATAAAATGAAAATATAAATAAAAAATAATAGGTGAGAAAAGTTGAATAAAAAGATTAAATAAAAACATATTTATACAATATGATAAAAATGAAAAGTACTAAAATTTGCAGGCAAAAATAATTGTAGCAAACTGAACATCACATGAAACTTTAGAAATTATATTATTTTTTAAACGAATTTTACTTTTCTATATAACTTAGAACATGTAAAATATAATTTTTTATAAATGCAAATAGAAACACGAAAATCTGGAAACAATAAATATAGAACTAAAAAGAAAAACTGAGAAAATACAAGAAAGAAAAATAATGAAACAAAAAATAAGCAAACATATATATATATATATATATTCCTTCCTTGATAATATAATTTCTTATAAATGCAAATAGAAAACAAAATATTAAATATTTTGTTTTTCCTAGCAAAATTTTAATGCTTTTCATTTTTAAATGTCTTTATTTATAAGGAAAAAATTTAACAATTTTTAAAATAAAAATATCACACAATAAAAATTTAAGTCTATTGGATCTTTATGATTTTATACAGTTTACAGATTGTTATATAGGTTAAATGAAATTCCAATTTTTTAAAATCTAGTTTAATCTAAATTATCTTTAAATTAAATGTTTTAAAAATAGATTAAATTCTATATTATTTAAATCGATTTTAATTTTTCAAATTTCTTTTAACGACTTTTTTGCTAAAAAACATATTTTATAATTAAAAACAAATTCATACATTTCTGAATACAGTTCTCAGAAGTACATAACAGGAAAAATTAAGACACGTTCAACACTGTAGAAATGCTTCTACAGTACTTAGTAAAGAAATGCAAATACTTTGCTAACAAAGATTTTAAATGTTCATAATATCATTGTTGACTTAAAAGTGATTCTAAATATACGGTCAGTCAAAATAATATTATGTACACAATCTACAGTCTAATTTAAATAACAATCAAGGAATTTTTTTAGTTTGGTTTCTAAAATATCCATCATACTAGCTAAATAATTATTGGTTTAAATCAACAAATGTTTAAGACTATTTTATGATTTTACTTATGGAATATTTAAAAATATTAGCACTAATAGTCCATAAAAATTCACAGTTCTATAACTGATAAATGAATGCAACTGAATTTCAAATTAAAAAGATAAAAAATAATATTTTAAAAAGCCAACATTAAGGAGCAAAGAGCAATAACTAATTTTATTTTAAATGTATCAGCCAAAATTTTTACATATTTTGTTTAAAAAATTAATTTAAAGTATTTTAGTTGCTTAAATTGGTGATAAATTAACATTATAAAAGAAAGTATTCAATCAATATGAGTAAGAATTACTTAATTGAATTATTTCTCATCATTTTTAATTTGGTGCACAATATAATCAAATATTTATAAATAAAAAATTTACAATACTAAATATTATAATATTCCCCCAAAAGTAAATACCCTGTTCAAAACAATTTTAAAATATTGAAGTTGTGAATGCATTTTGTGATTAAGAAATTATTTAGATGAGTAATACTAGACTGAACAATGTGATAAAATATGAGAAAAAATATATATACTTCACTTAAAATTTATTGAATATTTAGATATACAAGCAAAAGAGCAAAATTTTTGCATGTGGAAAAAAATTATTATGAAAAAGTGTTTCCTTGAAAAAAAAATAGCTTTAATAGAAGATGCGATTTTCCCAAATCGCTAGCAATATTGAATGCATTCAAAACATGAATTCATTACGACTATTAATGAAAAGCTTGTGTATCCTGTCTTATCCTTCTGAAAATGTTCTTAATAATTGCTAAGAGTTTTTGGGAGTGATAGGTAGCATTCAAGTTTCCTACTTATAATCAGCAAACAATCAATTGGACTTTTGTTTAAATCATATGTTGGCAATTCCATTCATGTGATTCGCTCCTAAAAAAGGAAACCCTCTTGTAGTTTATTAACATGAAGTCACCTTCAATTTAGTTGTTTAAAAGTCTGAGAATTTTATCCTTACATACTTGACCTGAATGGATAGATCTCTATTTTGAATTATGTAGAGATCAGTATGTCTAAACTGATATCCTATGTAATTCATCGCTTGTGCACCACCACATACAAAATCTGACACATTCTTATACAAATGCTGAGTTGTTTCTAATACTACCTTCTTTCAGATGACAATATGCTTATTACCAGAATGAGAAGAAAATTGAGATTTGCCAAAAAAATAATTTAATAGGGTTTTATTTCTCATCTAGTTCTTGTGCTTCATTGTTTACTCCGTGTTATTGGCACCATTTCATGTCCTAATTTAAATACAACTCATACCATTAAGTCAATAAACATACAGACTTACATCATGGAGCTGGTTTTGGACAGTTTGAATAAAATATTGTGTTCCATTAGTGTTAAATATTGATTTTCATCAGGACTTATTGTACAAATACGATCATAACAGGTCTTTGGCTTGCATTTACAATCTCCGAAAAGGATTTTATATATTAAAAATTATGACAAACTGCAATAGCTTCTACTGTTTTGAGTCTTGAAACTAATTTCACAAACCTAAAAATTTTTCAAAATTCTGACTCAGTTAAAAAATTATTCATCCAAACAAAGCATTTATTGAACACTGATCATTGTTTTCAGTTTTATCTTTGAGTAAGCTGAAAGCCAAATTAAATTAATAAATTTTCTTTAAAGTGTCACTGACATCAAACTAAAATCTGCATACTAAAAAAATTAAGAAAAAAATTGCATTTGTAGTAAATATAGGATAACAGTAATTGGAAAACAAATTCTCTGCCAAGCTAGGTTCTATAAGGTGATGATTCTTTCAAAAAGCAAAATTCTTATTTAAATTTTTAATGTATATGTTAAATATAAATTTTATATTCATGTATTTTTTAAGTATCAGCTTAAATTAAAATAGCATTTTCGGTCAATGAGCAATTAAACATATCTGTCTTAAGCAGAATTCTTAACAAGAAATAGATTTGATATTTAATTCAATTTAACTTTTTCCCATTAAAGTTGGCACTATATATTTTTCTCACCATTTGTGTTTTAATGTACAGTTCAGCATACATAGTACATAACCATGTAGTATAGTTTTAATGCTTGTTTTCTAGTATAGTTTTAATCTACTGAAAGAATAAATTTATTTACTATTTAAATTACATAACTTTTATGAATACATGAATGAATGAAATTATAATATGTATATATATATATTTAACTAGTTAAAATTTTTAAAATTTTGACATGCAATATTTCCTCTATTTGTTCACTTCTCTTTCATAAATCATATATTCTGACAGAAACAGAATAACATATTGTACAGTAAATTCCAAAATATGTGTGTTATGATTTATTTTTTACAAAGATCAAAAGAAATCAGTAAATTCATTAGTTGAAATTTTAATACCTGAATCATGAATATTTGTTGGACATATGCTTTTTAATTTATTTAGTACTTAAAAAAATTTGTTTACTATTCAAATGGGAACTGCTGATTGTATGGAGCCTTTAAAAAGAATTTAATTTTGCACTAAACATTTCTCAATTTTTTAAAACATAATTGCATACATTATGATTAAAATAATATTCATTATGCAAGAAAATATACAATAATTTAATATATTTTAGAAACAAACTTGCATTTTATATCTGTACATTAAATATAGTTACATATTCATTTCTCTGGAAGTACATAATTTTCTTATCAGTTGATTATATATGCTTTAAGAGACATGGAACTATTGAATGCCTTTTGCTTGATTCTTGTTTCTGAATTATGGAGTTTCTAAGTTACAAAAGCTAACTCACTGTATGCTTAACTATATAAAATGAAATTAATTCTGTGCTTTATCCAAAAAGGGAAACCAATTATTTAATATCTGAAATAAATCAATTATGTACTTTTTACAAGATGTAGCAGCCATTTGCATATGTAAACAAGAAATAAACATTTTTTACATTTAATACAATTCTTAAGAAAGATCGTTCTTTGGCTGCATTAAAAATAAAGTTGAAGATAGGAGTTTTACAAAGCTAATAAAATAAAACAAAACTAGTATGTAAAGTGAAATGACATTTGATTTTTGCTATAATTGATATCTAATTTGTAAGTGATACTGTCAAAATATTAACTACAATATAAGTTGTTGCTGTTGTTATCATGTGACAAGTGCAAAGAGAGAGAGAGAAAAGAAAAGAAAAGGTAAGAAAAAGGCAAGTCATATGGGACCAAAGGCATGGAGCACTGTCCTGGTCACAACTTCAGCTTTTTTGGTATAGAGGGTGTTATGGCAGCAGTTGGGTCAATGCAACAGATATACAATTGAAGAGATGCCTCAGATCCAGTGGAACTCCTGTGCAGGGCATGCATTATGCGTATGTTCTAGATTTGTAGGGCATGCTTTTCATACACCTCATGTGCCCAGTCCAAATTTTGCTGATGGTAGAGATGATACCATGGTCAGGAATAAGTTCCTGTAGGCATTATTTTTTCCTTAGTCCCTCACAGAGTTGATGCCTTGCAACGGTGTTTGCATCAAAGCAAGTGATAGTTTTGGGAGGGGGATTGATATTTCTAGCCTCCTTGGTGAGGGAGTCTACCTGTTTATTTTCCTCGATATTAACTATTAAGTAAATTACTAAGTAAAAACTTAGTAATTTACTAAGTGAAACAGTAAATATTCTCAGCACAAGGAATTTTGGTACTGAATTATTTAATCCCTCGAAATTATACTATAAAACAATTTAATAAATGATTCACAGTTATTATCACACATACAGATAATTATAATAAGTTTTTGTTTACAGCAAGATAATCTAAATTCTTCATGGCAAAACATAATACATAACAATCACAGAAAAAACTTACGATGCATTTTTTTCTTCTGTACATAATGAGTCTACTGTAGAAACAGTTTCTAGCCATATTGTTCCATTGAAAAGACCTTTAGCAACAATAGATATATTGGTTGCATAAAAAAGAATACAATTGCTATAACTGGCATGAACATCAAAAACATTTTCATTTTCTAATAATTTTCGGGTTTTCATATTTGAATTAACCTAGAATAAACAATATATATACACAAACACACACTAGTAGTTGTTTAAATAACTGAAAGTCTAATCATGTATTACAGTATGAGATAATTAGGAAAGTTGTCTTGGATTTTTTAAAAAACCATGATATAGTTTCCCACTATCTCGATTGCAATACAGAAAAGGAAACTCAATGGAAAGAAACATTTTAGTTGATTAAGTCAATCTTATGGCAAAAAAAATTTTTTTTCAGCAGAAATCGACTGAAAATGATATTTATGCAGGGATGTTAGTCAAATCATTGTTAGATTAACACAAGGATGATGTAAAACATTCTTTTGATCTTCATGCTCCTGACTTCAATACATTTTACAAACTCATGGCTGGTCCCAAACAATGCATTTTACAATCATTGACTATTATATAAAAATTGAAATTTTGAAATGTTTTTTTGCAAACTCGTTTTTATGCATTTTTTTTATTTATTTTTTATCACATAATTTTCTCAATTTTTTAGCTTATGATTGAAAAATTTGGATCCCCCTTTTTTTATTGAATGTAAGTCTGTCACACAGTGGATAGCTAAATGTACTGCTCATGTTGTAATTCGAGATTTTTTATCACATAATTTTCTCAATTTTTTAGCTTATGATTGAAAAATTTGGATCCCCCTTTTTTTATTGAATGTAAGTCTGTCACACAGTGGATAGCTAAATGTACTGCTCATGTTGTAATTCGAGATTTTTTTAAGCAATTTGTAAAAAATTTCTCCCTTCCAATCTGATTCCTTATTTATAGACCATGTATCAAAGCATAATCAATTATTATTTTATTGTAATACACTTCAATATTTGATTCTTGAATAAAAACTGTAACATACGTTTAGGAAAAAACTTAGAGATCTATTTTTAGCCCAGCAGCAAACATAATTTTCTGAATTTCACTAAAATTTTTTAAGTAAACTGCAGAAAAGGAGGTCATTAGTGTCAACATATATTAAGGTCTTTAGTTGTAAATACTGCAAGTCAATTTTGCAGAGAATGACCATGCTTGGAATTTTCTAATGAAACTGACATTTTAAGAGCAATGCACTTGCCAATCCATTTTTTTAATGTTGATACAGAAAAAATTATATCTAGGTTATTTTAGTATGCATGCTTTATTAATGAAACCACTATAATTGCAGAAGGCCAAGAACATTTACCTGACGATTGAAGTGAAGATAAGTTTAACCTTTATATACTTTGACAAAGAAGCCTACTGCTATCCAAAATTTCTTTTCAGAACTGTTTCAATGTGGATTCATAGATAATTTGTATAAGAAACATTGGAATATTAAATAATCAAGAATATACCAAATGAGAATGAAAAACTTCCAACATTCAATAAAAAACTATATAGAATTGCAATCATCCGCAAAACAAGCAAATGAATGAATAACAAGACAGAAGTACTTAAGGAAATATAATGTGAAATGCTTTCATCCAGTACAAAATATGCTTAGTTTGACTAACTTTTCATCTATAAAATGAAAATAGGTTTATTATTTAGTATGAATTTTATTTTGGACGTGTTTTTACACAATGCATATAAAAAATAACTTTCCTTGAATAACACTTAATTTATAAAGAGGTGCCAATCCTATGGCATATAACTAAAGAATTCCTTATAAACTTAGGGTATTTACTATATTTTAATAATTACTAGTATATATTCAAATTCATCAGCAAATAAATTTGTATAAGCGTTGAAAGTAAATAAACAATGCTACTATTAAGTAATAAGTTTTGAATAATAGAATAAAATTTAATTTTTAAATATTCTTCTTACAAAGTGAATGAATTTTGATCATATTACAAAAGTAGAATAAAACTCATATCAAAATATTTTCCATTAACTTACAAGAATAGGAGTACAGATAATTTTTTAAGAAATGTATGGAATATCACTTAATTCTAATGAAAAAAGTAGAAAGAAATCAATGTTCCATTCATCTTAAAAGAAATTAAGCAGTTACTTTAATGCTGCTAAAATAATACGAGGAAATTTCAACTTCCCAAGATAAAAGTTAGTATTTACATTTTAATTAAAAAAAAAGGCAAATTTGAGAAGTGGCAATGCAGATTATTGAATATAAAAAATAAAAAAAAAATTCATTTAAATCGGAAAAATAAGCATATATACTTACATTTACAAAATAAATTCATCAATGCTAGAGTGATACTACTGAACATAGAAAGAAAATAAATTGCTGAAAGCCAAATAGTATACACTTAATGTATACAAGTAAACAGCATTCTATGTTTGAAAAAAAATATTTTTTATTCAGAAAATATATTGTGAAATTAAATGTTCCATTGATAAAAAATTAGTAAAAATAATTCATATTACTGTTAAATGCAATATTTTAAGATGAATAATTCACATCCAAATAATATTTGTACAAGAAATAATATTAATCTCTTGCAATTCAAATTAATTCAATTTAAACAACTTCAAATTAGTTTTTAATTTTATGAATATATTTATGTATATTACTTCAATGTCCTGTGACCATGATGAACTTTTACCAGTGAAAACACCAATGATATTAAAAAATAAGTTTTCTGGAGACAGTAAGAATATTTCTTTGGTATCTATAAAAAATATAAAAATAAAATAATAATTTTTTATACATTAAGGTAAATAATAAAAAACCCAAACATTTAAATATACTATTTTTTAAAGAAAATTTTAGCATAATAAAATGAAAATCCTATTTGTAATAAAATGTTTTCTTAAAAATTTAGGGAATAATAAATTATCATTTATTACAGAAATAAATTAATTATAAAAATATATATGTCTTATACTTATTATTAAAAAATTTACATACATGTAGTATCCTATAAACATATTTTGATAGTATATTTCAAGTATTCAATGAATTACTTCTATCAATTTAAATTTAGTTGTGCTAAAAATGTACATCAGAAGGTTATGGCATAAGTAATTGAAATTATATTACTCAAAGTTGAGTTTTTAAATACAAATAATATATATATATATATATTAAATAAGATGGGGTGTAGTGTAACAGGACTTGTGGTGCACCCTGGGTAACACTAAATCTGTTACAGCCTTCGTCTTTCTCTTGCAGTCTTTTTCTTAATGAAGGCATCTTCAACTTGTAAAAACTGCACTTTTAAGTGCAAGAACAACACCAATCTAAAAGTAATTTTTTGGAATGCTGGTGGCCTTACTCAGGACAAGTTCTCTGAGCTTTTAAAGTCATTGTCCATCAAGTGAAACCAGATGTAGGTATTGCCGAAAGTGATTCTGCTGCCGAACATGTTGACATGGATGGCGAGCATCTTTGGAAATGTTCTGCCCTACAGGAAGCCCACTCTTCTTCACATTTCAAGACCCTCTCCACTCATGGAGATACTTCTTTCCTTTATTGGACTGCAAGACTTTATGCTCGAAAGAGCCAACATGAGGACGTAATTTAAAAAAAAAATATTAAATAAGACTACATTGTAACAAAAATATTAAAATATTTCTACATTTCTGTAGACAGTGTCATTCATAAATTTTAGGTTAAAATTACTTTTAAAGGAAATTTTTATGAAAAGTAATCCAAAGCAAGTAATTATTAAAAAAAACTTTGAAATCAAAAATATGAAGTTAAATAATTCTTTACCATTTTAACTTGATTTGTGAACAACTGTCATAAAAATCAACAAAAACAATTATTTCATTAAAATAATGTATAAAACCTTTTTTACAAGATAAAAAATTCCAGAGTAAATCGACTGAAGGAGTTGAAATGACTCCTTTGGTACCAGAGATAGAAACAACCTCCAGTACACCCACATTTGGAGTAGGGCAGGAAGCTATTAGTATCATCACTGGCTCTATAGATATGATAAAGAAAATAACTTCATACAAAAGAACTTTTTGAAGCTTGGTACAAAATGCTTTTAGCAATTTATGTTTATATCCAATACAGAAGATTCACAAAGGCTTATTGAAGTAAGAAATTACATTATAACTTTTAAAATACCAAAATATACATAAGTACTTAACTTCAAAAACTGTGAGAAAGTTTTCAAAACAAATTAAAATTTCACAAAAGTTCATATTTTTATAGTGCCAATGTTTGAAATGATAGCAAAAATATACAGTGATGTATTGAGAAATATTGTTGAACTAAATATATATAGCACAGAACTATGAGGTTGGATTTTCATTTAAAAATGACAACAAATATGTATGAAAAATTACAAGCAATTTTCACCTAAAAATTATGAATTTCAGAATAACAAAAGTCTTTGTATCTAAATCCAACAAAGCAAAATAACACAAATTAAATATTTTAGTTGATGGATAAATATCTCCATACAAACTTGGTTAATGAAAATATTTTCAGAGCAAACAAGAAATATTTTAAATGTTAATAATAACAAACAAAGAAGATTGAATTTAATGCTTTATAAATGTGCAATAGTAATAGCTTGTAAAAGTATATTCTAAAAATATATTAATGCATATTTTTGTACATCAACTAATTATTACATTTAATATATGAAATTATTTTGACTTATTTATTAGTAATTTTATCAAATAAGCAGATATTAAAAAAAATACCTTTACTTCAAGAAAACAATGAGCCATCTTCTTTTAATTATAATTAATAATAGATTCGATTTTTTGTTTGGAGAAACTTTAACTTAAGTTCTTATTTAAAAGTAAATGAAGAATATACAATTAGAGGAAATATATTTAATCTATCAGAGAAAAAAATAGATATGAGAAGTTGTGCCAATCTATTTTTTTTTAAACAAATTAATCAATTTTTTAAAATTTTCTAAGGGTTCAGGGTAAAATTAAAAATGTTCCCCTAATTGTTTATTTTTTGAAAGCATTTTTTAAAACGCTACTTCATATTATGTATATAATAATAATGTTTAATTAATTAATTTATCATTATATAATTAACTAATATGTATAATAAAATTTAAAATGTTTAAAATAATTTTTCCCATAACTAAAAATAACATCATATCAGCTAACAATTATTTTTAAAATAACCATTTATATATGTACATAAAAAACCAGTCTACAATTGTTAGAATAATTAATTTTTGTAATAAACTATTTATTTTTAAAATAAACATTATTAAAAGAGAAAAATAATTTAAAATTTAAAAATGATTAATATATTCTGAGTCTAATATCTGTTTCATGATATTTATGTTCAATTTTTTACTTATTTAGAGTTATCATTGCTATTTATTAAAGAGGAAAAATCACTAACATACAAAAGAGTTCATTCTTCACATAATTTTAGCTACATTTTACTGATTTTTAGGTTGTTGCATTTTTTGGTATGCAGGTTATATTACAAGAGAATAAATGTAATATGATTGATAGAGCTAATAATTCTATGAACAGTTGTTAAATTTTACATTAAATTAAAAAATGTTGGTTATGGCAACAAATTATTGAAATATTTTGTTCATTCAAAACAATTTAAATTAAACAGCAAAGTCCTTTTAAAACAATGAGCACATTTTAAAATTAGCAAGCAATTGAAGGAGGAAATTTTTAAAATGAAAGTGCTTTCAAATTAAAATGACAAAAATAAAAATGATAAAATAGCATAGGTAATAAAGATCTTCCAAAAATACTTAAAATAATTATTTAGAGAAATATATAATCATTGGGAATTAAGGCTGTTATAATAATGCATAGGAACTGCAGGACATAAATACTCAAAGAACTGCAACTAGTAGAGGTCATTTGATTAGTTATAATTATTTTTATTGATGCTTTTGATGTTCTTTATATGTTTAAAGAACTTAGGAGTTTCTGCAAAGTTTCAATTACTCAAGAAAAATTATCTAAAATTATTAGGTATAGTAATTATAGTTCCGAAACTGTTTTTCATATATTACTATAGATAACACTATCATTACCAAAGAAATATTTCTAAGTCTGAGTTAAAGTGAAAGGATAAGAAAGTATTGACTTTAAAGGTAGTTGAAGGACTTTGTTGCATAACATTTGAAAAATAATGCAACAGAGATATCACTTTCATTGAATCCAAATCAATAAAAATCAAACTAAAATGATTGCCTTCAAAAAAAAATAACTTCTTAAGAGTTTTCATAAAAATATTTGACTTCATTAAAAATATTAAATTTTGTAAAAATTTATATTGATAAAAAAAACTTTATTAAATCACATTTTGAAAAATCAAAAAGTCTTCAGCTTTGTGGACTTGTAGAAAAGCAGTTTGATGGATTTAAGAGTACCCAGGCACTCATATTAAGGTGAGAGTAGCATCATTAGCTAATTATCAAAAAGTAAGTTAGCCTTCCCAGACAAAAACAGAAGTTAAAGTAAACTTCTGCAAAGCCAAAAATGAAGCTTGACTAATAATTTCATGGAAATAACCTCTGTCCAAGCATATTCTAATGCATATGAAAATGGCAGAGTTCTACTTAGAATGCAAAAGGAATGATAATTTTTTACCACCAGCTGAACAACAAATACCAAAAGCAGAATCAGTATCCATTTTAGAGTCAACAGTTTACAAATAAGTACAATTTTCACTGACCACAAAATTACTTGTCTTCTAATAATTAAAATTTGATTACATAAGACATCTTAAAAACATATTTAACAACAATGTAATCAATGGGCATAGTTACAAAAGAATGTCAGGTAATTTCAGCATTAAGATTTCTTCAACACAGAAATTATCTTTTTATTGACATATGCACTTTATAATCGTTTTATGCAAGTTATAGCTATTGGTTCAATATGAAGAGGGTGCATAGGAAGCAAAACTCAAGAGTAGAATGAAGAATTGTTTTAATACATTCAGAGATAGCTACACAAAACAACCTTTAAAGTTTTGTTAAAACTCCTTTGACAGTTTCATTTCTAGTTATAAATCAACAGACTACAAGTAGTGATGAGACAAATGATCATAATGTTATGAATCCTCATTCATCAGCAAAGCTAAACAAAGTCCATGACTACAGCAACTCTGAGCATATCAAAGACCAGAAGTGGATCCTTGTAGATATTCCCTCTAGTTAAATTAAAGGCAGTCGAAGATATGATCGGGCATAGCCTGATAAGCAAAGCAATGGAAGTGTGTAATGAAAATACTTACTCCATCTCTGTAAGTCATAGATATTAGATGATAACTGTGAATACGAGAAATGATTGTTTGCTCTAATCTGTAGCACTGGAGGGATAAGGAACCACTAAAACGATTACTCAGGCCCTGGCAGTTCCTTGACCCCCTCCAAGGTGACACAAAAGATGAGCAAGGAGCACAATGAGACCTTGCAGAGAGCTAAAGTAGGAATTTAATTTTGAAAAAATAAGAGCAGAAAAAATCAAAGGCAGCTCTGCATCTTTTTTACAAAGGAGTCTGCATTCTCATTACAAACAATGTCTACATGTGAGGTTATCCACAGCTAGTGAATCTCATGAAAAATAAAAGAATTAACAGCTTGTTTAAAATAACCACGACAACACTGTCTTCCACATCATATAAATCAATTTAAAAGATATTGGATATGATAACTATTCTCCAAAATCCCAATCGATTTCAAACCAGAAAGTGAAAGTACTTGATTGAGTACCTCATCTAGGGCAATTTATTCACTGCAAAAGACAGAAAATATCAAAATTTATATATTTGATACGGGATGTGAGGTGTTTTTAACTCTTATGTAAAGATTCCACTGACTACTAGAACAAAAATTTTCATTCCTGCTGCCATCTATATAAATAAGAGTAGCTCTCTTGGAAAATTATTGATCAGTCGGAGAGTAATTTGCTCCAAATATGCAGGGACATTAGAATTTTTGTCAACATGAGTACAAAGAATGAAAAACCACCCTAGAAAGATCTTTAGATGGATCAATATATGAATTTCAGTAATGTAGCTCTACAAGCTATGTATATTATATCATTCCAAACCACATGGCAAAAGAGCTATTTTTAATGAGTTCTTTAGACGTTTTGTTTACAAAATATCAAATTGTACCAATTTTTTTATTGATTATATGCAAGTGTTAGACTGTATAAATAGAAAAACATTGTATCGCATCTTCAATGAATTGAGAATACAAAGAAAATTAATAAGGTTTGTAAAAATAACTTTGTCAATCACAGAAACTAAAGTTAAAGAGAAGGGAGAGCTAAATTGATTTTCCCAATTTCATTACAATACATTCCATGTTTACTAATTATTGAAAAAATCTATGAAACATTTAATTACTTTTTAAAAGTACAGATATTAAACAAATTAATTCACATTACAGTAATATATTAAAAGGATATTGACATATACAGAAAAATGTCTGAGATAATATTATTTTTTAGACTTGTTAATATTTATAAACTACATAAATTTCTAGCAGTGAAAATTAGAAGTCACTTTTTGAAATATTTCAGAATATTTTAATAGCAAGATAAATAACACATTATTTTCAAACTACAACAAATATGAAATTAGCAAAATAAATCCAATACATTAAATAGATTTTTATACCTTGTATTTCAAATCTTGTAATTTCCTCCAAATGAACAATTACAATACAATATTGAGTAAGTGTTAAGGCAATAAATTGCGCTGAGAAGTTATTTAATGTTTTATTCACTTCAATTTCCTTTATATTACAATGCATTTCTTGAAAAAGATTAAGAGGATCTTTTATAGAAGATATAAAAATATGAGGCCAAGAATCTAAGAAAGACTAAAAAAGTAGAAAGATATACAATAAATAAACAGCAAATATTTATGTTTAAAATATTTTATAAAAATAATGAGGTAAAATTTGACATGGACATGGATTTAAGAAATTTAGACATACTATCCAATTAGCAGTATAAGCTAACATATAAAAAATGAATTTAAGTTATTTTTTTATGTATTCAAAATTATTTTAAGGAAAAAAAAAAAAAAAAAAAAAAACGTGTTTAAATTTTATTACATATAGTATATTTTCCAAAAGAATTTATTCTAAATATGTTAAAATTAAGACATGTAATTTATGTAAGAGTTAAATATTAGTACATATTAAATTTTTCCTCTTTTTATCTTTTAAAAGATATAATATCTGTTAACAGCTTCAATCATAAATTAATGTCATAGAGTTGAAGATAACAATACTCACAATAATTTTAATTCTTTAGCATTATATTTAAAAGCAAGCAGATATTGAAGAAAAAATTCAACTACTTATGGAATTTTTCTAACATATATATGAAAATATATAAAAATCAGACTAGACTTTTTGAAACTCAACAATATAAAAAGTAGAATTAAATCATAATAGATAGCAGCTTAGATAATATAGAATTTACCTTTAATTGAGGAAAAACAACTTTTCTATTGGTATGTATTGAAAAATCTTCTAAGCTAAGCTAAAAATAATTTAATAAATTTTATTTATTTATGTTTTATAATATTAAATATCAATGCATTTAGAATGATTATAACATATGATTACAAATACATATTTTTTATTAAAAATGCTCATAAATCTTACTATCAAAATAATTATACTACATCCAAATAAGTAAAAATTGCAAAATATATTTTAATAAAATGAATTTTAATTAAAAAAACTTAATTAGATTAACCTCTGCCAAACAAACACACAGTTTTTTAAGGATAAAAAGCGTTTTGTTTTACCTATATTTATAAAACAGCAAATAAATGATAGTAATTACTTTGACTCATTTTATATATTAAAAATATTTACTGTCAGTTATGAAGAAAAGTTAAAAAATATTTGAAATGTAATTTAAATTTTATACAAGATTGAAGAAAAAGATGACAATTATAACATTAAGATTTGAAATTTAATTAATTTCATTTGAGTCAATGAATTGATAAACAATTTCAATTTAAAGTGGAAAAAAAAAAAACACTAAGGTAAAAATTATTAATCTGGTAATTATGTATAATAACCAGTGATTAGTCATAATCTTCACTAAACTTGGTGAATATGATAAATTTCAATTATTTTGTAGAAAAAAAATGTATCTAAATAAGAAGAAATTTAGACTTTAATAGAAATAATTTAGTAATGCTTTTCTTTAAATCAATTGCTAAATAAAATATGATTCAAATGTGAAAATTAATGATCCATGGCCAAATGATTGTTTACCCGAAATTAATTTTCTAATTTAGAATAAGAATGATGAAGTAATCCACTTTAATCAGATTGATATTTTAGCTAAGCAAAAACAAGTATGGGAATATAAAAAAGAGGTAAAGAAAATTATGAATCAAAGCAAATAGGATGTTAAAAGTTTCAAATTTTAATTTTTTTTTCTGGTACACAGTGATTTTCTTGGTGACACAATGAAACTATGAGTACCAGATGTAGACAGATCAAGAAGTGATACAAAAACTAATTAGCGATGGTATTAGAAATTCAAACAATAGAGAACACAGGACATTTATGTTTTAGGAACAAAACAAGGAAATTTTTCATAGTAGTGTACCAGAAATCAGTTCACAATTTGTAAAAAAGAATTTATTTTGCTTAAAGATTTTCCATATCAAAAAATCTCACTTTCAGATTGCATTAGAAAATTCTCTTTTTGAAAGTCAGTGATATTAATGATATGTTTGCATGAGAGAGTGGAGATCTGACAAGTCCAAAAGTAAAAAAATATGAAAAACTGTAATTCTAAGTGTCATAATAGTCTAATGTATCTAAATAAATATAAATAATACATTGTATACAACTAAATATAAATAAATAATTTTTTTAGAACACAGGTTTAATTTGTTTTGAAATAGAAATGTTTTTTGTAAATTCTAATAATTTAAATTGTTTTCTTTTTTCAGGTCTTTCAACTAACAAAACAACAATTATTTATAAGTAATAGTAAATATCTTACTTAAATAACAATCTAGGCTTTATTTTACTTTAAGTAATTTTGATCATATTGCATTTTTCAATACCAGATAAATAGCATATGCTATTATCTAATACACGTGTTTTAAAATTTCAACAGAAATGATTGTACAAAAGAACCAGTCATTTAAGTTTTTAAATTGATAAAATTATTTTAAGTTTTATTCTAAACCATGATGATGCTTTTTGAGTTCTTAAGAACAAAATGTTTGATATTTTTTTTAAAACATTTATTTTTTCGAATTAAAATTTTATTTTTTTAGAAAGTAATTGGAGTTTATCATATTTCCCATTATGAATGGGGGATTATATATATTTACTGGCAAAAGTGATAAATATTCAATAATGTATCACATTTATTGAGTTAAGTGGGGATTATATAAAATCAATTATAACTTTAACTGTAATATATATATATATATATTTATATATTGTAAGATATTTATAATAATGCTAATATAAAAGAAAAAATACGATTTCTTGTTACATTTATATACATTTCTTATGCATCAGATTTTAATATAAAATATTCTAATACATTATATCCATAATTTCTAATAAAAAGTTTCGACTACATAAAATTTTCAAATGTACTCAGTAGTTTTATATTTTGTTTAGTTCTGGAAGAATATTTAAATAGATCTGTACATCAGGATTTTTAAACAAGTAACTAAATAACTCTATAATAAAAAAATGCATAACTCTAACTAATAAATATGAACAGCGCAAATAAAAAATTATTTGCTCTGTTCTTATTAAATAATTTATAGCTGTTTAGTAAATTATAAGCAAAAATTCTTTAGTTTTCAATTTTTTTGAAACAAAAATTCTTTGTTTTTCATTTCTGCACCTAATTTTCACAAAATGGGTGAAAAAAATATAATAATGATAAATTTATATAAATAATAATTTTGTACTTCAGAATTTTTAACGAACTTACAACAAAGAGGCTGATAACTAGAGTAATTGCTAAGAGTTTGTAAAATTAAATATAAAATATATTTTAGTACTAGTATGACTATAAAGGATTTTAAAATTTTTCAGTGATTACAAATATCAATATTTGCAACACCTATTTTGATTCGATTAAAATTCTGAAAAATATTTCATTACAACTATTCAAATAAAGGCAAACACAGATTCCTTTTTATATTAAAATTTAATTTTTCTTTTGCTTCTGATATTTACCTTAAAGCGACATTATAGATAACATATTTGTAGATGTAACAATAATTTTTTTAGCATATATTAATAAATTTGTTTAAAATCATAAAGTTAGTAAATAAAAAATGATATGAAAATTTATCTCCAATTTACTGAGAAATAAATATTAAATCAGGTCAAAAAAATTTAAAACAAAAATTTTCAAAACCATTGTTACAATTTTTCTTTTCTCATAAAAATTTTCTTCATATATATGTATTTCAAACCATTATAAATGCTATAATTACTTGGTGAAAAACAAATAGAATACTAAATACTGTATACATACATATACAATAATGATATGTATGTAAATTCAATTGTTTGATTCACAGCATACTAAAATATTTCAAATTCAAATTTAATAATTTTTCTACTACTTCATTTTACTTACTTCTGTTCTTGATAAAGCTAATGAATTCAAACCCATACAAAACGACAGTAAACCAATTTCTTAGCATTTCAAGATCAAGTATTTTTGTAATTTTCTATCAGTGATATACTTGATAATGTTCTGACTATAGCAACAATCAAACAGTTACTGTATAGTGAAAATTCAGGATAGAACAGGAGATACAATATCATGTATTTTTCTTTAAAGAAGCATCATGCATATTTCAAATTTAGGATACAAATAATATGAGAATAAAAGTAATTAGAATAAATGAACATCCATTTATAAAATATAAATAAAACCCAATTACATCAATGTACTGAACCATATGACAATGAATTACTAGAAAAGAATATTTAGTACTTAAGCATTAATGTTGTCATAACTAATTTTGTGTCAAACGGATATAGTGCTACAGGAATGATGTCTAAATATGACAATAATAAAGGAAAATAAATAACAAGAAAATGATTCTTACTCAAATATTTTATTTGAAAAATAACTAATCATAGTACTGTGATTAAAAGTAAAATTAGCTGGGGTGATGCTAATAGATGAATATTGAATATTTCCATCATGATACTGTAGAGAAAATTGAAAAAGTAATATTACATCTAATGCTATTTCTGGTCACAGAACTGTAGTAAATCTATGCTGTATCAAGATTTGTATAACTAAATGTTCAAGTTTACTAATATCAATATTATATAATATCAATCAGTATAATAAGTTATTCATAAGATATTTTTCTTAATTATATTCCAGTAAAATTTTTGTTATTTTCACCACTTATTAATGTATTTGTTGGCTGTTTTTTACATAGCTATAATTAAAAATTTATTTATTATCATCTAAAAAAATACAAGTTTTAGTAGTAAAATTTTAAATTATTTAAAAAAATTAAGATTATTTTAATAAACTTACATTTTTTAATATGAATATTAAAACATGAGTGCCATCTTTCATTGATGATTGGAAATTAGAAATGATGCAACTTTCATTTTGATGAAACCTAGGCATAGGTTTCATATTCAATGCATTTCTGTAAGAAAAACAAAAATGCATTTTAATAAATAGTAGTCAAGAATGTAGTTTGTTTGTTTCAATAAAAGAAAAAATTATGTAATATGAAATGAAGGTAAATGTCCCCTTTTAGATTGTTTTTGAAGTAATTAATAATTTTCTTATCAATTAAAATACTAAATATAATATAGATGCTACATATAACATGAGAATGGTAAGCATAATGATAAAAAGCAGGTATGAAAAATCGGTATGACTCCATTGTAACATAGGATGATAATCATTGTAACAGGAAAGGAAAAAAAAATAATAAAAAAATAAAAAATCACAATTATTGTCATAATATTTACCTGGATTGTATATTTTTTAAATATGTCTTATTTTTTAAAAACTGCTAAAAAGTATTTTAAATGAAGTAATCATAATTTACTGAAAAAATATTACCTAAATACTAAAGTTTATTTTTGAAGGGAATAAATTTGGGCATTGCAGGGGCATAATAGAGTAGTATTGAAAAGTCATTTTTTTAACATACCATTCTCTGAAGTGCTGAAAGGAGAAAATCCCAGGGTAAAATTCTACAAACTGGTACAGGTATGGAAGGATAAAATTTTTGTCCCAAGAACTGTAGTTATTTTGCCAATCTAAACTGCATCACTTCACATAATTTACAATTTCTAAAATTCAAGTGGCGGTTAAACTCAAACTTGCATCTTGCATTAATTTAGATTTCCAACATCAAAGTTTTGGATATTTCCTTACAATTATTTACCATTGAAGTTTAACAAAACTAGAAAGTAGAAATTAATTTTACAAAGATTACATATTAGACAACAAATATAAGCTTAATATCACATAGTCTAGAACAAGAGACAACCAGGCAAGACTAACTCAGTAATGAAAATAATATTTTTTATATATAAAAAAATGGGATTTTAATTAACTGAGAAACAGCACTTACCTAAAAAATGTCAGTATGAATGCAATCTTCCCAGACACACCTGGGGATAAAGCTAAATAAAAAATGTTAATAACATGCATTCTTATGAAAATTCAGATTTTGATTAACCAGACAATAGCGTGCACCTTAAAATATCAATGCAAATGCAATCTACTTGAGAAACAGCAAGGGAACTGAAACTACAATAGCATTAATTTTCATGAAAAAAACAAGTAGTTTCTATATTATATTAAGCACACATTTTTATGAAAACTAGTTTTATAATTATAATTCATGTCAAATATTCCAGGACAATATTCAATAAATTTTATAAGTTATTATTATTATTTTTAATTACGTCCTTATGTTTGCTCTTTTGAGCATAATAAGTCTTGCAGTCCAATAAAGAAAAGAAGTATCACCAGGAGTGGAGAGAGCCTTTCACTTCCTACACATTAATATTAAAATTCAAACTTTTCAGTTTGATACACTTTTAAAACAAAATACAATTTCAAAATAATTCAGGTAACTTAAATTTCTATTCGACTGAATTTCTTAAGTATTTCAGTTTGATATACTTTCAAAATGAAACCCCAAGCTCTTACAATTCAACCATAAATGAAAAAAAGCTTCAAGGGTTATCAAAACTCAAAACAAATTTCTCACATGCTCATAACAGTTACATCATAAAGTTAGAATAATATAATTATAATTAATATAAGAATAATATTTGGATGCAGTAACCATAATTTAGTGCATTTATTGGCATTTCAGCTCTCCGAATTTAGTAAATATGAGAAACTGGGCATTAGAGAAAAAAATTTTTTTCAGCCAGATTGTATTTACACATTTTAAACAGTATATGTACCATAAAAATTATCGAATTCTATAACTTTTTCAGCTTAATGCAAGAACTTTTATACTGACCACTTTTCATAATTCTTCTATTAAATATTTTGAGTACCACTTTCAAAAATTAAAAAGAAAAAAATTTTAAATGAAAATTTATAATATTTGCTTTATATGATTTCATAATTTAATTAATTTGTGCTATAATTAGTGTTTTTAAAAATACATTGTAATTTTTTGTTAAGATAATTTAGTTTCAGAATCTATAAAAGCTAATTAAAGTAACAATAGTAAGAACTGCCAAAATTTTACAAAAAAATAAATAAATAAATAAATCAAATAAAAGCTTAACAAAATTATATGATCAACGATTAACTATGAAGAAACAGGATTTTCACTCAGAAGAAATTTTACTAATTTATTAAAATATGATAAATATCTGTATACAAATTTAAAATTAATTTCTTATTGATTGATCTAATAATGTGATTTAAAAATATTATTTTTTCTAGACTTCTATCTTTTAAAACACTCTTTTTTCTGTCTAGACCATGAAATTTTCCCATAAATATTACTTAAATATATCTCATTCTCAGTAATTTTTTTCAAGTCACATATAGTAAACTATCAAAAAACTCATTACAATAATCAATCAATAAAATTTATGAAATCTTTAGAATGCAGAAATATCTGTTAAAAATTTATTTTTAATAGGTATAGTTAATTATGTTTGCTTGGAAGTTCAAGATTTGCTAGCATGAAATGCATTTTATGACTGCAATTCAACAAATACTATCCTAATTATTTAATTTAAAACTCAAAAGTTAAGCTTAAAAGAACTATGCAATTTACAAACCATATTATCTATAATTAAAATAAGATATTTTCTTCACAAAAAAAGCTTTTTTACACTATTTTCTAATCTATGCATGATTATAAAAAAACTTATTACTTTACAAACATTAAATGCAATTTAATTTCTTTTATTTTAGAATATATATTTTTAAGGTAATTAAATTCTCTCTTTTAGAATCAAATGCATAATAATCAATTTATTATTATTTTATTAATCAAAAACCTTAACCATGTTCAATATTCAATGGAAAACATAACTTAATTTGTACACAAGAGTTTTATGGCTATGGTTTTAGCTAAAGAATGAGTTGGTAATACATACTGCGCAAATTTTTCTAATTTTTAGTTTGGCTAATTTATTCTATAAATTATTATATAAATTCTTCTTGAGTCAATAATTTTTAGGGCTAAAGTAAAAGTGTTTTCACTAAAAAAATGCAGTGATAATTGGTTTGTGTTTAATAGATCAATTGTATACTAGAAGTTTTCACATTTCTAAAGGTGACAGCATTACTGTTCTCATCACAGTAGTACCTAAATTGTATGATGATTATTCCAAAGACCAGTTATGTTTTGAATAAAACTAATCTTTGAATGGTTCCTTAAATCAAATTTTTTTTATAGAAAATCAATTTTAGAATTATTTGAAAATTTGGTTTAAAACATAATTCTTTAATTGAAATTTCAGCTTAAATTCTTTTTTAAAAATATTGAAATCTGTTCTCAAGATAGAAAAATATATTAAATTAGAAAAATATATTATATTGTCCTCAAAATATATTAAATGAATGTATTTTATTTTACACTAAAATACATAATTCCTTTAATAATCCTTAGTTTGTTATATCATAATTGTTTGTCAAAACAATGGATATTAAAATTATTAAGAATATTAAAATAATTAATTAGACAGTATAATATTTTAACTGTTTATTATTAGTAAAATTCTCTGAGAATATTCATTCTCATCTTGATATGTATAATACAGATATTTTGTATTATAAAATTTTAGATGCTTTATTTTTCTCATATAATATTTTCTTAAACTTATATTAACAGTATTTTTTTTTAAAACTATAAATTTCTAATAGATTTTTTTTGGCATACTGATAAGGTCAGAAATTTATAAGATATCATTTTTACAATTTATTACACAAGTGCTATTATTCTGCAGGGGATACATTTTACTAATTAAAATTGCTAGTCAAATTCAAATACTTATGTAATTCTGAGTTGATTGAAAAATGAAAACATTGTCAGAGTAACCATAATGCTCTACACTATTTAATGCACTAAAAGTAAAATACTTCAAGCTTATGAACTTTATTAACGTATTATAGAAAAAAAAAAACTAAGAATTTCCTTAGCTTAGAATTTCAACTACTTAATTTATAAAATTAGAAATCTTAAACTTTGTCACATTTCCTTTTCAAAACTAAACAATAAGGCTTATTAACTGTATCCATTAGATTAAACGGACAAATTTTAAGTATTTTCAAAAATTCCAATCAAATTCCATGGAGATAAAAAATTACCACTGATCCATATTTAACTTATATCTAGACTGGAAGCTGTCACTGAATGCAGATCAAGTTTCATGTTTATTGAAAACTCTTATGGGATGAAATAAATTTTGATACAGAAAATTATGATTTTGATGCTTGGAGTGATAGATAGAATTGATTCAAATAACCACAAATTGATCAATTTAAAACTGAAAATAATAAATTTAAAAAAATTGAAATTAATAAAAGAGAATTAAGATACTTTTTGATTTTCATGGTGTTCTCTCATAATTATTTGTATATACATAAAAAAAAAGACTACCTGAAAAGATCATCAAAGTGACCAAATTTCATTAAAACACTGAAATTAAACTGATTTCAATAAGTTTTTACAGTAAAATCCTGTTTTTGGTCAATTACATAATGACGACTGAATAAAATACCATCAAACATTTTTTCAATTATTAAATTTATGCACATGATTTTGCATATTTTTGGATTATGAATGATATTTTAAATATTTTTTTTATTTATCAGAAAACATTTGTGAAAAAATGCTAGAAAGTTAACTTTATTCAATTTAAAAGAATATACATAAGAAAATATAAATTTAGCAAAACATATATATAAAACAATGTCAATAAACAATGTCAATTTATATGTTCTTGATCAATAACATACAAATAATTATTTTTTGTAATACTTCATTTTAATTCATTGCGTGTTTGCATACATTTTATCAGTGGTATACAGCAACAATTTAAAATATCTTCTATGTAGTGCAACCATGCAAAGTTTGATAGCAGAGCAATAAAGCTAAATCATTTATGTGAATATAAGGTTCGATGCATTTTGCTATTGTCATGTTGGTGCTGATTCTAAATAGAACTCAAATATTTATTTCATGCAAAAAATACAATTTTTCTGGATAATTTAAAATAAAAAAATGATTATATTTCCTACCTATATGCAAGGTTTGCCAATTTTCTGACAAATTGCAATACAGTGATGTGCAATTCTTATGTCAAGATATTGCACAGTGATGTGCAATTTCTTAACAAATATAAAAACAAATAATCAAATCAAGGAAAATTATAAAAAGAAAATCATGCAAAGAACTGAAAGATAAATGTCTAATCAACACAGATGATATGTAAACAGAAGAGCAGGAAGAATTTTTAAAAGATATATCCAGACAACATAGTTATTGAAGGATGAATAATAGAAAACATACTTAAATTATGCTGAAATAATTCAGCTATAAATAATGATTAATTGAAATATGGTGTTCAAAAGGTTTATGCAGCAGCTGTGCCATATATTATATGATAATGTCCTTAAGAATCAAAATTTAATAATTTAGTTTGTTACGAGAACAAAAATAATTCACAAATCAAGTTAATGGTTAGGAGTCTGTATGACTCTATATTATTGACAGTATATTAGCAAATGAAACAAAAATTGTCTTAGAGATATCTTTGTCATGAAATTGTTTCTCCCTTTATTTATTTTAGGAATCAAAACTTCATAATTAGTTTATCAAATAAATAACTAAATTATTTTACATTAAAAAGATTAATTTTTGCTTTTAAGGGCAAAGAAACAATAAAATTACCCTTTGATATTCCATAATATCATTGGTAACTCATCACACCTGATGAGATAAAATGAGCAAAAGAGAGAGATAATTAATAAAAGCATAGTTTCTGTTTATTAATAAAAAATTTTTAAATGCTGATAGTGCAATAAAGTTTCAAGAATATATCTTTATCATTTTTCAAAAAAAGCATTAATACATTACAATTTTCAAAATAGCAGCAAATGTAATTTTAATTTGCAAAAAATACAGAAAGAAAATTTTTTTATCTTGTTCGCATTCATAAATTCGCGCGAGTTCTGAACCTGTCCTCAATTAAATTGATAGCTTCGGATTAGTTTCAGTATCTAGTCTTGCTTATGTCAATTTAAAAAAGTTTAATAAAGTGAAGTACATAAATAATTTTTTTAAGTAATCTATATAATTATTTGCGAAATTTATAGGTAAACTATATTTTGTCCTCAAATATTCTCTCGAAATTTCATATAACGGTTAATTTCAAGTCTATTCTTTTACATATTACAAGCCATCCAACTGTATGTTTGTAACTGTGTTTATAATAGTACGGCAGTTATTTAAAAAAATAATAAAAAACAGAAATCTGATTGTTGGTGCTTTCGTTGTTGCAACAGAGTTCAAATTAAGTATCATTAATTTGTTATGTACACTTTCATTTTTGTACCTTGCAGTTTTTATTATGAAAAATTAACAAAATTCTTTTTCTGTTTATCCATGCTTTTCCTTTTATGATTGATCAAGGTATCGTTCGAGTATTTGGTGTTTTCCTTTTATTCAACTGTTTTGTTCCTTTAAATGATTTCAGAGGAACTTTAAATATCTGTATGTCTGTCTGTACCTATGTGGTTAATTTTAGTTCTTATGGATAAATTGTTATATTAGTTTTTCTGATTACTAGGATAAATTTGAAAAAGGGAAGAACAATGTCTTTGAAGGGATTTGCGACTAATGTTAGAATTCGGTAGAATGCGAAATAGAAAAGTATTGTGGCACATCTTGCAGCTGCATGATTTTGTAGCGATTAGTTTGTAGTGATTTACAAATGAATATATTATTATATCAAATAGTATTTCAACTCGCAATTTGTTGCTGAGGGAATATAAATGGCGCCAAAGTTATTATTCGAAAATAATGCAAAATATGCTCACCATTAAAGGAAAAATTACATCAATTCTAAATTTGAGAATAAAGTACTTCTTTCACATTAATATTAGGGGAATGTATTTTTAAAATTATTATAATATCATCTTAATCTTTTGTAAAAAAGACTGCTAAAATATTCTGTCAGCTACCGCATTTGGCGTTACATTGAGTTTTGGTTCTTGTGATTTTTTTTCCCATCATTTATTTTTCTGTTATATACAACTTATTATTTCATATCTTTGTTTATCTTTATATGCATTTTCTTTTATATCAGTTGAACACTTTTGCCTGTTACTGCGTTATTTTAAGACAAAATAATAAAATGTTAATTTTTCTCAGTTTATGTAAAATATAAATGAAACAAAACATTATAAACAATACTGCTGTTATTTATTAGGTTATTCAAGTATAATTTTATATAATAATAGAAGTTTATGTGATGTCCAGATGATACCATAGATGATCTGGTGTAGCAGCTAGAGGTAAATCCTGGATCAGTGATTTTTGTAAGGATTTGACAGGGAAGACAAACAATTCAATCAAGCAATTTCATATGAAGAGTAAAGAAAAATTCTTGAACATTGTATGCCACAATGTTCAAGAATTTTTCTCAGTCACAGTTTATTCTGTTAGAATATAGCTGATGGTATGAAAAGGTCCCAGCCTCTAAAACCTCATATATGCAGTGCTGGCTGTTTGGTTTATTGTCTGTGCGTGCTAAAGAAATATTGAAGTGAAATATAATACTGACCCACACTATGAAATCTGTACAGGACTAGTGTGACGATGCATTACACAAAAATTAATCAATCTTACCATTATCTTGAAATTCAAATCTGGTCATCTTGATGTTCCAGATAGAAACAGGATTCATTGATAAAGATATCCATTTGTCCATGTCCATCATTCATTGTACTATTTATCATGTGAATATCTAGGTTTCTATTCAAAGATTAGCAAAGCAGTGGATGTGGATTAAAGAAGGATGTAATTTAAGTTAGAATTTTAAACATTAAGAAAAGATGAACTATGAATAAGAATTTATTTAGAGTAAGATTTTTCATATGGTTAAATTATCAATTCCTCCTAAAGACTGAAAATATTCTATTTTTTTTTAAATTTAAATATTTTAAGAATTTTTTATAATAATGTATTTTAATTCTTAATGCCACAAATATAATTTTACAGTATATATATATATATATATATTTTCATTTTTATCAGTCCATCATATTTTTGTTGGTTAAGTGAATTTTTTATTATTTATTTAGGTTTGTGTATTAGTTCTTCATACTATAAATTATTGACTGAAATTTATACTTATGAGTTTTATTTGGCAGGAAAAATTTATTAATTTTTTGTAAGCTTTATTATTGATGTGTATCATTTATAAAAAGTGTTATTATGAGAAAGAATTAAAAGGAGTTGTTTCATTTCTAAATAAAATTATTTTTTACTGTATGTTTTGTGCATTGACAGTGTATGTTGTGTACAAGACATCAAAATTAAAAATCTTATTCTATATTTTCAAAAATTTAATTGCTTGTTAATGTAAATAAACTTGTTAATATAACAATAAACATTCTTTTCAATGTTCTTTTGTATTTTTAATTCTATTAATGCAATGTAAATGTGTTACAGTTGAGCTTCATGATAGGTCTATGAAATTTAAGGGCATTATAATTATATTATTTTTGGATGTAAACAATTAGAATTTTTCTCATAATTTTAATTAAACATTTTTCTTTTATTGGTATTTTACAGCAACCTATTTTCTTAAAAAAATTTGATAGCATTTATAAATTTTTAGCAGTTGAAAATTTTTTGCGAAAATGTGTTTGAAACATTTCTGAAAATGTGGATTTAATATTCAGTGTTTTGTGTAATAAACTGTGGAAGTGTTTCAAACTTCTATAATAATAAAATTCTAATTTTGAATTCAAATTTTAAAGTAATTAATGTATTGTTAAATTTTACTATTTATAATATGTGTGTAGCCTGATTTTATTCTTAAATTCGTTATATTGAAAATAGCATAAGTATTAGTGAATTTGTTGACAATTTATTAAAACTGTATTGAAAATTCAAGATTGTAAAATGAATATTTATTTAGAATTTTTTTTAAAAATTCATTAACTTTAAATATTGTTTGCTCTGTTTTCTTATTAAGTTTGTTTTTTGTACCTGAGAAATCTAGATCTTCAACAACATTTGTTTGCAGTTTTGGTAATTCAACACTATTTGTTTTTGTACTATTTCATTATTGTATCCTGCATTGATATAATATCAATTCCTTTTCCTTGTGAGTAAAAGTAATTTTATTTTCAGCACTTTCCTTATCATTTCAGTAAAATATACTATTTACTATATAGGTCTATCTTTTTCTATTTACTTACAAGCTTGAAATTAATTTATGTTCAAAATGTATTTTTAATCCTTTGTACACAAAAGTTTATTTTTCAACTAGTTTTTAATTTCAGAAGAAACATCTATCTTGATTTTTACAAATATGAATGTGAAAATTTAGATAAAAGTTATATTTGTAGATAAGTTTAAGACATTACTGAAAATTTTGTATTATTAAGGTTTTATTATTCTAATATACTTATTTGAAATGATTGATTGTGTGAATTGTTTACTTATATGCATTTGTTTTAAAAGTATTCTAATTTTTATACTTTGCAGGAAACTTATTAAATATTAAGCCAACCATTATATACAAAGTTATTTTACATGGACTACTTTGAATTGTCACTTACCATTAAGTTACTAGAAATATCTATTATGTTTCAAAATTTAGTAGTTAGAATAAAATATATTGTTTTGTTATTTGTTAGTATATGTAAATTTATGTTTTCTGAATAAAATGCATTTTAATTGCCTAAAAAGAAAATTTTCTTTTTTGAAATTCAGTTTCACAGAAATACATCAATTTATATAATTCTATTTGATTGTTTTATTGGAATAGTTAATGAATTGAAATATATTTTTGCATAATGGTGACAAAATAATTATGCATAGTTTGTTTATATTATCTTACTTAAAATTTTATATTTTACAGATGTTATGGAATATGAATGCATGTTACAAAAGAAGCTAATCCCCAACTCTTCAGTATATATGAGCTATAAACCTAATTTTCAGTATAAAGTGCACAGATGTAATCAATGCAATTATAGTACTAAATACACTACTAACTTAAAACGTCATATTCTTACACATACTGATGAACGTCCACATGTCTGTTCAGTTTGCTCTAAAAGCTTTAGAGACAAAGGCAGTCTCCATTACCATGTTGCAACAAAAAATTGTTTTAAAAATAAATAAATTATTGTCTGGGACATATTTTGTGTTTTAATTTTGTCTGTAGTTATTAAAATTGATATTATTTCTTTAGTTAACTAACTTCTTTGAATGTCAGAAAAAAGTATATATAATGCATAAATAGGAAATTTTTAATCTTTCTGTTTTTTTAATAAAATGCTTTCTGAAGCAATTTGTTATTTACATATATATAAGTATGTGTCTCTTAAAAAATCACAAAATGCAATAAGTCTTATACTAACTTTTCATCAGTTAATGAATGTAATGAATGAAGTAAAAAGAATTGCAGTGTAAAATATTGTGAGATATTTCTTTTTACTTCTATGTATAAATGTTGAAACTTTTTTCTGATTATAAGAGTAATATTTGCACAACATCCCTGTATATACATTCACGTACTTTCATAGAGCTGTGCATATGTTGAGGTCTTGTGCCCAGTTATATTATAAAATTCAATTTCTTATTAACTAACTAATCTTCTAAATAAATATATTTAATTAATATGCATGCTTAACAAATGCATTTTAAATTAAAATATATATGATGCATAAATATAACATTTATTAACACATTTTTTAATGCATAATAAAAGTATATGGTAAATCATTATATTGTTTTTGCAAAGTTTTTCTCTCACTTGATCACAGTAAATAAGTAATAGGAATTTTTTTTTTTTCTTCCCATGAAAAAAATTGAGAAGTACATATTTTATTCAAAATTCTTTTCTTGAAAAATTTCACTGTCTTGATTTAGTACAATAGTTTATCCATTAAGTAGTTGCATATTTTTTAGTTTGTTTCCTGTGAAAGTATTTATTTCTATGTAATCAATATATATATTTAATGTATATTCATGTTCTATAACCTTAACTTTAATTTGGAATTTCATTTTTATAAAATGTATTTTTGTCTGAACTTTTATACTAATTATCACAATGATATATTTATTATTATTTTATTTATAACTATAATATATTATGAGCTATAATTTTTTAATACTTTTATTTCTTAAACATTTATCTACTTCAGCAAATTACATTTCTTATAATATGTTTAAAGTGGTTTTATAGATTCTTAACATAAACACTTACATTTCTTGTGCCAAAAAGGCCTTGTAGAAAAAATATTTATTTTCTGGACCGCCACAGTTTTTCCCATTTAGACCTGATTGTCATACATTTGTATAAATGTTTTGGAGTGTTTTGAAAACTTTGGGCATAAGATGATGTTGCATATATTATAATATGAGATACATGTGGTTTAACCTTCTACTTGATTTGATAGAAAAATGACTCCCATGTGGTTTTTACTTAAAAAAAAAAAAAAAAAAAAAAAAAACATTATTAGAAAGATGTTTTAGAATGTTGTGCATTATGATAGCTCTTTAAGTGAGCATATTAGTAAGAAATAGTTATATTTTTCTAGATCGTTCACTTTGGATTGCATTCTAGTTTAGTTGCTAATTATATCTTGTGATTTTTTCCATTTCTTTGTCATAACAAGGGAAAATCATTGAAAATGTTGAATTAAACTTGAAATCGGAGAAATCATCTGAAATATTTCAAGTATTTATTTGAAAATACTATGATAGTAAGTTAATGATGTTTTAATTGTTCGCATTCCTTCAAAAATCCTCAGACACAAATAAATTACTAGGACAATGATTGCATTGTAAGACTGTAAATCCCTATTTTCAAATTTTTCTAATGAAAAAAAATATAAGTAACATTAATTTTCCAAATATCTATAATAAAAGTCATTAAATATTGAGTAAATATATTTAAGTGAATAATAAATAAATGAGCAGATAAATAAAATATACATGAAACATATGACCTTTATTCAATCTACAAAATATTAATAAACAACATGTTCATACTTAGCTAATTTTGTGCATCAAAACTTATAACAAAATACACTTCATCACAATACAAGCACTGTGAAACTCAACTTCTGGCTTCTGTGATAAGTGGCCAAGCTGGCAGCCGAATGGTTAGCGCTTTTGCCTTCGTTTCAACAATTCGTGGGTTCGATTCCCACCTTGGGTATGGATGTTTGTAGTGGTTCGGAATCCACTTTCAACCATAGGTTCCGGTCTAATTAGGCCTCCAGTGCAAAAAATAACCGTTGAGCGACAAACAAACCAAACCAATCTGTGATAAGTGTTCATTTGCATATCATTAATGTGCAGGTTTAAAAATATTTTTAAGGTTAAGGACATTAATGACTTAGATTTAACTTTGTAAATTAGTAATTGAATTTTAATAACTAATTGACTTTTATAAATTAGTTATTAAATTATTAATAAAATTTCTTATTTTTTCTTTAATGAATAAATTTCAAAATTTTTTAATTATTGAATAGTTTTAGTGTAGTTATTATAAGTATACAACTCATTGTTATATAATACTTCAACATCAGTGTGGTAATCATCAGTCCTATGGATTAATTTGTTTTTGAAACTTTGGAGATTAAAAATTTGATTCAAGAATTAATTGTTTAAAACTTTTAAGACGGAATATCAGCTTTAGAATGCATTAAGAATAAAACATTTGACAGTTTTTAAAAATAAAAATTTTATCATTGTTTCTAAAGAAAATACAATTTTTGAGTATTGTTATTTTAAAATAATATGAAAGCTGTAAACATAACTAATGAAAGAAAGATATTGAAATATTTTATTCAATTGAAAACCTTATTTAACTCAGAGCTGCAATTTATTTACTGAACAATCATTTATAAAAATATACTTTCATTTTTGTAGCTACTGTAATTATCTGTGCATAAGATGCACTTTAAAAATAAATAAATAAACCTGAAAACTGGATGTTTTTAATGTAAGTCAACTTTTTTTTGATTACATTCATTTCTGGAAATTTAACTCTTGACTTATGCAATTTTTTCTGGTTTTCTTGGGCAGCATTTGATTATTGCAATTATGTATTGTTCAGTGCTTGCACATATATTGGCATGACTATCAAGCTGGGTTTGCTTAATTTTTCATTTTTTGAACTGATTTAAGTGATTAAAACTGCTATTTTTTAATTTTCAAAAATTTATTGGCAGACAACTGGTTAAATCTTTAAAAAAGTGTCATTAGTAATGCAATGTAGGGTACAGCGAACAATTTGTTGTATGTGGACTTGCTTATTTAGATAAGGTTTCAGGTGAGTTCATTTCAGGTATTGATGAAGATTAAAAAAAGTTTTTTTCCCAAATAGAAATATTTGCAGAATGTATTACTTTGTATTTGTATTTCTATATATTTAAAATGCTTTAAATTCATTATAATAATAAACCTTATCTTTCAAAATTGTGAAGAAAAAAATTGGTTGCATCTTATATTCTTGGATATAATATATACTAAAGTAGCACCCACATTTCAGTTACATTTAAAATATTCTTTATTATTTTTTGAAAAAATTATTGTATGCTGTTTATTAAATATTATGTATTATTAATTACTTAAGAAAAGAAACTTGCAAAAAATTATTTATAATTTCAAATATGTATTAGCATTTTTTCAATATTTGTGAAAAATAATCTTTAATTGTTTATTAAATGTCTTTTTCATTGAAATTATGTTTAAAATGAAATATACTTCAGGATCATGTTATTAGTTTCTTTAAAGAAGCTTTTATTTTATCTTATGATTTTTAGGCTCCAAATTGATCCAATTATGTCATTCATCCTCCAGGATTTATAAAAAGCAAGTTGCTCAAAAGGAAGGTATCAAGATTCATAAGTGTAGTATATGTAATTATACTTCTCCTTATACAAGTCATTTAAAGCGGCATGCTCTTACACATACTGATAGTCGTCCTTATATATGTTCCATGTGTTCAAAGTCATTTCGAGATAAGAGTTCACTGAATTATCATCAAGCAACTAAGTGCTTATTGGCCTTTAGTACATTGCGTTAAATGTTTTACTTCAATAATTAATTTGGAAAATGAAAGAAGGAAATGTAAAAATTATCAAGATGCTAAAATAAAATTAAGAATGTATCTTAATGTTTTTATAACACAATATTTGAAGTCATATGAAGTATTAAAATAAATGCTATAGAAATATTTGTGTTTATTATTCAATCATATTTGATTTTTTGTGTATATTAAGTTAATATGAATTTTCTTTTTCATTTATGTTAGTTTATTTCAATTGTATATTAGATTTTAGATATCTAATGTTATCTATTAATATTTTTTGTCATTATCTGGTATATTTTTTCCTTTTGTAACTTTTCAAATTTTTATCTATTTTGATGACAAAATTTTAAGTAAATAGTTGAAAAATGTGCAAATAATATACATTTGTTTTATGAATTTTCATTTAAGAATTGAAAAAATTACTTGTACATTTTATTTCTAACTGACAAATGTTTTAATGTAAATGTAAATTTTTTCCATAAAATAAATTTTATATTTTAATTTATTAAAAACTTTTTAACTTTTTCTGACCATTATATTAAATTATTGTTTTGCTTTTTTGTGAAAATCATTAATTTCATATAAACAGTATTTATGCAGAGAGCTAAGTATTAAAAAGAAATTATTAGTTAAACTTATAATGCCAAGTGACATGAGTACCAAAATAAAAAGTATTAAACGTTCAAAAATGTAACACTGTGGAATAAATTTTTACTGAGAAAACATTTTTGTGCTGTTTTTATTTATTTAGTTAAATAAAAATCATTATTTTTAACAATTTATTTTCTATTCTCCTTATTTACATCATAAAATGGTGCTTGCTTATTTGCATTATTTTAATTACGATTGTTAGTAGTAATACTGTTTGTTTTAAATAACTGGTTTATATTATTTTACATACTGTTTCATACTCAAAACATCAAACTATATTTTGATCATTTATTTTAAATATCAGAAATATATCTTAATGCTTTTATGCCATTTATATAATATTAATTGTGTTTAGATGCTTAGAAATATTCCATTTTTCTATATTAATTGTTTGTAATCTCAAATTGTGTGTTGATGTAGAAATTAAATGAAATTGTTCATAAGTGTAAAATATTCTTCTTACACTTATTTAGTTCATAAGATTAAAATATGCAGGAAAAGCATAACATCCTGAAAATTAATGGTTACAGTTATTAATACCTACCTTGTACGAAAAGGAAAGTATTTCCAGGTATATTAAAATTCAAAATGAGATATTCATGTGATGACATTTGATTGTATTATTCTAATGTTAGTATTATGTCAACTATTAATGTTAGTATTCTGTGAATTGTGTCTATATATTATTTTGGAATTTATTTCATAAAAAAAAGTAATAATTAATTATATTCTGCATTTATAAAAAGAAATTTTCTTACTTGGTGTAACGAAATATGTAAATGAAATAAAAACACTAAGTTAGTCAGTAAATAATAATTTATAAAATATAATTCTTAAATCTTTAAAATATTTGTCTATGTTAATGTTTAATCATCATTTGGCATTTTAAAATTTTATTTTATTAATCTGGTACAAATCATTTGATATTTTACTATTAAAATTATGAGTTTATATTTCCAAATTTCTTTTTATTTAAGTGTGAACAATTTACTTAAATAATTTTTAAATTAATTTCATGTAATAATATTTAATGATTCTGAATGAAAAAATAATATTTCAGCAAGGATAATTTTTTTTTATGTTTTTTATTATTTAGAACTTTTAGTATAATTCTCTTTACTTTTTTTTTTTTTTTTGCTGAAATTATATATTTATAAAGATCTGTTTTTTTAGAAAATGTAAATTCATTATTCAGTAGAATATGCTTTGGATATGTAATGAATTTATCAAAATAAAAAACAAGTATTTTGTATAAAAATTACTGTAGCCAATTTGAATGTTTACACTTTCAATTTGACTAGTTTTTATTTATTTCAAGTTTCTTTCTTTCTTTTCTTTTTTTTTTTTTAATGGATAAAGTTAAATCTTTGAACTAAAACATCAAAATTCATTATTCTAATGTTTTTGAAAAAATTTGTGTTGAAGTGTTTGTCAATAGAAACAAAAATTTTTAGTTTTTGTAAAATAAGATTTCATTGGGTAATCCTTTGTTATTTAGTTATTTTATAAAATGAAATCATTTATAAAATTAAGTGGAATTTTTGAATAATAATTTTTTCAGTTATTGGATAATTTAAAATTATTTTTATGTTATTGAAATATTAACATTAGAATGGGATGATTAAGTTTAGCTTAGTTAAAATGTAATTTTAAATAATACAATGTATATTTGATATTGTGGCATCAACTGTAATTTTTATTCATTACTATATTTAAAAATTTCTTTATACAATAAGCTTAGAAATTTGAGCTGGATTTAAAGTTTTTATTTCTAAGAAGGTAAAGAAGATAAAGAAAAATGTATTTAAATTTAGGTCTTAAATGACAAAAATTTTGCTTTTTGCAATAAATATGTTGAGTGCCTAATCAAATTACTTTTTAGCTGAATTTATAACTATCTCCTAAGAACTAAAATCCTATAAATGTATATCAATTCAGATAACAGGCTTTAAAACAAACAAACAAATGAATAGTATAATATTTAAAAAAATTAAAGAAAACATTCCTAAAAAGAAAAAAATACTTAAATTAGTTCTGTAACTATTTTATGTATTCAAAAATTGTGAAAATGTAGTCCTTTTTCATTTTATTTCTTATGTTAAATATTTTTAATAAATTGTAAATCATGTGCTCTATCCTTCTTGATAAATATGCATATTTAATACAGGTTAAATCTTACCCACGTATGGCTTTTATAAAACATACTTACTTTCATCCTTTGCAAAATAAGATTCTATGTTAAGAAATGTTATATGATTATCTTATAATGATGGGCAACACATTTTAAATTTATTTTATTTTTATAGGTTTGTCTGAAAGTTCAGGACCAGTGACTATTATTACATCAAAAAGATTAGTGAATCAGCGTACTCACTTGTATCACCAATGTTCATTTTGTTCTTATTGCTCACATGATCTTACACGTGTCAGAATTCATATTCGCAAACATACAAAGGAATGTCCTTATGCATGTGAAATATGTGGAAAGCGTTATGCTCACAAGAAATCTGTTATTTATCATAAAATCACTCATTTTCGATAATTTACATGCATATTACATTAGTAGATAAATTAAGTTCAATGGAAATTTGAAATTTCATTGAATAGATTTATTACATGTATGCTTATTAATTACATGCATACAATGAGAAGAAACATGCAGATGCAAAAAACAATGCATGGTATTTACTGGACATAAATGCATTCCAGAAGCTTATGTACAGTGCCCAAATGAATAAGCAATGTTATCCATACAAAATAGTGCAATAAATTTTTAATCTTGGGATTTTGATTTATTGGTCACTGTGTGTATATACATATATATACATGCATGCATGTATATATGTATGCATGCAAATGTAAGAGAAAGAGAAGTAGTAAATAACTGTTTTATTCATGTTTATATTATTAAAAGTGAGTGACTATGGCATTTGATTTGAAATATTAGAATAAATAAAAGCAATTAAAACCTGAAAGTTAACTTGTCAGGATTTTGGACATAGGTGATTGCAGTAGTTCATAAAACTCTTTAAGGTTCCAATCCCAATAACTTTTGTGTGAAAAAAAGTTTTAGTAGAGTGACCAGTAGATCAAAGTCTATTAATTTACACTCATGAATAATAAATTAAAAAGAAGAAATATTGCAAATGGAAAAGTAGTTGCATTAGTATTTTAATTTAACTGAATTTAAAATTTTCTTAAAACTTTTCAGATGAAGCAAAATAGTTGTGTATTTACATAGAATTCCTCGACAGATATGCTGCCAGATATGTTAATAATGTGAAGCAAATATTAATATGAAAAATAATGTAATACCAAATGTTTAATCTTTTATATGCATAGTTTATTTTGATATTTGAGGGAAAGAAATGAAAATATACAATTTCTTAATAGAATAAAGAATTGGTCAAACATTATAATGGAGCATATTGGTTTTTATTATGAGTGATGAGGCACTCGCTATCAGGGAGGGAGGTAAGGAAACATTAGTAAAATGATAGTGAGATTAGTTCTGGAAGGAAAGCTTAACATATTTTTCTGTGTGTGTTTTATAGTGTTTATGTAAGAAATAAATCTTTTGATAAAGTTTTGAAATTTTCTTGTAAAGTGATTTTCAAGAAAATTTCATTTCATTCATAAAATGTTTAAATTTCATTTATATAGATTTGAAGAATTTACTTTAAATATTTTTGAGCAGATTTAATGTTAAAAGTCTTAGAGTTATTCATCGGGTGTGTTAAAATGTTATTAGCTTTTATTTTTTATTAATGGATGTTTAAAAAAATTAAATAAGCCATCAAAATTTCTCATTTAATTGCTTTGAAATTATGCTGATAAAAATATCATATTATGTTAGGTAGATTAACACTAAATCTGATTACATATCAAAACTAATTTAAAAATATAATATTTTGCATCAAATCTAAGGTATACTTGTTTATAATTTGATAATTTGCTTTCAAGCATGTGTAAAAAATATTCCTTGAGCTGTTATATTCATTATTAAATCTAGAAATAAACATACATATTTCAGTAAAATTTAAACATTTTTTATTTTACAAAGATAAAGATATTTTCCCTTTCTTAGTTAAGTGCATCTGTGTAAAATTTATGAGTTATGCACACGTTTTTTCTAAACTAAAGGAATAGTTTTACTAAATGTAATCTCTTGACATAAACATGAGTTTTGATTTCAATAAATACCTGATAAACGTAGATATTTCTATTTTTCATATATCTGATAAAGAGTTTTTGAAAATTTTTTCCACCAAGCTATGCGTAAGTTGGGTCAAATCAATTATGAATTTTTGTTAGTGCTGTGGCAGTAGTGTAAAAAAATAATTGAATATACTTTGAAATAAAATAAATACTTATGATTATTTTTATCACTGGGTATTTTTATTATGAAAGTAATAAACACACAAAGCAGAAATGGGCAATCAAATTTTTTAATTACTCTTGTTCTGGGAATCAGTTGGGGCAGGAATGTTATTAAATCAGTAAACAAAGGAAAAGCAATGGAATAATAAAGGGAAATTATAAAATTAACGAATGTTTAAAATCAATTTAAATATTTTCATGAGGGCATGAAATTTATCTTGCATGTGCAATATAGACATTAAATTTTAAAATTGAAATTCCATTCTCGATAAGGAATTTTGTTAAAAATAGAAGGAAAATGGAACCTGTGAATGGGGAATTATACAAATATAAATCTCTATCTTTACAAATATAAGCCTGAATCTTTCACTGAGAGAATTTAATATCATACATTTTTTTCAAATTTCAAAAAATGTAATGAGAAAGCTATTTGTTTTACATAAAAAAATATAAATGTTGTTCAAGCAAAGCTTTAATGAATATAAACTGAGGGGAAAAGATAATCCAAAACTTAAATATATTGATTGCTTGAGGAAAGGTAATTCTCCATATTCAAAATTTTGTAAATTATCCCAGAAAACATTTAATTAATCAAATTACAATGTTTAACCATCAAAGAAAAACATTAAATTATTTATTAGCTTAATTAAAAGTCTGTGAATATTTAGTATGAAAATATTTGTAAATGAATTTTTAAGAGTTCTATTAAATATAATTCTATTTCATTAATGCAATTTATTCTTATAAATATATTTTTTGTAATGATATAGTATAAATTAAATTTTCATAAATTTTTTTAAACTTAAATTTTTCTTAATTTTATTAAATTTTTTCTAGGATTGTTATCAGCCAAATCTGTTTTAGGAACTAAAAAATTAATTAGTAGACACAAAAAGATATAAACTAAAAGATAAGAACAGGTTCCTCAGTGTCCTTTCTGCATGTATTCTTCATTAATTAATACTAATTTTAAAAATCATTTGAGAACTCATACTGGGGAACATCCTTATGTTTGCAATTTGTGTAAAAAGTGTTTTATTCAAACGGAGAAATTAAATACTCACATAGTAATGAAACATTTAAAAGAAATTTAATACTTTAATGCAAGTAGCACCAACAATGAACTTAAAATTTCTTAATTTTATTTTGATATTGTGGTTTACAAAGATTGAATTGTAAAATTTAATTTTATTCGTTAATATGTTCATGTATAAGACAATAATTTGTATGTTTGATTGTTATATTATGATTTTTGTCACCACTCTCATTCCCGTTCATTTTATTTTTATTTATGATCCTCAAAACTACTTTGTTTTGATTTTTGAAATTTTTCATAGAAATTTATTTTTTATTATGTGAAATACAGGTAAATATATAATTGTTGGACATAGTTATTATCATCTTATTTTAATCTTGTTTGTTTTCCTCTTAAAACAAAGTAGAAGGGATTAAATTTGTTGATGGTGTCAAGCTTTTTTATATGTTTAAGTACAATTTATTTTAAACAAAAAAGTACTTCTTTATTCATTTCTTTTTACTTATATCACAATAAACTAAAAATGAAGTATGTGGCATGTTCTTTATTAAAATTATTTTATTTTTAGTTATTTTATGAATTACAATTGCTAGGAAATTATATTTAAATCTTTAGTGAATTATAAATTTCATCTAATTATATATTTTTTATTTGAAGTGTCAAACTTTATTCATGTTTATCATTCTCTAGCATCTTTTACATTTATTGAAGTATTATCGTTTTAATTTTCTATCTGTATTTGTATTATATTAAGTTATCAATTACAGTATCATTTATTTTAAAACATTCTTTTGAAAATTAATCAGAATAATCTGGACTTGTTCCATTTATTAGTAATTTCAGTTCAGTTTTCATTTTTTTAAAAATCTCCTTTATCAGTCATGCTGAAAGGCGAAACTGTATAATATTGCTTATAAAACTTTTTTGTTCTTTAAAAGAGTGAATTAAATTTTTTTTTAGTATGGCAAAATCCAGTTAGCGTAGTTGCTTTTATGACACTCTAATTTTCCCTTAAAGTATAAAGATTTTTTTGTCCTTTTATCATCCCAAGGAAGTTTGACTCCTGTGACATCAAGTGATATTATGACTAGTAAATGAAAACTGAATTTTTGTAATTTTCTTTGATTGAAAACTAAAATGAAACAGTGTGTATATGTACAATAATTATATTCTAATTAGAGAAAATGTTTCATTATTTTAAAATTAACACGAATATTTTGCAAAAGAAAATCAATTGTGAGTATTGAAATTTATCTAGTTTATATTATTAATCTAATTTCTTTCTCTAAATTTATCTAAAATTATTTATTAGTTGGAAAAATACTTTCCAATGATGTGTGCACAAATTATGATTTTCATAAATGTATATAAATTCTTTTCAAATGAGCTTATTCAGCTTACAATTTTGATATAAGACAAAATATTTTATATATGTTTTCAAATATTATCACATATCTAGATTCGAAAAATGTTTGAATTCATTTTGTCAATTAGTGTGTTGAAATTTGATTCATAAAATTTGTAGAAAAAGATTGGTAGTAACTTAATCATCAGTACTCTGGTTTTTAATTCAGTAATTCACAGGTTTAAATTTTAAATCACAATAAGGTTTTTATATTGGCTTGGAATAGACTAATCTCTTGTTAAGTCAAAAGTCTGTTAAAAAATTATGTTTTAGAGCACTAAAGGAAAGGTCACACTTTGAATGGCAGCACTTTTTTCCAAATTCATTCACTTTAAATTGTGTCCTAAAGAAATCATTAATTTAAATAATATATTTGTTATTATTGTGTGATTTTCTGTATTACGTAGTTATAATATGTTTGAATTATTTTCATAGGAATGTTATTCTATGAATACTTGAAATTTGTTTTTGCAGGGATAACCATCCACTCAAGTCAAGCAGCTGATATTAGAATGAAAAAATTGATAAAACGTTCTCGTATTAACCACCAATGCCCATATTGTACTTATTCTTCGTTCGATCTTACTCGTGTTACATGCCATGTGCGAACACATACTGGTGAACGTCCTTATTCTTGTTCTGTTTGTGGAAAGTGCTTTAAACAGAAAGGCACATTACGTGGTCATTTTATTATTCACTTGAAAAGCTTAAATGCTCTGTAATTCAATTTTTGTGGTATGCTCTCTCTCTTTTTAAAAAAAATAAGGTATGATAAATACTTAAATAAAATGATAATAAAAGCAACTGTCTACTTTAATCTTTTGTTTTGTGAATAAAATTGCAAACCTCATTGGAATAATTAAAGCTTTTCTATTACATTAATTTAATAATTTCTGAAAAGTTTTTACCTTTATTTTTAAAGTGTGAGTAAAATATTGTTTTTGAACATTTTTGATTTCTATTTTAGTTATCTAGTCATTCAATTTTCTTTAATTCAAAAGATTAGTGTGAATTATTATGGAAGCATACAATTAAATATTCGCTATTTAGTTTTTCTTTTTGTAGATAAAAAAGAAAGATATTTAATAGAATTACAATATTTAATATTTTGCAAATATTTAATAGAAAAAAATTTCTTTCATTGTGATAAAGTTAAATTTTTCTTTGCTGTTAAAAATATTTTAATTTTTTCTATTTTTATTTGAAGAAAGAAGGTATAGGAGAATATTACAGGGTGTCTGAATCAAATGCACGATATTTGGAGTGGTCACTATACTTAAAAGAAAATGTAAAAACATAAGAAAACTGTAAAATTAGATATCAATATTCATACAATTTTTATGAAAATAGGAACACTTCTATGTGAACTCTCTTAGCCCTGAGAAAATATAGCTAATAGTCCAATTCCAGCGATGTTCAGTGTAACATTTCCATAGTCACAGTTGCAATAACAGCAGTTATTAAGCACAAAGGTCTTTAATATCACAGATTTGAGTGGACTTTGTTTTTCACATAGCAGAAAGAATTTGAGGAGTCACACTAGGAAATCTTGGTAGCCTAGTAATTGGGTCTCTGTGTTCTATCTCTCTCTTAGGGAAAACTATGTCTAAAAGCACATGAACATGCTTGGCTCAATGAAGAGTAGCTCCCATATTTTTGGAAGATAACACTAGGCTGCAAATGTTCCATTTGGGGTATTGTATAAATTTGTAATATGTCCAAGTAAATGTTTGTTGGCATAGAAATCTCAGCAAAGAAAAATGGTTGTTTGTCTATCATGTGAAAGCACACTTCAGACATTGATTTTTGGACTGCCAAGTTCCAGTTATAGCAAAAGTTGATTTTCTGAGCCCCAAATATTGCAGCTCTGTTTATTCAATATGTTGCATGCATGAAATGCAGCTTCAACTGAAAGGAAAAAAATTGCTTTTTAGAAATTGTGTTTATTTTTTATGCAAGATAACATCTCTGTAGCAAAAAATACACACTGTAGACCATTTGGTTGCAGTGTTAGCACAATCTGTATTTACATACATGCATTCTCAGTTTTCAGTGCAGCATATTGTGAATAGTTGATCATGGGATATTGATAATTCTAGAGCTGCCTGCCTGATCAACCTACAAGAGCTCTGAACGAAAGCTACTTTTGAAGTAGTAGAATGTGAATGGCAATCACTCCTGGATCTTTTCTGTACATTTCCCATTATGGAAAAATTTTCTACCTTTTTTAATGCTTTTAGCCTGGGGTAGATTTCTTTCATATATTGTTCAAAACATTCTTTGCACTGTGATTGCATTTGTATTCTGAGTACCAGAGAACGATTTGTACTTTCCAATAGATCCATTTTTCTGTTTGTTGGTTCATAGAAGTGTAGGCATGCAAGTAGTGAGAGCAAAAAATTGCCACCAAACTTTCATGCATTAAATTGCAAAATTAAGCTAATATCACCAGTGTATTGCTAGAACAATTAAATTTACTGTTCATATTAAGTGCTTTTGATTCAGATACCCTGCATATATGTTCAGAATTAAATTTCTATTAAGTATTTTAATTTGTTAAGATTGTTAAATTATTTTATCAAACTGTTAAATCAGCATAATCATTTCATTTTATATTTGCAAATATTATACATTATTATCACATTACTTTGAATATTTTTAATCTTTCTAAATTTATTAAACCTGGAAATGTTCATTTTACATATAATCCTATTTATAAATTTTTAATACTCATCTGTAATTAAATAATACCAATTTTTTTTCCAAATTTTAAAACTTTTTATATTTTTAAAACAGTTTTGAAATGTATGAAAATCTTTGTAGCAGTTATTTTTTAAACAGTTATTGAATCCAAATGTGTAAAATGAAGATATTTTTTTTGTGTAACCTCAAAGTTTATTCCTTTTAAAATTGCTCTATTTTGATGTGTTAGGTTGTTTTTTAATTGCAAAGCATTAAGTGTCTTAAATTTTAAAGCATAAGTTTATCTTATATTTAAAATTTAGGTATGATTGTAATTTTAATGTCTTTTTAATTTTTGTAAAGGTTTCTAAAATAATTTAATATAGGAATTCATAATAAGTGTAAAAATTATTGCAAACATAATTTTGAAAAATAATCAGATTATCATTACATATTTGTCATTGCGATACTCAAATCATCATTTTATAAGACAAAACAGGATATAATTAGCTTGCTTGATAAAATTTCCCCATTTTATGTTTGTCGTTTTTATTATAATAGTTGCTTTATGGGAATAAGCTTAAATAAAAAAATCCAAATGCTACAAAAAAGGAGAAATAAAGAAATAGCATTAGTTTTGAAATAATAATTTTTTTATAATTCTTATTAAGTTCTTTTTATATTATCATTGCATTCTTTCTATGAATGAATAGTATTTTGTTAAGTATATATATTTATTTTGAGATTATTATAAAGTGTTTTATTTTTTATGCATACCTTCTTAAAATTCTACATATTTCGTCCATAATTGAGTTATTTTTGAATGTTAATTTGTAGTTTATTGGAAAATGTTGATTTAATGATAAACCTAATGAGTGCATTTTTCATTGATCCTTAAAATTACTTAATATTTAATTGTTCTGAAATTAATGAGCTAGTTAAATAATATATGTTGAGCCTCAGTCGTTAAGAAATATATTAAAAGTTAGAATTCTATATTTTTCAATTTTGTGTGTTTTAAGTAATGTAATGTTTGCTTTGTATAATATTTATAAAACAGATTTGCTGAAATTAAACTTAACTGGGTAGAGTTCAATCAAATTATTAAGTTTCTCCTAAATTACAACTATTATATGCAAATTTCATTAAGTATGACTAAAAAAAAAAGTTTGACTATGTTTTGATTAAATTTAATTTTAATATTTTTTAATTGACGTGAGAGAAAAAATATTTTGTAACAATATTTATACATCACAAGTTTGTGTACTTTCAAAAAATTATATTTTTGATTTTTTTAAGTTATTCAAATAGATTAATTATAGTTCTATAATTTTTAAGTATGTTAAATATGCTCATTTATTTCCAGTATATATGACAAATTTGGGAAATATATTGTATTTTGTGGTTACATATAAAATATGATGTTGGGAGTGGGAATAAAACATAAATTTTTTAGTGGATATGGCTGATGTCAACCTCCTTGACTATCTTTACCACATAATTTCCAGAACTTATTGGGCTAGGCTCTGAAATAATTGTTAGTGTTTTTAAGAACCATTCTTTTGTTCAAGGCATTTATATAAAAATTAGGTATGATTCTATTAATTTAAATTTATTAATTTCTGGTTCAATAAAATATTTGTCTTAATCATAATCATCATATATAAATTTCACATGTTAAGAGATTGGATTTGATTTAATATATAAATATATGCTTAATGATGTCTCACATTGTAGATTTAAATACAAAGAGTTTTGAAACTTATGTTTGATATAGAATATATTATTATTCTACATTTTGTTGATTCGTAATAGTTTTTTTTTTTTTTTTTGTAAAAAAAAAAAAAAAAAAAAAAAAAACGAGAATTGCTTTTGTAATTTTTTTAAACATTCTTTGTTGTATTACTATTTTGTATAAATTTTCAGATCTTTCATATTTAAAGGAAATTTCACTGCTTTTATTAAAATATGTTACCTGCAAGTTTATTCAAGGCATCAATATATATCTTGTCTATATTGTTAATTTTATAATGCTTTTATGCCAGATTCATGCTTGTAATGATGAATGCCTTTATACTTGTTATGTTTATGGGAAACTTTTGAGAAAAGTTGTGTACTATTATACGAATGCATACTTTAATTTAAAATCTGATTTATTGAAATAAAATTTAAAAATATATATGCATGTATATGTTTTGTATTTTCTTCTCTTGTGTTTTACTTTTGTCCGGTCTTTATTATTTTCAGTAGTTTCAATTTTATTTTTAAAAATTTGTGCTGAAATGTATGAAAGTAGGATGTTTACTTTGAATATCCAGTCAGTTTTCTAAAAAAATTTCAACTCTAAATAAAAGGGTCTTACAAATTTTATTTTAATATTTATTTATGTATTCTTTACCTAATTACATTATTTGTTTATATATGGAACAAATGTCTTAAAACATGTATTCTAGTTTTTTTCAGTGTATGTATTCTAATTTCATTATTTTGGGTTTACTTTGCTCAATTTTATTTTCTTCAAATTTATGTAGTATTTGAAACATGATCATATTATTGAAATGAATTTTTTAATTCATTTTTTTAATAGTATTTATAAAAATACATTTTTCATAAAATAATTTTGTAAAGAATAGATAATTAAATATTATGTTTAGTTATTATCACATGAAAGCTTTTATTCTGTATTATAAAAATGCAAAATTATTGTGTCTGTTTAGAAAGAAGAGTTATCCCTCTGTATTTATGCACTTACCATATAGAAATCATAATTTATATTATGCAAAGCAAAGAAGTATCCTATATTGTCAGCATATTGAAAACAAAAATACTATGTCATGATAACTTAGTTTTAGATTAATTTGAATTTATTTGCTATTTTTAGAAATTATAATTATGTAATTTGTGACCCAATTTTTTTTTTAATAAAATGCCTTTATTAATTTTCCTTTTGCTTGTGTTGTTTGAGTTTGATAAGAAATTTTTTAAACAATATCTTTCATGATTGAAAACTATAGCAAAAAAATCTTAATTAATTAAAATTGATGATCATTAATTGATTTTTAAATAAGAATGCTTTTGTATTGTCATTTTTCTGAAGAAATATTAAAATCTGAGCAAATAATATGGATAAGGTTACTGTTGTATTGAAGGACATTAATCTCAGCGCTTTTAATTAGCTAACTTAATAAGAATATTTTAAAAACTCAGCTTAAGAAAACATTTTATGGTAAATAATTCTTTTAAATTATATATAGATTCCACTGTCAGATTATGTAAAAATGAACTTTTTTCCTTTTTTGAAATTTTATTTGATAATTTTAGAACATTTTTTCTTAACATAAAAATACACAATAAGTCTGATGAACTAATTATTGTAATGAGAGAAAGTGAATAGCACACTTGTACATTATTGTGGTTGTGTTCAGAATAACTTGTGTATTTTTCTCATGAAGTCATTTACCATTTTATTAGAGTTGTGATTAACAGTATTCCTTTACATTTAAATGCTGATCTTTTTAAAGGATTTATCTAGAAGCTTCAAAATAAGGCTTACTTCACAAGATTTAGATTGAATGAAATTATTATAATAATATGACATGTTTCTAATAAAATATTTATTGCTTTAAAAATATCCAAAATTTTGAAGTTTGTTATTCTGTTAAATTATTTTTTTAAATCATTTTAAGAAAAAATTTCATTTCAGGTAATTCTTCTCAAGTTTTGTATGCCTCAACTAAAATATTAATTGATAATCGTGTTCAGATTGTTCATCATTGTACTCTGTGTAGTTATTCCTGCCATGATCTTGCACGTGTTAAAAGGCACGTGCGAACACACACTGGTGAGCGACCATTTAAATGTGAATTTTGTGGAAGAAGATTTTCCCAACTGTGTAATTTAAAATCCCATACATTTAATAGGCACAGGAAGAAGAATTTTTGAATCTAGGAAAAATTTGTTATTCCATTTGAATTTTTTTAAGGTATATTTATAGAATGTAAATTTTGTTTCATAATGCTTACAAATATTTTTCGAAACGAAGTGTTTCTTTTAAAATATGATATGTGTATAGAAATAATGTAAATAATCATATTTTTATTGTTTGAATATTATGAAATTTAGAATGCTTATAAAAAATGTTTTATTTACTGACTTTTTTCTAAGTTCTTCTCATAATAAATGTAAATAAAAAATTACAAGTATTCTCTTTTCATTGTATCTTTTTTATTTTAGAAACTAATTTTGCATAGTTTGAAAATTTTTGTTCATTGGAAAGTATTTTATTAAATTTTATATTATGTTTAAAAACTAAATAAAAGTCTGTAAATAATTTTTTCACATTAAAAAAATAACTTCAATTCAGTTTAAAATTTATTTTATGCTTAAATATAGTTCTCGTATGTATTTGTTTATTCTTAATTATTATTTTTATATAAATATTTCCAAAATTTTACTTTTTGAAAATTTATGATAATTTTGATTATAGATTAGCTCAATTGATATATAAAATATAGTATTTAAGAGTCTATTTAATGGATGAATTTTATGATAATTAATGACTAAAGGAGGAAAAATAATTCAAGCCATTTGGTTTCTTAAAAGAGAAAAAATAAAGTTTGGTAAAGAAGGTAACCAAAAGATGTAGATTGTAAATAATTAGTTTCTTAACCTTACAAAATTAGATTTTTTTTTTAAGATTTTGCAAAATTTTTGTTAGTTAATAGAAAAACTTTTTAGACTTAAATATGAAATTATGTTATAAATTAATGCTGCTAGAATATTAAAACTGTGTGTAGGAGCATTTGTGCATCTTAAGTATCAGAATTTGTGTGAAACTCGAAACTTGTATATTTGTGTAAAATGGAATATTCCTGTACAATTTTTAATATGACAAATTAGAATCAATTCTGTAATTTTATATAATTTAAAAAATTTTTACAGTAATTTATTTAAAATAGTCAAATTATTTTAAATTATTAATTTACATTTATGATGTCATTTTATATCATAGAACATGCCAAGTCTAATAATGAGTATAATAAAGTATGTTATGGAACAATTCTATGAAATCGCTATAATAATTTCTCATTATGTTATACAATTTAAGTGCATATATATAGTTAAATGGACTTATATATAATAAAATATTTATAAGAATATGCAGTAATTACTGAAAGTCATTTTAAATTGATATAATTTAAGGAGTTTTTAGAAGAAAAATATAATTGTATTGATATTGACAGTTTAAAAATAAATTGAAATCATTGAATTTTGTTTTGTAACCTTTTAATTTTTGCATTAATGCTTGCATTATAATTTATTTTATTTTTTAAAACATTTTGAGTTACACATTTTTTTCTTTTTTAACAAATTTATAATATTTTCTAAACATTTATCATAGTTTTTTATTGATTGCTTTCTTATGTCTCTTTATCTGTATTCACAAGATTTTTTTTTTGTAGAAAACATCCTCATGTATCTAGATATTTTCATCTGTCAATTTTAATTATTAATTTTAACAATGTTATTGGGGTGAAACAATAAAATGTTAATTATTGTTTTTATTGTATGATTTTGAATATTTCGTCAATACCATCTTAAATCTTTGTATAATAAGTTAAAATATGCTTTTTTCACATAAATGTAAGTTACTGTACATTTACAGGGTTCATACAACTTCTGAAAACTCTCCTGGAATTTAAAAAGTTTCTTTTAGGGACTTGAAGTTCCTGTAATTTCTTTTTGACTCCTTAAAAATCGTGAATTACTCATCTTAAAAGTTGTGAATACCTAATTGATTATTAATAACAAGAATCATGTGTATGCCTCCTTAAATGACACTTTACCTCTGATGAAGAAAATTATAAAACTGAGGATGATCTTCTAATAAAATAAAAAGTTGTTATATGTCTCAGTATTTTTTGAAGTCAGAAAGTTAATAACAACATGAAATTTGGTGTTAAATTTTTTGACAAGACACTGTTTCATTGTCTGAGAGAACTTTTGTTTGAAAACTTAATTGAGTATTAGCTCTTAATGTTACCACTAAATGACGATCGATGTTAAATTGTTGTATACATTATTATTGGCTGAAACAAAGATCTAGTTCATCTGCGATAAGTTCATGATAATCCAGTTTAATCAGGACTGGATGTAGTATTTAGATTTATCTGTGTAAAATAAAATGAAATAATCAACAACATTGTCATGTAGTGCTATCAACAGGCGATTTTAACTGATTTTTTTTCTGTTTGTTTCTGTTTTCTTTATATTGTATAAAATTCACTGAATATTCATGTTGATAAAATTTTTGAATTAAAATATATTTTCCAGATTTCCATGTAGAAAATTACATATAATTTCTGTGAAAGTATCTTTTCAATAACCAGTGGTTTTTGGAAAAGACACAAATATATATTTCCTATTGTGTACATCAATAATATTTGTGTACATCAATAATATTTGTTTACATCAATAACCAAGAAATGTGAAAATTTATTGAATGATTAAAAAATAGAAAAGTGTAGATATTGATGCAAAATTGTATAGTTTTTAAGAGTTTGAAGGTAAACAGAAGAAAAAATTAGAATTTCTAGGGAAATATGTCACATTCTGGAACTTAATGTAATACTTGTATTTATTATGTTTTCAATAAGTATATTTGAAAAGAGATTGTTATACACATCTTGAAATACTCAATAAATTCATGTATAGGAATCTAATGGTGTTTAAAAACTTCTAAAATTACCTTTTATTATATATATATATAGTGTATAATCCAGTAATATAAAGAATATTGATTATTTAAATAAAAAATTTTCTGTTATACCTCTAAATTCATTGAAAGTTTTTGAGGTAATCATTAAATATAATTCTAATTTAAATAAAAAAAAATATTGCATGTGCATAATTATATGCATATTTCGTTAAGAACATTTTTTAAAATAAAATTATATATTTAACACATAAATGTGGATACCTCCTGGAAAATTTTGATATGACTTCTTGAAAGCTCCTGGAATTTGTTTCTTGGTTATTTGTACAAACCTTGTATTTAATTATTAAAAATTTTTTTTCATTAGATTACTCACTTGTAAAGAATTTTGCAATCGAATCTACTAAATTTAAATGTATTACTATTATTTTCTTTTCTGTAATTTAATCTTTTAATACAGTATTTGATGTGAAAATATTAAATGATAATCCTCACATAGAATTATTAATTAGAATGAAAATCTTTCATTAATTTTATTGATTGCCTTTCAGGATTACATTATTATTAAGGTTTACATAAATATATTAAAAAAAATATTTGTAACTCAATACTTTTTAAATAAAAAATTTTCAAAAAGTAATTTAAATTTAATAATTTGTTGTTTTATAATATATTTAGTTTTTTGATAAAATAATGCATTTTGTACTTCATTCATAAAATGTAAATGTTTAAAGTTGTGAAATAAGAAATTGTATATTGCAAATAACTAACATCACTTATTTTTGCTTAATTTATCATTATTTCCAATTTTTCTTTTATGTCTGTTTACACTTGAAGTTAAGATGTCAACTTTTATATTGATATTATATTGTATATAGATACTTTTTTATTAATACTTTTCTTAATAAAAAAAAGTTTGTGTTTTCTAGGTTTAACAAATTTATTTAGGCAAGCTTCATTTACATCATCAAAAATTCTACTCGATAACATCAGTTATTTGATTCATAGATGTTCATTTTGTGACTATTCATCAAATAAAATGGCTAACATAAAGCACCATGTTCGTATTCATACTGGTGAACGTCCATTTAAATGTGATTTTTGTGGACAAGCTTTTATTCAAAATGCCCATTTGAAGTTACATTTAAAACGAAGACACAAACTAATTTGAATTTCTTGAATGGTTATCAGTTCATTGTTTTTCTCAGTTACTAGAAGTTATATTTTTCTCAATTTTATATGTTTTTGTAAATAACATGAATTTTTTACTTTAGATTAATTTTGTTTAATATATATATGCATATGTACTCAAATGTTAATTCTTTAACATTCTGGTGCAAATATGTTAAATACATATAATATTTATTTAGCTATGTATATTTAATTTGAATTACTTACATTTTTTTTATTTATATATATTATATATATATGTGATTTTATATATAAAATTGTAAAAATGTTTTTCTTTTTTGTTTTTTTCCCCCTTTAAAAATCTTAAGCTTGTGTTTTATTTCATCTGTTTGTTTTCTCTCTTTATTAAGTTGTGATTTTTAGGTTGAAGTAAAATGTGAATTCTAAAGTACTTAATTTTCAAACCTAATAATGATTTCATGTTAAATTGTTTTAGATTATAAATATAATTTAATTTGAAAAAGTTGCAATTTTTTTTATTAAAAGTATGATTTTTATTAATAAATGAAAATACTTTTTAAAAAAGTGCAATTTAAAAAAAAAAAAAAAGTATTTTGATTTCAATATTTTTTAAGCTTTTATCAAAAGCAGTTATTATTAAATACAATATTCATATTTATTACTTTTTCAGACTTTTTGCAATTTGTATAATTACTGCCCTGCTTCATAAATCACACAAAATATCATAATCTTGTTAAGTGACTAACTATTGTAATTTTAATTTAAGTGTTGTATATTTGGATCCTTAAAGCAAATTATGTTAACATGTTTCACAGATGGGCTTTAAATTTTAATAAAAATCCAATACACAGATAAAAATTTTTTATCAATGTTAATTAAAATTTGTATTTTTAATGATGATTGTATGTATATTTTCTTTTGTACACATATTTGTTAAATTTAGGCAAAATTGTTATTAATATTTTAATTTTGTAACAAATATCTAATTAGTATTTTAAGTCTGTAACCCTACTTATAAACATTTTTAATAAGAAATCTATTACTGTTAATGAAAAGATCTGCATTTTTAGGTGCAACAAGTTTGAGTCAAGCTCTATTTTCATCATCCAAATTGTTAATTGATAACATCAGTCTTTCTATTCATAAGTGTTCCTTTTGTGATTATTCAACAAGAAACATTAGTTCTATGAAGAGTCATCTTCGTACTCATACTGGAGAGCGACCTTTCAGATGTGACTTTTGTGAGCAAGCTTTTACACAGAAGGCCCACTTGAAGTCACATGTGATAAGGAGACATAATTTTTAAGGAATTTCTTAAGTTTGTACATTTATCTAAGGTCCATAATATTTTAGAAATATTTTTACTAAAAATATATCACTTTAGAGTTTAGATTGTTTTATGTAAAATTTTCCTTTTTTGTGTGTATTGACTTCATTTTTGTATTGTAAAATTGTTTATTAAATCTTATGTAGTGCTTATAGTTATTAAATGTCAGCAAAGAACGCTACATTATTTATGTTTTATTTGGTATCTATTTTTTAACTGTGGATGTAAATAAAAACTAATTATTAGTTAAGAAATAATTTTATCTTTTTTTTACTACAAAACTTAAATTTATAATTAAATGTAAACCAAAGACATTTATAGAAATTAGTTATCAAGCAATTTCTTTCAAAAATTTTTTAAATTTGTGATTAAATTGTATTGCTTATAGTTATGTATATGTGCTATTGTTGTATGAAAAATAAAAATATAATTTTCAAATAAAAAGAGTTCATTTTTGAAAAATATGTAAATGAAATTGTTATAAGTTAAAATTTTGCCATAATACCTCAAGCAAAAAAAGTTTATATGCATTTTATGTTGTCATATTATTAAAGTGTCATTTAAGATCACTTGACATTACTGACAACAAGCCTCCTAATAATCATAATTTTTTTGTTGTGATTTATTCAAATTAGTGTTCCTAGTAATTCCCTCAAATACTTATGTTAAATCTGAAGAGATCACGCAGTTCATGGAAGAGTTTCAATTTTTTGTAGCAAGTTTTATGACATCTTTGTTTCTTTGGTGATTAAGAACCACATCATTAAAAACTACTTTTGAATGCTGTGCCATGTGAGACAATACAAATAAAAGAGAAGTCACAAAGTTCTGACAGTTTTGTTGAACTATTGCTTTCCTCACATATCAAAGTTTCAATCAAATCTCACATATGATCTATCAAATTTTCACCCCCACACTTTCATTAATGCTGAATCTTGTACCTTGTGGTTTAAAAATAAAAGTAATAATTATGGTTCCTCTGAAAATTTAATTTGAATCTGAATGGTGATCATGTTATACAACTCCATATTAATTCATCGATTCTGTTTTTCATGTTGTACTGGAATGGTTATTTTTTTTTCTTGAATGTTTGTTGAAAATTAAATTTTAACCATGATCAAGACAATTTTCAGTTTTAGTGTGAATTAAACATAGAATAAGCTACACAAGGAATTTAAACTTTTAATTCTATACTTATTTGTGATTTAAAGCTGCATTTGCATATGTAATTAAAAATATCTGAGGATTGTGTATATGTAGTGTCACTATTAAAAAATATATTGTATTATTTTGGATGAGTTGAAACAACGATTTCATTAGTAAATTATTTTCAGAAATAATGCTTCTTTTGGTCTAAACTACAAGTATTGAAGGAAATATTGTGCTGAAAATTTTGTCATAGTTTCAATAAAGTATGTTGAAGTGTTACCACACTTACATTTAAACCTTACTTTATATAAGGTTTATTTAATTCTTAAAAATTTAATGCATTTTTCATTTAAAATTAATAGTTTACTTAAAATCATGCTTTAATCCTATTAAATCATTTGGTTCTATATTGAAAATTATATGTATATATATATTTAAATTTTTCATTCATAGACCACCATATTTCAAAATTTTTCGCATTGTAAATATGTTAGCATTGTTTGGTATGGTGTTTGAATGCTTTTTCAGAAAAATGTAAACATTAAATTAGAAAAATCAGTAAAGTGTAGTTTCACACATAATGAAAAAATATATTTGCATTCTCATATTTTCCATAATGTATAAAAAATATTTGAGATTTAATTATTTTCATGCAGATTATCTATTTTTTATGTTAAAAACAAATAAAATAATTTTTACTTTCGATTAAAGTATCATATTATAGTAAACTAATTATTATTGTAAAGTATCATATTATTTATTATCAAATCGTGAAAATTTTGGAATTAGAATTCCCTTTCAACCTGATTTGTTTATTAGTAAAGAAGATAAAGGAAACAATTATTTATAAATTTGTATTCTTTCTGTTATATGTTAACGCTTTTTGAACAAATCTATACACATCTATTTGAATGAGAAGATTTCATAATGTGTATGGCAGAAATACATCATTAAAACTTTATCTGTACATGAATCGATATCCATTGTTATATGGTTATTAACTGAGAGAAAATATTAAAGTGAAATTGTTCATTTCTGTGTCATTGTATTTGTAAATATTAGTATGCATCAAGTTTTGTTGGCTAAATTATTGTAAGAAATGCAATAATACATTAATATTTCTCCATTTTTAAATCAAAATTTAAGTAGTGCTATATTTTACATTCTGTTAGTTTTCATAATAATTTTGCTAGTGTTGATATTTTTGAAAAATTTTGTTACATCAATATTATGAAAAATTTAAGAAATATTTTTCTATATGAACTTATTTTTAAACTTATATAGATTTAATTGAATGCAGACTGTATTGTCGTGTAAAAACAAATGTGCATGAAATATTTTATTAATGAATTATGGTAATTTGAATTTTATGTTTCCTTAAAAGTAGTTATAGTATCTTATATATTTTAGACAGTTGATACACTTAAAAAATTTTAATGTGTTTTCATCAAAAATTATTTTTTTGTAAAATTTCAGTATATGTGTTGTTTTTATCAAGACAATAATTTTTCTGTAACTTCATTTAGAATTGGCTAATACACCATAAAAAAGAATCAGTAAATGAATTTTTTAAAAAAAATTTTTTCATATAAATTTTTATATAATCTATTAATATATAAATGTATATAGTAAGTATAAGTAATAAATGTATAATAAGTGTAAAAAATTTCTTTCACTCTTATATAATTAATAATTAATTTAATTTGTGCAGCATTTTCTATGAGTAAAAACATATTCCACAGCAATTTTTGAATTTATCTCCAATATAATTTATACTGAAAAAATTTAAGCTCTATGAAATAATTTCATTATTTCTTTATGTATTTATCTAACTGTATCATAAAAATATTTGTATTTCAGTTTAATTTAAAAACAGATGAAAAATGTAAAATTTAAGTAAATGCTTGGGCTTAATTCCAGTGTATAAAAATTGAATATACACTTGATATATAATTTATAATCGGATGAAGCTTAGCCTTTCACGTAATAAAATTCAAATGTTATCAAAGATGAACATGTTAATTGATATTTTTATCATTTTAAAATACAATATGAAGAAATTATGAAAAGTAGTTTGTGTATGTGAGAGAAGTAGAACAGAAATTTCATTCTTTTACAGAACATTTTGCTTTGTATTTGTTTTTAACTATTTTTAATATAATTTATTTGAAATTTATTTCATTATTAAGAAAATATTTGTTGGTCATTTTTAATCAAATAATCTTTAACTCTATTATTAGTAAAATATAATAGTTCTTGTATTATACAATTTTTATGAAATTTTTAATGGTTATTAGCATGCCTGCTTTTATTTTCACTTTTATATTTAATGAAAAATCTTTATATTGTTTTTATAAGATTGTAAATATATAAATATTTTGAAATTGCATTAGATATCCATTTTATTCACATTAAAAGTTTTAGTTTTGAAACTAATTTATCCTGCTTATTAGGAATAACAATACCAGTATTAAAGTAAGTATATAAGTTCATTTTTCATTATTTTATTGTTAACTGACACTACATTAATAACATGAATGTAAATTATGCTTTAATAAATTTTTATTTGTTTGAGGAACTGTCTGGTTGTAAAACACAAATATATTTTATGTTTTATTATTGCAAAAGATCAACTATTTCACACATGAAATAATTGATTCTAAATTTAGGTTTTATAATTTAGGTATATTATTGATTCCAAATTAAAGTATTTCTTACTTTAATGGTAACCAACATTTGTTGATAAAAACAGTTCATTTGAAGAAAATGATCATAAGTTCACTTTTAGAAATATTTTTGCCTTATATTTACAGCTTGCAATATTTGTAAAATATCTTGCAAATATTGTAGATAAATATTTTTTTGGGATCTAGATACTGTTATTTTTGTATCATTTCAGTGTTTTTAGTTCAATTACTATGCATCATATGATGGAAAAGAAAGATCATAAGATGAATCTGTAAATTAAATATTTATTACTTCTAGACAAATCTGTTACCAAAATTGAGTAAAAAAGAATTAGAAAGGATTTAGTAGTTATTGTGTAATTGAAGCATAAATTAATTGTAGAAATTATAAATTTTATTTCTTCTTTCTTTGGTCAAATTTTAATATCTTTGATATTGACCATTTACTTTGGCAACAAAGTATGTGAACTCCTGATTAAAATTGTGTTCAATATTTAAAATTGTGATCAGCCTTTTCTTGGCTAAATAAAGAATTTGTTTAGATTTTTTGCAACAATATTTACTTGCTCTACAGATTTTAATTATTTACATTAACTTGTATATTTTAATATTATTATCAGAATGTTGCTTTTAACCAAAATATTTAAAATAATAATATATAAGTAAAATTTTTTTATCCTAATTATTTCTAAGGAGATGCATATAATGTGCTTGAGAAATCAAGTTTTGTGTTTAAAGCTATAAGTATTTAATGATAACATGAGGTGTACTATTTGCAAATATTCATTTTATGTTTATTATGTCATTAAAATATTTAACATTGAGCTGTATTTCTAAAGTCATACTGTTGATCATATGTACTGTTATGGTTTTAATTTGTTGATTATTTTCTAGTTAGTTTTTAGACATAAAAGTTAATTTGATTGGGACCTATGTTTTTAAGTTGATTCCAAATCATTATAAATATCCCCATCCAAATTCAGAGCCGGTTTGATTGTTAGTATTCTGAGATTATTTTTGAGAGTACTAATTAGAAAGATTTAACATTCAATTTTCAAACTTTCCATTGATGTTGTCAAAAATTAACTTCTAATTTAACTGCATGTTTCTTATTGATGTTTTGCAGAGTATTTAACAGTTTTTTTATAGTTATGTGGTGCTGATTCACTTCAATCTAGCAAACCTTTTGTTTTTAGGAGTGTTGCTTTTTATATTTTATTAGAATAACAATAATTAACATATTGTGTAAAAACAAATATTTAAAATACAAGTGTTTCTGGTTTTTTTTTATTGAATACATGTTCTTTTTGTTTATTTTTTTAATTAAACGAAGAAAACCCATACATATGTATTCATGGATTTGTCCAAAATAGTGGAAAGGGCCCATACAAAGAGAAGTATTTTGCCTCTTTAACATGATATAAAACCACATCGTCCTCATGTATCCAAAATCATACTTCAACAATTCTGTTTTAGTGAATCTAGGAATTATCATCTTGATAGGTACAATCTTCACACAGAAACAATATCTGCAATAGAATGTAGTTGGTCATCAAAAAAATTACTAAAAATATTATATTGTTTGACAGTTATAACATGCATACTTATTAACTTGTTCATGATAAGGCAAAAGTGTACACAACAAATTTTTTCTAACTTTTTTAAATCAAAGCACATAACAAAATGTTGAAAAATATGTGAATTCATAATTTTTTAAAATGCTTTGATTTTAAAAGTAAGCATAGCAAAAACTCATCTTTTGTACAATGCAAGGTTTATCATATTCATTACGATTTTTTGTGACATTATTTGTAGAAATTTGAAAACATATTTTCTATTGAGTTATTAAGATTTCAAAGACATATTTGTTATTAAAGAAGCAAAATTTGTTACCTTGAATAGATTTTATTTCTTTCCTGTATTTAATTTAAAATATAGCATTGTTGGTTTTAGAATTCATGGAAACCTGTCTTTGACATTGATATTAGATATAAATGACATTCAGTATAATACTTAAAAAAATGTGAATAAGCATTTTTATTGCATTTTGCATTCAAGAAAGATAAAAATGCAGTAATCATTAAAATACAAAAAATCATTATCTCAACTTAAGGGTATTGTTGATCAAAAACATAATGAATAATTAAATTAAAGAATAAATAAGTAAATAACAATTACATAGCTCTTGGCATTTTGTAGATTTTTTCCTGAAGTAAGCCAGTTCATCTCATTTATTGTATAAGATTGAACTACTAATCACAATAATTATCATTTTACTTTAGAATAAAAATACTCCTTTAACTCTAAAAATTGTTGAGCTCCCTCAGAAAGATGTTGACTTATATTAATTTAATTTTGTTCAGAGATTAAATTTACAAAATGTTGTGTGTCACATACAGTGACTCATGGTATAGCTAAGAGCATTAGGGAATATTTAGTGAACAAATGAAATGACATTTTACTTCATTAAATACTGATGAAGTGATAAATAAATTAGACATAAAATATTAAATGTTAGTTAAAATTTTTATTATGAGCAGAAATAATTTAATTTTTATCAATTTAAGTTTTATAAAAGAACATTAATAAGCTGCAAAAAGTATGTATGTTAAAATAAAAATGAAAATTAATTTAGAATTTCTTAATAAGCTATATGTGTGACACTTTCTAACTATGTATGGTTAAAAATATACTAAATAAAAATTTATGTAAAGAAACTATCTTTTGATAGAGTAAATACTTTGAGAATATTGTTCATAAATTTCATAGTTCTTTTTAAAACTTATGAACAATATTCTCATTTATTTACTCTAAACATTTTTATTGGATTTTTAATAAAATAGTTGGTATATCTATTGTGATATTGATGGCTCTCCTAGAACAAAACATTTGTTTGTTTAATGATTGAGGAAACTTAATTAATTAACCAATTTTAACGTAGATTTTTACTAATGCTTCTGTGTGTGAAAGATTTTATAAATTAAATAATGTATTGATAATTTACTATTTAAGTTTTCTATAACATAAAAAAAAAGATATAATTGAAAATCTATATAAGAAGAGATCATTTTCTAAGAGGAAAAGAAGTCTTATCAGTCTAAGAAAAATGGTATTTTATCATATTTCAATAAATTAATGAGAATTTTAATGTGAAATTTATTTCTTATTTTTCATAAGAATTATGTTAAACTATATGATTTCATTAAGTTTCATACTCCCAAAAATTTGTACTTTTGCTATCATCATTTTTTTTATTTGATTTATCAATTGTTCATTTTAAAGATTTTGTAAGCAGTAGGGAAGTAAGTTTATACACAGTGGTACATCTGGTAATTCTGTAGATTGTAGGAAAAAGAACTATTCATGGATAAAATTACTATTTGGATTTCTCTGAACAATTTATCATGAAATACTTACACACTATAAGATTTATTTTTTGCATTAGATCCAAAATTCAAAAATAATTAAAAACTGATTAGCTTCTTTTTAATTTAGTTCAATTCTTTTCTTTTGTGATTTCTGAAGAATTATGTTATCTATTTAAAGAAGACCAAACTTATTCAGTGGATGAAAGGATTGATGAAATGGATAATTTTAAACTATCCAGTGGGAAGGAAATTGCTAGAATTGATTTAAATTGCTGGTGTTATAATTTTCTTTAAAACTACTCAATTTATTCCAAAATATAGACTTTGGAACAACTATTTAAATGAAAACTATGACCTCATTTCCAAGATTTTTTGCTGAAATTTATTTCAATACTATGGATAAGTTAGTTTTACATAGAAGTATATGAAATATTTCCAAATGTAAGAGGGAAAGAATATATGAAGCATTCATTTTGTTGTGTTTTCGATTATTTCAATATAATTTGTTTCGATTTGAATGTATTTGTATCAGATGTGAAAAATTCTCTTAAGTAATAGTAGGATTATGCATTTGTTTTATAATGCCATAAAATTATTTTTCTTTTGTGAAGTCAGCTTATTTATCTTATTAAATCAAGTTAAGTTTTGCATTTATTTTTTTTAATTCTAAATTTTTGATTTATATAGTAATTATTTCTATGCTTTTATCAAAATAATAAATACATACAAATTACATTATGTTTTATCATGCAGTTTTTTAAAATATGTTGTGTAGTTTGAATTTGATAATTGTTATCATGAGGTTAACTGTGTCACTGTGAAATAAAAATATTCAGTAGTAATTGAAATGCTTAAAAAATTGGATTAAATATGTATACATAGATATGTTACCTTAATTCATATTTGACCCAACAGTTACTTTTTTACAGAGCTCTTTTATTGAATTTCATTTTGTAAAGCCTGCATGCTTAGTTAAATGAAATCTTTTTTTGACAAAAATTATGTTAGAATGTTCAGTTTATACTATTTCATTTTTTTAAAAAATTTTCTCTATTTTTATATACATAATGAAGAAAAAACATTCTTTTAATAAATTATGTCCCTATTTTAGGTCTAACAAGTTTGATTAACCAAGCTCACTTTACATCTGAAAAAATGTTATTTCATAACATGAACTATTCTATTCATAAGTGTTCATTTTGTGATTATTCCACAAATAAATTGGGACATATAAAGCAGCATGTTCGTATTCACACTGGTGAGCGACCTTTTAAATGTAGCATTTGTGGACAAGCATTTACACAGAATCCTCATTTAAAGGTACATCTGATGACGAAGCACAAGTTTTATGGGTCTTTGTAAAATGTGTATTTACTTGTCAAAATTTTCAACTGTGACAGTATTTAAATTATGGAAAAAGATTTTATGGAGTATTTTTTTTTCTATTATGTTTATAAATGTAATATCTTTCAATTATGTGTATCAATATTAAATGTTATAAATATTTAAATATTGCAAATATAATTTTATTGTAATTAAAAATTATTCTTTTTTATGAATTTGAACTTTCTGTATATGTATATATCAATTTGTTTTATACAAAAATAGATATTACAGACTATGATTTTATAAATTTATAATGGAGTGTATTACACTGAAAATATTTAAATATTATGAATGTATCATATTATATATTACTTTAGGAATTTATTTTTCCTTCAAAAAATTGGAAAACAATATTACTTAGACTTCTAGTTATTTTTTAATCTTTCCAGAGAAAAAAGCTTCGATTAAATGTGATATTATATTTTGATTTTGATTACTGCATTTACATTTCAGTGCCCCAATAGCACTTTAAACTATCAGTGCTAATGAAAAATGTGCATGTTACCAGTTGTTACCATACTACTTTAAACATTTGAATATGATGTAATTTGTAGCCTCCGAGTTCTTTTTGAGTCATAACAATACGTTTGTAGTACCCTTTGTGTGTATATATATATATATATATATATATATATATATATATATATATATATATATATAACAGAAAGTTTTTTACTTAAAATTATATTAACATTTTTAATTTTAATGTCTTATTCTAGTTCTGTTTTATTAATTCAAAATACCAATTGAGGATGATTTTCATTATCCGAAACCTATCACATATTCTCTCCATAAACTTTGATTGTTATAAAACAAAACACACTAAAAATAAATCATTATAGCCATATTTATATTGATGAATCCCCTATAGATATTATGATTTAGTTTAAGTGTTTAATATAAATTGTCTACGGAAGACATATCAACTTCATTCACCAAAATTTTCTATTATTTAGAAATGATTTTTATGTAAAAGATTATTTGTAAATTGGTAATATTATATTTCTCTAAACATATATGTTGAATATAACTCCTGATGTGAAATAATCCCATCATAGCATTGAGATCGCCATCTGCAAACAATAGATATTTAGTTGATGATGCTTATTGAATGTATAAACATGTATTTTTGATTCTGTTGTTATGAAACAATCATTCAGTTCTTTTACAACTTATCTTTAAATATTTAAAAAAATTTATGGAATAACTAATTTTGTTTTATTAAGAATTTATTTTTGATTTCATATGTTACATAAATATCAGCTGAGTTTGTTGCTTGATATTACTTTATTATTAATAGCAAATATTTTATTTTTAAAACAAGGAATTAAAGCATTGTCTTCTATTTAAATAAATTTGATTATTAAAATTATCAATATGGCCTCTGCTTCAAAAAATAAGTTTTTTTGTCAATATTTTTTTGCAAGTAATCCACATGATAAACATTAGAGTTTTTGTTTAAGTCCTCAAAATGTTTTTACCTTCTTTTTCATATTAAAGTTGATCACATTAAGAAATTCAGAGGAAATTTTTTAAAGAAAATGTTCTGTATATGTATTAAATTCTGTGTGCTTCTTTTCTGAATTATTTGATGATATTTTATAACTTGAGTACTTTATTGTTTATTTGCTTAAATTTATATATGTGTGTATGTATGATATACTATCTATGGGTACAATTTTTTCTAAAATATTACTACAGTTATACATGAATAGCATACAGTTTTGATGTCACATACATGAAAGGTATGTAATGTACAAATTATATGAATAAAATATTATTCACAGGTTCTGTATTTATTATAAATTAATTTTATAACACTTGGTAGAGTTAATTGTGCAAAGTAATCTAATTTTAATCTAATCTAAATGGGCTGTAATTTTAGCAAATGAATGCATAAGTTTTTCATACAACATGAAAAAAGTTTAAAAATTAATTATTATTATATGCTTAATGGATACACTAACAAAATATCTAAAAATTATTCTTCTGAGTGGGTAAATCTTAAATAACTTAGTTTTGAAAAATTGCAAAATATTACATGAAAATATTTTGTGAGTTTCTTAAAATACATGACTGAAAATAAAAATTTATTTGTTAAATAAGATAATAAGCTTTTATATAAAAATGTTTTTCTGTTTCATTAAAGTTTTGTAGGCTTCAAAGAATGTGAATATATATATATATATATATATATATATATATTATGTATTAATGTGTGTCTTCCTGTTAAATTGAAATAACTACATTCAAGAAAATTAGCCAATATGGTTTTTTCTTGTTTTATATATATATATATATATATATAATGTGTCATTTTTTTGCTTGCTTAGCGGCATGATGAATTATTTTTCAGACATAATAATTATTGTTAATTTTGAAGAATATTTATTTAAAATATTGTTGACCTTTCGAAATCTCATATTTTTTTATGTGGCATTTATTTAAAATTGAGTAATCTTCAGAATTTTTAATTCATATAATTAGAAGTAATCTTTCAATATATTTATGCATGTGTGTTTATATATTAGTTGTAAAGATCCTTTATGAACAGCATGAAAATGTTTGCTCATAAATTTGGCAATCTTTTATTTAATTCTTCATTATTTGTTAAAATAGCTAACTAAGTCAAGAAAGGCAAAAGCTTTTTATAATTTAAATCAAAACAGTTTGTGTGATGCATATGTTTTTAAATATTGTGACAATAATTTGAGATATTAGAATTAATGTCAATAAGGGACCTTTCATATTTTATATAAATTTACTCCTTGATTTTTTTCTTTCTAACTTATGATTTTCAGTGGAATTTTTATATTTTTTCTGTATTGTATAATTTTTATGTGAATTTTGTTTGTAAATTTTTGTGCTGCTAAAGTATTTATCAGGGTATATGTTATTTTCAATGCAAATTTTAAGCAGTATTTATGTTTAAAATTTGTGTATGATTTTTTTTCCAACAACAAAATTTGGATATAAATAGGTGTTATTTTATATACTTTATGATCAATTATTTTTTTCCATGATAGTAATGAAATATGTTTCTCTTATGAAAAAGTTTTATAATTTTTTTATGTAAGTTATTGGTAAATAACATTGAGAAAATAAATTAATGTGTTTGAAAAGTTACTATATACTAAATTTCTTGAACATTTTATAATTAGTTTTTGTCACGTATTGAGCTATCAATTAAGTTTTCAAACATTTAAAATCATCTTTGATAAAAACTAGTTAAACAAAATATATATTTATGGAAATATCTTAAGTTATGTAAAGAAATATTGTGTGGTTATAAGAAATTAACTTTTATTTTATTTAAAAAATATTAAAAAAATTTTTTATTTTTAATCAAAATATATTTATTAATATTTACAAGAGAGCTTATTCTTAATAGATGTGTGTATTTTTTAGGCTTGACAAGTTTGATTTATCAAGATCTATTTTCATCATCAAAAGTTTTAACTGATAACAAGAGTTACTCCCTTCATAAATGTTCATTTTGTGCTTATTTAACACGTAATTTAAACCATATAAAGCGACATGTTCGTATTCACACTGGTGAACGACCTTTTAAGTGTAGCATTTGTGGACAAACATTTACACAGAATCCTCATTTGAAGGTACATCTTACAACAAAACACAAGTTACATGGATCTTTATAAAATGTGTATTTATTTGTCAAAAATTTCAACTGTGACAGTACTTAAATTATGGTAAGATTCTATAATAGAAATTAAAAAAAACTCATTGTTTATAAATATTTTATATTTCTATAAATATTCTATTATGTGTTTAAATATTATATCTTTCTATTGTGTGTATAAATATTAAATATTTAAATACTGGAAGTATAATTATATTTAAATTAAACACTACATTTTTTATGAATTTAAACTTTTCTTTATCTATATGCATCAATTTGTTTTGTGTGTGAAGATAGATATTACAGACTAAGATTTTATAAATTTATAAGGGAGTAGAAGTACAGAAATTATTTAAATATTATAAATATCTTTTTTATATTCACTATAACATATATATGACCATAAAATAATGACCGTTTAAAATCTGTATTAAATTATATATTACTTCAGGAATTTTTATTTTTCATTGTATAAATTGGAAAAAAAAATATTGCTTAGATTTCTAGTTATCTTTTAATATCTCGAGAAATAAGCTTATATTAAATGTGATATAATAATTTGATTTTTGCTTAATGCATTTAAATTGCAGATAGATTTTTCTGTTTTCAAACCTCACACTATAATTTTTTTTTTTTTTTATATTATTATTTTAAGTTTCACATTCCAGTGATTATGTACATGTAAAGAAACAACATGTAATTAACAGAGGTTAATAATTTGAAAATATATTTCCTTAGGTGTAGAACTGTTTAACTGTGTAGTTTTTAGCCACCTCATATTTAAGAAATCAAAACTAATGTAATAGATTTCCTCTATTTTTCTAATAAATAAATATTATATTTAAAAGTTGTACAAAAGTGTTATTTCATTTTACAGTTTGATAATATATGTGTGCTTGCATGTGTATATATATTTATATATGTACATGTATACAGGTGGTAATGACACCTGTGAATATAAGTGACTTTTTAAATGCTACCATTAAAATATATTAATAGTTTCTAGTTTTATATCAATAAAATTATCTATATTCTGGTAGTAAGTATTGGTATTTTTAATGCAAAATGTTTACATTTTATCAAGTATAACTTATAAAATTTAACTTCATGCACAAATGGAATTTATATTTTCGATGTATTGGATTATTTGTTATATTTGATGCTGTTAAACATACAGATATTTATCAAATAATGAACACTTGTGAATAAAATTATAAATTTTCAATGTACCTCCTAACCTTTAAAATATAATTGTTTCCACTTTTTTTATTCATAGAAGTGTATGCATTCTGATAGTTTTTGGTAGCTTTATTCAAGTTCTTTACATTTTTTTTAACATTTTTTAAAAGCATTTGAACCCAAATAAAGATATGCCTCCAAACTGGACTTATCTCAGTATGCTTTCACATTGTCCCAATCAGCACTTTAATCTACCATTGCTAATGATAGTTTAAAGTGCTGATTGGGTCAGTTGAGAACAATGACCCAGTTGTTACCATACTACTTAAGATATGTTTGAATATGATGTAACTTTTAGCCTCCGGAGTTCTTTTGTTGAGTCATGTGGCAAAATGTTTATTGTACCTTTTGTTTATATATATATTATAAGAAATATTTTTACTGAAAATTAAATGAACATTTTAAATTTTATTGTCTTAATTATTCAAGTTTTGTTTAATTTATTCAAAATACCAATGGTGGGTGATTTTCATGCTCCAAAACCTATCACATTCTCTGCATAATTTTTTTTGTGAACAAAACACATTAGAAATAAATCATTATATCCATATTTATGTTGAGTTCTCTATAGATATGGTGATTTATGCTAAGTTTTTAATATAAATTTGTTCTGGAAAAGATATCAGCTTCATTAAGATTTTTTATTATCTAGAAATGAATTTTATGTGAAATATTAGTTTTAAATTGGTAATATATTTCTCTAAACATGTATGTTGAATGTAACAAATGATCTTTAAATGCTTACAAATATTTACGAAATAATTAATTATTTGTTTTATTAAGAATTTATCTTTGATTTTATATGTTTCATAAATTTAACTGAGTCTATTGCTTGATATTATTTTATTATTAATAGCAAATATTTTATTTTTAAAACAAGGAATTAAAGCATTGTCTTCTATTTAAATAAATTCGATTATTAAAATTATCAATGTGGCCTCTGCTTCAAAAAGAAAGTTTTTTTTTTTATCATTTTTTTTTTGTGCATGTAATCCACATTATAAACATAAGTTTTTATTAAAGTCTTCAAAATATATTTATCTTCCTTATGTTAAATTCTGTATGCTTCTTTTCAGAATTATTTGATAATATTTTAAAACTTGAATATTTTATTGTTTATTTGCTTAAATTTTATATATATGTGTGCATGTATGATGTACTATCCGTGGGTACAATTTCTTCTAAAATATTACTACAATTATACATCAGTAGCATACATTTTTGATGTCAAATACATGAAGGGCATGCTATGTGTTGATTATGTGAATAAAATATTTTCATGTACTGTATTTATTATAAATTAATTTTGTAACACTTGGTAGAGTTAATTGTGCAAAGTAATCTAAATTTCCATTAACAAGATCGTAAGAGATTTTTTAAATGTAATTAAGTAACTTAAATGGGTTGTAATTTTATCATATAAAGGCATAAGTTTTTAATATAACATGAGAAAAAATTTCAAAATTAATGTTATATGCTTAATCGATACAGTAACACAAAATATCTAAAAGTTATTCTTCTCTATTGGTAAATCTCAAATAAGTTAGTTTTGAAAAATTGCAAAATCTTACGTGAAACTATTTTGTAAATTTCTTAAAATTAACCATTAATGCATGACTGGAAATCAAAAGTAGTTTTTTTTTTTTTTTTTTTTTTTTTTTAAATAAGTTTTTATATAAAAAATTTTTTTGTTTAATTAAAGTTTTGAAGGTTTTCAAAGTATGTGAAAAATTTATTTATATATTAATGTGTGTCACCCTGTCATACAAACAGCAATAACTGCATTCAAGAAAGTTAGCCAATATTGTGTTTTCTTGTTATATATATATATATATATCACATCATTTTTTTGTTGATTTTGGTGAATATTTACTTAAGATTTGGTTACTTATAAAATTTTTAACTGGAAATAATCTTGCAATTTATGTTTAGATAATTGTTATGAAGATCATTTATGAACTGCATGTGCCAATTTTTGCTTATGAAGCTAGCAAGCTGTTGTTTTGGATTGTTCATTATTTGTTAAAATAGCTTATTAAGACTAGAAAGGCGAAAGCTTTTTATAATTTAAATCACAATCAAGTTTGTGATGTGTATATTTTTAAATATTGTAACATTAGTTTGAGTTACAAAAAATTTTAAATAGGGACTTTCCATATTTTATATATATATTCATAAAAACATTTTTCTAACTTTTGATCTTCAGTAATATTTTTATATTTTTTTGGTCTTGTATATTTTTAATGGAAGTTTTGTTTGTAAATTTCTGTGCTGCTAAAGTATCTATCAGGATATATAATATTTTTAATACAAATTTTATGCAGTATTTATGTTTATAAGCCGTGAAGTATTTTTTTTCCCCTACAACAGAATTAAGATATTTAATATAGGAATTTTTTTATATCCATTATGATCACTTTTTTTTTCCTTTATATCAAAGAAATATGTTCTCTTATGGAAGTTTTTTATGTTTTTTTTCATGTAAATTATCTATAAAAAATATTAACCAAATAAACTAATGTGTTTGAAAAGTTTATATATAAGTTTTTAGAACATTATAGCTAGTTTTTGTCACATTTTGAGTTATCAGTTAAAATTTCAAACAGTTAAAATCATCCTTGATAAGAACTAGTTAAACAAAAATGTATATTTGTGGAAATATCTTAAGTTTTGTAAAGAAATATTGTGTTTATAATACGAAATTAATTTTATTTTATTTAAAAATTATTAAAAATTTTTTATATTTTTAATCAAAATATATTTATATTTACAAGAGATCTTATTCTTAATAGATGTGTTTATTTTCTAGGCTTGACAAGTTTGATATATCAAGATCTATTTTCATCAACAAAAGTTTTAACTGATGATAAGACTTATTCTCTTCATAAATGTTCATTTTGTAATTATGTAACATGTAATTTAAGTCATGTAAAACGACATGTTCGTATTCATACTGGGGAACGACCTTTTAAGTGTGGCATTTGTGGGCGAGCTTTTAGGCAGAATCCCCATTTGAAGTTACACATGCATACTTGGCACAGGAACAGCGAATCTTAAATTTTTCATCAAGTTTTTCAGTTGTGTTTTTCAAACTTTTTATCGTTATAATGTAATTTTCTTTTAATTTTTCTATATGTAAATAAATAAACTAATATCTATATATTCATGCATACAAAAACGCACACATACCTATCTCTCTCTATATATATATATGTATTGTGAGTTTAACATTATTGTAATGTATTTCTTAGTAATTTGTTACTTGTGAGTTAAAAGTATGTTTTTTGTATGTATTATTTCTATTGTAATTCTTTTTTGTTTTTGTTATTTCTATTATGAATTGTGATTTTTAACTGAACTCTTATTGATATGTTTGTACTGAAAAACAAATTCGGTTTTTTTGTAAGATTTCCATTTTTTCAAGTAGGTTGAATTTGACTATAAGTAATTTGTTTTTTTAAGTGAACTATGGAATATATTTATTGTTTCTTAGATTATTCTCTAAGTATAAATAAAATAATATTATTAAAAATAAACCGTGAAATTTATCTGTTATTTTCTTAAATTATTCTTCTAATTATAAATAAAAGTTATTTATGTTTCTAATTTTTTTTTTTTTTTAAATTTAAACTTTTTGATTTAAAATATTTGCATATATAGTATTTTGAAAATGTTGGTTTCTTTTTTCCCCTTGATATTTTTTTGGATTTTGATTACTGAATTACAGCTATGAAACATTTTTAATGGATTGTAATTCAATTCCTTTTTTTAAATAAATGTGTAAAGTATGGACAAATTTGTCTTTTAATGCATATTACATAATTTTTGTTTTTTAAATTGAAATTTTTGCTAATGTTAAATTTATATTTCTGTGGTGAATTATTTCAAAAGGTTATAAACAGAGATATTTAACTTGGAAACTAATTTGAATAGTATTATATAATTTCTAAATTTTTGATGTATAATTTTTTACTATGCAAATTTATGTAAAACATTTATTTTGAATCATCTATTTTTTAACATTTTTTTTAAAAATGTCTTGAAATGTTTTTAGTTTTAAAATTAATTCTTAAATTCTTTGATATCTTTCAGCGAGCTCAGTTTTGTGCAGTTTAATTACATTAATTTTGCCATTCTCTAATAAGAATCATGGTACAAAGTTTATATTTTCTTCTTGAAATGTAGTAAACATGATAATATTCAGTAAACTATTTGATACTTTCAAATTCTCTTTTATATGAAAAGCTGGTCTGAGGTAAGGAATTTAACTTCATGATGAATCTCGTGAAAAGCAACTAAGCAATGAATTATTTTGAAATTCAAAATTTATATACAGTTCAATCATCATACAAATCAACTTTAATGACTGATAACAATTGGTCCATAAAAACATCAATAAAAAAGTATTCTAATGTAAGCTTTGGTAAAAAATTTTAATCACCTTTTAAATATGTATGATTTGTGTTATGTAGATTTTGATGATTGTGCTGTGTGTGTATTACTAAAGTATGCAAAATTATCTGATAAAGTCAAATCTGTGATTAATTTTTACTGACACCTGCTTTCAAAATTCTTTTTGCTTAAGATATTCTGCATCTTTTTTTTTTTTTTTTTTTTTTTTTTTTTTTGAAACAATCATAAAACAAATAATTACAATTTGAATGGATTTAACATTCAATGGAAAAATGATTTTATATCTAATTGTTTAGAACATGTTTCCAAATTGTAAGGGCTATTATACATTGTATTGAAAATTATGTGCTAAGCATAGAAAAACTTCAATCATCAGATGGTTCAAATTGTTTTAATATTATCTGTCTTAAAATAATTAGATAGGTTGTTGAGTTAGAAATGTTTCAATCATTAGTTGATCTTGCTATTTCTTTTTATCTATTAAATATTAAAGCAAAACATTGACTTATATGAATCCATATTGATTAATTTGCTCTTGATATTTATCAGTTTTTTGTATAGTTTTCTGTAAAATGAGATGATTACAAAAAAGAAAGAAGAAATTCTTAAATTAACTTAAGCTAAGTAAAACTTTATTAATCACGAGAAAAAGATAATGAGTCACTGACTCTCTTGGGACCTGTTTGAGAAATAGTTATTTAGTAATTTGAGCTTTGAATCTGTATATCATATTTGAAGAAGCATAAAAAACAAAAGAATTAATGTTTGCCATAAAAATATTTGAGTATTGAAACATTTAAAAATTTGTTTCTTTTATTCTGTTTATCTAAGAATTAATGGGTGTGTGGATTGCATTGAGAAATAAATTGCAGAATAAGTACCTGTGAAATAAAATTTATATAATAATTAATGTATTGCTCAAAATTTTCAAATAATACAATGTTGGTAATTTATTACTAATATGAATATTGTTGAAGTTGAGTAGAAGATTCTGTTTTTATAATGCAGAAATTGCATCTATGAATAAGTTAAAAATATTAAGCAATTAAAATTTTAAACTGGAATATCAATACAAAAATTAATGTTGTTTAATAAAATTTTTGGAACATTTAATTAAGAACATTATTTAATTAAACATGGTTATATTTCACATTTTTTAATGTTTCTTAACCTTTCTTTATTAATATTTGTTTATGTTTTAATGTCAATTATTAGTCTTTTACTTATCATTAATTAGCTTTGTTGCTTATATCTCCAGTGTTTAACAGTGCTAAATCAGGTCTATGAAATTTGTCTCTAAGAAAATCTAACAAATTGAGATGGTGAAAAAATCAATTTTGGAAATCCCTAAAGAATTTAGAATATGGTTAGACATGGCTTGTGATCAGCACACTGTAAACAAGCTGGGAAAACTCTTTTCCATAAGAATAGGAGGTAGATTCTAAGTGCCCACTGATAAGGTTGGTGATGGCCTACAAGGTTGGTCCAGCCTACAAAACTTGAATGATAATATGACCCTAGGGCACTTTTCCTGGTACCTGAATAGATGAAATGGTTCAAATATCATTAACATCGATTTTAACTTTTGTGAACAACTCCAAATAAGTCATGTCTCAAGTACTAATGGCCCACCAGCATTCACTTTAGCCAAAATATCAGCTCTCTCATTACCATGTATATCAATGTGGGAGGGTGTTCCCTTGAAAGAGCACCTCACGAAAGAATGAAGGGTATTTTAATTTGTTAAGAATTACCTTTCCTGTATCATCATGCACTTTATGCTTATTAGAAAGGTGCTAAACGGAACTTCGGCTGTCAAACAGGGTTCAAACAACATGAGCTTGTAGAGAACAGAATCAAATCAATCCCAACGTCAATGACAATCAGCTTATTTCTGAAAACTGAACAACTCTCTGGATTTCTCATACTTAATTTTGTTGTAATTCTTGGGATAAGATATAAGTTCTACTACTGGAGCAATCATATTTACCTTTTTTCTTCTATCTGTATGTATTATGGTGGAATCTTCAAGGATTTTAATGATTTTAAGAGCAAGTTGTTTTAATTAGGCATAAAAATTCTTGTTCACTTGAAATTAAGATACAAGTAGATGTAGACTGTATTCAAACCAACCAAAGAGTTAATTTAAGGTTCCTTAAATTTTTTATGCTTCATATTTAAAATAGTTTATAGCTATTGGTTGTGCAGATTTGCAATTGTTTTCATATGTATTTATTTTTGCAGTTTTTAATATTTTTATGCATTAAAATTTTCATAATTTGTAATTGTCACATTGAATTCTTTAAATGTTGTATAATTTTTCTTCATTGTAATATTTTTTAAAAGCTTATTGCATTTACTTATAATGCTTCTGTATTTTAGGATATTCAAAGATCTCTACTGACAGATACTTTACTTCTTTCAAAAAAGTAATTGGTTCTCGTAGTTTTACTTATCATCAGTGTTCGTCTTGTGAATATTGTTCACGTAACCGTTCACACATGAGAGAACATTTAGTTAGACATACTGGTGAAAAACCTTATGTATGTGCACATTGTCATCAGTCGTTTGGTCGTCAGCGTGATTTAAAACTTCATATGTCTCTGAGACATAAAAGCTGTTGATAACGAATTACATATACTAAAATTGCTTGTTTAATAAACAAACATATGATGCACAGAAATCTGTCTTATATAGTGGAAAATTGTAGATTTCTTGTGTTAAAAAGAAACCAGAAACCAAATACATAAGTATTTTGATGTTAAATTGAAGGATTGTAAATAAATTTTAAAATTAAATATATTATGTAAATTCATTATGTGTCACTAGAATGTCTCATGTACTAAAATATCATTCTTGAAAACAGAATTGTGGTTAGAATGAAATTGAACTTTTATCTTAGTTTGAAAAAGAGTATTAATTGTTATTTTGTATAATAACGATGTCTGTATGTTTATGTATATCAATTCTGTATAATATTATCAATGTTATTTTGATTCATAGCATTTTATAATTGTGGAAATATCTCGATACATAAAAAGTTGCAATTTTCTGTTATAGTCCTAATAATATGCATTTTCTATGTTTTGAAATTTTTATTAACTTAAATTCTCTTTTTTATTATGATTATAATTATTTTAAAATCTACTGTATTCTACTTTTCTATTATGTATTTAAATATATTATCAATTTTTAACTGTATATTAACAAAAATAATATAAAAAATTTAAAAAATGCCAACAAAATTATTCTTTTTGTCAAATATATTAGATCTTAAATAGCATTCAAAATAGTATAAAATATTATGTTACTGTTATGTACGGTAAATACACACAAGTCCTATTTATAAAGCCATATATTTTGATGTTTGTTATTTTTTCTTTAATATATTAATGTTTTTCTGAAAATTTATTGTAAACATAAATTATTAAATTGATTTTTTATATTATATTTCTGTAAAGATTTTTATATGAGAAAATTTTGGTAGTTTGTAAATTTTTTTAATTTAGATTCTAATTTTTTAGGTTCTTTCACCAAAACAAAATCATATTATACTGCCAAAGTAAATGTCGATAATCATCTGTGGCATGTACATCATTGTGTTCATTGTTCTTATTCGAATTTCGATCTTCACAAGGTAAAAAAACATGTTCGTAAACATACTGGTGAAAAACCTTATACTTGTGAGATATGTGGGAAAGCTTTCACTCAAAGGTCTAATTTGAAAACCCACAAATTTAAGATACACAAATCTGGATAAATATATGCATTTTTATTATCTTTTTTCCTTTGTGGGTGTGTTTTCTATTTATTATGTGTAAGTATGATATTTTTTTTATTTGATATTTTCTATATTTTTCTTGTTATATGAAATTATAATCCATCAGCAAAATATGTCTTAGTTAACTTTAATATTAGTGCAATTAAAAATATTTTGCTTATAATTTATTTTTTTAGCATTAATTAAATTTTTTTATAATACTATTAATTTTTAGAAGTATTCTTTTGTAAGTACGAACAATCTAGATTTTATCAACTTCATGATGAATGTATATAAAAAATACATTTTTATTGTTCATTTATTTAAAAAGTAAAGACTGATTTATTTTATAAAATATTAAGTAAAATAATATTTATAATCTATTTTTGAAGATAATTCATGCATTTCTTTTTAATCAATATATACGCCATTTAAAGTTAAGTTGATTGAAAATTGTTGAAACTTATATATTTAAAAAAAATAAAAAATAATAATCAGTGCCTCAAATTTTAAATACATTGATGTGCTTGTATATTAAATTTAATTTTCTATGTTATTTTATTTGTGTGAAAAATATAGTTAATCTTTGCAACTGATTTTGATGGGATTGTCAAATATTATATTTCTTTATCAAAATAGTAAACTCTTTAACATTTTTGCTTTTAAAGGAAAAAAAAAAAGCCTTCTTTTAAAAGCTTAAAAGAAAGAATGCAGATATTTTTATGCTTTTCTTCCTTTTATTTTGTCAACATGTTTTTTCTTATTATAGATTGCCCTTGTCATAAAATAAAGTTTTGATTTTGTGATCCAAATTTGTTATAAATCTAATATTTATGTTATGTTGTGAAATTTACTAGCAACTATTTTTTTAATGCATGCATTAAATATGTTGCACAAGTAAAAATGTTTAAATTGATAAAAGCTATTGACGGACTTGGAAAAAAAACATGACATGACATGGGGAGTAATTAATAAAGAAACATATCATTATTTCGTTTTTCTATTTTCAAAACGGTTAACTTAGTGTGATTGTTTTTAATTTTTCGTTATTGAAATACTTTGAATTATATATGCACTAATATGCTAAACTTAAGCAAATTATTTTCTTGCCATTACTGCATGAAAAATTAAGACAAGAAATTTAGAAGTAAGAGAGAGCATTTTGTGCTTAAATGATGGTGAAAGCCTAGTTGCATCAAAAATTAGTGCAACACACACAGCAGGGAATCAAACAAAAGAGACTTTGTTGAACTAACTGTATCCATAAAAAGGATTGTGTTTAAAAGAGGGAAAACATATCGATATTCCTTAGTATGTGATCTGCTTCTCACTGCATCTCCACACAGAGCATCAGATTGTCCAACAGTTATTGGACAAGAATGCCTATTCCTCAATCAGCATTAGTTTCAGTTGTTGGATGTCACTAATCTTTCTAAAAGCTGTACCTATGGTTTAAGATGACTTTCCAAGTAAACTTCTCAATTACATTGATCATACTACTCCAATCTTCCAGCTTTCCAATCATTCTTCAGTATGTGAAATCATTCAGTTGATTTCTTGCCTTGATTCAGTTGCCTACTAATGTTCTTTAATTGCATCTCCATTCTTCCTTTTATTGGTCTTTAACTGTACAAGCTGCCCACACTTTCATATGCTTGTGTCACTTGTTACATTTTGCTCCTGACATTTGTATAGACATGGTCTTTCTACTGAATTGTTCCCTAATTGTAACCAATCACAAGAACCCCTTTCCTACTGTTTTATTGCTATGCATTTAAAATTTTTCTTATTGCTTAAATTTTGCACAGTAGTGTATATAGTCATTTTTTTTATGAAGTAATGTTATACTGCAAATAAAATAATTATATTTATTGTATATTATTGTACATATTATTATAATGCAGAAAACCACTTTTTTCCTAAATACTGATGCAATGTTAATTTGAATTTAAGATTTAAAATGGTTGTATTCATTATTAAGAAGAAATTAATGAAGAATTTTTTAAATAATTGTCACCATGTTAAAAAAGAAATTACAAAGAAACTTATAAAATCGTGAATTTGAAAGGAAAAAAGAATTCAATAATAAAAAATAGTTTCATACTTTTTTATTCTATAAAAATTCTTTATATATAAATTTTAGTCACTTTCATTGCTAACATGATATCAAGGAAACTAAAAGTAGTTGTAGCAGACCCTCTAGTATTTAATCTATTTTTCTTTGATTTATTTGGCTAAAAGCTCATTAGCTTTTCCTGATAGATTAAATTTATTTCAAAATTGACAAATGATACAATGTTTCAATATAAAAGAAAACACTTGTTTCCAATATTAGAGTACATGATTCATTTTATGTAATTTTAAGGTATAAGGACCAACAATTTTATGGTTAAGTATTTAACACAATGCTTAAATATTTTGCTAATATACTTTACTGAAGTGCTACATTGATTACCATTAATGTGATAAAAAAGGCTTAGTTATTGTTTGCATCAATTGAGGTTACAAATGGTGTTTGAAAAATATTTTTGTTTTGTTCTTGACATTCATAAGTTTTTTGTTATCTGTAGCATTTACATTGTTTTGTTGAATAGCATTAAACATTCATGAATGTGAATGTCATACATTAAATAAAAACAAAATTGCTTACTTTCTTTTTAAATTATTATTTAAAATATACATTAATGTGTCTGTTATTCCCTATCAATCAGTAATCCTTTATATCTACTTAAAGGAGAACTTAAAACCATATATAGAGAATACCATATCACTAAAATTATGAGTTTTTTAAAAATATGATGAAATCGCTAGAAACCATTTCTAATAAATATTTTTTGTTTTGAATTTTCTTTTATAAATTTCCATTGCTTTTGTCCTTTTGCTTAAATCAATGAAAAAATAGAAAATATTTTAATTTTTAAGTATATTATTTCAGTTAAGTATTGAAGTATAGTATTTTTAAGATGCTTTACTGAGATTATACTCTATCTGGATGATTAAAAATTAAAATAATGGAAATATTTGAGATTGTTTAACGTATGGCTTAATAATTGAATGCAGTTTTGAAGTATTTGAACATTCTATAAAAAAATCGCCCTTAATCAATTGTTAAATTTTCATCTATCACTCTAAAAAATATCTTTTGCTGTTATCATGATGAGTTGTCTAAAGTATTTGTAAAACTGCTTTATGAGGTAAAAGTATTAACTCAATATTTTAACATTAAAACATAGTATATATTGTGGATTTATTTTTTGACACAAGATTATTTAAACATAAAGTAATAATAAAAATATAATTTATGAATTTTGTGTTTTTAAAACTGTTATATATTAACCGAAATCTTGGAATCTACTGTTTCTATTTACACGTAAAATTCAAAATTATTTATATGATATTTTTGTGATGTTAATTCTTATAAATGAAATTTGTTCTGAATATATATAGTTATATATTATATACAACTTTGCAATTAAAAATTAATGAAATTCAGAAAGGATAATTAATCAATTTGGCAGGTAAAGATTCCATATAATCTATGTTGCAGTTACTTTTTTTATGCTTTTTTCCTTATGTTTCTTAATATCTTTTTATAATTTTTTAGCGATTAAGTATAATTCACTATACTTCTTATATTAAGTGTAAAATAATATTAATTAAAATACTGCCTTTTCATAATTTGTTTGCATGCCAAAAGTTGCTTTTTCATCACCTGCAAATGTCTGTTAATTTAAATATTGATTTTTTTTGTGATCAATGCAGAAAAATGTTTTCATATAAAACTTGAAATTACACTTTGTTCCTTATTGTTTGAGACTATTTGTTTTGTCATGACTTATCAAATGTGTTTCATCAGTAAAGTGTCAGATCAACTATAAAGTTTATCATTAAGTGTAAAAAATGAAAAGAATAAAAATAAAAGTCATCTCAAAAATATCCTAAAATAATTGAATTTGTTTTCTTTTGGAATGGGACATGAAATGAGAAAGATTTATTAAAGAATTTTAATTTGTGTTATTAAGATTTATCCTGTTTTTATTCATGTAATCATAAGGTACACTTTTGTTATTTTTAAAAGTAAGATATGTCTTTGTCATTGTTAAAAACAAAATGCTATTTTGTTATTACAAGAGTTATCCTATTTTTTTTTTTTTTTTTTTTTTTTTGCCAAACAATTTGTTTTCTTTCTTTTTTTTATCCACATTTTTTTTAGATAGTATAAACAAGTTTTTAATTAGTTGTAGGCAAAATAGTTTTAATTTCAACACTATATTAATCTTGAAAATATTTAGTGATGATTTTAATAACAAATTTAACAAATCGTTTATAGCAACATTTAACTCATTTCATGACTATAGATATACTTTTTTGTGTTTGTACAAGTTCAAATTTTTTTTCTTTCTCTTAACATTAATTTTGGATTTTATTCATAAGTTATAGTAATTTTTTCTATCATACATAATGTTTTGAACTTTTTAAAAAGTTGCCTTTACTTTTAAAGCATTTATTTAGTTATTTCTTATTTCACATAATGACATGAAAGAAATATTATAATTTGTAAGTTGTTTTGGGTATTTATTACCTTTATTAAATAAAAATAAATGATCTGAAATTAATTTATTGAATATCTGTCAACATCTTGTACATCTATATAAGATTAAAAATTATTTAAAAATATACATGAAATTATATTTTATAACTATGTTATATATATATATACATACATACACACACACACACACACACACATATATATTGAAAAGTTTGATTTAATTCTGTAGTATAAAAGGACATTTTGAATATGATTAAAATAGTTTAAATATACAATAAACTAATTTCATGAATCTACGAAAAGATTTCATCAATGTTTGAAAATATTCTTTTTGTATGTTTTGCATATTCATGTGTATAAGTCTCTACTATACACCAATTCCAGAAAGGATGATTGGAAAAATTGACTATGATACATTACAGAAGGATCCTTGTTGCTATAAATATAGCTGCCAACTCTACTACTTTTTTCGGAACACTCCTGATCCCCACCACCTTTCTTTCGAGTTTCCAGTAATATATGAAAATCTACTAATTTTGGCGATTTCAGTGAAAACCTTAAAAAAACTGCCAAAATTTGTCAGAAAATAAGTCTATTGAGTTGTTTAATTTTATGTGACTCTGTAATTACATTTACATGCTTAAAAAGTTCCCTTTTCATGACGAGACTCTAAAACATACAGAAGTATATTGTTTTGCAAACTACTGAACAAGCCTCATTTTCAAGTGTAAAATTTTTTATTGACAGATTTCCCATTTTTCTGCTTAATATGGAACTGAATAAAGGATTGGACATTCTCCAGACTAAGTTCTGCAAACTAAAAAGTACTGTCTGCTCAAAAGAAACACTGGATGAACCAAGAGCAGATGTACAATGGCATCTTGTTGGAAATCTGAAAAATGAATTTGAACAACAAATGTTTTCTAGTATTTCCCAGTTTATGTTTACAATTTTAACTATCCCACATTCTAATGATGAATGTGAATTGGTTTTTCAGTCATAAAAAAATTTAAATGAATTCAGATCTTCTCTTATTGCTGAAAATTTAGAAAGTTTAATTTTTGCTAAATACTCTCAAAATCAGAAAAAATGTTTTGAACAGCAGTTCACCAATTCATTTTTAAAAAAATGCTAAGTCAGCAACGCATGAGAAAATTAAATTGTCAAAAGTTATTCAAATTTGAAATGTGTTATGTTTTTTATGGATAAAGTATTTGATAATTTATATATTCTTAGAAGTATTTCTCACTGAATTAAATTTGCTTAGTAAATGTATTTTATGTGTTTATGTAAGGAAATAATTTTATAATTTAATATTTATAAATATTGCACTGGTGTAGTAAAAGTTGCTTTGTAAAATAAATATTGAGACATAAATGTCGATGTTTAACATATAGTATATGTTTTACATATAGTATGTTCTTATATTCTTCATAGTTATCTTATGAAGTTGATGAATATTTTATTAAAATATTAAGATTGACACAGAAATATGTTTAACATAAATCATTCTCAGAATGTATAATTTAAAGGGTAAAATTGTCTTTTTGCGATATTACCATTTTAAACATTCATTTTCAAGCAAAAGCATCGCTTTTAGTGTCTCCTGATTTTTTCTCTCAAAATCAGTAGAATCTACTGATTTTTTTCCTCTAAGGTTGACATGTATGCATAAGTACTTAGCATCCACAAATTTGTTTTAGTGACCCCACAAAGCATCAACATTTGTGGCAAATGCAGTTTACTTTTAAAGATTTTATATCGATTAGGAGCATTATTTGCCTATACTGCTGTTTATTAAAGGGGTGCCATTGAATTGAATACACTGGTATCTCCTGATCATAAGTTTTGTGTGTAATGTCATATAGCAGCACATGTATTTTGAAATGAAGTTGTGAATTATATTCATATTCATGTTATCACATGTTGAAACAATAACTTTTGTGTTTGAATTTTGGGGTGGCTTCTTAATAATCCAATCTATCTACAACAACCATACCACACTTCAATGCAACATCCTGTTTTGGATCACTAAGTCTCCCAAGAAGGCAGCAAAGCCCACTAAGCCGAAAGCTCCCAAAGTAAAAAAGATGAAAACACCAAAGAAGGCTGCTCCTAAGAAGGCAAAGAAGTAAACAAAAGTCCCCCCCTCCAAAAAAAAAAAAAAAAAGGCTCTTTTCAGAGCCAACAATTGAACTTAAAAAATTCATATTTTTTTCTTAAATATCTTCCTGGTTTCACAGTGAAGGGGGAAAAAAATATGGTCAGTTACATAGTGTATTCTTCAAGGAGAAGGAAATAAGGAAACTGAGGAGATAGACCCATCTCTATTAAATATGTATTTTTTTTTTTTTTAAAAAAAGATAGTGCTCATAAATAATCTGCAGATGATAGGACTGCAGATCATAAGTAATGTAAAATATCCAGGTACATCTTTGATTATTGATTTGTGGATATGTATCTTGTAATATTATCCTTTTTTCAATGAGTTTTGAATATCAATTATCAGCAGTATAATGTCTGGCTACACAATGAATCCAAAATCTTCTGCAAGATGTCTGGAGAATTCCCTGCCTGTTAGTCTCTGCTGTTATTCTTTCTGTAATCGAAATATTTTGCTACTATTGAATGTTATATTTATATATTTAGAAGTCTGTACTTCCATATTTTGAATTTGAACTTTGGCAGATATTTGAGAAAGTGCATGGCTACCTTTCAAAAGATAAATGGCTCGCTTTTGTATATTTAGGCTTATCATTGAATGTATTGAAACTAAGTGTGATCTAACAAATTACTGGTCAAGCTGTAAAGTTGCTCTTTTTAAAAATGTTATAACAAGTAACATTTAATAATGTTTTCTTTAAAAAATTTTTTTCAAAAATTTTTAAAATTTTGAAATTAATTATTTCAGATTCTTCATGTAAATCAAATCAGGAATTGTTAGTATCATCTAATGCATCATTTGGTGAACTAAATTTTCGTCTTCATTATTGCACGTTTTGCAGTTACTCATCCTCTAACATGTCCCATGTTAAAGATCACATATACAGCCATACAGGTGAGAAGCCATACATATGTGATATATGTGGAAAAGCATTCTCACAAAGAAGCAATTTGAAAAGACATTTGAGAATCCATCAAACTTAATAATATTCTGTACACTGCATATTTCCTGAAACTCATTGTAAGAAGAAATAAAATTGTGATTTTTTTTAAATATAAATGCTTTAAATACAATTGTTATTATTCGACTCCATTCATTATTTGTATTTTTGGTGTTAAAGTATGTATATTTGTTTTAAAAGAGCAGTTTCTGTTAATTTATTTGTTTTGAAATCATATTCTATTATAATTACTTTTTTTAAACAGTGAATAATTATTTCCGAGATTCATTTTGTAGTTATAAAGGAATATTGTTTTAATAAATGCCTTAATTTCAAATTAAGGTCATCTATTCCAACTGTAAAAAAATTCAGCTTGTAAAATTAATCTTTGCTTTCAGCTGAATGTAAAATAAAAAAATAAAAATAAAAAAAATTACAAGATTGATTCAATGATTGAATTATAAAATTTTTTTATACTATTTAATTTTTGCTATTTTTATTTTATATTCAAAAGGAATTGAAAGAGAACTTTAAGATTGCTGGAGAGAAATAAAAAAAATCAAACCCTTTTTCTTATATTTTAATAATAAAGTATAGCATCATAATATGATATAATATCTTAAAGTTTGTGAAATACTGATTGTTTTAATATTAAAGAAAGTAACTCAAATAAGAAAATGATGTATTCAATTTGACCAATTTTTGTTTCATACCCATGATTATATTTTTATACATTGAATTCTTAACTATGACAATTTTTATTTTTGGTATACTAATGATTTTAATCATTCCTTTGTTACTAAGAATTAACAAGATTGAATATATTGATTATTGTTATTCTGTATGTTTATATTTAGTCATAATTTTATAGTGAAATATTTTATTTTTTCTCTATCAAGTATGCAATATAAAAGTACCCTATTTATATTTCCTCTCAATATAAGAATGAAAATTATCATTCTGAAAAAAAAGAACATATAAAAAAAATTATAATTCTAGTGATTCTTATGGTCACACGAATATAAAAATAAGAGCGTCAAGCTTTAAAAAAAATCATTAAAATAGTATTGTTTTCCTGAAATATAAAGTATTTTTACTAAAGTTATCATTTACTTATTTTTTATTATTATAACCAAATATTTTTTTTTATAAATATGTTAAAAATTTCTTCCTGTTATTAAGCTGAGCTAGTTGCAAAATGCTTAGCCATCTGGTTTTTGGCTCAGCTGGTGATAAGATTAAATCTCATTTTGTGCTTGGACACTAATGGGTTGGAATTCACTTTAAACTGTACACCCTGGTCTAATTGGCCCATAAGCACAAAAATGACTTGAGTGATAAATTAAGCCAATCTTTTAATAAATTCTCCTTTTCAAATTCACTGCATAATTGTATAATTGATAACTATGCATTTAGTGTTTTACAGAGAAAGGATGTATTTACATTATTTTAAGGATCAATTTTTGTGTCTGATATGATCACACAGGCCCTTCATTTGAGTAATTCCTGAGTACATTTCTAATCACTAGTACAGATGCTTGTAATAGCTTTAAGTCAATTTATTGTTTTCTAATGAATCAACTTATCATTTTTACTATTTTTCTGCACCTAAAATTTAATTTTTACTAAGTTTTAATAATTTCTGTGTTATTATTTTGTATATATTGTTAATTTTAGGAGAAGGAATTTGTTTTCTTTTAAAATATAGAAAATTTATTTAAAGTATGATATTTTGTGTCATTTATTAATCTCTTGTATAATATTCAGTAAAAACCTGAATGAAATTAGTGTTTAAACAATAAAACTGCTTAATTTATTTAAAATATTATGATCTAGTGGATTAAGCATAATCAAATTGAGAGACACTTTGAAAATTAGATTGCTTCTTGTGTTATGTATGTAACCACAATAATTATTAATAAAGTTTTTACTAAAATAATATAATGATAACTAATATTAAATATAATTTAATTTTAAAATTGTTCTACAAGTGTTAAGCTGTTAAATTTATTGTTTTAAGCATTGGTGTTATTGAATTATTTCATTTTATAGAATGATGTATAGAAAAATAAATAGCATTTTTCTATACATTTATAGTATTTATACAATGATAATTTTAATTTTAAAGGAAAATGAATAAAGAATTGTTTGTGCAATAAAAATATTGAAATTTGATCCAATACCAAATCACTCTAACTAAGCAATTGCATTTGAAATTCTTGAGTGTTTAAATTTCACCATTAGAGAATCAAGCACTTGTAAATTTAAAAAGTTTTAAGAATTCCCCGAATAAATTTCTCTTCAACAGGAACCATTTAGATTTTGTCATCATTAAACTCAATCATCATTTTTATACACCAGATTAGACAAGAATTAGATTTAATATGGAATAATATGTAATAAAAAAATCAGGAATTATTGCAAAAGAAAAGGTTCAGTATTTTATTAAATTTATTGACATACAGACTGTTGTAAAGCAATAGTTTTAAGTTTATATCCTTTTAAAAATTCTTATTTTTAAAAAATAAAATCTTTTCCTTAAAGTTTTCCAAGCTAATAAAAAAATTCCTTCAAGCAAATTTCAATATTAAAGTCTTTATTTTGTAAAATTATGTTTCATACTTCAGAATAACATGCTATATGCTCTTTTTAGAATATGGGAAGGAATTCTTAGTAAATAAATATCTTTAAAAAAACATTTTTGAAAAAAATCTTAATTTTTCAGTGAACGGATATGTGGTATAAACAAGTATAGATCTGCAAAATGCGTTAAGGCATATTAGAAAGTCTCATATGTTTTATAAAAGTTACTTTAAAATGCTAGATATAAAATCAGAAGAAAATAAACGAAAATTACAGTATGAAAAATACTGCATTAAAAAATGGAACATTATATAATGTAAAAAAACTACAAGGATATGGTATGAAAATTGTTTAAAGTCTTAGAGAAGTATACAATGAACTTACAAGCCCTTATCAAATCAAATATGTTGAGTTAAAAAAAAATCTCAATGTATTCAATGCATGTATTCTTAAAAATATTTACTTATCTTAGGTTTTTCAAACATTTCATATATAAATTGTTATTATTACACATCTTATTTTTTTTATCAGTTAAAAATTTTCATCTATATTTTGTAATATTTTGTAACTGTAAAATTACAAAAGAAAAAGGAGAATTTTATTTAAGTGTTTGTGGGGAAGAATGATATTACAACATTGATATAAAAACCTTTTAATGGTTTAAAAAAAAGAAAAAAATGAAGAATTGCAGTTTTTGTTATTTTTATTTATAACTGATTAAAAAAGCCCTGTTTTTTTGTATAAATTATAGTTGTATAGTTTTTAATATAAATTTGAGTTTATATGTAAAATTAATACTTTTTAATTTTATTGTTTATAGCATTAAGTACAAAGATATTTTAAATATCTAAAATACGAAAGTTATGTTTTTAATATAATGTAGAAGTTAATTGCACAATATATTTCGTATTTTTAAAGGTATTTTTTATATTATTTTGGAATTTTCTTTATAGTTTTTTTTTAAATATTTTTAATTAAAAATATATCTACCCATGAGTATATCCGTAAATGTTGTACTGATTATTAAAATATTTTTATTAATTTAATACCAGAAATGTTGATAAAATATCTTTTATAAAATACTCTATTAAAACTTTTATCCTGTGTCAGTTGTCATTCCATTTATTTGTATCCTAACTACAAATATGGACTAAGCTGTTGATATTAGATGTGAAGAATAAAACCTATATAGTTATGCGTGTTCAATTCTTAACATGATTTTTTTGTCATTTAAATTCATTTATTTCTCTAATAATTTTTAAATATTGACTTTTTTGTTTTCCCAATCTTTATACATTTTCCATTGAAAGAAATTACTTTGTAAATATCTCCAATAATGAATTCAAAAAAATGTGTGTTTATGTTTAATATTGTGTGCAAAATTTAATTTTGAATGTGAGTACACTTTTTTTTTTATTAAATTTCTTAAAAGCTTAGGTTTCATGTTATTTATATTTCATGTTAGTAGGTAATTAGAAAATAATACTTTTTTAATATGAAATTAATCTATTTTTATTTAAAATTTATGAATGAAACTCATAAAATACTTTGACTATTCATCTTCACTTGATTCAGTGGTATGAGAAATTTACATATTTAATTACTTGCAAAAACTTTATTTTATACTAATTTAGCTCTGATGGTCTCCTGAATTGTGGCAAGATTTCACTGTCAATTATCATTCATTTTTTATGGAATACTTAAATTGTAATTTTTTTAATACAAAAAATTATGTATTACATTTATTCAGAATTGTATGGAGATCATTTTCTTTCAATTTCATAAAATTTCAATGATTTATTTTATATTCTCATTCTATATATTTATTTATTGATATTATTTATTTTGGTAAAAATATAAAGTTAAAGATTTCAAATTTCGCCTTTTATTTCAAGTTAATCAATGCAATTTTCATTTATAAGTTAATATTTATCAAAATATTTTTTTAAAGATGAGTTTGTTTGAGATAATGAACTTCTTTTAAATAACCTAATTTAATTCATAAAACTCACAATTATTATTATTATTAAGCAAACAATATGGATAACCATATTGTTTGGACAATATGGATAACACTATTGCTCACAATATGGATAACCATATTGTTTGCTTGCCATTTTTCAAAATCATTGTAGTTACTTAATTTAATCATAAATAGACCTTTTTGAAATTTAAAGTTTTTTTTTTATTTTTGTATTAGGTGTTTCAATATAAAATTATTTATAATAATAAACATATTTTTTTTTACTGTTAGCATGGTAATTTTATTTTTAAATATGTCATGTAATTTGAAAATTTTGTTAATTAAATGCAGACAAAAGTTATATTTGTAAAAAGCAATATATTTTTTTATAGTATGAGTCATAATTTTGTATCTAGTACATTTCTTATGTGCTCTATGAATGCTCCAAATTTAAATTTTTAAAAAAAATTAGTTTAGTGGGGAATTTTTTTAAAAAAAATTGAGTTTTATAGCTTATATAATCATTTTCAAAGGGTTTTTACAATGTCTTAATTAAAATATAAAATAGTATAATTGGATTAATTTAAATCAATATTATAGATTTACATTTTCTATATTATAACTAATTATTTATTTTATAAATTATTGTGTTTTAAGAGCAAAGCATCTCTTCTATTATTTTTAGGTACAATTGTATCTCAAGATCATGGACTATATTCCACAACAAAAACAGTTATTGGTAATCGGACCTGTCGTATACATCACTGCACCCTTTGTGGCTATTCTTCATCAGAAATATCTCATGTTAAAGCTCACATCAGAAAGCACACTGGTGAAAAACCTTTTGTATGTTCCATGTGTGGTAAAGGATTTACTCAAAAAGGCAATTTAAAAACACATATGTTAAAGAGACATGTGAAATGAATATAAGCTGGTAATTTGTTCTGAATATCTTAATTCTAAGGTATCTGTTGGTTAAGCATGAATTTCAAATCTTACAAAAGTCAGTTTTATCTCTGTTATTTAAAAATATTTCTCATCTCAACTTGTCTAATTTTCATGTAAGAAACATTTTCTGCAAAACCTCATAAATTCAACTTCCTATTCAAAAATACTTTTTCTTTGCAAACAACAAAGCATGTATAGAATTATAATGATATAATTATTAGTTGTAAATATGAATTAATAGATGATTTTATCCAGTATGAAGCAACATTCTTTTAGAAGAAAAATATTGTTATTTGTAGTTACAAGGTTCCTATTTTGGAAGCTTCATTTCATGCAATCAAATATTTTATTAGATTTTGAAAAGTATAATGAGGAGTATCAAAGAAAATTTTTGATTAATGTTTCATTTTTTAAATAACTATGATTTGGAATCTTAACTTGTTTGATTTCATATACTTTGCAATACATGTCCATCATCTCTGAATTTTATTGCCTTTGTACTACTATTATTAATTTATATTGTGTTTTAGTTAATATTAAATGACACCTAATTCTTTCTTTATTTTTTCATATATTCTTCCTTTATTTTAAATTTATCTTAAAAGTATATACTTTTTATTAATTATTACAAATGTTATTTTATATATTTGATTCCCACCAATATTACTACTGTTGTTAGTTTCAATGCTATTTTATAAAATGCAAATATTTTATAAAATGTACATATTTAAGATTAATATGAATCTAAAAAATTTCATAAACATTTTTTTAAGTGTTGATTTAGAAGTGAAATGAATTCTTTAAATTATGTTATTTCTTACAAAAATGTGTATTCTAATAAATTAATTTACCAAATTAAAATTGAGTAATTTTTATTACGTTATTTTCTTGCTCAAATATATCATATTTTTATATAAACATACACAAATTCAATGATTATTGGTGTTCATTGTTATAAAGTTTTTGCTTAAATATTTGCATAATTAGTAAGAAATTTTTCTTTTCCTTATCTCAATAACAGAATACTATGAAAAACGAATTTTTATAAATGCAAGACTCTTATTTAAGTGAAAGTTTTATTAGATTTGATTTTTCACTAGTGTGTTAGTTATCCTGTTTTTTCCATTGAATTTAGAGAGCATTTTAAACTCTATTTATTAAAATGTGTAGTACTGTTCTATATTTTAAATTAATTTTATAACAATTTTACTGTTTTTTTTTTCTTTCTTTCTTTCTTTTCCCCCTTTACAAACTAAAAAGTGTTGAATTTTAAATTTATCATTTTTATAAAATATAATGGTTTTAAAAAATTATAAATTTTAAATTAAATTACAACTTATGCAATACATATTTTATTTTTCTTTTGTGTATTCTTGTTTGATGGAAATAAAAAAATTAATACATTTTTTTAGAAATTATTTAAAGTAAATATATTAAACTGGAAACCAAGCTTTTGATATTTTTAACAGGTCTTAAACCAATCACTTTAATTATAAATGTTATTTAACTTATTTGACTGATGTTTTTAGTTATAGATTTAGTCATTTAGAAAATAAATTCTTTTATTTATACTTAAAAAGTTTTAATTTTTCAAATATTTACATAAAATGATATATTTATATGCTTTCTACGTCTCATTTGAAATATTAATGATTGAAATTTGAATTTAAAAATTTTCAACCTTTGTTTCACAGGTGTTTCCTCTTGTGATCTTTCATGAAATAAAGGTATATTTTGCACATTTTTATTGAATTTTGTTAGCAGTTATTCATTGACTTATATTTCTCAATTTTATAAGGCAATTGTGTTTAATAAGAAAAGTCTTAATTTTTATATTTATTTAAGTTTTAAATTTTTTTAAACTACTATTTCATTTATTATGATGAAATTATTGTGATGTATATAATTAATTATTAATTATTTTTCATATAATTTCGTTATAGTATATTTGTTATTGTTTTTGTCGTGTGCCAGCTAGGCTGGGATTATGGGGTGCGTTGCTCCACTTTTCCAACTGAAACATATTTAGGTGTGGAGTCCGACTTCCTCAGTACACATGCCATAGGTATCCGTTTATAGGTTAGACAACCATTCACAACCCATTCATACAAGGAAAGGACAAATACAGGATAGATAGAGAGAGAGACAGTACATATGCATGTCTGAACCGGAATTTAAAACCAGGATCTCCCTATCCACAGTCACACTGACCTCTTGACAAGTTGGGTGGCTATAGTATATTTATCTTACATGATACTTAATGTTTTGAATGAGATAATTTCTGTAAATCAAAGAGTTTGATGAGAAAAGAAATGTATTCATGCTTTTGTTCGAAATGTATTAGAGGACTTATATTGTATCAAGTTTTATTATTTCAAGCCTTTTTTACCTCCTTAAACTATGTAAAAAATATTGGACATAATTGTTTTTTTGAATTTGTTATTAAATTTTATGTGTGTGTGTGTAATGAATATTGGAATATTTTACTTATGTATTTATATTAATTTCAATGTATTTTCATCTATAAGTTATATTTTTCAATAATTTATAAAATATTAAAACTAACATTTTATGTTTATTGCTGTATAAAAAGCACATAATTTTTCTATTGAACCATTTTATGTTCTCTGTATGTATATGAAATACATTAAATTTGAGCTTTATTTTCAATCGTGTAAATATTATAAACTTAAAGCTTGGTTATATGCAATTTTTTTTTTTAATTTTATTGCATAGCATTGATATTGTCCATGATGGTGCTGTTTAAACACTTGAATATGATTGTAATTTTGTTTTAAATTGCAATATTTATTTTGTACTTAGTGTACTAAGTATTCTTAGTGATTCTTTAATTTTATAATATTACTGAAGGAGAATATTAGGAAAAAGTTTTTAATATTTAGTTTTTCTTGTATTTAACAAGTAAATTTCACATGCATTAAATGTTAAGAAAAGTGCAAGACTTTTTAACAGAAAAGTTAACTTATTTTTAATGTGTAATCTGTATGAACTTTCCATTTATATATAAATAAATTTTATTCTTGATTGTTTTTTTAAGTGTGCTTTTTCTTATTTATATTGATACTCTTATAAAATGAATGAAATAGTGGGAAAATAATTGAAATTTTGTATGTTACTAACTTTGCTATATGAATAAAATGTGTCGATGGAACTTGTGCTGATTTATATTAGAATTTTTTTCCCCATTAAGTGGAAATGACACAAAATTTTAACAGACTGATGGAGTAAATTCTCTGAATAATTGGAGCTCTGGTAAATTTGTATTTTATATTTTTATAAAATAAATGCCAATTTAAAAGTCGATTTTAAGGTGCAAATATTTCTATATAAAAGAATTATTTTTGCATGATATAAATATATTTGCTTTGTATAAAACAGATTTTTAACTTATAATTCAATATCATCAAGTTTATGAAGCATTGTGGTATGAATATAATTCAACTTTTTCAAAAGTAGTCTTATTAAAATTAAAGTTATCCATCAAATTATGTATAATATATTGATGAAACTTTTTATGACCTTGTTTCTGGGATTAATTTAAATCTTCCTAATTTAACATTGAGTAATATGATTTAGTTTTTAATAAAAATATTGATTTTATTTTGGGACCACTTTTTTTGGAATTGGTACGATAGTGGTATACTATAAGAAAATGAATTTTTTTAAAAAATATGACCAAGAGATATATCTTTAAAAAAATTCCTATTCTTAAAATTCATTTCTATTTTTCAAGAATTTTTAGGCTAATTTTCCATTTAAAATTTCTATTATCTTAATCTGGAAGAATTGACCTTTAAGGTATCTCAACAATAAAAGTATAATGCAATTATTTTAGAAAACTTAAAATTATTTTTATTACACTCAAAAAAGCATTACTTTTCTTATATTTATTTTTTTTTCACATTCTTGAATCTTTAATTAATTTTCTTTAAGAATTTTTATCATTTTTGAAAACTAATTATATTTATATACTGTATAATAAAATCTGAGACAAAATGTGCTTTAATTTTTAATGCTTTGCAAAACATGAATTCCACACATAAAGTAGCTTTCTACAACAATGAAAGCAAATTTATGAAGTTTCACTTATTTAATCACAATATCTCTACATGAGCTTGATGAGTGATATAGAGAATGTATAATCAGTGCTTGTGTTTTCTCTCCAAATATCCTTTAACATTATGGCATAATTTTCACAGTTTTGATCTTTCTTGCAAATTTGTTTTAAAGTTGTCATTTTTTTATATGGTGTAAACTATCTAACATATATCCACTGCAAGTTTTCATTATTGTATCACACAGGGAAAAGTCTTAGATAACTGGGGTTGCCATGAAACTTGATCACCACTTTCAATCTGTCAGTGGAAATTCATTCTTCAGATGATAATAAACATTCACATCACAATAAAATATTCATTTTCATGAAAGAATGATTTCAGATGTGATGTGCCTGTTGATGTTTTTCTGAATGAGCAGAAAATGAATTTACAAGTTGCTGGGTTAGACTATTGATCTTGTTTCTGAAAAGAAAACAACTCCAATAATTTCATCAAATACAGGCTTTGGCTTCTTTCACTTATGGTCTCAGTCATTTTCACTAATCTTAATTTCTCTTTGTTAACCTTCTATTGGTGTGAAATATTTCTACAATATATGAGCATTCCCTAAATGTGATCAAGAGTGACTCTTTCTTCTTATTTCTAAGAACAAATGATGGGCACTCATTTAAGGTCTACCATTTGTATTGCTAAGTGTACTTATACAATGTTATTAAGTATATAATTTTTTTTTTACAAATTTGTTATAAAATTAATAAAAAATGCATGAAAATAAAGTTCTATTCTTAGCTTTTTCAACAATTGTGAATGCTTAACTACATTTACCCTCTCATCATAAATTTGTATTTATGATAAAAAGGTAAAATGTAAAAATATTCATAATTTGAGAAAAAGCTAAAAAAATTATTTTTCTTGCATTTTCATTATTTTAACAGATGTTTAAATAATATATATTTTAAGTTTCTCACTTTTTAAAAAGTTATAATATACAATCAAATAATATATATAAATATATATATATAATAAATATATATAAAAAATATGCACCATTTTCATAATGTTTCTTAAAATTATGCAGAAAATTTTTTTGCCTTTAGAGAGGATTTTAGATGTTTAAATAAAACAAATTTAATTTTCATATGTTTAAAAGATTCTCCATATTATTTTCTACTTAAATTATTTTTTTTTATTTGTGTATTAGTCAACAATGAATGAAATTCCTCTATTAAAATATTTTACATCAAATTTTTTAATGATTAAACAAACAAAACGCATTTGTTAATTTTTGTGTCATGTAAGAATTATGTTTTATATTGTACTTATTGTATTCCAGATCTATTTTGTTTATATTATTTTAAATCTTTCCTTTAAAAATTTAGTTTTGTTGTCTTATCTAAATCATTAGATTGTGTTTATGCTACAAACATGTTACTCTGATTATTTTAGATTCTTCAGCCATTGCATACAGAGAGTTCTTTTCCTCTTCAGAAGTTTCATTTGATGATGTTACCTGTCGTTTACATTCCTGCATGTTTTGTGACTATTCTTCTTTTAATGTGACTCATGTTAAAGAGCATATAAATAAACATACTGGAGAGAAACCTTACAAATGTGCTGTGTGTGGTAAAGCTTTTTCTAAAAAAAGCAATTTGAACAGACATTTAAAAAGACATGAGTTTACTTGAAATAAGTATTTATAAAGGATGAAAATCATTCAGACTACAGAGGGTATTAACACATTTTTAAAACGATTTCGGGGCCGTTTAATTAATGTTTAAAACATAAAGACTATTTTTTTAAATGTTCAATCTGATAGCTTTTTTATGGACTATATATCTGCATCGTGATTTTTATGATAGAAGAGCTCTTAAAATTTCCAGGGGTATTGGTTTCCATTCCTCTTCCAATGCTTTCTAGGGTCCATATATCATGGTGGGTTTGCGTTTATAAAGATATCTTTTCAACAGTATGAAGGTACAATAGTCCATAGGTGAAAGATCAGAGGACTTTGCAGGAATATGTTGAAAAGGTATATATGCAATACCTGTATTAGTCTTCATTTTTTCAAGAAATGCAGTGGTAGTTTTCGTAGTATGACTTGTAACTTTGTCTTGATGAAGTTTCACTCTTTGAAAGTCATTGGGATAAATAAGTGGAGTTTCTTCTGTAAATATTGGATGTAAAACCTTTTCCTAATAGTATGATATTTTTTTCCATTCTTCTATTTTTTTAATTTCCCAATGTAAAAGAAACCTGCGACAATCATGAACCCCTTACTGAAACTTTCTTTATATTGATAAAACCAGGGTTGTACATTTTTCTCCTCGTTTTCTATAGTAAATATACCTTTTTTGTTGCACTCATTTAGGTAAACCCATGGTTCATCAAGGGTCACAATGTATTTTTCCGTTTATCTCCTGCTAAATGGTTTTCATAGAGGATTCTGCAATATATTTTGCATTGAGCCACATTACTCGGCAAAAGCTGGTGAACATTATGTTTTTTAGCTTTTCTTAAGTTATAAATCTTGGCTTATTATTTTATTTATTGTTGCTACTGATGTGTCTAATGACTTTGCAATTGATTTCTGTGTTGGTGGATTTTCTCTTGTTACCAGCGTTTTCATTTTAGAAATATTTGAAACAATACATGCATTTTTTGGATATTCGTTTGGAGTCTTCTTTCCATGTAGAAATAATGATTGATGATTTTTACCTGCCATATTAATAATGTTGCTTATTTTTCACTTAGAAATTTTAATACCATGCATTTCACAACATATTTGAATTCTGGAACAAGAGTATTTCTCTGTGGAAAACGTAAAAACATATCCTTCAATCCACAGCTTGTTTACATGCGACATTTTGAAAGAAGAATAAATTTAAAAGTAGCAGATGATATTTCCCATTTCAAATAATAAGCTGTTGCCAAATATTTTTATTCTAAAACAATTACTTTTTTTTTAAATTCATCATTGAAATCGTTCTAGAAATGTGTTAATACCCTTTGTATTCATTATGTGTATATTGAATTTGTTGAAAAGTTTAATTTGTTTTCCAATATATATGGATTTTTATGATACAAATTAACTAAGTAGACGTAATTTTTAAATAGTAATGAATAAGTTAAAATCCTTTCTAATTTTTAATTAAATGTGATAGATATTTTATTGTGTTAGATTTCAGGACATTGAAACTCAGCTGTAAACTCCATGGAGCCTTTTGTTGTGTACCGAAATATTTTTAGTAATTTAAAGAAAAATCTTTTTTTTTCTAATTAAGTTTCAACTGTAATTGAAGGTATTTAAATATGACATCTTAAATAGAAATTCTTCCTTAGAGAACCTAAATATGAATACTAAACAAAATGTTAGCATAATTTTTATCAATTATGATCCATGAGATTAATTATTTATCGTATTACTAACATAATTTTCATTATGTGCTAAATATTTGTCATGGGGTAATAGAAAAAATTTTTTATTACAAAATATTATTAATAAACATGAGAAATATAATAATATTGTCATTTGAACCTTCATTTCCTGTTAATAGGTGCTTATAGGTAATTATAAAATTTTTTAATTGATATAAATGCAAAAGCACTGTGCATAATTTAAAATTAAGATATTTTTTAGCATGCAGTATTATGACATGTCTTAATTTTAAATAATGAGAAATTATGTTTTTTTATTTTTATAGAAAAATTTGTCATAATTAATAACTGACACATTTTTCTAAAAAAATGTGCCAATTTTAGAATTAATAGCTTAAAAAATTATGTTCTGGTATCATTAAAAATCTGAATCATTAAAAAAAAATTATTACATCAAAGTACATAAAATAAGAATACTTATTTCATTTTTCCATAAGCATAATTCTGATATAAAGACTTATTTGAATTTTTTTCAGTGTTTTTCAAAATTTTAAAGTGGTGTAGTTTTATAGGCAGTAGATTAAGATGTAGTTTTTCATAATTTTTGAAATAAAATAATTTTTATTTTATAGAATATATTTAATAACTTTTATACTTTATATAAGAACTGATTTGGCTGTAATTTTTTTTTTTTTATCATTAATTTTTATTTCTTGATTTTTACTTTTAATGACTTGATGTCTTTTTACCTTTATGAAAGTAATTGATTTCATTTTCTTCAATAATGTTTTCTCCAAATGTATTTGTAGAATAGAACAAATAAATGTAGATTGTATATTTTGCTATTGAAAATATTAGAAATTTAGTAATTTCATAACTGTAGTTCAGTTTATAAGAAAAAATTGTAATGGTAGTTTAATATAAGGTATTTCATATGTTAAAGTTGCTAAACCAATTTATAAGTATGAAAAAAATGTATAATTAGTAAATCTTACAGAATCAAGTTAATTTAAAAAATACTTCAGATGTTTTCTCAAAAAAATTCTTCTAAATTCTATTTTGAGTGCATATATTTAATTAAACTTAATGAAAATAACAAAGATGTGTGACAAAACTAATTTATCATTTGTAACATTTTTCTGTAAACATGAAAAAGCTTTAGAAAACAATAATATAGTTTCAAAGGTCTATTCTAAAATTAAATTTGTTACTTAAAGAAGTGTTACTTGCATCTATATATATATAATATATATATATATATATATATATATATATATATATATATATATATATATATATATATATATATATATATATATATATATATATATATATATATATATATATACATACGTATGTACATACACACATTATAAGTTCTAAAATCTGTATTTGTGAAATAAATTCATACTTTTTGATTATTTGATAATAGATCTTAATATAATTAGAATCAATTTTATGTTTTCTGTGGATTAAAAATTAATTTTTATTAAAAAAAATTGCAATTTCAATTATTGCAGCATACAGGATAGTTAAAATAATTACTTGCTCTAACTTATTAAGAAATACTCCAATTTTAAAAGATAAATAGTTAAAAAATGTATATTCTCTCATTATTTTTATATTTTTCATTCTGATTTTGTGTTACTTTATAAGTTTAATTTTGTTATTGATATACTTGATTTTGCAAACAAATGTGTTTTATAATATTTGGATACATTTCAAAATCTTGAAATGTATCCAAATATTATACATAAATATTACGTAATAATATATTAGAAAATATGATACATAAATATTACTTTATGTATCATATTTTCAATGTCTTTAATTTATAATTTGGCATGTTTTGTTAATTTAAAAAACAATGTATGTAAAAATAATGATTTCTTCAAATATGTTAATTAATATGCACATTTTATTAAAAACATACCAAAAGAAAATATGTGCTTAAAAACAAATCTTATTTTCTTATTAATAAAAATCAGCCAAAAACAATTTTTTTATTGAATAAATAAGAAGTAATATTTATTCAATAAAAAAATTGTTTTGCTATTTTCTCTTTAAAAAAATTCATAGTTATGTCCTATTTGACAACTTGCTTTGCAAATGATTATTGTGATACCTTTTTTTTCCTTATTTATTGCGTGAAATTATTTTTATTATGTTTTGAATATTATCATCTGATACCTCCTTCACACAAGTTATATCTGAGTTCATATTTAAAGTCTTGAACTGAAATTTTTATTATTAGAACTGCTTTCTTTGTTTGAGTATATGTTATTATAACAAATCTTCCTTCAAGTTAGGAGGTAAATTTTATTTACTTTTTCCAATTATAATGGTATACTTAATAAAGCCTCATACTAAAATACACTAGATAGGATTTTACTTTTAATGTTATTCAAATTATACATTTATATATGTAATGCACCTAGAGTATTAATTTCCCAAAACTACTGCAATTCTGTGTCCATGATCATTCTTTACAAAAATACCTGTGAAATTTGCTCAAGAAGTTTATCGTACTCTGAACCTTGGGTTAATTTACATTGGGTATGATAAATTTCACATTTATTTCTAAAAGAATTCTTAAATTTCAGTGGGAATTGTGCAGTTATTCAGATTTAGAAGGACTTACTGATATGTAAAAATCAAATGCTTAAAAAAAGTTACCAAAAATAGATGTGTACACAAAAAAAGATTTTTTAAAATTTTAGTTCGTATATGGAATTAATTACTGTTGTGCTTATGAAACACTTTTTAAGGCCAGTCCTAGTTAGTAAAATAGTGAGTATATGTTGATTAAATATTTGGAAAAACATATGTATTATATAAAAACTTATGTACTTTGATATGTCAAAAGAAAAAAGAGAAGAGCTTTTGTAAAAAATTCGTGAATGTCTATCAATTCATCAATCATAATATACTTTTTATCTTTTGAAATTTATGGATGCTTCATGCGGTTTTACATATTGCAGTTGCATCAACATAAATGGAATATGTATCTTATTTTTGGATTCCAATAAAAATAATTGTTTTAGAAATTTTATATGGTCATTTTTATTCTTGATCATTAATCTTTACAAATATTTTGTAATAAAAGTTGCTTAAACCATTAACATATTTGTTATTAGTGTACTAAATATGCTAGTTATTTCATGGCTTTTAATCAATAATAGGTTTTTGTGTGACAGAATTACATGTTTGCAACTATTTCTCCTCAGAATAGTTGTCAAAACAAAGTGAATCCTTAAATTTCAACAAAAAATTTTCATGTATTTAATTAATGCTATTAAGTTTAAAAATACTATTTTTCAATAAAAGTGATATTTTGAATGAAGTTCTATAAAATCGTAATTTATTTGTAAAATTATATTTCTGAATAACTATTATGAATTTTCTGAATATTTTTTAAGGTAGTTATTTATTTTTTTCTTGCTTGTGGGGTGGTTTTGAATTATTTGATGCTGCATATGGAATGGCACAGGAAATTCATTTGCTGTTATACATCACAATTATAACAGGAAATAACTGTTACATTTGGATATATTTTACTAGACTTGTTAAATAAATATTGTCCAATTATTTTTTATACTCATCCTTTATGTAATTTTTTTATATAAATACACTAAGACATGGTATTTTATACAGGTTTTAAGTTCTAACATAAAAAATGCATATTGTCAAAAATAAACACAATTTATTTGCATAAATGTAAAATAGAATGGACGATAAATTGTTATGTGTGTTTTTATTATTTTTTTGTTTTATATGTTTTATTTATTTTTTGTTTTATATGTTTCATAATAATGTAATAAAATTTTTTATGCAGAAATAGTTGTTACTTCCTATTTCCAATAGATAATGAGTATTATTGAACATTTTCAAAGTTATTGATTTGCTAGCATAATGCAGACATGATTAGAATTAGAATTCAATATTTGTTTTGTCATTCTTTTTGATTACAAAAATATGAATTCAATTTTTTTATGATTAATATTTCTTATGCTAGCTTCGTTAATTTTTCGAGGATAATTATTTTATTGGTACAATTACACTATACTTCTGTATGATAATCATCATAATGGGAAATAAAAAATCACAATTACTGTTGTAAATGTTTGCTTCATGTATTGTATACAAAAGTTTATATTATTATTTATATATAAAAATACATGTTATAAACTTAAGAAGTTTTTTTTTTTTTAATTGATAAATTGGTAAAGATAATAAATTACTTTAGTCTTTGTATTGATCTTGCAAGTTTATTTTAATTACAATTTTTTAAGTGGTCTTATTAACAAAGTTAATGCATTGATGAATTAATGAAACAATGCTTTTATCCTTAGGTGATTCAAATTGCAGATTATTTGTCTCTGTGAAAGAAACTATTGCTGGTCGTTATTGTTATCTCCATCATTGCACATTCTGCAGTTACACAACTACTGATGTTTCTCATATCAAGCAGCATGTTCGCAAGCACACAGGAGAGAAACCTTTCAAATGTCCTGTGTGTGCAAAGTCTTTTTCTCAAAAAAGCAACATGAAAACTCATGTTTTGAATGCTCATTTTGACCCAAAAAAGAAACTTAAATTTTGAAACTGCAGATAGTGTAAAGAATAAAAATATTTGCAATTTTACAGAACTAATAATTTCATGGTTATAATATTTGTAAAATTTTACTTATAAGGAATTAATTATATGATTAATTGCACTAAGAATTGAAGGTATTATAAATATCTGCAGGATTAATAAAAGTTTTTCATTATTCAAAGTTTCTAAAACATTATAAAGATATGAATCTATATTATTAGTTATTTTAATAACTAGAAAAATTTTAGATATGAAAGGAATTTTTTTCTAATTAAAGATGTTTTTAAAAAATATATAATAATATCTTTATTATTATGTATAATTTGATGAATTGCCTTAGATATATTAATATTCATGATCCATTTCATTTAACATCATTAGATATGATTTAAATTTGTATTATGTGGATGCTCCTGCACCTGAAATCAGATAAAATTATTTTACAAATTTCTCTTATTTATACCAAATGAATGCTATTTTTAAAATGTAAATTTTTATAAGATTATAAACATTATATTTGATTGGAATTATAGTTTTGTTAATTTAAATTATAATAGATTTTTAATATCAATTTTTTGCTTCTTGAATCATCCAAAATGGATTTTAATTTTCTTTTATCAGTGATTATTTTTTCTTTTATCTTTTTTATTTAAATTGTGCATTATTTATATTAAAGGTATTAATTTGTGCATTTGGAGACTTAATGCACAATTATAAAAGAAAATTATTAAGTTTTCTAAAACATGGTTCAAATATATTTTATTTTATATTTTAGTATCTTGTTTTATACTTATTGTTTCTGATATGGAATTACTGTAATTTGTTTTGTAAAAGCACATGATTATGTTCATATAATTAGAAGTTATCACACTAATTTTGTTTTGTTATTGTAATTGTGTATTGCTATTATTTGAGTTGTTAATTGCTGTATTTTCCTGCATAAAATCTGCTCTGATGTATTATTCACTAGGCCTTATTTTTGAATAAAAGAAAAAACATTGCATAATCAGCAGCAGCATATAATCTGTGTCAATTTTTCGGTGTATAATTCAAATTATATATTGCTGATAATGTGGTGCCTTATAAAATAAAAGCACAATATACATAATAATAAATGAGTGATTGTCATAATAGAAACAAAGATAAAATACCATACAAGTATAAAAGTATTATAAAAGCAATGGACTGGAAATTATCAATCCTTTTATTTTTTCCAAAATTTATTGCAAACAAAGTGATGAAATTGAAATGTATTAAATAAAAATGAGATAAAATAAGAATAAAAATTTTCTTTATTTTAACTAACTCAACTTAATTATTTATTTCAAACTCCCATATTAAAATCATTTTCTTATTACAAATGGTCATTTTTCAATTCTTGTTTTCCATTTTTAGTAATCGTATAGGAATTAGATGGAGTTATTCATTATTTAACAATCTTGTATCATTTTGAGCAAAAAAGGTTCAAAGTTGTAATGATAAATATTAAACTACATGAAAATTTACTCTGAGAATTAGGTTTTTACTCTGTGTGAACCTCCTCATTTTTTTTATATTAGTTCTTAATTTTTTAATTAAAATGTGAAATTGAGAATATTATCTCAAAATTTGAAATTACTTTGAGATAATATATTTAGGATAATCAAGAAAAAGATGTACTTTTATCCTTAAAGTATTATTAAATATTACTTATCAATTTATATAAGTATTAAAAGATAAATATAGCAATTACTACACTTGTCAATATATTCTGTATTTAATGAATGTTACATCTTTTTTGTAAAAAGTCACCATCATATTGTTATTTATTGCAGTTATGAAAAAAAAAACTTCCACTTCATGTTTGGTTTTAATCTATTAATGTGTTTTAAATATTTATTTCAATCAATTATAAATTTTGTTTTTTATGCTATTTGTATATTTAAGTATTATTTTATGCAATTAAATTATTTTCAATGTGAAAGGAAATAGCTCTTTAATTGCATTCTGTTTTCACTATTTCAATAAATTCAAATCATGAAATTATATTTCAGGTTCATTTGTGTACAACTATCAAGAACTGTACATTACTAAAATAGTGATTATTAACAATCGTAGGTGCCATATTTATTGCTGTAAATTTTGTACATTTTTATCAGATTCTGCCTTTGCTGTTAAGCAACACTTGCGTAAACATACAGGCGAAAAACCTTTTGAATGCTCTATATGTGGAAAGAAATTTTCTCAGAAAACTAATCTGAAGAAACATCTGTCTCGAAAACATTGAAGTGAAGTTGTCAAGCTAATTAATTGTATTAAAAATTTCATTTTCTAACTTACATTATTGGAAAAAATTAAGAGTAATATTACATTTATTTTTGTATAATCTCTTGTGCTTATTATTTTTAATTGAGATTAAAAATTTATGCATAACACTTATGTGAAATTATCTCTTTAATTCTTCTGATGCAATAAATCTTTTAAAAAAAGTTTCAGAATTTTCTTGTATAATTGCAACTACAAAATGTTATTCTGTTATTTTTTGCTTTGAATGAAATAAAAAATCAAAAAGATAAGAGTAGTTCATGATTCATAACAAATAGTACATCATACTGAGAGAGAGAATATTCTTTGTTACATGATTAGTCAAATTATTAAATTACATTTTAAGTATTTTAACAATCTCTAATTTTTTGTTGTGCTTAGAGTAGTCAATTAATATTTAGATTATATGTGATTAGAATTAATAATTTACATTTTATTATTAATTCTAATCACATATTTTATTAGATGCTAAAGCTCTACTTTTTTACAGTAAAATCCTTTTCAAATCAATGTATCAAAATTATAATGTCTTTATATATATAGTTGTGAACTTATGTTGTTTAAAATAGCTTACTATTTCTTTTCTTTTTTTCTTTCTCTTTTTATTCACAATTTATCTATTTTCTGTATCACCCAATCATTTATACTGACCAAATCAAAATTACATTTGTGATAAACTGAAAATATTTTCAGTTGCTCTTAAAACACATTTCTTTTTTTCAACTTTTATTAGTTTATTTAAAAAATTAGTTTATTTAATATATTATTTTTTAATCTCTGATGAAGAACATATTACTCTTTTTCCTTATAGAGTTGTAATATGATGTTCTGAGATTAAAAAACGAATTTTTCATGTACATATTTATTAATATTTTAAACTTAGTTTAATTTATTTTAAGCACAGACTACTCTCACTGTTATATATATTTGTCTATGCGTATCATAAAAAATTATTTCGTAGTGAATGATGTCTAAGTAAATTTATGTTACATCAAAATTGAGCTGTCACATTATATCTGAAAAATTAATAATTATTTTGTGCATTTGTAAAAAGAGGAACATTTCTATTTCTATGCAGTTTAGGTGAATGTAATTTTATCCTCTGTTTCATTTAAAAATTAAATTTATTCGATCATTGCCATAATTTTGCTTGCTGTATTAGAATGCATTAAAATTGTTATTTTAGTATTCAAAATAAACATTTAGTGTTAATAAGTTTCTTATTTATATGTATTTTAAAAATATATAATAAAAAAAATCATAATTTAATATGATTTTTTATTATACATTTTAAAAATATTTGAAGTAAATATTTGTATAAATTCTTTTGCATTTAATGAGAAAATTTTGATCAATCAGTTTTTATTTTATTTAACATGTGTAAAATTTAATAATATAGTTGGATTTTAAAATGTTGTTGTTGTTGCTAATTTCGAGACCATCTATCACTGCTGGACAATTCCCATGAATCAAAAAATATCCAAAATGTCTAAAAAAGATTAAGGTTCGGTAGGACCTTGTTCATACTAAAATTTAAACACACCAAAATATGAACAAATGTCAACTTTGAAAAGGGAAAGTTATGAACATTGAAAGCTATCTCAACTATCCACCAATGACACTCTGAGTATATTTTTTTGACCCTGCTTAAAAATGAGAGCACTTATGTAGCCACTCAAAAAGCGTGAAAAAGCAGTTTGCTGGTATATTGGTCTGAGTTGGAAAAAGCTCCCCTCTCCAGATTGAAGTTTAAAAAAAGTTATAGTTTGTTTGCTTTATACCTTTGTCATATTAATCAAATGAATAACATTTGCATTCTTTTAAAATATAAATTACTGATCATGTATAAAAATATTTTGTCTCTATTTTTACAGAATGTTTCAGCTATTTTCATTGACTTATCTTTTAAATTATTATAGATTTTTGTTAGTATTTTCTTTTTGATAGAAATCATGAGTTTTCTTATTTTATTCCTCATTTGTTTTTAATATTACTTGCAATAAGTATATTTTCTTATCAAATAATAAAGGATTTTTTTAGCTTTAGAAGCTACTATACAGGAAAATTTTTTAGTAGACATTGATTTACAAATAGTGAAGAAATAACACTCAAATTAAAACTGACTTACATGATTGCTTCAAATTTTAATTTCTTTTTTTCATTGATATTAAGAAATGAAAGTTTGTTATAGGATAGCCAATAAATGTCATAAATGCTTAGGCTGTAAATAACCATATGGGTAGCTTATGAAATTTTGATCAGTAAATACTAAATTCATTTTTTGAGGTAGAGCTGAATAGACTTTAGTTAGGGGTTCAATTCCCACCTCAGATTTGGATGTTTGTAGTAGTTTGGAATTTGTTTTAAACTATTTATATTAGCTTTTGTGCGCAAAAGGTGGCCATATGGTGACAAACTGAATCTAACTGTAATCTTAGGCATAGGTTAATAACGGGAGATGGATATTTGCATTGCATATTTATCCTGGTAAGTGCTTAAATATTTTTCAGATTTCCCATCTAAAATTATTTGAACTTTTAATAGTATGTTTGAGAACTTCTCACTGAAAGCTAATATGGTTTTAGGTGGATGTATAAAAGCCATTCTGCAATCTAAAGCTTTTAAGTTATCTAGTATTCAGAGCAAAGTAATTAATAAATGTTTAATATTGTATATTTTGCTTCATTATCACTGTTTTCATTAATTATATTTAGTACTTGCCTAATCTTCAGATCCTTTTTTATATGATTTTATGTTGTTGGTACAGATAATATATATTATCAAGTATATAGGTATCTATAAATTTAATCAAGTGTTTGAAACTTATCTTTAAATTATTTATTCCATTTCTTAACTGTTTTTAAAACAATTAATTTATTATGCATCTTAGAAAACTGTTTTGTATTCTAATTATAATAAAGCATGCTTGGTCTTATGCTAATTCATCACTTTATTGTCTTTAAATTCCTTAAAAATGCCCAAAGATTATGCAGTTAGTATAATTCGTTTTTGCCCTTTTGTATGTGAATGTTATTATAATAACTCATAACTTTAAGTTTTAATAGCATAGTAATTCCTAAATTAAATTGCATGTTGTGCAATTAAAATAAGCTATTTAAATTGTAACTTCTTTATTTTTACTGATCTTATTGCTTCATCATGAATATAATATGTTATTTGATGTGTAATTAGGTTGATGTGTATATGAATCTTAAATGATATCTATAATCCAGTGTAAAATTGTTTTTATGATTTTGATTTATCTTTTAAGTTACAGATTTCAGCAGGGTGCTCTTGTGTGCAATTGTTTGTTGTAATAACAAACTAACAATTCATATGATTTTTCGATAAAATTGTTTTTTAATAAATGTTAAAATATTATTTAAGGGAGAATCAAATTTTACAGACTACTTTTAGATTTTAAAATAATCATTACATATTGCAGCACATTTTTCACAAATGTAGAGAATAGAAAATTACACTTTAACTATTTCTTTGTAAAGTATTATGTCTATAGAATATTTTTATATTGAATATAAAACAATTTGATGGAAGTTAGTGTATTAGTTCATGTATTTGAACACAAATTGTAAAGTTTCTTATTAAAACACCTATTTAATCAAATTATGTAAGTGCCATCATAGGATTTTTTTCTTATAACTGTTTTATATGAATTTTCATTTGTTAAAAGATGTGAAAATATTAGAAGAAATTTATAAATTATAATTTTGTTATCATTTCTTTTATTTTTTGTGAGAGTAATTTTAATTGTAAATATTGCAGTTTTACTTAGTAACATTATAGAATTAAATTTCTTTTGTACTTATTACATTGAACATCTTTTTAAGACATTTATATAAAAAAAAATTTTTTTCTGTACAAAAACTTGTGACATTCAGATTTGACATTCATAATTTATAATCTGTTAATTCTTTATGAAATATTATTTATTATTATACATACCACTCAGCATAATGTGCATGGTAAAAGGAAAATTTTATCAATGAAGTTTTACGTATGCTTTTATAGCTTTAACTTTGAGTGAACAATTTTTTAATATTTTTTTTTCTTTTCTAAATTTGAATTTCAGCTACCAAAATATCAGTCCAATTGGTATGTATTAATATTGTATTAGTGGAAATAATAAATTGTTTAATTTTCTATTTTACATACTTAATGATTTCTTAATTACATGTTAAAATCTCTTTTAAAATTTCGTTAAAAAGATATAATTATTTGTAATATTCATGTATCAATATTTTGCTTTTTCCAAATGAGCTTTTTATTTTATAAAAATATTAAACCAAAATTAAAATATTTCCCCTTTCAGATTCTTCCTCAGTGACTAAGGACATATTATATCATTCCTTTAAAACAACCATCAGAAACCGTAGCTGCTTACTCTATCGCTGTTCATTTTGTGAATATATTTCTGCAGATACTTTTAGCATGAAACAGCACGTACGGAAACACACAGGAGAAAAACCCTTTGTGTGTGAATTTTGTGGAAGACGTTTTACTCAAAAGGGACATTTAAAGAATCATGTGTTAGTTATTCACAATAAGGTTACTTAAAATTAAAACTTTAGTAAATCTAGAAGATGTTGTTGAAAAAACTTACCTTTTTTTGAGATTATTGATGAATTTTTTATTTATTGTGTTAGTCAGGAAATTTCCTTTATAGTTTTGAATATTACTTGTAACAAACACTCAGCTATCTATTCAAATCTTATTAAGCAAGATTTGAATAGATAGCTATGGCTTGAAAAGCTATCATGAATTACTTAGATTTCCCTGTTTAGAGTTATTTTGTTCTTTACTATTTTGTTATATTTCTCCAAATGAAAAATTTTAACTGTTGCTTTCAATCTGAAGTTTATATTTTGAATGTAATCTTGCTTTAAGTTTCATTCTTATACATTTTACTATTGAATTTATTATCTCTTATTGCTTAATAACACTAATAACCATGTTCTTATTTGTTGACATATTAGCTGATAAATTCAAAAAATTAGTATTAATATATTTGTTATTAATGTAAATATAAGTTTTCTGTGAATTACCCAGAATTTCAAGCAGTTTCAGCTAAAAAGTCTAATTTACTTCTATTGCAAAATATAAATTATCTTACTTTTAGAGAATATAATGAAATCTTGTGATTAGCTAAAAAAGTAAAGATTTTTTTAGAAGTTTGCTGAAGAAAAGTATATTGTAAGATATGAAATTACATTGCAGAGAAATAAACATTATGTAAACAAAAAAAAAAATTGTTGCTTAAAATATGTATAATAATGTCTGTGTTGAGTATCTTCTAATTTAATTTTTGTATTTTTTTTCAGATACGAACAAATATCTATATTAGTAATTTTTTTCCTTTCTTTTATATGTATGTATATTTATGTTTAGAATTGCATAGTAATTAAATATTATATAATTTTCTCTAAAACAATTTTTTTTTTAAATGAAAAAAAATTTTGTTTCTTGAAATATATATTAATTACATTTGAATACATTTAATAAAATTTATTCTGTTATTGACATTTTTGTGTCTTTAAAATATCTACTGTGATACTATTTTAATTTGAAAAACTTTAATAAAAGAAAGTTACAGTTTTTAATTATAAGTAATGTATGTGCACTTCCTTTGAAAAAAATATTGATTATTATGATTGAAAGATTTATTTATATCTATCCTTTTAATAAGCAATAACATTTCATTGTTTTTGAAAACCAAAAATATATTAAAAAATTCTCCAATTCAGTGCAGTTTGAATTCAAATAATTGATTTTACTATTTATTAGCATTATATTAAAATTCTTAATTGATGCAGATGTTTAATTATCTCTGTGCTAAAAATAGCAACAAATGCAAGCAATTATTTTGGGAATTATTTTAGAATAATTTTTTTATGTCATGTAATTTTAGTTGTGTTAAAGTATCATGTATATATTATATTAAAATGCTTTATAATGGGTAAAATTTTTATTGTAAAATACTTTTAATGATATTAACATATTTTACTTTGAATTGATTAATTTTTATACTGTAAACTTAGACCAAAATATTTTGCGAAATACAATATCTAAGTATTGTGAAATGCCAATTTTAGAGATAAATTATGTTTTTCATATTTATAATGTTTATTTCTATTCATATTTTTTATGATATTAAATAATTTTATTTCATTGCTATGAAAACAATTGAGCGCAGTATATAATAACTAAAGGAATTATATTTATAATTTTGATGAAAAGAAATTATTGAAATAAAGCTATGCTGTTTAAAATGTCATCCAATTATTTGATTACATTAAATGCATTGAATCATTAATAAAAGTTATTTATATGATTTTCAATGACTTCATATTTCAACGTTTTAAATATAAATGTCTTAATTTATATACAATTTATTTCATTCAATTATTTATGCATTGTTAAAAATTGAGGCTCATGTTACTACTAAAAGCTACACTTTTATAAATGTTTTATTGTAACATTTTACTATACTTCCTTCAATATATTTGATAGTTCATAATGGATAAAACTAATGGTTAATAGCCATTTTATGGCATTTGCGTATCTACATGTTTCTTTCTGGGAAGACTTTTCATCTGTAAAATGTTAAGCATATTTGTTGTAACATATATGCTTAATTTTTTACACAGGAAAAAAAAATTAATATAAGACATTCTGAATAAAAGAAATTGAGAAATTTCCAAACTATCCACCCAATCTGTTTTTTACATAGAAATCTAAGACATAACACTTGTCTTCCATATTTCAAGAATTCTTTCATCAAACAAGAAACTTCCATCTTAATAAGTATGGTCTTATTTTTAGACCTTTGTGAAATCTCATCTAAGAGTTAATTTTCCTTTAACTAAGGTTTAAAAAGACTGAAAGAAGTAAGTATGAGAACTCTAACTTTTCAGCTCTTTTGATTAAACACTGTTCTATTTACCACATAGGTATCAGTGCTTTTATAATTATATTTTCACTTTTTATTTTCTATATATAATTAATTATTTATTTTTAAAAATTTAACCATACATTTATGTTTAATAAAAACAACACTTCTGAATATATGATGTATATTTAAGAACTTTTTTTTATATAACATTAAAATTATTTAAAAAAGTTTAAACATCCTGATTTATGAGTAATAAGTTTGAAATATTTAAGTTTTATAATAATTTAACATATTGTTCATTTATAAATTGTTTAAAATATTGTTCATATACTGTTGGAAATATTGTTTCAAATAGTAGCTATATACTTACATTTCCAAATTATATTATTTAAAATACACTATTCATAAATGACTTTTTAAAATTATTTTCAAATAAATTTTAAAATTTTATTTCCATGTGATGGTTTCTTAAATAATCTTCAGCAATGATGTGCGTCATTTCCTAATGCTAAGGATGAAACAATAAAAAGGAAAACACTGCTCTGATTAATTGCATTTTAATTTCAAGTGAACTCTTATCTGAATAAAATTTTTACAATATTTGATATATCTTAGAAACCACATCAAAATCAATTAGCTTGTGAGTGAACAGCAAGAAAAATGTTGATTTATGTGGGAAGATAACTTTATCCAATAAAACAATTATATTGACATGTTGTCCTTGACACTTTGAAATGGATGGCTACAAGATCACTAATTCATGATATTCAGGCATACTTGTACAAGAGTCTACTCATAGTAATGTTATTCTTTTAGTAGTGCCTCTAATTATAGATGATGCAAATATGAAGATAGCTTTTTGATTCTAATTGATTATAATGTCAATATTTTGTTACTTTGCTGCAGTTTGATATTGGAGCAATTTGATGCAGATTTTTGAATAACTGTGTGATTGAGATTATTTTTATAACTCTGAGACAGAAGGTTAAATGAAATATCATCTGTAATTATATATATGTGTGTGTGTGCTTCAGTGCTTCTGGAAGTCATAAATTTATCTTGTAAACAAATCATATTAAATTTTTTTAATTTCTTTTATTTTGCATTTAATTGCTATAGCTGTGCAACTATGTTATTTTCATTAAATAATGCAACTTATGTCTTTTCTTCCCAATACAAAATTGTGAACATCAATCATCTAAAATAAACTTTTTAATAATGAAGTGTTTTTATTGAAATATGCATTCTTTTGTGCTAAAATATATTTTTATTAATAAAATTTTCAAGTTCTAAATTTATTTTAATCAAATGGTATTTAGAATCATTAATAATTTAGGTAGTCACAATTAAATTAAACAAAAATCAATATTTCTAAAATAAAATCTGTTAATTGTTTTACTTTCCCCAATTTATTTATTACTGTATTTTCTAAACTATTATTTTTTGTTTCTTTGTTGTTTTATATACTTTACATACTACTTTCAATAAATCATTCATGTTTCCCCTTCCATGATATTAAATTTTATGAACTAGGTAGGATATAGCAGTGATAACAATTAGATAGTTATTAAGATGACTTTTTTGATAAACTGTTGTGTTTTTTGTAACACATTTTATCTTTTCTCCTATAGGTGCATCACTAAAAACCGCTTGTGGGGAACTTATATTTTCTAAAAATATGATTATCAATAATCAATCCTGCAAAATTTATGCTTGTAAACTTTGTGATTATACTTCTAATTTTCGATGGTGTGTCATACAGCACTTGCGTACGCATACTGGCGAACGACCATTCAAGTGTAAAGAATGTGGGAAAGCTTTCACTCAGAAAGGAAGTTTGAAGTCTCATTTAATAAATAAGCATTAAAAGAAATCTTAAGAAACTGAATTATTCTTTGAAATTAGTGTTTGCAAAACTTATGCATATTATAAAAAGTACACTTTATTATGTTTCCATAAATTCAAAAAAAAAAAAAAAAATCCTTCATTTGTTGTGATGGCATTGATTTATTGTTAATTGTTGCAGTCTATATTCATCATAAAAAATTTTTCATTATTTTTTTTATTTCTTATATTTTACTCACAATTTTATAAGTATTTTATTATATCCACTTATTTCAATGTTAATATTTCCTATGCCTCAATATTTTTTAACCTCACTGGAATTTTAATTTCTTTGTACTGTGAGAAATAAAAACAAATTCATGTGTTTAAGTGTAAAAGAGAGTAATCATTCCATTTATTATATAAAATCTTCATAATACACGTACTTACAAATGAATTAGAAACCCAAGAAAAATATTTTAATGAACTACCTTTTGCACAAGCAATAGCTTTTCATTTGCCTATCAAGTCTACACGTTTCTGGAGTGCATTTATTCCTGGAGAATATCAAGCATTATCTATGGAGCTTTTTAGATCATGTAAATTAGATGAGGCTAAGTTAAGATGTTGGAAGTAAGACCCCAAAAAAAATTTTGAGCACTCCTGCCATGATATATAGTTTCATTATCATTCATGAAATATCCGTTGCTGTTAGAATAAAAATGCAACTTTGCCTGATGTTCTTAATCTTATTGTATATCTTGGTATGTCCTGGATTTTTATCCTCAAGGAACACAGGTACCACTTCCATTACAGCTGAACATGACCTTTATCATAGTACTCTCATCAGACCCTTATGCAGTGAATTGCTAGGTGGATTCATAATTTTCTGGTATTCTTGCGTAATATGTTTTTTATCATTATGAAATAGTGTTATACCCCGCCTTTACTCACTGATTACATTATCCATTTCCAATCCTCAGATGCCCAGTGTCACTTTATCTTATAACACTACAAAATAATTTTTGTATTTTGAGAAGAAATGAATGCTTTTTAGCAAGCACCCATCTATGCATTCTTATCCTAAGTAATTCTCTGTCTATGGTTTGAGTTAAAATTGTGTTAGTAACAGTCTTTGTAATTTAAGTAAACTTATTTTTGTTATTAATACACAGTGGAGTCTCTATTCTGCTGTACACCCATCAAAAGTGATGCAGCTCAATATTTTGGAGGACTGCTTGAACTCTCGGTCTTTGTACAATTGTATTTTCTGCAGAAAGACTTGAAAAATATTTGATATAGTTACATTTCAGAACATGGTAAGCTTACTGTCTTAAAATCAAGGCCTCTCCAATACTGGCTTCAACAATGTTGTCTTTCTCATTTCCTCCCATTCATTGTTGTACCAGCATGCTTCCCTGTACCTAACCCTGAGTTGGGCACTATGAATTAGATAAAAGCAGCTCGGGTGGATTTTTCATAATTTTGTAGCAGGGACCAAGCAGAAGATCCCAATACTTTGCCTGCCACCCCAGAGGTATCATTTTACCTGGAGGATATTGTGACTATGTCCAGTTTTAATGTGCCCCAGACGCCATTGATCTTTTGGTCAGCTAGGATTAGAACTTCTACTTTCTAATAATGAGAACGATCCTTTCATTCATTGTAAAATACACTTTTACACTTGACTTATTTTTGCATTCCAACAATGTGTAATCCATGTCATAAAAAAAATTTCCTTACTTGTTCCCTAGCAGTCATATAAATGAAAATCTCTAAGGTTTCTAATTCATTGGCCTGTATTTTTATTATAAACCATCATATTCTTTTTAAAGTTCAACATATATTAAAAACTTGCATAATGGTGAAAATATTGTGAATTAAATAAATTCTATTATGCTTTAGTAAACAATTTAAAAAAGTGTTTCCTACATGCATATGTACAGTATTTTAAGTTTTTTCAAAATATGTAACATCAGAATGTATCAATAATACGTATGCAAACTATTGATGATTCGAAGATACTGATGTAAGTTAAATTTATGTTGATGTGTGTTATGGAAATAAAATTGTGATTACTGGAATCAAATTAATCAATCTGTGTAGGAAAAAAATGGCTATTATTTAACATATATGTGCTACTGACATTTTTTTAAAATAATATTCATACATTCAAAAAATAATTGTCAGAAGTAAAATGTATTATAAAAAGTATTGATATGATATTAGTGTGTGAATTGTTGCTAAATATCTGTTTGATAGTGAAAAATAACAAAAAAATGCAAGTTTGCAAAAACTATATTAAACTTTTCTGTTATTATGAATGTAGGGATTAATTTGTATTCTCATTAATTAATACCTTAATGATTTTATTTGAAAATTTTTTTATACTTATTTCTATAAATTTTAGTGATTGTTAAAAATTGAGTATTCAAACTTTTTGTAGTTTAAATGAGATTTCAAAATAAATCGTAAATGTGACTTTGATTGGATGGGTTTTAGCAGTTATTCATTTCAGTATAATCTGAAAGTGAAACATTTCTTGAAAAGAAAAGTAAATTATAGATAAAAAAAAAATTTTGAGAGGAATTTTATGTTTAGAATATTGAAAATCATAATATTTCATGCTAACATAAAATTAATTGGATTTTATATTCCAATATTTTTAAACTGACCTGCTTATTTTTAATTGTGAGTGTTGGAATGAAATCTTTAAAATCTTAAAATAATTACTGTCTAATATGTTACTTAAATTATCCTTCAAAATTTCAAAGAGCTAAACAAATATTTCTTTTAATTAAAATTTAAATCTCAAATTCCATTATTTATACTGTTTTGAGTTTTCCATTTCTTGTTTATGTTTTTATCAAATATGATTTGGAAGACGATTCACTATATCTCTATGTACTTTATCGCCAATTAAAAGTGATTTCATGTTAATTTACTTTTTAATTAATTGTGTTGTAATACAGCATTATTCTATTATGCAACAAGATTTAAAAATTTGTCTTTATTCTTCCATTTCTAAGTGAGAGAAACCAGTCTTTCAGAGCTGGATCTTGTGTTTAATACCTTTGTTATATAACACTAGAATCTGCCCTGTTGATTGCCACTATTAAATAAGCCAAACTGACAACCAAAAGTTTCATGCTTAACCTTTGATTCAACTGTTTTTTTATTTTAAATTCCACTTTGGGCTATGATGTATGTACTGATTCAGAACCCATTTTAAATTCTGGTGTGAAATAAATAACCATTGAATGATATTACTAATGCCTGTCCTATTATTTTTATACAAAAGTTTTTTTTTATAAAATATATATATATATATATATATATATGTATGTATGTATGTATGTATTATATATGTATGTATTAAATTATTGCCAAATCTCAATTGTAATTCTGAATTTAGAAAAAAAAATAGTTCAGTCTTATTGCAATTTTATGTATTTAAATCTGTATGTTATTTGATGCAGAAAAAATAGAAGTACAGGTTGATATTCAGTTATAATTGATATCTTTTTAAAGTATATATTGAAAAAAATTTGTAAGTATTACAGGAAGCATTTTATCAATTTATTAATAAAAACACAAGTGTAATGCCTTGTGTTTTTATTAGCTCTACATTCTATGAAACTTAAGCTAAGTTTTAGAAGTCGGGTATTATAATATAAATAAAATATGTTTTTTTCTCATGTGCTGAGAGATTTCCCATGCCAAAACTAAAATTTATGCATAAAATTCTGAAGTCATAATGCTGTATTTTTCCACTCAATGAATTTGTAGACTCAACAAGTGATATGCAGTTGTTTTAAATTGATGCATAACTGAACTCTTTTTTTTTTTTAATGTATTTAATTTCAAAATGTATCTAGCTATTTGTATTTAAACTTTCCTAATTTTAAACCATTTAACCATATTTTTGCTATGCATCAAAGTGTGTACTTAACTTTGGTAGAAAAACAACCTCAACAAGCAATTTAACTCAAACAACTTAGGTAGATCATTGGAAAAAAATGCATCATAATATCTCTGAAAGTCAATATTAAATTGAATTGTTTATCTTTTTGCTTGCATTCATTAACACATACACACAGATGTATTAGTTCCATTGAAATATCTAAATGTTGACACTACTTATATTTGAAAAAGTAACTAATATTTATTGGTATGATTTTTGCTAATCAATTATTTAGAGCTGTTCAATAATTATAACTATGATGCATTATAATATTTTCTTTATAACAATATTTCTTATTAATAAATAAATTAATTTTGTTCAAAATTTAATGTATGGAAGATAATGTTTATTTTCTTAGATTAAAAACTCAATTTTGTTTTGATATAGCTTTATTAATTATAAATTTTTACTTTTGTGGCTATATTGTCATCCAAGTGAAATAATTCTTGTGCTGGAGGCAAGTAAAGTATTAGTCTTTTTTCCTTATTTCTAAATTACAAAGACTAAATTTAACTGGTTTCACCTTACTTCCAAGAATTGGTGGAACCTAATTCTTGGCTAGGTACAGGAAAGTATGTTGTTGCACACACACACATTTTTCTAATTTAGCCATAAATTGAAAATATTTTTTTTCTGCATTATGAAAATTAGTAATTTCAGTTACATGCAAATATTTGATTTCATGTTGAATATTTATGTTACATATATTAGTTTTAAGTAGAAAAAAATTTTTTACACCTACAATTGGCAATATTTGAGACAAAATTTTGAAATTTGTGTTTCAATCCAATTGATGTACTATAAAAATCATGTATGAATGAATATGGTAGCATGTGCTGTTCCAGAACATTCTTATTTAATTATTATGTAATGATGTTTGAAACTAATGAAAAAGCAAAATGATTTTACTTAAAAATTTCATTTGATCAACCATCTGTGAATAGTTTTATTAATGATGAATTATTTAGGTATTTAAACTTAATAGATTGTGTGATTAAATTTTTGTTAATCCCTCAACTGGTTAGTTTTTTTCTAGAAATGTTCCAAAAAAAGCATATTTTTAGAACCAAGAAGGCAAAATATTTTTGACTTACGGTAACAAAAGAAAAAACTTGTTAGAATGCCTTTAAATAGCATGGACAAGCTATGCCATCTATTGAAATCTTTTAATACTAAAATATATCTTTCAATATATTAAAAATATGGGCAATTCAAAACAAGGAAGGGGGAAATATTGCTGCATGTACACTGTACGAGTAAACCAGATGTGCCCGGTGATCAGTAGCCTGTACAGTGTATGGGCAAACCAGTTAAGGGGTTAATCTTATAAATATCACTTTCTGTTAATCATCAGTTCACTGTTTATAGATTAGATTAAAAAATATATGCTTGAATGCCATAGATGTACCTGATAACACATATCTATATATAAAAATTATATTTTTGGTTTCTTATATGTTTTACATTGAATACATTGTTAAATTTTGTTTATTAAAAGGTAAATAAATATTTATTCCACTCTTACTTAGACATGTATTATATTTTCATTATAAATGAGTGGATACTTGTTGCAATTTGTGAAATTAACAGGATGAACTTTGCAGGCAGCTGTATTTTTCATTATTTGTTAAAGGCTTTATATTTCAAATATTTCTAATTTAATTTATATTTATGTTGATTTTAAAGTATATACTTTTGTCACTTTCATAAAACAATAAAATAATTATTGCAATTGTGGTATTTTACTATTTATTAATTAAAATTATTCACTCACTACTAAATTCATGTTTGTATGTTAAATTCTTTCTAATATATATTCACTTTTATTTTTATAGGTTCCTCCACAAGAAATGTCACTGTTACCGAAGAATTTATAATTTCAAAAAATACTATTGTAAATAATCAACGTGACAAGTATTATATTTGCAAGATATGTAGATATACTACTCATTTTCGATATCATATTGCTAGACATATCCAAGTTCATATTCATTAACAGCTATTCATATGTGATGAGTGTAGATAAAGATATGTAGATATACTACTCATGTGATGAGTGTAGATAAAGATTTAATTGTAAAGAACATTTATAAAATTTCATTTAAAAAGCAGGTATCGAAGATTGCATGCTAAATATTATTCCAAGGAAAGATGATTGTATAGTATTTATATCTTTACTTTCTTGCATTTTCTAAAAAAACTAAAATGTCTGTTTAACTTTTCATTTATGATTATATTTGTAAAAATCCCCTCTATATAGTTTTCCATTGTTAAAATTGTGAAGTAAGAAGAATTATATTCATGTGATTCAAAAAAAAAAATTGCATTTGCCCAGCTTAAGTAATAAATATAAAGTGAAGATTTGTGCATCACAATATTGTGCACAAAATATCGTTTTTAATTTAACTTTATATAGATTCATACATTCACACATGTGTTTACATACGTATCATAAATTTGTAAGCATCAAAAAATTTCAAAAAGAGAAAAGAATTAAAATATGTGAATGTGGTTTGTGACGAAGCAATTTGCAAATGAGTAATTTTTGGTGCAGAAAACTTTTTAGTATAACTTTTTGTTAATAGATGGCTTTCACACATTTAAATTACAAAATTCTATTTAAATGTTTGTTTAGTTATCACAGCTGTGATTCTTCTACGGTGTGATTCTTCTTCTATCCATCAACATACAAATTTATATTCTCTAACCTAATGAAAACCTTGTTAACTGCAGCAAGTAGCACATCCACTTTTATGCAGAAAACTTTATGGTGAATGGCATCCTTCGATTCAGCTGAAGATGGCCTACCTTGATACTCTCAAGGTTATTTGTCTCCTCGCAGCCAAAAATTAAATAATATTAGGCTCAATAAGCTAGGGGTCCTGCTAATCAGTCAGTCCTTACAAAATGTGCTTATCTGTACTCTCTTTAAACAATATGACTGTCTTGTTGTTTAAGGAAATACAATATGAGGCAGTGACTTATCCTGTGTGATGGAGAGTATGTTCCAATGTGCAGAGTATCACATCTTTAGCATTTTTAAGTATTAACTGAGCATGTCTTTTAGACTGCTTTTGCACAGTATTTTTCTGAGTTAAAAAAAAGACCCTGTAAAATTGCACCCAATTGTCACACATGGGAAATGAAGTGGCTCTTCAGTGTACTCATGCCTGTTATATTGTTCTCAGATATATGACGGTAAGGACCCCTTGCAATGAAAAATTATCCTTATCATTCCAGAAGATGCTGTGCAGCAATTGTTAATCTTCTGCTGTTTTTGTACAATTCCATTTTGCAAATTCTTTTCACTTAATTTTGTCATTTGATGGTGGAGTGGTTGCATTTCTTAGGAGTACAAATGTAATATATCATGAACGAAATGGAATATTAGTTGCATTACTATGCTAGTTCTCATGTCATTCTTCATGCTCTATTTACCCACTTCTGAACTGTTTCCTTAAAGTATCCATTTGTGAAGCCTGAGCTGCAGTATTGTTCTCTAATAAACATGCTTGTTGTATGATCATATAGAGTGTTCAAATTGTCATGAGAGGCAGAGAAATCTCGCAAAAGTTAATAGAGTTTATACCATTTCATTATTTTCTAGTGAAAAATCTAGAGCTTCACACAGTGAGTCATAGCAGAGCTAAAAATGTTTGATTAGTATAATGTTTTATCTACCAGTGTCAAGAACACAATGTTTGTAAGAGATGGTTATTTGTGGAAAGTATTAGTGTGTGAAGTAGAGAGTATTTGTGAGTGTAAGAAGATTTGTGAGATATGAGCTATCAACCATACACCCCATCTATTCTATAGAATTCTGATTTACATTGTGCCTACAACTTCAAAATCCTCTTTCAACAAAAGTCTTTTACTAAATATTTTTCTCTATCAAAAAGTCATCTTTCTAGTATATTAGTTTCATATTAATTATATTCACGTATTACAATTCATTCCACTTTTGTGGATGATTAAAGTACTTACAAATTTATATTGGACCTGCTGTATTTTCATAGGTATGTATATATATATATGGAACTATATATAACAATAAAAAATTTTGTGAATATATGATTTGCCTAATGCAGTACTGATTTCATCCAGATAATTGCTAAAATAAAAACTCAATGGACACAACAGCCTCTTATGGGAATCAAGATCTACAGTGGCCATATTTGTTTTTATGGCCTATTGCCCTAGTCACTAAATGCAAACATACATCCCAGTTAGATGGTAAGTCTGACTCAAAACTCCTGTGTTTAATTTGCAAGCTTGCTTGGTACTCAGTTTTATCGACACATTGGTGGGATGAAAGGCTGAATTGATCTTTCCAGCCTGAGGATTAAACGTCAGGCTTATGTTTTGGGAGCATGGAGTGTTACCACTATACTACCAGGCTTCAACCAGATAATTGTTATATTTTTTTCCATTTTAGTTGATGATTTTATGATGAATGAATAAGTTTTTGATAATGACTATTCTTAGTTTTATGCATATTTTTTTTTGAAAATTTTGTACATTATATCTCCCTTTTTACTTAATGTTCTTTGCATCAGCTACTTATGTCATAAGTATTTAATAAGTTAATGTTTCAAACATGATTTTTGTAATCAAACATATTAAAATTATTGTATCTTTAAAATGCTAAAATAAATGCATTGGATGATGAAAAATTATATAGGATGTTATAATTAAAAAATAAAAATAATATTAAGTATAGATACAAATTCTGTGTTATTGAATGTTCTTTTAAGGTGCTGTATTTGTAGTTCTGAAGGAATAAATCACAATATAAGCATAAAAAATGAAGATTAAAAGAATGCATTTGAAAAGATGGAAATTTTTTAAAAATATAATTATTAATAAAATTGTGTGTGAGAATTTTTTTTTGATGATAAGTGTACATTAACAATTTTATTGTTATTTGTATTTTAAATCTGTTTAGCTCAAATTTTGATTTTTCTTAAAATTTGGCTTATATAAAAAAAATAATAATGTTAAAAGATGTGCTTTCATGTTTATGTTATTGGTTAGTTAATTATTAATTTTTTAAAGAAATAATGAATCAATGCTTAACTGTTTAGTAACATTTTACATTTTGGTCTTCTGTTCTTATTTTTAAAATATACATAGTTGATTTTTTTGTAGTCTCTTATTTACAATGTTTATTGTAAATAGTATCAAATATTTCTGATAATAAATATTTATGGTAATATCCTGCAGTTGCAAAGTGCTTTAATAAGTTTTGCATTATGATACTTTTTAATATGTTCTATTTAATAAATATCTATTTTATTCTTACATTATCAAATCCATCCATTTTAATACAATAAAATTGTTATATTATTAATTTTATTTATTTATTTATTTGGTTAAGATTTTAAGTAGAACTGAGAAAAAAAAAATTTAGACATTATATAAACATATTAGATAAGATTCAGTGTAGTGTAGTGTAAGTAAAGATTTGCAGAATTGTGGTAAAATTATTAAACATAAAACTTATTAAAAAATATTTGATTTAAAAACTTTTTTATACAAAAAAAGATTTTTAAAAATTTTATCTACAAATAATTCCTTGTAATTATAAATATGAATGTTTCAATTTTGTCCATTTTGTATAGTTTGCTATAAAATAAGCAATTTAAAATTAGCAGCCAGTAATACATAATTTTTATATTTATTTAACTGAGTACTTGTAGAAACTGTGAAAGTAAACAGAAATTTGCATATGTATTTTAGGGACTGTTTTATGTCAATATATGTGTGGTAGTAGATTTACTCAATTATATTAACTATGAAATCATTTACTTTTACATATCAAATAAGATTCTATACATTATAATAGCAAATTAAGCATATACAGTAGTGCTGTTGATATATCTGTTGAAGTATGTGTAATGTGAAAGAAACTGCCTCGCACTTTTATTTTCATTTATAAACAAATTTATCGTAGACTTACTAAGTTTTATTCATTACTATAATGTGCAAAGTGCGTTTTTACATTTATAAAATTTGAGTAAACATTTTCATGTATTTTTTAAAAATATGTAGCAATTAATACAATTCATTTATTCATAATTATATCTGTTTCTTCCTAAATTGATAAAATTATCTACTACCTTTTCATAAAGTTAATTGTTTTCACATATACTGGCTCGCAATGTGCTTTGATTGATAGGCCTTTAAAATTTCTGGTGTTATCTGTTTAAAAAATACATAAAATTATGTGATAAATCATAGATTAACAATTGAAAAATTCACTAGGTTTAAATATGTTTTGTTTCACCATAATTTTTTTTTAAATTTTAAAACGATAATTTATTCTTACATAGTGCATCATGAAATAGTTGTGAAATTCAAGAGCTTATTACTGTAAGAAATATCATACCTCCCAATTATGTAACATTAAAAAAAAATCAACTCTAGTAATTCCTATAGAGTTTCCCTATAAAAGTGTTTGGAAGTTGTTATTAAATTTTAATGATGTCATGCTTCCATTCATCATATAAACTATTAAGAATTTAAATGAATTATTCAAAAGTTATAACCTTTTCCGTATTTTGCTTTAATTAGCTACAAAAATTGAAATGCCTTTATTTTAATTCCTTCAGTTAAATTTAAATGAAGTATTTCATTTTTCATCAAATCTGAATGAAGTCTTCTATGTAAAATGTTTGTAAATTTAGATTGGTAATTTTACAATGAATATTAATTCATATTATCAATCTCTTTGTATTCAACTGTGAAACAATTGGAAAGAAAACTTCAGAAAATAATTTCTTGTTGAGACATTAAGCTGCAAAAAGAAATAATTACCTTTAAGCAATTAATAACTCAGTTTGATGAGTAAATGCATTGATTTTTGAAAACAGTGTTTGTGTTATGATATGTGTGAATAATACAAACTTTATATATATATATATGTGTGTGTGTGTGAGTGCTCGTGCATGCGTGCAAATTTTTCCAATATCATTTTTTTTTCTCATTTAGATTTGTATGTATCAATAATAGTGAGTTATGAAAAGTATGGTAATAGCAAAAGTGTAGAAATTTTTTTTGCAGTCTTTAAAATTCATAGTTATTTAATAATTTATATGAAGAAAGTTAATGGTTTATCAAATAAAAATGTTTCTATTGTTAAATTCCATAGCTTTGAATGATACAAATTTTAACTTTATCAAAATTATCAGATTCTATGCAAAGCCATTATAGAGTGATTCATTTATTTATTTATCACTTTGTAAACAAAAACAACTTTTTTTTTACTTTTGCCATATATTTTGAAATTTATTTTTATTATTTATTACATTGCATATTTGAATAAACATATATTGTTTATAAGTAAGCTTAAAATTTTTATTTGTATTTTTATTGTTACTTGAAATTACTTCTGAAATTAATATGCATCATATATATGTCTGTTTGTATGGAATTTTTGAATTTAAACTTCTGATTTAATTACTATATATATATATATATATATATATATATATATATATATATATATATATATATATATATATATGCACATTTATATAAATTAATTTTATTATGTCATTTTTTGACTGTCTTCATTACTTGTAATAAGTTTCATCTTAAATATTTATGAATATAGGCAAAGTTAATTTTATAGATTATCAAATTAAATTAAATAAATTAAAGATTTCACTATTTATATAGGCTTTTACATTGCTAATTACTATTGAAAAACGTTAAGAAAAACTATTTAAAGTTCTTAAAAAAGTTTTTTACTGTCATTACTTAAGGAGAATGTATTGCTTAATTTTTGATTACAAAGAAATATTTAATTTTACTTTAAAATGTTTCTTTTAATATCATTGATTACATTTGAAATTTACATGTTATGTGACTGATAATATATCAAGATGTGGGGGGGGGGGTGAGATATGATTGTGTATTTCTTTTTGAAGAGAATCTTTTAGTTATTTATTGCAATTAATAATTGCTTTCTTTATGGTTACCTAAAAAGTAAGATGTTATGTCCATATTTACAGCTACCAAAGAAAAATTCATTCTTTTATTGAAGGATTGATTATTTGTTGAAATTAATTTGGTTGTGTATATAGTGTTTTATGAAACATAATATTTATAGTTGTTTAGAATATAAAATTGCATATTTATAATTCGGTTATTTTAAATGTATTTATATGTTTGGTAATGCAGTTATTTTTTAAAAAGCCCTTTTTTCTATCTTATGCTAACAACTTTTGTCAAAAATTGAAATTTTGTATATGTTACATAATTGTTCCATAAATGTAACTTTTGTGTTAATTTTTATCAATTTTAAAAGTTTTTCTACTTTACTAAAAAAGAAATAAGCTTCATTTATATTTGTTATAGAATTGAAATACATTCATAAGATTTCATTAGATATCTTTTCTCTGTTCAACAGGTACCCCTAGAGGAACACAGTTTTATTCTACAAAGAGAAAAATTCTCAATCATACTGTTCATCAGTGTTCCTTTTGCAATTACTTTTGCCATACATACTCTATGATGCAACGTCATGTCCGCAAACATACTGGGGAGCGTCCTTTTGTATGTAAAGAGTGTGGTAAAGGATTTACTCAGAAAGTGAACTTAAATGCTCATTCGATTGCTAAACATAAGCTATTACTGTGAAGAAAATTCATTTATATTCACCTGCAGTTATAATGATGCGATACTAAGCTTATTAAATATGCATTAATATGTAATATGATTTTTGTTCTGTGAATTATAAATTGTTTGAAAAAATATTTGTATGAAAAAAGTTCAATTTGAGAATACTAATAAATAAACAGAAAAATATTGCTTGCTTTTTTGTACCTTTAAAATTTTGAAGATTTTTTTTTTTTTTTCAAATACAAAGTTTTTATGTTTACATGTATATTTTTAGTCAAATGCAAGTTCTATTTGATGTACTACATAAATATTAAGTAAGTGTGTGTGTACATAATATATTAAGTATGTACAGGCACCCACCATTTGCACTGTAACATTGCTTTGTACTCGGCTATAAAAAAGCAAGCTCTTTGTTGCTTCATGTTAAGTGTTTTTATATTATTATAAATATTTCTTTCCAATGAATTATAGTCTTAACTGTTATTCTTCTATCTGAATTCTTTGTGATATTTTTTGTGACTAAATTAAAAGCGTTTAGTTTTCAATTATTATGTAATATATTATGTCTCATTCTAATTTTTGTGATATATATGAAATAAATTAGCTAAATTTGTACTGTTTTGTTTACCTTTAAAAAGCATTTTTTCCTCTAAAATCTTGTAAAATCCAAAAATTTGCTTATTAATTTATCATTAAGTACTCCTTCATTATTGACAGCATAAAAACATGACTACTATTATAATTTTCAAATAATGTTAGAATATGTAAAATTCAAGGAAAATTGATTATAATCTAAGTATTTTAAACAGCCATTTTACTCTATTTGCTTTTTATGGAATTCTCTTAATTAGTTGTACACATTATATTACTGTTTATTTAAAAAAAAGAATATTTTGTCAAATTATGTGATATATATATATATAGATAGATAATAAAAATAATATTAAATAATTGGCTCTGGTGGAAAAATTATTTGAGATATGATTTTCCAAACATGATCAGAGATCCAATTTATTTTTATTAACCAAGACGTCATTAAATCATTCCACACGAATTCTGTTTTTGCGAGTTTTAACATTGTGATTTAAGAATCCCATGAATAATGATATGCCTTCAGATTTCTCTGCTGAAGTCCTATTCTTAATACCAGACTGGTGAGGTACGGTGACGGTATGAAGTTCTTTTGGCAACCGTCATTTTAGCGTTCAACAAATTGCTAACACTTTGAATTTTTAAGTATTGCTGCACATGTGATAGTGATAGGATTTGCAAGTATGGAAGGTTCAAGGTTGTTAACAAATGAATAAAAACGGCTTCAAGTTTTGCTCTATGAAGAATTGTTGGAATTTAATGAAAATGTTGATAATTGGCTGATAATTAAGGGGAAATGATCTGGATTTCTCTGACTACATGTAACCATATAGTAATTACTGATACTGAAAAGCGATCCACAATTGAAAAGGAAGAGTTACAATTGCCATTTCTTTTTATCTCCCCACCCCTAAAAAGCATGCATAATGAAATCTGGCACCAAAACAATGCTCATTATCTTTGGTGCTTGAGATGTGACAATTTCAAGTTTAGACCTCTAAGAAATTGTCAACTAATTTTCTTATGTGAAAGTGCTCAAGAAATTGAAGTGCAGTGCAGCCAGCATGAAAATCAACATAAAAAACTCAAGGATTTCCAAGGCAATCGTGCACATGTTCTTCATCATTGTCAATTGTTTGGTCTGGAGTAAGACCATAATGGTTTCTCAGTCTATGTATAGTCCCGACCTTGCTTCCTGGGACTTTTTTGTTTCTCTGCTTAAAGAAAGTTCAAAGGAAAACATTGGACAAGGAAACACATACTTAATTTATGTTCTTATTGTCGTTTCTCACAGTTATTTATTCTAATTTTCTTTTCAACTGTTCTTTAAGTAAATCATCAACAATATAGTTTATTATTAATTATGATTTTCTTAAAATATTCTGAGAAATAATGTATTTTTTATCATGATTAAAAGCATGCTAAAATCTACCTGTAAGATGTCTTGTTTTATCTCTTAGATTCTAAATTATTTTTTAAATTGTACAAATTAGACCATTAAACAGAGTTTCATAATTATTTATAATTTTTTTTAATTATTAAGATATTTTTTAGTCTAAATATAATTATCCAATCATGAAATTTCATAATTAAAAAGCCTATTTTTTATATTAATTTAATCATATACTCTTTAGTTCGTATTCAAGTAGAACTTAAAAATTCACATTTTTATTTTAATAAATGTTTTATATTCCTAACCTGGCTATATTATCTCTAATGTTATGCATATTAAGTAGAATTGTATTTTACTCATACACAAAGATCTTTTGTATTTTCACTGTTTATTTAGATTTCTGTGAAAAACATTTGTACCCTACAAATTTATAAAATGATATATGCTTTCACTTAAATGAATAAATATTTTGTTTTAAGCGGGAGTTTTTTTTTTTTTTTTTTAATTGAAAATACACTCATTATATAATTCATTCATTATCATGAGCTTGAAAATTAATTGATTTATACAAGTGGGGAATAGTATTGAGAAGAATAGTGTATCATTTTCTCATGAAGATATTATAGTTCTGTGAAAGATGCCAGTAAAGGATATTGATAATATATTGAAGCTTCTAAAATACTATTCCTCATATCATTGCAGATCCACCTCCATACTTGATTGGTTTAAAGGAGACATTCACAATTATGCAATTGTTCTCCATGCATGTACTCTTCCTGTTGTAGGGAAAAATAGGGAAAATGATTCTGCAGACCATATTACTATCCTCCACTTATTAGTCAACCAAGTGTTGCAAGTGTGATACCACTGTAAGTGGTATTTGGCATTTAATATCTGTGATAAATGCCTGGCAAATTGTTACTCTGCCCTAAATGTCCTGCTCATGAAGATGCTTTCTAAGCTCAGGAGTGACCTTGTCACCTGACCATTATTCTAAATTATGAGAATTTTAGTGAAAGTTGAGCATTCTAGGCTGATTTATATATCTTATGTATAGTCAATGGGTAATCTACATTTCCATGTATATGTGTACTTTTAGAAACACCTAAAAATTTGGATGTTTTGGTCACACTTGCTCCAATTAGAATGGCATCTTTGAGAATCTAAAAGGTCTTACATTTTGCACTTTCGAAAAATCCAAAACTTAAAGGACTTCAGTAATTCTACCAAAATGTACATTACTATTTGTAAAAAAGCTGGTAGCTGTTATTATATTTTAATCTTATGTAGTACATTCAAAAACTTTACTTATAAGCATAAATTTTCCCATTATTTTCATAACTACCTGTATATGTGCTATATGAGTAGATTTCTTTAATTGAATGTTATTTTCATGTGTATAATAGTCTACTATGAGTGTACAATTATCTGCTTTCCCAAATTTTTTATTATTCTGCTGAGTAGTATCCAAGTGGTTAGTACTCTTGCATTCGATTAAACAGTCTGTGCTTTTAAATTCTACTCAGTTCTTAAATGTTTGTTGTTCGGAATCCACTTTAAATTGTAGGTTTCAGATTAATTAGCGCTTTATGCAAAAAATGACCATTGAGTGACAGACCAAACAAAATTTCCCAAGGGTTTTGCAAAAGTAGTGACTATAAAGGAAAAATTTATTGAATTTCCATTTTACTATTGTATTTTTCCCCCTTTTTTTCTAACAAATAATATTTGACTTTTTAAGAATGCAAAAATATAACTAAAGATAATAAAGTGTAAAAGCTTATTTTTCTTTACTCGGGTAAATAAAGCTAATTTTGTAATATTGAATATTTTATAAATTAGTTAAGTAGGCTCTAAGTGTACCTTGTTATATTTGTGTGTATAATATAAGGTATGCAAATGAGCTATATTTCATCAATTTGTTTACTTTAATAAATACTAGGTGCTATATTTTTCAGTTTAATTTTGGCTATTCTAAATGGGTTAAAATTAATATAAAACAAAATATTTAAAAAATGAAAATATGTTATTTTGTCAAATATTTTTATTTCAGTTTTCTTTTTGCTTTTTCTATAAAATATTGAACTACTCATTTAATTTTAAAAATTCTTATAAAATATAGTTAAAGAAAAAATTTATTTAAACATAAATCTTTATCCTTGATTAGTTTTTAAAAGGAACACATTAATTAATTTTTATGTATGAGAACAACATTTTAATTCACTCCACTTTCTTTTAATAATGCATAGAAGTTTGTTTCATGAAAACGCTCAAATATGAAGATTCAAATAAACAATATTAGGAAATTATCATGTTAGAATGATTTTTTGCTTTGTTTTGTTTTTATAATTTGTCAAGAATTTATTAATAATTTGTATGATAGTAATTCTAATGTGATATTTATATAGCATTTTTTTTAAAAAAAATCTTTATGCTTATAAATTATATTTGTATCATTAAAAAAATTGCTATTTAAAAATAATTTTAAATAATATAGAATTTCTAAGCTGTTTATTCACATAAACATAAAATTGTAAATGTATCAGTCAACATTTAATTTGTTTCAGTTTTCCCTGCAAAACTAATCGCTATTGAGCAGGCATTGAAACTGTGTATAACTGAGAGTGTTTCCACCGACATTTGGATTTTGAGTAATAGTCGTAGCTCCATTCAGTATTTATCTGAATGGTTGAGGTGTAAAGGCTGAACGACTAGAAACATCATCTGGCTTTTGAAAGGCTTGATTGTCAACGTTAAGATCACCTTTCAGTGGGTTCCATTTCATGTTAATGGGTACAGAAATAAAGTTTCTGATAGTCTGACTCGAGAGGGTAGCTGTAAGGATACTGCTCTTGGTGGCTGCCTTACTTTTTCAGTGATGGCCAACCGGATGAGGTGAGATGTCTGTTATTTTTGGAGAAATGGTATGTGAAAAAATCACCCTGATGCTGTTAGGGCTGGCAACTGGCATGATTAGATAACTCTCATGAGACTTTGAAGTTGACACACTCATGTACAACATCATATGATGGCCACAAAATTTATCCTCTGTATCCAAAATGCAATGCGACTCAATCTTTTCCTGACCACATTCTTGCCTGCATTGGTTTAAATAAAAGCCAGATGTTCTTGAGCCCTGATGCCATTATTTGAAAGTGTTCTGCTCATGCAGCTGGTTTGATACCACTGTCAACCATGGGGGATAAGCCACAACACATGTAATTTGTATTTCCAGTACTTTTGGTTATTCTTTATCCTTTTCGAAATGCTAAAATATATTTTAATATATATGCATTGAATAATATTATATTTATTGCAAAGCAAAGAGTGAGATTTAAATAAAAACATACTTTTTAAAAGAATTTATAATATTTTTAAGTAATATTTCCTATTAAAAAGTGATATTAAATTGATTCCATTTTGAATGAGTAGTCTATCTTATTTTTATGATGCATAAGCTGCTAGTAATTTTTTAGCACAAAGAAATTATTTACAAATCTAAATTCGAATATAATTATTTTGAATCAGTTATATAAAAACTATTTAAAATAAATTTTTATGTAGAAATATTTGCAAATTATAGCATATTTATAAATATTTTCTAAATGCTTAAGATATAATTTAAAGAACTCTGCTTTTGAAAACCATTACCAACGTGGCATGAAAGGTTATTTTTTTTTAATTTCATGCAAGTTATGTTTCTTATAACATGCATGAGTTTAGTGCTTGTAGAACCATCATATTTATTTATTTAGCCTTATACATTTTGCAAATAGTCAGTTTTATTCTATTAAATTATCAGTATTATCTTCTCCCAATTATGCATTTAGACATTTGTTTTTGGAATATACTCAACTGTAAATTATCATTGATTATGTTTTTCAAATTATCCTGTTGTATCCATTGAGTCCTTTTTTATATGTTATATATATATAAATATATATATGTATATATATATATATATATATATATAAATATATATATGTATATATATATATATATAAGATTGGTTTGAACAAATTCCATTGTCCCAAATTTCTTAGTATTTCTGTTTAAGAACCTATTCATTTCATTTATATATTTTTTCTTATTGGGAAAAGATCTAAATTTAAAGAAAATAACTGAAATTTTCAGTACATTATTTTCTAAATTCAAATATTTCCCTGAAAAATGCCAATTTTTCAAGTTGACAGTTTTTGTGTCAATTTAAATGGGCATTGAGTAAAATTCAAGTATGATTTAAAGGCTTTCTTTGCATATAATTTTCAATTCTTATTGAATTTTAATTGGAAATGTTCATTTTCATATAAATAAATATTTTATATTTATAAGCATATTATCACTGTCTTTTGTACCTCTAATAATATGCAAGCTAACTATTTTGATATGCATATTTTCCTCTAAATGAATAAAATAACTTATATTTAATGCATTTTTTTAAAAGCACGCTTTATATACACTACTGGCCATTAAAATTGCTACACCAGGAAGAAATGCAGATAACAAAATGATATTTATTGGACAAATATATTATACTAGAAATAACAAGTGATTAAATTTTCAAAAAATTTGGCTGGATAGATCCTGAGAAATCAGTACCCAGAACAACTACCTCTGGCAGTAATAACAGCAGTTATATGCCTGGGCATTAAGTCAAACAGAGATTGGATTGCATATACGGGTACAGATGTCCATGCAGCTTCAACACGATGCCACAGTTCATCAACCATTGTGACTGGCGTTTGGTGACCAGCCAGTCGCTCGGCAACCATTGACCAGACGTTTTCTATTGGTGAAGGATCTGGAGAACGTGCTGGCCGAGGCAACAGCCGAACATGTTCCGTATCAAGGAAGGTCCGTACAATACTGGCAACAAGCGGTCGGGCATTATCCTGCTGAAACGTAGGGTTTTGCAGGGCTCGAATAAAGGGTAGAGCCACGGGTCGTAACATAACAGAAATGTAATGTACACTGTTTAAAGCACTGTCAATGCGAACAAGAGGTGACCGAGACGAGTATCCAATGTCACACCATACCATCACGCCTGGTGATGGGCCAGTATGACGAATGCATGCTGCCAGTGTGCGCTCACCACGATGCCGCCAAACACGGATGCGATCATCATGATACTGCACATATAACCTGGATTCATCTGAAAAGATGACGTCTCGCCATTCGTCCGCCCAGGTTCGTCATTGATCACACCATTGAAGGTGCTCTTGTCTATGACGCAGCCTCAAGGGAAGCCGCAGCCATGATCTCCGAGCTGAGAGTCCATGCTGCTGCAAATGTTGTCAAACTGTTCGTGCAGACACTTGTTGTCTTCCAAACTAGCCCGTTTCTTGACTCACAGCTCATGATGTGGTTGCACGATCCATTACGGCCATGCGGATAATATGCCTGTCTTCTCGGCTGCTAGTGATAGGTGGCTGTTGAGATCCCGCATGACGTTCCGTATTACCGTCCTGAACCCATGGATTCCATATTCTGCTAACAGTCATTGGATCTCGACCGACACAAGCAGCAATACTGCGATAAGATAAGCCGCAATTCCGGTACTCTACAATTTGACCTTTATCAAAGTCAGAAACGTGCTGGTACTCATTTCTCCTTCTTACACGAGGCATCACAACAACTTTTCACCAGGCAACAACGTTCAAATGCAATTTGTATATGAGGAACCGGCTGAACAATTTCCTCATTTAAACACAATGTAGGTGTCGCTACTGGCGCCTGCTTTTTCTGTGATGAAAAGCTAATCATTTGCATATCACAGCACCTTCTTCCTTTCGTATAAATTTCACGTCAGTAGCATGTCACCTTCTAGGTGTTGTAATTTTAATGGCCAGTAGTGTATTTATGATGAACTTTTATTTTCACAGTGGAATCACACAAGTATACCTTCTCTGCTTTTATAGTGAGGTTGAAAAAGAAATTATAAATCAAGTCTATAAAAAGTATAAGTGTTCAGTTTGCAGCTATTCTTGTTGCAGACATTTTGATATGAAGCGGCACATACTTCGTCACTTTGATGAGCGACCATATATATGTAATATCTGTAATAGAGCATTTAATCAAAGTAGTCATCTGAAACATCATATGAGTATTCAGAAACAAAACGGTATTTTATTTTGAAAGACTGTAAATTATATTTTTCCTAAAATTTATTTTTAGGTATAACTTATCTTTTCCTTCCATTAACTTATAATATATAAATTTTTTTTTTTCATTTGAAAATTATTGATATTGAATTTATATTGATAAATTATTTGACTTAATTTGTTTTAAATGTTGATTTATATTTTAATTTTCTCGTGTCATTTGTTCTATTGCAAATTCTGAAAATTTGTAGTAAACTGAATCTAAGTTTCATTATATAGATCTTATTTTTGTCACTGTATGAATGTGTGCAGGCATATATATATATATATATTTTTATATTTATATATATATATATATATATATATATATATATATATATATATATAGTGCTAATTATGAATAATATGCTTACTTATATTTATATCACATCCTAATTTGTTTTCCTTTTTGTAATTATTTATTAAATTTATTTATGTTAGTAATTTCTTTTATTTATTTTAACTGCTTCAATTTTTCATAATTTATTTAACTGTCAGGAATTTTAAAATTTCTGTTTGCAGAAATTAATAAATTAATTTTTACAAAATGATTTTATGATTAGATTTCTTTTTAACCAAAATGAAGTAGTAAAAATTTTGTTATAATTTAATTTATATTATTTTTTTCATACATTAATCAATATCAAATAATTAGAAATAGTTACTTGATGTTTTTTTATTATATTTCTCAACTAAAAGAGGTTTTTAAAAACATTCAAATTCTGATTTTATTTACTAAATTACATTTAAGTTAGAATTAAACTTTTCTACATATTAAAAAAAAATCTTTTTTTTATTCTAGATGAAAAAATCCACTTTAATGTTATGTGGATATGTTGCACATATTTTTCATTACTTATTCTGATTAAATTCTTTCTGTGTTAGTTTTTACATTATTTTGAATATTTTTAGAACTCTACTATTTTTCTAATATATTTACATATTAAGAATGTTTTTACTGCTACTATTATTTATATTATATGCAACCATTCCTTCAGTGCAGTGAACAGCTTATTCAAAGGATACATTTTTTTTAATTTTTGTGTCAGTTTTTATTTTTGATTAAAGGATTTTAACAATGAGCAAGGGAAATTCTTATCATATATTAATATTTATCCCATATAACAAATAATTTAAAGTATTTGATTAAAATATTTAAGCTTTCTAATCGATACAAAATTATGCAGAAGCGTTTCTGTCTAGTTACAGTTACTTGATGGGCTACATTGAACTGGTTGGTTAGAACATCATTCTCATTATCGAAAGGTAGTGAGTTCAAATTCTGGCTTAACTAAAGATCTGTTGTGTTTGCTAATAGCGACTAGGGCATCTTAAAACTAAGCGTGGTCGCATTGTCCTCCAAGTAGAATGAAACATGATGTTGCGGGCCAAGTATTGGGGTTGGGGTCTTCTGCTTGGTTCCTGCTTCAAAATCATGAAGACCCTACCCAGCTACTTCTGTCTAACTGGTAGAGCCCAACTCAGAGTTAGATGCTGGGAACCATGCTGGTGCAGTAGCAACAATTACTTGAAGCCTTTTTATGGAAATCTATCTGGAAACTAACTGTTTGAAGTCCTATCTTTTGATTCAATAAATTGTCTGTACCTCTTCCATTTTATCGTAAATAATTTGAATGTTTTAGTGTCCATTTTATGCTGTAGATCTCATAAAGCTATTCTTTATATGAAAAAAATGGCAATTTAATAGATCATTTATTATTGTAACGCTTATAATTTCATATCTTTGAACTCTGTAATTTTGCAACTTAATATTTTCTAGTATTTTTAATCATATATCTGTTAAATTATATGAATTTATATGATAAAATAATCTGTGATGATGTTAGGTATTATTTGTAAAATTTTATAAAACTAAACTGGTATATAAGTGATGTACTGATTTATCTTAGTTATCTATTTCAGTATATTAAGTATGCATTATTATATTCCGTTTGGCAATATGACTAAAATCTTAATATCCACACTAATGCTCCAGTTTTGTATAGTTAAAATAATCTACACATACACTGATTTTACCTTTACATTTTGTGAAATAAATTGCATAATCTTATGAGTTTTTTCTTTATGTTTTCTATATAAATGATATATCACTAAATAGAAAGATTTATTATGCTGAGTATCTTAACCAAAGCTTGGTGTATAATAGTTTTTATTAGCACAAACGGATCTTTAAATTTTTTATTCTAATTGTGTAGTGTTTTAGGATAAAATTTTGGATTTTTCAATTTTTAAATCATATTTAATGCTGGATAGTTTTGTTATCAAAATCCTGTAAATTTAATTTTATTAAAACTAATGATTTTAATATCTTGAGGAATTTTAATTTAAATTGAGCTAAGTTACTTTATTGTCATGTTTCTTTTTAATCACAACTAATCAAGTTATTATAATTCATGTATTGAACATAATTTTAAAAAGTGAGAAAAAGCAATATAGAGAATTTTATGAAGTTTCTTTGAAACTTTTGATTATCTAAATTTTTTTAAAATCTTGATTTCAAATTGCTTTTAGAAAGCATTTCAAGTAATCAGTAAGTTTTAAGAAGTTGTACTCATATCTATAAAACACCTGGTATATGCCAGTCTGAAACAACTTCTGTATATCTAGAGCTTCATATTAAGGAAAGGTTATTTCATGTTGGGAAGTTTGATATTTTTACTTTGTAATATTAAGTAAGTTGAATTTATTTTTTATATTATCGATGCTTTGCTATGCTTGGCTTATGTTGCTTTATGATACTTTGTGTATTTTATATTATTCCTTTAAAATTATAAAAATAAAGTTTTTTTTTATTCTTATGTGTTTATTTAATATGAATTACTTAAATTTGTTGGAATTTTTAATAAATAGTAATTTTTGCATTTGAATTTGTTTTTAAATTAATAAATTTAAGTATATGCATATACTGCATTTTAATACATATGTGATTTAAATTTTTCAAAATGTATTTTATCATATTTAGAGTTTATCAGTAACCGAACATTAATGTGTTTTCATTATTATGTATAACTTTAACAGTGTTTTCAAGAAACCTTGTATAATTTTGTGTATTGTGAAAGTATATAAGGATATGCTATAAAATATTATACAGAACCTCTTTATTTCTTTTAAATATTTTCACAGAATAATTTCTTTCAAAATTTGTATGATAAAATTTTTGGCAGTGGTATAAATATGTTATAGCGGTGAAGAAAATATAACTAACATTTTAGCAAAATAGATAGTAAAAATTGACAATAAAATATATTATTTCTATACTTCAGAGTATAGGATTAAATAAAACTACTTTTATTTAATCCTATACTCTGAAGTATAGAAAAATCAATCATGTATATTGGGTTTATGCCATCTTATATTTTACATTTCATGATTTTCTGAGCTCTTAAAGTTTTTTAATCTCTTTTATTAAAAAAGAAATTCTTGTTTAAATAATGATTTATACTGATGGTAATTGTCATAAGATTTTACATTTAAAAATGTATACAAAAATTGGGTAGGCAATTCATTTGAAACTATTATTTTAAAAATATTTAAACAAATTAAATAATGTAATTATTTTAAAAATTCAACCTTTTTAGCAATTTTTAATGTTTTCTTTTATTTGGAACAGGAAATTTACCTAAATGTGTTTGTTTTAATCATAAATTAATTATGGTGTTGGTATTATGCTAGTCATTGTAAATACTAAGTAATATGTTTCGGTATCAAAATAATTTACCAATATAGAATTTCGTAAGAAATCACACAGACACAGTCTTAAAAAGTAGTCCTAACTGAGATATTTATTATTTATGTCACGTTTAAAAAAAAGTATTCCAATATAATTTAACATCTTTTTTTAAAAAAAATAATTTTGTTTTGGTATATTTTTATTGCAAATGTTCATGTATAAAAACATAGTTAATGTATAAAAATTCAGCCTTCCTTTAGAAATATTTTTAATCATAATACAATCTGCAATTCATTTTTCTAGTGACATTTAAGAATGAATAATAATGTAATAATAAAATTTTTAAATTTATTGAATTATGTAAATAAATGTATCAGAATTTCCAACTATTTGGGAAAAGTTAGAATTTTTCTGAGCAATTATTTGCAAATTCAAATATTAATAATAATAAAAAAAAATGAAGTCTATGTAAAACTAAAAACATTAAATATTTCTCCGTGCTTTGTTTCAAATTTATATTCCAAAGGTAATATTATATATCCCTTTATATCACTAATTAATTGAAATGTGACAGTTAAGTGAGTATAAAAAAAATGGCAAAAAAAGTTATTTAAAAAATTTAATAAAACAAAATGTATTTTCATTTGAAAATTTTCATGCCAAGATTCATGTATTTAAGTGATAACTATACATACATAATGAGGAGAATGTTGTAACTTTTATTGCAAAATCAGTTGAACCTAGTTTACAAAAAAAATCTAAATATTGCTGTAAATTTCATATTTATGTGTATTTTATTTTTGTTGTTTTTGTCCACAATAAACAAAAACATAAAAATGTTGAATAATTGTGAAAATTATAATTTCACTCAAATTTTTATCAAACTAAAAGTGCTAGTGTTGAAAATATATTTATTGTGTTAAAATAGAGCCTTTAATAAGCAAAAAAAAGTTGATTGTTTCTATCAAATTATTAACATTATTGCATCAACTTGACTTAATTATATTGCAACAATTAAAAGCTACAACATCTAATTAAAAGCTGCAACGTTGTTATCTGTAATATCTTTCAGACAAGTTACACAATTATTCTTCTAACTATAAATCAATTTATTTATGCAATATAAAAAATTTCAAATGTTCCTTTTCTTTAATTAATTTGTTTTATTTAGAAAATCATTTTGAATAAATCTCTTTTTGTAATTATATTACTTTTAAATTTTATATTCATTTAACATATTAATATTCTGTGTATAGAAATATACATTAATTTTATGAAATTAGTTTTATATATTTATTTTAATTTAATAATATATCTTTTTAGAAAAAATCTTGACAAATATAACTTCAAATACACTTATAATAAATAAAAAATCTTGACAAATATAACTTCAAATACACTTATAATAATAATCTATATTGAGCATTTAAAATCATATTAAGTGTTTAAATATATATTATATTTCTTTGTAAAGCAAATATACCTCATTTTCATTAAAAAAAATTTTCTTGAAGAAATAAACTTCATTGCAACTTTACTAATTTTACTAATACAAGAACAACAACTCACAATATGTGAAAATTTAAATTATCTGATTAAATTAACATCAATTTACTTTACTTTCTGAAATCATAATTTCTGTTAAAAAAATTTTACAATTGTATTTATAATAACTGTTAGTGTCAATATTTGAACAAATTTTTATACAGTTATTGTGACTTTACACAGGCAAATTGACAGAAGTGTTACAAATTTCATTAATTTTCGTATCTAAAAAAGTTTTGTGCAATATTACAATAATCTTGAAAGGCAAAACTTATCTAAGTATTTAACTGTAATATATTTATAAATTACCACACAGATATAATTTATTAGATTACCTGTATTTGTTAATTGATTTTTTAAACTAGATGATAAGTAATAATTAAAAAAGAATATTGCAAATCAATGTAATATTAGATAAAATATATATCTATATCAATATTTATATTTAGCTTACCAAATACAAAGTAAATAAGTATTCTATTTAAAGGTGGGTAAATGATTTTGAAAATCTATATTGAGCTAAAACTATAAATTTTTGCTTTTTAAAGTTAAATTAAATATCAATGCAGAATATGAAATAGTTACAAATGTACTTTTTGATTTTGTAAATATTTTTAATATCATTTATTTAAATATATACAAATTCAAGAATCCACATGTAAGTTTTTGACTGCCATTGTAAAATTATTAATTTCCATGTGGAGAAATTTTTAATTATTTTAAATTTTTTTAAAATTTAGCTTGCAAATAATATAATATACAAATGAACTTATTTTTTCTTTTTAAAATATTTGATTTCTTACCAATATTAATTATCTCACTTAAATATATTTTACATTGCACACATGATATAAATGAAATAATTCAAATATTTACTCTGGTAATCAACGTCAGATAAAAACATGTATAGGACAGATAATAAAAATTCTTAAATGTGAATCAATTTCCTTATCAAAAATCAGAAATATGCATAAAGACATAAATTACAAATTTGTAAAATCTTTTGTAACTGTATAAACTCTTTTTTTTTTTCCCATTACTTGACTGTGAAAGATAATTACTCAGTTTTTTGTTTTGAAAAAGTGGTGTGAAAATGCCATGACAATGTGGTTAAATGGAATCCATATTTGAAAACTCCCTTGAAAATTTTAAATCCAGAAATGAGAGAATTGTTTGAGTATAAAGAATGCCATTCCAAGACTGAAATCAATTTCGTGAAACTGGGAATGTTAAAAATTGACCAAGATATTGTATTTTAATAATACTACTACTAATGATTTAGTAAATATATGTGTGACAACAGTTCTGATAGTGATATATTTTATAAACAGTTCCTTTAAGCAGAACAATCAAAACTTAGAAATACATGCTTTCTATATTCACAGTAGCTCTTTGACTAAACATAAAATTAAATATATTTAAAATCATATTGCAATTACATGCTTGTCTGTAAAAGTTATTTTTATATAAAATTTATAAAAAAAATCATATTCTTGTGATTAAGATATTAAGGCAGTTTATTTAAATTATGCTGATTACATTTTCCTGCATTAACAAATGAATCATAAAAATGAAATTACAAACTATTTTTTGTAGTACTTTTATTTAGTGTCTGTGTGTGTGTGAAACAAGCATTTAGTGTCTTTACATTTGTCATTCATTTAGTATCGATTGTTATCGTAATGTAAATAATTTTTTATAATGGAGCTGTGAGTCTTAATTCATTTTTTAATACATTTCTTTTAGGTTAATAATCCCTTGCCAGTGTCAATTCAATCTCATTAACAATTCAACTACTTTAATTTTGAATTTCAAAAGGATTAAGAAATTTTTTTTCCCTTCAAACTTGAATTAAGTTTGTTTCCCTTGAATGTTTAATATTTTTACTATATATTGGTGCTGATTCCTTGTGTATTTGAAAGTTAGCTAGGATTATTGAAAAAGGTGCTTATCAAAAGTGAAATTTTTGTACAGTTATTTTGGTGTATTTTCCTAAAATAAGTGAAAAAAATAAGGCCAAAATAATGTGTAGATTTTATAACGTGTTAATTCCCAATTTTTCAAGTAATGATTGAATGAAACAAATTTTGTTTAGTTTAGCAGCTGTGTTCACATTCACTCACAAAGATATGTTTTTTAAAAATTAGATGCAAATTTAATTTATTATTTTGGATTTTTATTTTCTTTGCTAATGAAAGCCAATAAACAGAGTGATTAACCAATAAACACAATATCAGTGGTTAGTGTTGTAAGCCTAACTACAGTTGAAGTATACATAAAATATATCAGTTTGTTATTTATTATTTTATAATTTTTTTACCACTATAACATCACAAATTTTTAGTGGATTGTGTTTTTTTTTTTTTTTTTTAATTTTATATATTTTTTATTTAGGTGCAATAATTAATATCAGAATTATAATTTAAAATGAATAATTTTTGTTATGCATAATTTTCTTTGGTCATATTTTAACTAAAGGAAACATAACTGTATATTTCATGTAGTGTAATTTATATATATATACATATTAAAGAAAAAATTTTATTTTCAAGAGCAAAATATTAAAGGACAATGTAAATAAATAATTTAATGACAAAACAATATAGGAGCAGCTTTATTCTGAATTGCATAATTTTTTTAAACAAAGTTTTTATTACAGTGTAATATAACATTAGATTAACATACTTGAAATTCTTATTGAGTGAAAATTTATATTCATGTGTTCTTATTATGGATAAAATCAAAATACTTCATAATTTCACATACAAGCAATCATTTTAATTTTTAACAAAGTAGATTTTTTTTATTCAAAAGTGCAAATGAAGTCAATAAGTTTAGTTTTTTTAATTGTAATCTTTAATGTAAAAAATTTATAATGTTTTATTTTGATTGTTTTTATAAAACACTTAAAATTTTTAACTTTTATTCTTTCAGGTCGATCTTCATTAAAGGATAAAGAATTATATTCTACTAAAAAAGTTAAAGATTTTATTTTTCATCAGTGTTCATTATGTAATTATTTTTCTCCTGACCGTTCATCAATGAAAAGACACCTTGTGAAGCATACTGGGGAAAAACCATTTATTTGTTCTATCTGCTTGAAAAGATTTACACGAAATTGGACTCTTAATAACCATATGCTAACTGCGCATGACACATCCTAAAAATATTTTGTATTACTCTTAGACTATGGCAGTTTAGAATATCTTGATATTTAATTTGTAATTTGGATAATTAAGTCTATTTATAAAATGAACAACAATACTTATTTGTTTTCTTATGTGTGTCCTTAGACTTATTACTATTATTAAATTTTTTTAATAAATTGTTAATTTCTTTCCTTTAATTTTGTATTGCTTAAAAAACAATTTAGTGAGTAGCTGTTAATTAATATTTGTTTAAAATCCAATTATGTTTTTAAATTATCTTGTAAGTAATTCATTTTTTAACTCTATGAGTATCTTTCATTCATTTATGCTATTCATGAAATTATTTTCCATTTTACTTTATATTACCTAAATAGTAATTACTATTATTAAATATATTCTAGTTGTTGAATGTTGTCTATTGTTTTTAGTAAAAACATCTTCATTCATTAATACTTTGATCAAAATTGAATGATCCATTACAGTTCAAAATAAAAGTATTATTTTGCTGTTGAATAATTAGTGTGAGCTAAAAAAATATTTTGTAGATAACTTCAAAAGCATCTATAGCAAAAAGTTTTTAAATTTACTCAATCATAAATTTTAAATATACATTACTAATGTTATATATATATATATATATTAAAGTTTTGCAAATAAAATTTCCACAATATTAAAAATCTTCTATATGTCTATGTGTCATATTATTATTAATAAAAATTTCAATGGGGAATTTAAGATAAATAATAATACGATGTATCATATCTAATTAATGTAATTTAGCAATCGAGCAATTTCATTTGTCATCATCACATCAGATTCAGTGTAATACTGGAAAATATTTTATTTCTTAAACAGTGAAAGATTTGAAACAAAAAATTTGACTTAAATTAATTTTTTCGAATGTCAAATTTTCAAACTAAAGATTAAAAATTTTTAATGGAATATAATGCATACATTAAAGGATAATTTTGTTTATTAAGTTTGTGTATGTTTTCATAATTTAAATTATATAGTGCATGCAATGTATAATGTTGTATTATTTTTAGTGCATTATTTTTGTAGTGTTATAAAAGTTTTTATCATCTTCAAGCTAAAAAATTATACATATAAATGATGTTTTTTTGCAGTTACCTTTTTCACCTGATTATTGAATAAAAATTTCGTAAATCAAATATTTAAAAATCAATGTACAAAAAAGTTAAGTGAAACTTATTTAAAATAGTTTTATTTATTATTTTTTCTGAAGAATTTGCATGAAATATTAACCCCTTGACTGACGAATTAAATGGAATTTGATGCGACAAATAAAAACTATTTAATTTCGCTTAATTGAACTACACCATCATCCCCACTTTCATATAATGCATCCGGCTTATACATGTTACAGGGATTATTTATAATCTTTACTAAACTCAAATATTGGCTAGTATAACATTCACCGTATGAGACTTCTGCTAAACTGAACTCTTACTTTCAGTGTGCTTTTTTAAATGAGAATCGTCGAACGAGTGAAGCAACTATGTAATCTAATTGTAACTTGCACGGCGTCCGCCGAAAGAAGCGCTTGACGAGTCTGACTCGTCAAAGTCTGTGATGGCCCAGGAAACCAATGACGAGTCAGACTCGTCAAAGTCAGTCAAGGGGTTAATAATCTTTGTAGTTGTATATGGGAATTATTTGTTAATCATGGTAAACTATGAAACTGGTATGCATTGGAAGAATGTGTTTGTGTTACAAAATGATTATAACACACTGAAATTGAATAAAATACACTATAAAAATTATAAAAGCATGTTGCATTTTAATATAATTAATCCTTTAGTTAAAACTAATAAGAACAACTTTTTAGTAAATAAAGCTTTAAATTTTATGTACTTCAACTTCTTTTCCCTATTATTATTAAATCAAATTTTTCTGTTATTTTAATGATATCTGTACTATTCAATTATTAATGATAAATTTCGTACTTGCAATTAATACTTAGAACACCTTTCTTATTTAAACCAACAGTATATATTTTTCCAATGTATATTTTTTGGAAAATATTTTGTTTATGCAATTATTTTTGCTTTTGGTATCACATTTTCTGACTATATGGACACTCATTCATTTTGTGTTTGATGTGGTATTACTACTTATCATAGTGCATTTTCTCATAAAATGTTCTGATCTTAAAATCATATTAGAATCAGTTCCAATAGAAGCTAAACAATAAATAATTTAATATTAAGCTTATTAAAATATCACTAACTATAAATACAAGGAGTCAACAAATCTAAAGAATAAATCCTGTTTCAAAAGGAGGTTTTAGAAAAAGAAATTCATTTATCGTCATAAGTCATGATATTACTTAATACTATACAAAGAAGTCTCATCCATAGAAAAGTGAAAAACATGTATTTATGTGTAAGATTAAAAATGTTGTAGAAACGTTGATAAATTTTCTAATGTAATAATAGGCATTATATAAGACAAAAACTATCACTATGAGCTTTTTATTTGGAAACAATGAGCAGAAAATAGTAGATCTCAGCTCATGAACATAGAATAATATAATACTGAAATGGAAATTGATTGAATAAACATCTAAAAAATGCTTAATATATTCCTAGAATTGATCAATGTTTATCCACTATTTATAAAATATTGACAATGACTTAAACATCTGTTGACTAGAATGAGTATTCATTTTTAAGAAATGGCAATTGGGAGATTTAAAAATGAACTGCAGATCTTTTGTTCTTAAAATGTTAATCATCATATTTGTAAAAGTTGTATCATACATTGTATCACTAAAGAGAAATTTTCATTTGCAGTATGAGTGGTTATCATCAAAATAAGTCTTTGTGAAGAAGTCCTTTAAGAAAATATGAAATCAACATAATTAGATAAGGAAAAGTATTCTAAAAATGTATGAAAAAAGTACTATTTGAAAACACCATTATGTAAATTTTGGTTAGATGAATCGACTGACAAAAATAAGATAAATAACTGTTCTAACATATGTTCCAATGCAAAAAAATTCAATTCTGATTAAAATTTTCAATCTTCCAAGATTGTTTTATTAAAAATCAATACGACAATAGAGCTTATCATTTATTTTAAACAATTATCTGAATAAAATGGAATATATGTTCATTTTTATGTGTTAAGAACTATAATATTAATTATACAAATTCAATCAATTTACTTTACTAAATGAATGGCTTTAGAAACAAGTTGCAATATTCTTTGTAAATAAAATAGTTTATAAGATGGTACAATGTTTGGGGCTATACTTTATTACAATGAAATAACTTTCTTAAATACATTATCAAAATTATAACTTTGAATATTCTCATGCTAAGTTAAAACTTTTAAAATGTCACAAAATTTGCACATTATTTTTAAAATTTTTATTGCTTTTAATCATACAGAATTTCGTTAGCCATCATCAGAAAGGTAGGAAGGTTTTTACTACTTATTGGACTTTAATTATAAAAATATTTACTTATATTGGAATTTGATTTTGAAATCAACAGAATTGAGTTTGATTGTAACAAAAAACAACTCTGTTAACATGTGCATGCAAAATATTTCTAATTGTTTTTTATTACCAAAAATATAATATTTCAATGAGAAAATCGTTAATGCTTTCAATTAAATTTTTTTACAAAATATTCTACTATTATGGATAGTTCTAAATCTTATTTAGTGTTATTTCTGCTTACATGCAATTTAATAATTCTTATAATTTTCTTTTATGCTATCAAGTAAAGTTATTGCTATAATTTTTTACTGTTTTGTGTTTTTTTAAATAGTTTATTACATAATTCTGAATCATTTTCTTTGTATTCATAGATTCTGTTATTAGTAATCAAGCTTTTTACTACTCCTCTAAACAATCCATTGAGAATCGCATCTTTAGTGTCTACAAATGTCGCCTTTGTCCATATTCTTGTGCTAACTGCAGTAACATGAAAAAGCATGTATATGTTCATACAGGGGAACGCCCTTTTCTTTGTAACATTTGTGGTCAAGCTTTTACTCAATCTAGTCACTTAAATCGCCATTATTTGAAGCATAAATATATGCGGTAATTTTGTATGACAAAATATGTTTTGTTTTATTTAAAATAAATGTTTAATTTTTTGTATTCACTGAATACAAAGAAAAATAATTTTATATGTATTTTGATTGTTACAAATATATTGTATTTTATATTTTGTGTTCAAATTTCTGTTAAGAGATTTATAAATTTTAATGCGTGTGTGTGTTAAGTTTTATTCAACTCAAATTTCTTCTTTTCTTATTATTTAAAATATAAAGTTATATGAAAAAATAAAAGTGACTTGTTCTATGAATTTTTTTACTTCAATAATTGTCCTGCATATATCTAGTTTATTTAATTTTTCATTTAGTATATATCCAACCTGAAATGACAAATAAATAATGATTATTAGTCATTTCAGGTTGAATAGGTTTAGTTCATTCAGGTTGAATATGTTAGAAACATTTCAGGTTTAGTTTTTTATAATAACTGTATTGTAAAAGAATAAATTTTTATTAATATTAAAAAGAATATTGGTTAATAATTACTAAATTATTCTATAAAAGTAAATATAAATAGCATCAGTCTCTTTAACAGTGAAAAGATAACATTTGCTTCAATTAAAATAAAAAAGGTTTTTAAAAAATATTTATTAAATTTGTTCTCTTAGCTTCATTAGCAGTAAAAGTTTGATGTAATACTTTAAATAAAATCATTATATTCATTAAGTTAGTTTTTAATAATGTTAATAGAATATAGAAAAACATTCCAAAAGTTAATATGTTTGATATCTAATGTTAATAAAAAAACATTCCTAAAATTAATATAATGTTTAATTTGTAAAATTATTTGTAATATATCTCCCTTGTTATTCCCATCACATAATTATAAGGAATATTTCTATATAATTTCTTTATTTTTGTATGTAGTTTTTTTTCTATTGTATTGAAGTTTATTTGATATAATTGATTGAATTAAAATATACATTAAGAAAGAAAAATATGAAAATAAAAGATGCTTAATAGGCTATAAATGTAATTAAATTTATATTTGGAAATAAATACTGTACCAAAGAAAACACTCAAGTTTGGTTATAGTCAGATAATTTTTTTAAATTATGCATTGCCACTTATAACTGTAATGTTTCTAAGAAATAAAAAGTAACAAAGTGTAATAGTAATAAAGATTGTCTTAACTTTGATTTTGGATATTTAATATTTTCAAATAGTTTTGTTGGATAAAATTTTTATTAATAATCTATCTTTATTTTCTTTAAGCTTCCATATCTAAAAATTTTGATGCTATGCTAAAAAATATAAATCTTATTTGGATTATTTATATATATTTATTATTTATGTATATACTAAATAAAAAATATATAACCTTATGTAGATGTTTATTACTCAATTAGTTTTCCTTAAATGACAATTATTCATAAATTTTATTAGTTTCCTGTGGTATGTCATTTTAACCGTTTATTATTTTTATTATTATTACTTTAATATTCTGATTTTATATTTGGATAATTTCTTTTCAACATTTTAATCAGTTGAACTATTTGTTTTGAACTTTTTCAGTTAATTATTATATAATTTGTATCGTAACTTTTTCGTCCCTGTGGTATACAACTGGGTTACAGCATTTGCACCCGAGATGCTTTCCCCCTTTAAGTGTTCAACTTTCTTTTTCTCAAATTTCTTCAGGCAGTTGATAGAGATTTAATTGCTCCCTTTTGTATCTGTAAATCTGAAAACTTAGGAATATCACAGTGGAGAATTTGATGAAAATAATATTTATTGGCTCTTCTTTTTACAGGGAAAGCAGATTCTCCATCATTTAAGATTTTTCTTATTATTACAGATGCTTTTTTTTTTTTTTGTCACTTAAATATTTTTCATGGCTTCATTTCATTAGGATTTGACTAATGAATAAAATGAAGAGTTATTTATATAATGAATTAGAAGAAGAGAATTTTACTGATAGTGATTATTCTGATTACTGTGATGAATCTTCATTCAGAGATAACAGTTTTCCTTCTGACAATAATGATGCAGGTTTTTCCATATTATTTGTTTTTGATAGATATTCATTAAATATTTTAAACTTACACTGTAGATAAAACAAATAAGTATGCTTCATGAACTTTAAAATTAAGTTTAGGAGTTCTTAGAAGAAAACACGAGTCAAAATAGGCTAATATTTATGGACCAGTATAAAAGAAATTTTTAAAACTTCTAATGGATCATACATATATCTTGAAAAACAAAGATAATATTTAAGATTATTGATCAACAGATGAATTGATTGAATCCCCTAGTTTTAGAAAAATTATGTCCTATAATATAAATTTTTTCCATCATAAATTTTTAATATTTTTATATTTCACAGATAATACAAATAAGTCAAAACTTGAAGAATGTGTCAAATTGTGTAAATTACGTAAGATTTTTTATTTTTTAACAAATGATTTAAGATGCATTACCATCCTTCTGAAAAACAGGATATAGAGGATTTTGTCAGAAAATTCAAAAGCAGGATTTCATTTTTAAGCATTTTTCTCAAAAGGTTAAAAAGCATTTATTTTTAATTCATTAAATATAGAAATTACTTGTATTACAAAATATTTATCACAAAAGAAACAAAAGTCATTAATGTTAACAAACAGATTACTTTTAATCTTTTTCAACTGCAACTTTGGGAATTTACTTGTATTAGCTCATAAAAAAAATTATTTTTCAAAATATCTCATTTACATTTTTTATATCAGATATGTTCCAGCAATGTTTTTCAACTCATTCAATTAATTAATGCATATTATTTTCCTTATTGCCAATTAAGTTTTGTTTCTTAAAAAAATATGTTGTTTCACACGTCTTTTTATGGCTAAGAATCATATAAAAAATGGAATTTGTTTTGTAGTTATTTAAATAATTATTTTAGAAAATCAGTAATGTGTGTAATAAATTGATATTCCATAACATATTTAAGAAAGCAGACTAAATTTACCATATTTAACGAAACAGACACTCACACATGTGTATTTATTTAAAAAAAAAAAATTTGCAGCATTTCTGAATCTGATATATCAAACAACAAATATGAAAATGTCAATTCTTTTTCAGTTAGTACAGTATTTATGCTGAACCCATTTGCATTTTCATGAAAATTACCTGGAAAAGATAAAGCTTCATTATGGTAAAATTGTGAGTATTTAAGTGGGGAGAAAATGATCCTCTTCTGTTAATAGGTTAGGAAATGTCTTCTTGCGCTGGTGTTAGAATAGTTTCTTGAAATGGTGATTCTGGACTCAAAAGATTAAATACCTAAATTTTTATCCTGCCTATAATTTTACACAAATCAAAATAGTTTCTATAATGAAATATATTTATTGATTACTATTTTTTATTCTTGGAATTAGTTTCAAAAGTTGCTGTTTGTTGTACATCATAGTATGAGTGATTAACTTGTGTTTCTTGTCTTTTAATATGCTTGATTTAAATTCACTAATTTTGATTACATTTTAATGTAATGTATTTATTTTTCAATTAATAAAATTTTATTTTTTAAATGTAAATGTATTTATTTTTCAGTATGTTTTTGAGCATTAAAATTTAACTTTGTATTATTTAAATAACTGTATTCTTTAAAATAATTATAATGGTAAAAGTCATTAATAATAGAAATAATTTTTGCAAAAGATTATAACTAAGTATCTCTATGAGATGAGATAATTACATCTTGAAGAATTTAATTTATTCAAAAAAATTTGGATTCGTTATTGGTAAATTTTTAGTTTTATCCATTTTTATATTGTTTTGTATTAAAATTGTTTGCAAACTCTTTTGTATTGTTTGATTAGTTACAATTACATGTAATATTTTTGTTTCTCTTTCATTTATAATTAATATTCCTAATATTTCAATAAATTGTTAAAAAATCTAAAATGTATTTTTTATTGTCAAATTAAGAAATATTTCCATTGATGAAGTATTTAAAAATTCCAATCAATATTTCAAATTTACATTTTCATTATAATTCAATGTTTATATTTTTTCAATACAGCATTTCAAACAATTATATATTGTTGATTAATATTTTCATTTTCATCAAACCCATATTTTGTTTAAATAAATTTTACTGTTACTTTTGATCCACCAAATTTATTTCAAAATTATATTTAATACTTCATTATGGGAAAAATGAAACTTTACAATTATTGTGTGTAATCAGAATGAAAACAATCAGAATTATAATGCATTTAATCTGAAATATAACAATCATACTTCCATTTATTGCTCTTGAATTTACATTGAAAATACCAATTTCATTTTAAAAATTGTAAAAATGTTTTCCTGGGTTGAGAAAAAATTAAGTGTCAATCTCAGTTTAGAATTGATTAAAGACCCAAAAGAGTGCTTAGAGATGATATAAAATGTGGTTGTACATGTTTGATAATTATATTTATATATTCAGCAATTTTTTTTATCAAAGCATGATTCAGTTCTATATGTAAATAAAATTGCTTTTATATTTCTATCAGCGCAATAAAATGTTGATACAGTTTTAACAATTAAAATTATAAACTACTCACTGTGTGTGTACAATGATTTGAATGTAACTGATAATTATGAATTATTTTAAATAATAGTTATCAAACTACAAAATTACTTGTAAATTCTACATTAATGAAGAGTTGCTATTTATTTCAAATAAAGAAATATTTGAAACAATGAATTCTTGAGTAAACAGGTTTAGTAAATTTATTAAAAATATGATTTCTTTCATGTTATTAGTTATGGTTCCTGTTTATATTTTGTTTTGTGTAACATAATTATTTAATTTTTCATGTTATGATATATTAATTCAAAATTAATTTCTGCATTTAATACCAAAATTGTTTTTAAAGCTTCATTTTCATAATCTGGTATTAATGTATGTGGATCTATAAAAGAAGAGTTTCACAATGACAGTAAATATTTTAGAATGTTTTTTTACACACATGTATCTTTATTTTTAAAGCTATATTCATTTGTATATGCTTATGTTCATATGTATATGTTCAATGTATATATTTCATTAATACCTAATATAAATTAATAATCTTCAATATAATATATTCATTAATAATAATAGTTCTTTACACCTTATTTAAAATATTTTAGCACTAAAAGGTACATAAAAATGTATAACTTTAGTATTTATGAAATTGTCTCATTCTGCAAACAAGTTATAACTAAATACAAATAAAATTTAACTGTAGTAAAGTGCTTAATTAGATAAATGAAAAAGAAAGCTCTAATAAAAAGTAAATAGTGCTATAGTTCTTTCTTTAAAACCTTAAAATTAAAACATTCCAAATAAAAATTTATCAATGTTTATAATTCTTTTCTTCTTCTTTTTTTTAATATTTTTAGATTCACTTGAAATTTTACATGATGGCTTGTACTATTCCTCTAAATTGTCCTTTGGAAACTGCAAATATAGAATATTTAAGTGTGCTCTGTGTTCCTATTCCTGTGCTAGCAGTAGTGATATGAAAAAACATGTTTACATACATACTGGAGAAAGGCCACATGTGTGTAATATTTGTGGTAAAGGCTTTACCCAAATTAGTCATTTAAATGTACATAGCTTAAGACACAAGAAATAATTAAAAATCATTAAGATTATGGTTGATTGAAATAAATGATGAATTTTTCAAGACCTTAAGTGAAATGTTATTTAAATGTTATAATTCATAGTCATTACTGAATTGAAAGCTTTCTGTCAAGCATACTTTAATTTTTCTTGAATTATAAATATATAAAGAATGTTCTATTTTAACTTGATATATATATATATATAATATTATCAAATCTTAATCTAATCTTTTATTGTTATGGTAAGTCAAATCATTTTATTTTTTAAACACTTCAGATTTTCTGTGCTTAATTTTTTTAGTTTAATGATTGAACTTCTCTTGTGTTGAATTCAGAATATTTCACATTAAATGAAGACTCTTCACTTTTCATGTCTAAGCAAATATCTGAGCAATTTGAATTTTGATCTGTAACATAACAGCTCATGGGTTAAATTTCTGTTTTAGATTGTTTGTAGAGTCAACTTTAAACACTTAGTCCTGATTAAAATAATTTTTATGTGCAGAAAGTGATTGCAAAGTAATGAGCAAATCGATTATCCTTTATGTGGGTAACTTGATTCAATAACTATAGCATAGTAAATTCATTTTTTAAATAAAGTTTCTTTTGAAATTTGCCAGATATGATTCTGTAAATTATAAAAAAATATTATTTATGCAATTTTTACTTTTCTTATGATTAAAAAATTGTCAATTTTAAAATATCAATAAGAAATTATTTTTTTAATGTTATTGTTTTTCTACTTAAAAGCATTTGCATTATTGTTTTGTTATTGCATTTAAAAGATATAAATATTTAATGTAACAGTATTTATTTCATATATTTTTATTTCTTTATTATAAAAATGTTTTGCATGATTGTAAAATTAGCTATTTTAGATTTCTATAAATTTATATATCATTTGCACTTTAGATACCCTGTGAATTTGTACTGTTTTAATATTCAATATCAAGGATATGTTCTCTTATATTTTCTTTCAGTAGACATGACTTTTTTTTTTTTCATTGTGACATATGTAAAATATTAATAATTTAAATAAGATTTTAAAACTTTCAGAGGGCTAAAATTTAAAGTATATAATAAATAAAAAGCTATGAAATTCCTTAAAAAGTAATCTTAAAATATGAAAAGAAACACATGGATTAAACATGAAAAAAAAAGTTCAGTTTAGTTTAGTGAAGGGAAAACTATTTACATATTATTTATAACTGTGAAAAAAATGATACTGTTAAATTTCTCTTATTAAGTAATTAAGATTAATATATTTTATAAAAAGAGCAATATTATGTAATAAGGCATTCCCATAATTATGAAAGCTAAAACTACTCATGGTTTCTATAGAGTTTCATCTTCTATAGAAAATCCTTTTAGTAAAACTTCCATCAGAAAACAGAAAGTTCTATTAACTATCATCATTGAATATATATAATATGTGAATTGTAGTAATAAATTACTTATTTTGCATGACCATGAAAAAAAATTGAAGATTAAGGCTCATTTGTGTCTTGTTAAAGTTGGGATTGCCATCTAGCAGCCACTTTATCATTGAACAGACCGTTCAATAAGCTGCACAATTCCTGTTTCCATATTTTGCACATGGAAAACTTGATGCAAAAGAATATAAACAAAAATAATTATTGCCCACAAAACAACAAACATATCTTAGAAAAAAATTAATTGTTCTGAAATACTATTCCCATAAGTTATAAGATAATGAAGAATTAAAATTTTACCTTTTATTCATTCATTTATTGTTATGAAAAATTTGATATTAAGTAATCTGTCCTCACACCTACTTTAGATATATCTCATTGCATTTAGTAATACTTTTTGCTATTATATAATTAATCAATTATTAGTGAGTGCAAAAGCAGCTTATCTGTATTTTCTAAAGTACTTTAGTGTCAATCAAAATAATAGATTTAAAAGCAACTTTTTGTTTTGAGAACTGAATGTCTTAGCTTCAAAACTGTAAGCTACCAACTGTACCAATTTTACAGCTTAAAAACTGTAAAATTGGTATTGAACATAACCAAATACAAAATGATACATTGTTACTTCCTGTCATACGCTTTTAATGTGTTTTGCATCCAAAATTAAAAGGAAATCAATATTTGAACTTATTATTTTATCTAGCACTTCCCAAGGCTCTCTTTTATATTCTTGCATGTAAACTCCCAAGGCTCCTGGTGTGATATTTTATACTCAGTCTACAATCCTTATTATCATTATTGACAATTGTTATTACTCAAATATACATACTTATCAACCAGACAGCAGAACCTTAACATGTATTTTTTTATGTTCAGAACAGGGATGGATGATCACAGGAAGAACAGATTTATTTGGACCGTTACCTTTAAGGAACATTAATATCACGAATAATCCGCAGTTTTTTCACTCCAACGAAAATTTATTTCTACTAAAGTATTTCATTGAAATATTATACTACTGATAAAAAATGTTTCTTTTTCATCAATACATTGTTTTTTTTTTATCTAATAAATTACTTTTTTTTAATTTTGTAACAAAATCATTATGAATTTCTGTTTAGAAAACTCAATTATTATTTTATATTATTCATGTTAGTCTTTAAAAATAGTCCCATTGGGATTTTTTTATACATCTATAGTTATTTGTTTTTTGAGCCCGTGAATAATTCCTAATGAAATACCGGTATACTGTTATTTTTAATTTTCATATAATCATTATTATACCAAATCGCTAAATAGGGTATTATGTAAAGGGAAATCTTTGATGATGTATTTTAATTTAATTAAATGTTTTATTTAAGCATAATGAATTTTTAAAAAGTAGAACCAATAAATTATATATGTATTGTGTAAATGCATCTGTGTGAAACTTTTTTATTATAACAAATGAATTTTAAATAATTGGTACATTACTTTCAATCATGCTATATTAATGTAAAATTAATATAGTTTTTTGAAAGTCTATTATAAATGGATTGTCTTAAAGTCCCATTCTTCTATAAACTAACAATTTATCTTAATGGTTAAATTTATAGGGTTATTCCGAAACATTTCCTTTATTGTAAAATCTATTCTATTAACCAAATATTTTGATATCCATAAAATTTTCTCAGTAACTGTCATAAATATATAACAATGTAGGAAAATTTAAATGTCTGGTCTTTCAAACTTCAGGACACTGAGACAAATTTAATGACTGGCAAAACAGCTTGAAAAATAGTATTAGCATATTTAATTGATTCATTATTGGTCATTTAATAAATTAAGGTGTTCATTTAATCTCCAAAGATTTATTTAAAAGTTATTTTAATAATATATCAAAAATCTTAAAATTATTGTTTTAAAATATTACATAATTGATAAATTGCATTGAATGAATAATGTTTTGTATTAATTTCTATATTGATGTTAAATTTAAATAATTTTTGTTATATATGAATTTTTATTAAAAATTCCACCGAAATATGTGTAAAAATTTATGTATAGTACATTTTGTAGCATGCACATTTTTGTGTTTGGAATATTATGTAAATCAATCAATAAAAATTTTTATTCATTAATATGTTTGCATTAAGAGTAAGTTGTATTAACAATTCTTATTAAGTTTTTATAAATGATTTGTTATTTATAATAAACGATATTTTTACTGTATTAATTATTTTAATTTTATTATTAATAAGATTCTTACTTTCATAAAATCATATTTCATAAATCCTCTTTAATCGATATTTGCTCAAAATATATTTTTAAAAACTCAAAATTCTTTCATGAATGCTATTTTAAGTATTTGATTCACTATTCTGTAATTTTTTATGAAACTTAATAAAGTATAAATGCTGAATTATGTTTTATATTAAGTTCACATGTTCACTGTAGAATTGAAATTTGTTAATATATACAAAACATTTTGTAACTTAAAGCAATATGCATTTGTAGCTGTTAATAATAAAGTAAAAATAATATTGTTCCTTAAGATTTTCATTTTTTATATAAAATCAATTATTTTTAAAATCGCTTATTTAATTATAGAAATATTTTTGAGTAAAACTGTGTAGTAAAATCAAAACTAGTTTGAAATTTCCAATTATTTAAATAAATAGATTGAACTATATTAAGAATCAATATCTTATGGTTTTATGATACAACATTATCAAATCTGAAGTGTTTTCATCCCATAAATAACATTATTTTGAATAACATTCTTTGTTATTAAAAATCATCTGAAATTATTTTAAATGCATTTTTATTTTAACATGTATTCATTTTAATTTAACTTATTAAAGTAATCATTAATAACTTATATTTTTTTTATCTTATTTGTGTTTTCAATATTAAAATATGAATACATACTTATCGAATATAAGTAATTATTCTATTTTATTAAGTATTTTAAGATTATTAGTTTATATTTCTTCATAAAATTTAATAATATTTAAAAGATATTTACAATCACTTACAATATTAAAATAATCTTAGTCTCTTTCACTATTTAAATGCAATTCAGTATTAACAGTATAAATCAAATCAGTCTTTGGAAATACATGTTTTATCCTGAAATATCATCTTTTTAAGTATTATACAAACACATTTGATTCACATTTAACATAATTCATCTTATTTTGTTATTGTTACTTTTTTATTAAAAAAATGTCTTGTGTAGTAATAACTTGTTCTGTATGTTTATTATTTTATAAAACATATTTTGAGTGTTTTTTACAAAAGTTATGTTTTTGTAGGTGAATTTCTCCTTAGTGAAACATCTTTGTATGCGACATTTAAAATTCACATTGAAAATGAAAATCACAAAATCCACAGGTGTAAACTTTGTCATTATACTTCTAGCCAGCTCGGATGTGTAAAGCAGCATGTTCGTATTCATACTGGAGAGCGACCATTTAAGTGCAGTGCATGTGAGAAAGAATTCACTCAAAAAGGTCACTTAAAACTACACATACTAAGAACTCATCCAAGAGGACACTTAAAAATACATATGCTAAAAGCACATCAAGAAAATGTATAACCATTTTCATGCATTCATATTAACATTGAATGTTTGTTAATTCATAAAATTTTAAAGACAAATATAACACATGTTAAACTTTACAAATAGTTCAACATATATTTTTTTTTCTTATATTTGTATGGTATAATTTTTAGTATGGATGATTAATAAAAACGATTTCTTTCTCAATGAAATGTATAGTATGAAATATTTGTCATTTAACATTTTAATTTTGCTAATTCTATTATTAATTTTTCAAATTTATGTTATTATTTGCAACTTCAAATTTATTTCAGTTTATAACAATAGAAAGTCTGAATATTTTAATATCTAAGCTGTATACCTTTGGAACTCATCTTTATTAAGAATTATTTATATGTTTTTATAATAATTTTGTATTTGAAACTGTGTAGTTTAATTAATGAATTTTTGATAACAAAGTTAAAACAATAATTTTGAATTAAATAATTAGTATCATTTAATTTAATTCTAAAATGAATCACTACTTTAAATTTTTTTCAAAATATTAAAATGTTATTTAATGAAACTTGCTTCAAATTACTAAAAAAAATTTAGAATTCACTTTAGTTTTAATTTTATTTAATTTGCTTAAACTGAAAAACAATTGCTTTATCTATATTAATTATTTTAAATTACATAAAATATAACTGCAGCTTAACTTTCTACTCTGTTTTGATAAATTTGTATTTTCATCATATAAATATTATATTGACACTTATATAATAAAACATTTCCTTTTTTAATGGAATGCAATATTTTTCCTTATTTTTATCTTTAGAAGAATGTTCAACGTTCTTAATAAATGTCATCATTAAACTGCATAATACTTTTAATATCTAAGATAATACATTGGCTTGGATTTCTGATTATCTCCATTAGAGGTATATAATGATTAAATATAACAAATCCTCAAAGACTTCTCAACTTTGGCAAGGTGTTCCCCAGGGAACTGTTCTCAGCCCAACTCTTTTTTCCTTATATTTGACTGGTATTGAGATGACTATCTCTTCTGACACGCGCATTGGAATGTTTGCTGAAGAATAATTCTTTGGAGGCACTTTCTGAGTTTGTGATGGTGTTCAAGTTGAGTTTTAATCCAACCAAATCAGTTACCACCTTCTTTATTACAGATTAGCACTTATATCACTACCAACTTTCTTTGTTACTTAATCATCAGAAACTTACTTACGATAAACATCCAAAATACTTGGGATTCATTCTAGACCCGGAATTTACATGCAACTAACATATCAAATACATTACCTTGAAAGCCAGGAAAGGACTACGCATCCTGAAATACATTGCTGGTAGAGACTGGGGAGCAGACGCAACTACCATTAGAACTACCTACCTAGCACTCATTAGGCCCATTTTAGAGTATGGCTTCCCAATCTACTGTTGTGCTTCTAATTCCAATTTGGAAAAATTAGAAATTTTTAAATTGAGTGCTGCACACATCATTACTGGCTTGAAATGCAGCTGCCCTTCAGGAATATTACTTTCCGAAGCAGACTTACCACCTCTCCATATCAGAAGACAATCCTATCTAGTCAAATATTACAATAAACTCAACAATTATGGCCAAAGCAATCTTGTGTCAAGTTACCTAAGCAACTGAACTCCGTTCCAAAGATAAAAGAAGCACAAGTCCCTTCAGTCTGGTTAACCCACTACACTTAATCGAGAACAATGTTAAACCACATGCCCTTTTGACTGTGGTCTGAACCCTTCTGAGGCTCTTTCCAGCGTTCACTTCAATTAGGAACTTTCTACAGCAGTCATCAAGAGGGAGTGTTTACCTGAATTGCTAAAAAAACTAGCCTTGAAAATCATTAATAATATACCACCAAATGACATAAAAATCTACACTGATGGCAGCGAAATTTTCATCGAGACCCCTCATGACAAACTCTCTCTTTGTCAACGTAATCCTGACTTCTGTTCTGTCTTTCATAGCAAACTATTAGCCATCAACATCAGGTTGGAATCTATCATGAGTGTAACTAATTATAGTGATGTCTGGATATTAACTGATAGCCATAGTTTAATTCAACATCTGCAAAATTGGACCTTATTGGGAGACCAAATAAGTCTTTCTATTCTACACAAGCTTAAAATTGTCTCCCTTCAGCATAATATCTATTTTCAATGGATCCCATCTCACGTGGATATTGGAGGCAATGAAATAGCAGACACTTTAGCAAAGGAGAGCTCAGGTCATCCTGCTTTTTCTTCTTCCGCACTTACCTACCTTGAACTCTTTTCCCTGAGAAAAGCCTAGATTAAAACCAATTGGCAGGTACCTTTGACTCACCACTTCTACAAGGGTAGAAAGCCGAGATTCTCTCTTGCTCTTTCCTGTGATAGGAAATCCATCTACTTGCCTTGCACATCTCGCCTCTGCCCACCAGAAATGCCTCACTTTTGTAACAGGTAACAAGACCTTCCCCCTCTGTCTTAAATGTCATGGACACCAAGCTTTTCCTGAGCATATCCTGAATTGTATGAATATGCTACGGGACGAAATCTACACTTCTCCCCTCCTTGTCATCGATTACCTCTCAGTCAATGGATTCCTAGATTTGGTCTGACTCCATCAGACCCTTAGAGATAAGCAACAACAACAATAAATGATGATAAGTAAAACAAATTTATGCTGTTGGATCCAGTTTCACCACTCCACAATAAATTTTTTATTAAGATAATGCCATCAAAATAATCCAATTTAATAAAAAAAAATAAGGTATTAAGCAAATGAATAAAATCATGCATATTTTTCAGGTGTAAACTTTGTTTCTTATATCAGTGCATTTTTGTAACACACAATATAGTAAAAAGTAGAAGTTTAATATGAAGAATAAGATTTTGTAAAATGACTTCATATATATGTTCACGTCACTTTTTCCATCTATATTCTGTTTATATTTTATGCACATTAAATATAAATGCATTAATAATTTATATTATTTCAAGGTAATTACAAGCTTTGTTATACATTGATGTATGTAAATTTTTATTAAACTTTATATTAATATTTTGGGAAAAAGCATGATGTGTTATGTTAGTTACAAATGACTGAATATTTTTGTTTGTATTGAGAAAAATATTTTGTTCATGTTGTAACTGGATAACAAATTTCCTTTTTTAAATATTTGATGAGAGTGTGAGACAAATATTTACTCTAAAGTGTTTCTTATTGCATATATTTTGAACTAATAAAATTAAACACTGTATTTAGTTACGTATAAGTTATTTTTGATAATTATATAATATTTTCATTGCCAAAGAATTGCTGTAGTTTCATGAATTCTTATTTATAAGTTTGCTGAACCATCTCTTATTCAAGAGACTTCTTTGTATGAAATCTATGAAGTCAAAATAAACAAATATTTGAAAATCCAGAATTTTTTTTCTAATCCACATATGCAAATTTTCTAGTTATTTTTCATATAATCTTCGATATATCATACTGAAAAGTGTCATTTTAAGTGTATTGTGTGATTAAAAAAAAAAAAAAAAAACTCACTCAAAAGAGTGCTAACTAAAAGCTTACATGCTAAAAGCCCATCAAGGACTGTATAAACATCTTCGCATGTGAATATTAATTCTTAAATATTTCAGGTATTCTTTTATTTAAAACATAGCATATACTATAAAATTTGCAGATAGCTTCTTAGTTTAAAATAATATTTACTGATTCTTTAAAAATTTTCTTTTTTCTTATATGTGGGAGCACTAAAATAAAGACCATTTTTTTTCAATAAAATTTATATACATAAATTGTCATTTGCAAAATTTTAAAAATTTATATTCACAAGTGTTCTTTGTATTTGAGATATATGAAACTAAATATAAAATAATGGATTTGTTTAAAGTATAAGCATTAATATTTCCTTTCTTCAGGTGTAATTAGATCAGTCAATAAAAACTATTTTTTGTTTGCTTTTAAACACTGATACTCTTTTGAAGAAATTTTTGGGTATATTGATTATAATGTGTAATAAAAGCTCATTGTGTAATGCCTGAGAAATTCATTAATTGTCAAATATCCTTGTTTCTCTAAAATGAAGTTCGTTTTAACTAATCTGTGTTCTTTTTAAATGGTCTGATAAGTATAGTGATTAGAGATTTTATTTTTGATATCATTGCTAAAATAAATATGCATTTATGGGACATAAGATTCCACCTTTAACAATTGTATATATTTCAGTAACGTTGCTTTGAGCAAAATTAAATGTAAATTACTATGCTCAGTTGGTGCATTTCTGTATTTGATCTGGATTCACAAAATGTTACACTGCCTTACCTATCTTTTAATATTTAAATTAATTACTTAAAAAAATACAATTTTACTATTAAAAGTTATTTTATACAAAACAACTCTAACACATTTCATTTTTTTTTTTTTTTTTTTTTTTTTTTTTTTTTTTTTTTTTTTTTAAGAACTTGAAAAATTGCTTATTTAACCTTTAATTATCCCAACTGTTTTAATTTTCATACTACTATATATTATAGATTTTAATATTTAAATTAATTTCTTTTTTGGTTATAAAATAAAATTATTTGTACAGCACTATTTCATCTTAAAATAGATACATTATATTAAATGATATTTGTTAATACATCATGTGTCTATTATAATTTGGTAATTGAAAGTATGCTGCTTAAGCTTATGAATTTAGAATAACAAAGGTAAAAAAATGTAACAGATTTTAAAGGAAATAATTAATAACCTTAAAATAAATCTTCTTTATTTATTACCTACAAATTTATTCATAATAATGAATTGTAATTTACTTAAATTATTGCACTAATAAATTGGTGCACATTTTTATATGAAAAAATGCTTATTCTTTATTTTACTGTTGTCTGAATCAAAAATTAATTTTTTTACAATTTTCATCAGAGTTTGGAAAATTAATTATTTAAATTTTAGTTTGTAGGATTCAAACTTCACTATGCTAAAACAACTACTAAGGAGAAATTAATTTAAATATATTGTTATGTAATCAAGATGCTAAGTTAAACTAACAGAAATAACATAAATTTAAATAAAATTATACAATTATTTAAAGCAAATTTTTTAATTTTCATGATGCACAGTATAATTAAAAAACATTTAATAATTTTCATCTTCCTCCCTCAAAAACGTGTCATACTCCATTATCTGTAATTATGTTTTACTATGAAATCAAAAATATATTTTAATTGAACTGAAGTATGTTCATTCCTTTTGAAGGAAAAAGTGCATTAATAAAATTTCCACTACATTTAATATTGAATGTTATTTTGTTCACATTTTATGAAGCAATATAATAAATTGCAATTAAGCTGTATTAAACATTTATTAGTATATATCTTTACTGCATTATTAGTATGTGTATAAAACTTAGTTATTTTGTCAAAAAATTGCTATGTTTGCAATGTGTTTTCATAAGTTATAAATTAATATTTTTCAGGAGAATCTAAAATCGAAGAGACTTCTTTGTATGCATCATATATAGTCCAAATAGGAAGCAAAAATTGCAAAATCCACAGATGTAAATTTTGCAGTTACTCATCAAATAACCTTGGGTGTTTAAAGCAGCATATTCGTATCCATACAGGAGAACGGCCATTCGAATGTAGTGTGTGTTTAAAAAATTTCAATCAAAAAGGAAACTTAAAAACACATATGCAAAGAGCACATAATATAAATATGTGATTGTTTGAATTGATTTTAGTGTGGAAATGTGCTTTATTTCTGATATTTACTTTAATATTAAAGAATTTTGCGCATTTTCACATATGGAAACTTCAGTTGATTTTTCAAAATATGTATTAATTTGATTCTTTTTTATGTTTCTCTGTCTTTTTTTTTTTTTTTTTTAAGTAAAACATTGCATTAATTTAAATGGTTGCTAAAATAAAATGTTTTTTTTTTTTAATTTATTTGTTTGATATAATCTATAATTATATGCCAATAACAAGATGCTTAGAAAAGAAAATTCCATTTTTAATTTAAAGTTTCGTATATAAAATTCATGTTCAATTTGGTTAATTAAATTATTAGTAAAAACATTTTTTTAAATAAGTATTGATATATTTTTTAAAAAATCATGTTTATATGTACTTGTATGCAAAGTAAAAGTCTTCATTGAAGTTAACATGAAATGTTGAGATTCAGGATATTCTGTGAAGTTTCCATTAATTTTATAAGGTGAAAACAATTTTCGTATAAAACAATTTGTTAATTCATTGGAGAAATATCAACTAATTTTTTGTACCTCTTATTACAAGACAAAGTGTAGTCTATCTATAGTTTGTCTTTTTTCTGTCTGAAAAACAATTCTTAAATATTTTAAACTATTTGACACATAATGAAATAAGATTTACTGAACTTGTGATGAAAATTTTCTATTGTCTCTTTTTATAGTTTCTGTTAAGTAAATCAAAAAAAAAAAAAGGATCTCCTTTAACTCTTATAAAATATCAGATTTCTTTCACAATAAGTGTTATAATATTTCTATGGTATTTCAATAATTATGATTCTAAATCACTGAAATATTTTTATTACATTGTGTTTTTAACTATGGCAACTGTTTTTAAAAACCTTTTTAAGGAAATTATTTCAAATTATTAACATAAATTTTAATAAATATGGTTTTGTAATAATTAATTTAAGGGGAAATAATTAAACTAGTTTTGTATTTTTCATATTATCTATAGTGTAATTTTAAAATTTCTTCAAAATAAAAATTCCTTAAACTTGGAACTTAAAAGTACAATTGAGTAATTCATCAATTAAATTTAATTCTCTGTTATTAAAATGTGTCTCTTATAAAATCATGAATATTATAATTTAAATAATCGGGCATCATGTTTAAGGATTTATTTAAATTTTTCTTTTCATTGATTTTTGATGATAATTTGATTCTTTTTATTGATTTTTGAATAATGAAAATATAAAATAATATATTTAGAGATATTTGAGAATAAAGATCATTGTTGCTTTGAAATGTTTGGATTAATGTGATCATATTTTGAGTATTAGTTTATCTTTAATTCTTCCTTATAATGCTTAGTTTGGTAGCACATTATTTTCTTTATTTTAGAAAATATTAAATTAATTTGTAAATTGTATATTTTGTAACTAAAAAAATTGGATTAAATTTTAATTATACAATTATTTATTTTTTTCTTTATTTTCTTCCATTACATTTTAAGATTTCATTGCATTTTATTTACTGAATTTATTTATAGCATATTTATATGTACTAATCTAGTTTGGCTTTAAGACATAAAAGTTTTAATTTCTTTAAGGATGTCAAATTATTTTTTAAAACTTTATTTCTGTAAAACTTGACAGACTTTAACATAAATTATGATTCTTTTCCAGTACTAATTAATAACTATGACTAATGAATTTATAAATTTACTGGACCTGGCTTGCTCCCTTCATTTTTTTTATTCTTTTTATTTTCCAATTACTTTTGCTTTTAGTCATGGAGAATAATTTTGAATGTGATATAGTATGGCTTTTTATTACAATTTAGAATTTGAATCAAGTTTATGGAAACAATTTGAAATAAAGGTCTTATTAAACAATTGGGATCATTATTTAGGAATATTAAATATCTATTATAATATTACTTTACTAGTTCTGTTACTCTTTATTGGTTAAGTTTTCGTATTGGATTTGTTAATCAAAATGGCATTTTTTATCAATATAATAAAAAAAATCTGAATTCTACCCATATTTGTTTTAAAATGTCTAATATTATTGAACAAAGTAAGGTATTTGCTTTGGAAATAAATAACTAATAATTTTCGATAAATAAATTATTAAATTTAAAACCAAATGTTTATTAAATTTAAGATATTTGATATGGAGATTTAGTGCAGTTTACAATATTTATTCTCACTTTGAGCATTGTGGTTGTTCATTGTAGTTTGAAAATTCCGATATAATTGTTTTTTGTGGAATTATATTTTGCGTGTTATAGATAACTCTTAAATTGTTAATCACTAAATAGAAATTATCCAGTATTATTAATTAGAGCAAATACTTTAGAGTTTTAAAGCTGATTTTCTTTCTGCATATTTAAACTTTATTTTCATTGTACTTTTATTTTAAGAATTTATGGTAAAATCAATAACTTTTCTATTTGGTATTTGTGTTTGCTATGAATGATGATAAGACCATATTCTCTAGTACGTAGGTTTCATGTTTAATATCACCCATTGTTTTAAAAAAAAAAGATTTTATGATTTTTTCTATGTGCATATCACCTTTGTAAGGTTAAAATCTATTGAGTCTTTTAGATTTTCTTTTTTATATTGCATAAATCAGGCCTAATACTTACAAAGAATATTTAGATGATCAGTTGGCTATAGATTTGTCCACTGCATGATATCAAAATTTATGTCTGATAATTATTTTAAATAGGATATGATTGAAAATCTGCTAACTGTATATTTAAAAGTGTAAAAATCTTAATATGTTTCATAAAAAATTTTCAGTTATCCATATTTTAATTTTTTTCAATTGATTCATTTTTCCTATTTTTTTCTCTTTAATGTATAATTTGATTGTTTCTAGTAGAAAATAATTAAATTATTCATTCTAAATTTTGATTGTATTTTTGTCCATTAAATTTGTATTTCATTCACTGGAAACTAACTGAAATATGGATAAGTTTTATTATTGCAATTTGCAGTGAAAAGAAAACTTTTGATATGAGAAAGGATACATTTTACCATTTCCTTTTTCATTTTTTTTAAACTAATTTTTCATTTAAATATTTTTTATTTCATGTATTAAAAGTTTTATGTTATGCTTGATTCTGTGTTTTTAAAGCTATTTCATTATCTTTTGGATAAATGATTATATAATTAATTTTTAATATAAATTTCTTCTATTATTTTTTGATAAAGTGTAAAAATTGCGTTTTTTAGTTTAATAATTTGTAAAGATTTTTACACTAAATTTTTGTTTCTAATTAGCATTTTTTATTTTATAGGAGAAACTTCCAACTTTGAAACATCTTTATATACATCGTTTAAAATTAATCTTGACAATCGACAATGCAAAGTCCACCAATGTAAAGTTTGCAATTATTCTTCAAATCAACTTTACAGCATAAAACAACATATTCGCATCCATACAGGAGAGCAACCTTTTGTTTGCAAAACATGCGGTAAAAAATTCTCTCAAAAGGGAAACTTAAAGTCACACATGCTACGAGCACATTCTAAGAATGTGTGAATGATAAGATTAATTTTTGATTTTTTTAATCATTCATTTTATTTTACATAGCTAGAAAACTTTGTAATTTTGATTCAAAAGCTATATATAATATTTTAAATTAATATGAAAAATGTTTTCCTATTTTATCCATTATGAATTAAATTTTATTACTAATATTAAGTTAAAATTAAAGTTCATTGTATTTATAAACAGTGTTTGGCATTATAATTTAAATATTCATACTTACATTCCTTCAAGTATACAAGTTTCATTATGAATACAGATAAATATGCTCAAAATGTAAATGCTGCCATTATTTTCTATTTTTGAACATGGCCATTTTTAAATTTTTAACCTTCCATTTCGATGACTTTTTCGGTTTACTTTTAAGTAATATATTTTTTTATGAGCTTCTCAAATTTCATCAAGATTTCTAGCAAATTATGTATGTTTTTTCTTTAGACATTAGGTTAAATATTGCCTTGACTAGAAAGCTTTTTATTTAACAGCCAAATTTGTTTTCCTTTAAGAGTTACATGCCCATACACACAATATAATCAAGTTCAATATCTGTCTAAATTGAGTAACAGTTATGAACAGCTTCATTTCACATTTTGAATTTATCAAATACTTTTCATTATTTCTTGAGAAGAATAAATGTCAACAAGGAATGAGCTCTTTTTTTTAACTTCACAATTTTTATGAATCACATTGTAATAAGTCTATTTTTCATCATCAGTTACAATTTGTTATGAACATGAAAATTCTTTATTTAATAAAGAATCAAAGATGGAAATTTTATGTGTTAATTATTTACCAGTGGACATGAAGCATTGTTATAAGTAACATACCAGTATTCTCAAAACGCTTTAAATTATGTTTTTTTAATTTAACTTAATGAATGTGCATATTAACAGAATAATGCAGTATTATTTGTCTTAATGATGTGCTCCATCCTAAAAATTTTTCTACATATCTACCAAAATATTCTATTCTATGCTAAGCCATCTTTCACCAAAAAGTTACTATGTATCTTTGGCTACAAAGAAATTGTAATAGTCTTTCATATTATCATTCATATGATTTTTTTATAACAGCAATATCTATATAAAAAGATAATCAAGAAACTAGATCTCAATTAGATTATAAAAAATCTTGACTGTGTGCAATTTAATAACTTTGACTTCTCATAAACAACAACTGAATGTACCAAGACTATTTTAAAGTATTTTACTGTCCGTAGTGTGATGTTGTCTCGAACCTGTCATCTCCACGATCGCTCAATAATGCAAAATACCTTCATTTTAGACGACTCATTTCTTTCTACATTATTCAAAACACGTGTATTTTCCATTGCCAGGAAGCAGGACCTCTGCTACCACTCATATTTACACAACCACTTTGTTCCTCTGGCTCCGACTAACATTCTTTTCCATTGACATAACAAAATCAAAAGTTCTTGTTTCCATGAGTTGCTTGATTTTCACATCTTCCTATATTTGGCCGTCAGAATAATTTCAGTTGTTTGATTGTAGAAATCAGTATTCACAGCAAAAACTTAAGAATTTTGAGAACTACCTGAGATTGTTTTCGAACACCTATATTCAAAAAAAAAAAAATCTATTTTTTAGTTTTACTCACTATTTTCATCCAAAATTAAAGATCATAGAATCTGGCGATTTTATTTGTTTTGCAAATTTTATGTGTTATTACTGCTGGAATAATGTCCATTCATAGAAAACTTTTTGATTCATGTGCTACAGTTTTTTAAGATATTGTTTAAGAAAACTTTGTTAAAAACTAACATTGCATAGGGCTCCATGAATATTTAATGTCATTTATTAGATAATCAATCACTTACCCTGAAAGCTGAAATTATCTTTGAAATATAGAGTGCTCAAACTAAGAATAGCTCAGTGTGAATTGATGTGGGGCTTCTCTTCTTTTGGTCCCCCTATATTTAAAACAAGATTTGCACTGTTTAATGTTTTACAGAACATATTTTTCATTTCTTACATCCTTTCTCTTGCGTTAAATTTTTCTTCTGTGTGGTGATATGCATTACAATATGAAAAAAATTTTAGATTAATATATTTGTTCCGACCCTGTATACTCAATGTAAATTTTTAATTTCTTTGCGCATCAGATGGCGCTAACACAAAACATTGTTCTTTTGTCATTCAAACAATAAAATTTTGAAACAACGGACATGTCATTTCTGTGTGCCAATATTGTGGTCCGACAAGCCAATGCATGAAACGAGCGTAAAATTATTTTGGTGAATGCATAGAAGCGGCCAAAGACTGTTGAATAAAAAAAACTACAAAATGATTGATTGAGTGACGGACACAAAACCAAAATGGATACTCTCCTTAAAACCAAAAAGATAATAAAAGGTAAGCTAACTCGTTTAATTTCGCAAGTCAATAGCTTATAAAATCAAACAAATTCTCTTTCTATTATTGAAGTGTATGAAAAATAACATAAATTCTTTAGACAATGAAATCAACAAACTAAATAATTATATTCTTTATGCATGTTCTGATTCAGAATTTGATATATTTGAAAGTGAAATGCATGAACTGCTTTCTATAATAAATGATTTAAAAATCATTCTTAAAGACGAATTAAGAAAATTTCCAGAACAGAATTACCAATTTTCACATCTAATTATATAGATTGGATTTCTTTTCGTGATTTATTATTTTTATCGAGTGTTGGTAATAATGATTGTTTGAATAATAGTCAAAAATCGCTATCTTAAAACTTTCCATTAAGGGAGAAGCATTTACATTATTACAGTCTATTTAAATTACAGATGAAACTTTCAAATTAGCTTGGGATATGTTTACTGAGCGCTTTGAAAACGAAACATAAATCAGCAGCGGGTGTGAGGAAATTAATTGATACAACACAGCAACATACATTGAAAATATTGAAACAGCCTGTTGAGTCATTCGCTGAATTCAAAACATTCATGCTGAACAGATCGTGGGCCCTTTCGTCTTCAGCGAAGTGCCAAAAAGATAAAGTAGGTAGGTAGACCTACCTACCTACTTTGGAAATGTGTCAGTTTGAGCATCTGTATGACAGCAGACTGTCAAAAAAGTAGGTCAATTTGATAGGAAAACTATTGCAAATAAAAAACAAATATTCTTTTTCATCTCAGATCGTTTCTAATTTATACATTTATTGTCGAAATGATTCTCATTCGCGATTATATAATTGTGATAGTTTCTTAGATGTTCCAGTAAAACAAAAATGGAATGTAATTAAAAAGCATCATCTATGCGCAAATTGTTTAAAAGATAATAAAACGCATCCTATATCTAAATGTCGCGCAAGCATGTGTAAATTATGTTCAAAACCGTATAATACATAATTGTGTTAAAAAAATATACGATACAAAAATTGCTCGTATTTAGTAAGATTGAGTTTTTATTTGAAACCTAAGCAAAAATTGATTTTGAAAAAAAAAAAAATGTCAGTCAAAAAGATAAGCACGGCGTTTGTTTGACAAATGAAGGGGAAATATTAGGCCGCTTGGAAATAAAAAGGCGCGAAAAATATTAAAATCTATTAATTTGTTTTAAGAAGGAAATAGTTGCGTCAATTTTCTCTTTAGGATTCGTTGACAAATCTAAGATCCAAGAGAAAGAAAGAGCTCCGATACCAAGTTTTTCTCCACAAGAACATTTATCCGTTGAGGAAAGTCTGAATTTATGTAATTTAGCATTTGTCGGAAAAGATCTAGTTCTAACTCTAGCTAGCCACACTTCTTCAAGACGAGAATTAGTATAATTGCGGTGAATTTTCGTGATAAAAGACATGTGCGAAAAGTTAGAGGCGTATTTACTATTATTCCATTCCTTGTTATTATAATTGGTAAAAATGTTTCTTATATTATGGATAAGGTCTTTAGCTGAAATCGAGTGCAGAATATAACTTTTATGAATGGCCGATCTTGCAAGAGCATCAACTTTTTCGTTCCCAGCAATTCCGGAATGACCTGGAATCCAAACTAATTGATTAGATTCGCAAATCTTAGTTGCATTTCCTAAAGCTGATCCGATGTGTTGAATGATAGTTGGGGAAGAGGATGAGAGAGTATTCAAACTGCTTAGACAGGATAAGGAATCTGATAATATGACATAGTTGGAGGGAGAAATACAGTATTTAGTCATTGCTGTAAAAATGGAATTAGGGTTATTGATTTGCCCGGAAACAAAGGAGTTATTTCTGCTGTTATAAACAGCGATTCCAAGTTTATTTTCTATTTTAGATGCATCAGTTAATAATAATATGTGATTGGACCATTCAGAAGTACTATGCATTTCAAAGAGGTCATTGATAGTATTTATTGGAAGATTTTCAGTCTGAAAAGTATATTTTCTAAGAACTATTTTTAAATTAATATTAACAGATGTAGATTTTGCAGAAACTCTTAAAATATGTGATTCTTGAATTCCATTTTCTTCAAGCTATTTTTCACTCGCAAAGATAGAGGACGACCGCCAGAGATATAGCTGTATAGCATTGATTCCCACAAACTACCACATGGAGATTTAGTAAAAAGTGATAGGTTTTTAACGTACATCCTTGTACAGGGAAAGTTTTGTTTTACAGAAAGAGGTAAGACTCTTGCTTCTTTCAGAAGTGGAATTGGTATTCAGCGAGGAAGACCTGTAGCAATTCTAAGAACTGAGTGATATATCGGATCCAAGATTTTTCGTTTTGATAAGCTCGCAGATGTAAATACATGATATCCATAATCGAGGCTACTTGTAATGAAGGACTGAACAATTTGAAGTAAATTATTAGTTTTTGCTTCTCGTCTATTTCCTGCAATAGCTTTTAAGACATTAATTTTCTTCTGTTTTTTTTTTTTTTTTTTTTTTTATTATTTGAAAGTTATACTTGAAGGTTAAGTTATTAGTAAAATAGAAGCCAGAATTTTTATGTGCTTAGACCAAGAGATAGGTAATTGGTTGACAGTTAGTACAAAATTTACTGGAGATTTTTTGGAAGAGAAATAAATGACTGAACATTTTGAGGAATCAATTTTTAGTTTCCATTCTTCACACCATTGTTCAAGTTTTATGATTGCAGTCTGCATTTTTTGCTGTAGTCTTTCTTGTGACGAATGAGCAGCCAAAAGGATTATGTCATCAGCATAAATAAAACACTTAATGTCAGGAGAGAGAACTTCGTAAATATCGGACATATAAATCATGAAAAGAAAGGAAGAAAGAACACCGCCTTCAGGAACACCTCTATTAGAGAAAGTGGATTGAGATAAAGTTCCACACCATTTCACTTTAAAACTACTATCTGATAAAGAACCCAATATCCAATGAGCAGCATTTCCTCTGATATCAAATTGGAGGAGCTTGTAAATAAGACCGTCTGGCCACACTAATTCGTAAGCTTGAGGTATGTCTACAGTTCTGCATATGACATATTTTCTCTGAGAGCGTAAAGCAATAATATGATGATGAAGCATAGAAAGAACACTATCGCTACCTCTATAAGGCATAAATCCATGATTATTTGGAAAGGGCGATATGATTTATTAGACGATTTAAAATCATGCGTTCCATGACCTTACATAGAACACTTGTAAGAGAAATTGGGCGATAAGAATTTACTGAAGTAGTATCTTTTCCAGGTTTTATTATAGGAATTATGATGAATTTTTTCCAAGACGGGGGAACAATACCCTTTAAAATTTTAGCTGATATTAAATCAGGACCAGTTGAAGTATTTTTGAATTTAGAAATCGCCAATTGGTGCTCAGAAAGGGAGAATGCAGAGTTATATTCTAAATCAAAGTTTGAACTTAAATCGAGAGGTAGTACTTCAATTTCAGATTGACGAGAGTAAAATTTGGCAAATAAGTTAGCCTGAACAACAGGATTCGAAATAATTGAAGATTCGCTAGAAATTAGTAGATGATGAGTTGGTGAGTCAGTATATCTATTTTTAAGTCTTTTAAGAATAGAATAAATGTCTTTAGATATACCAGCGTTTGTTATAGTTTTATCCCAGAAATTTCTGGAAAGGGTTAGAGGAAGCTGATGAAGTTTTGCAGAAATTCGTTTGTACTGTATCCACAGATTCTGATAAGAGAACTTTTCGCTTTCCTCCAAAGTTTTCTTTTTTGACCCAAAAGATAACAACATTCCAATGTCCACCACGGAGGATATGATTTTAAAGGAAATATTTGTTTTCTCCTAAATTTATCAAGATAGTTTTTGCATAAAATTTGGAATTGATCTACAGAAACTAGTCCGTTATTAGCAATTTGAGTGTTCATTGAATTGAAGAAGCCAGTCCATAAAATTCTACTGCGGGAAGTACATTTTGAATAATCGTTATTGTAGATTTTGACACTTGTTTGAACAGGGACATGGTCACTACCATAACTATCTGAACTAACTGAGAAAGTACAAAAAGGAAAAATATCAGGAGATACAAAGTTATAATCGATAAGGGATGGTCTATGGTGGAGTCCGAAATGAGTAGGCTGAGAGGTATTTAAAAGACAAATGCATCTAGTATCCAATCGAGGAATTCTGAAGAGTTTGAATAACTGCCAAGAGCGGAACTTCGTATATTAAAGTCTCCAATTATTATGAAGGGAGGATGAATATTTGATAAGATGCTATGGAACAAAGCACTTGAAAATTTACCGTGTAGGACGTAAACATTAAAGTAAGAGATGATTTGGATATAGTAATTTTTATAGCTAATATTTCTGTATCATTGTCATCTGAGCGGGATATATTTAAAACTTGCACAGGTAGAGATTTATCAACAGCAAAAAGAAGTCCTCCACCACTGTCATCTTGCCTATCTAATCTAATTATTGTTTCATTATAAATTTGAAATAAGTCGGATTTTTTAAGAAACGTTTCTTGAATTGCTAGGACACCGGAAGATTGAAAGTATGGAAGTTTTATATACGGGCGCTTAGATAGAACACTTCTTGCATTCCTAGAAATTGAATTGAGCATTAAATAAAACGAAAAACCTTAACAGTTATTAGAAATCAAAAAAAGTGCGCTTGTTGTAAAAGAATATTATTTAAAAAAAATTATGAGTGTTTTTTACGCCTTCTTCCTGGCTCAACTCTTTCTTCAATGTTAGGTTCTGCATATTTAATATTTGGTTGAGGAGACTTCATAATAGGTTGCTCGGGAGATATAATTTGCTGATTCACTGAATTTTTGCACTTGTCTTTCTAGACAGGATAGATCTTTCACGACTCTTTCTTGGAGGAGATCTAGAAACTGATCTAGCTGAATTCGAACATGTTCTCATACATTCTTTCATGAATGAGAACATTTGTTGGACCATTTGATCTTGTCTAGCCTGTATCGCAAGTAATTTTGCTTCAAAAATAGAAGGTATCTCTGCCACTGCTTTTTTAAAAATATCAGTTATTTCATTTTGATTCGGCACGAAAGGAAGATAACTTTTGGTTACACTGGAGTAACTGGTTTTTAAAGATTTATTATAACGTCTTCTCGCCTCAATAAATGGAAGGTGGTTCATACTTTTAAAATGTAAGAATTTTTTTTCTTCAAGCCTCGTAGGGCAGGAAATGCCATTAGCTGTATGATTTCCCTGACAGTTTATACATTTAGGTGTTTCATTGCCACAGAGAGTTTCTTTATGGAATGTTCCACAGTTTTTACATAAAAAGACTTCTTGTTTACATTTTTTCGTAGGGTGAGTGTATTTATAGCATTTTCCACATTGGCGAACGTTATCAATAAAAGAAGAAATTGGAATGATGGAATAGAATAAGTTAATAGTTTGAGGTAGATGATGACCAATGACGCTCACTAAAATATTTTCGCTCAGTTCTTCAGAATTCTTTTTTGTAAATCTTTGTAAGCTTAATATCGTTAAGCCATTTTGCGCAATTTCTTCAGCAACAAGATATAAAGGTAAATCTACATTTATTTCTCTTATAAGAAATCTTGAAGAAATGTATTCAGGTAGAAAACTGGAGTTAACAGGTACTCCAAGAATATTGTTTATCTTGCTTATTTCTACAGCAGTATCTGGGCAATTAGTTTCGAATAAAAGCTTACCTTGTCGGGTGTGTTGAATTTGTATTATTTTCTTGTGATTCTTTACAAGTTGAATTATTTCTTGCTTTAAATTGTAAGGTTTCTTTGGAATAGATGCAGTACCATCTGTGGGAGACAGGAAAATAAAGAACTTAGTAATACCATTTTCCGCAGCTAACTGGATTAGTTGGGGAATAGAATTTTCGAAAGTTAATAATCTTGAAGTGCTTATTTTTGAAATGTGCAAATCGCAATCCGTGTAAATCATTTCAGTATCTCCTTCAATCATTTTGAATCCATAATAATAATAAAAAAAGAAAAAATTAAAAATTTAAATAGTAAAAATAAAAGAACAAAAATACCTTTGGCTTAGTGTTAGTCAATCAAACCCTAAGCCAAAGTCAGACGATAATTTCAAAATGAAAAGGAGAAAAAGTGTCAAAGAAAACATTAAATAATGACAAAATAATCAGAGTTCAAAATTTACGTATTTCGCAATTTAGAACAATCCGCCATTTTTTCATTGGTAGCAATAATGTAGTTGTACCTGTAACAAAAACAGTTTTATTGCCAACAGCAATTGTTAATGTTGAGGACACATTAATGGTATATTACATAAATGCAGAATTCTTATCGATTCAGCTAGCCAAGGCCCATTTATCAGGGAAAGTTGTATAAATTTATTGCAACTTAAACGTAATAGAGTTAACATAAATGTTGATGGGCTTTGTTTTCGAAATGTAGGTAAGGTCTCAGGTTCGGTATCATTGCAAATATCATCTTTATTTTATAAAAACACACTTATCACTATAGATGCATTAATTATACCCAAAATCAATTGTGACCTTCCTCAATTCAAAATTGATGCTTCAGTATTAACTTCATTCAAAGTAATACAATTGGCGAATGTTAATTGCTTGCAGCCTGGTCCTGTAGACATTCTCTTTGGTGCAGATATGCTTGGAGAAATCATGATCAATAAGAGCATTACTTTTCCTGGACATTCGTTAACTGCACTAGAAACAATTTTCGGATGGGTTGTTTTAGGAAAAACGAACAATATCTCAAAAACAATAATTACAAATCATATTAGTTGTACCATATTCGACTATCAACTTGATAAATTTTGGCAACTAGAAGAAGTTTCTGAAACAAAACCTTATTCAACGTAGGAAATCGCAAGTGAAAATCACTTCGAAAAAACATTCTTTTATGATTCTACAGGCAGATTCATTGTCAAATTTCTATTTAATGACTCAAACAATGAACTTGGATCATCTACAGACATTGTATTGAGCCGTCTTCAATAAATTGAACATCGCTTTTCTAAAAAACAATCTTTACTTGCACAATATCATAAATTCATGGACGACTACCTAAAACTGGGACACATGGAATTAATTCCTGAAATTGAAGTTAGTGTTCCAGCCAAATCTAGCTTTTACCTTCCACACCATCCAGCTCACAACAAAAGTGGTGACAAGTTCCGGGTAGTGTTTGATGGATCTGCTAAATCATACAATGGTGTTTCTCTTAATGATATACTCATGGTTGAACCGCAAATACAGACTGATTTAACTACACTGCTTATTAAATTTAGGATGCATAAAATAGCGATTGCTGCAGACAATAAAAAAATGCACCGCCAAGTAGCTTTACATGATTCAGATTTCCAAAGAATCGTCTGGCGCAAATCAAAATATGAAGCAGTGAAGAATTATCCATTAACAAGACTGGATTATGGTACCGCCTCAGCACCATACCTGGCTATAAAATGTCTACAAAAATTAGCAGAAGGAGAAGCAGAGAAGTATCCCTTAAGCTTCTAAAGCAGTTCTCGAGGACTTTTATTTTGATGATCTCATGTCTGGAGCGAATTCAGTTTCCCAAGCCATAGAACTGCACCAACAATAAATGCAAATGTTGTCAAGTGCCAAATTTCCCTTGAGAAAATGGGCTTCGGAATCTAAAGAATTTTTTAACTCAATTGATCCAGATTTACGATTATCAAACACTTCTTTAAGCTAGACAATGATGAAACTGTGATAACATTGGGACTACTTTGGCAACCTGAGTTGGATGTATTCTCCTTCAAAACTAATCAACCATCTCTTGAAGATAACTTAACTAAGCGGACATTACTCTCAACAATTGCAAAAATATTTGATCCTCATGGATGGTTATCTCCAATTACTATTCAGTATAAATTAATAACACTGGTCAACAGTGGTTTTGGTGCCAAAGATTTTGGAGGTGATTTTATACGAATTTGATGCGCTGAATCCAAATATGCCATTAATTTTTGCCTATCAGCTTGAATTTTTAAGATATCAACATTTTATTGAATCATACATTACACTATTTAAAAAAAAAAACCATGGTTTAAACAAACAAATTAAACAGGGAATTTTTATTATATTACATAGATATTGCTTATTAAATACAAAAGAAAACAGAAAAAGTCATGATTTAAACAAATTACTCACTGAACATTTCGGAAACTTCTTTTGCGTGACATTCTTGAATGTATTTTGGAACAATTCCGTTTTAAAGTCCAGTAGTAATCTGCCATCATGTGAGTATCCCATCTTCCTTGATAGCGATCCTCCATACATTTTATATCTTGGTGAAATCTTTCACCTTACTCCTCACTAATGTCTCCTAAATTATCAGGAAAACGGTCTAAGTGGCTATGTAAATAGTGCACCTTAGTGCTCATGTTACACCCAAGGGATCTGAAATTATTCAGCATTTCATTGACTAATTCAACATAGTTTTCAGCTTTGTGTTTACCCAGAAAATTTTGGACAACTAAAACAAATGAATTCCAGGCTTTTTGTTCAATTTCATTCATTGAATTTATGAAGTCAGGGTCTTTAATCAGCTGTCTTATTTGTGGGCCATCAAATATTCCTGCTTTAATTTTTTCCATACTCAGCTGAGGCATTTTTTTCCCTATATATGCAAAGCATGATTCATTCTTATCAAGAGCCTTTACAAACTGCTTCATTAGACCCAGCTTGATATGCAGTGGTGGAAAGATGATTTTCTCTCGTGGAACTAAAGGATCGTTGAGGATATTCTTTTCCCCAACATCCATGTTTTCTCTCCTAGGCCACTCTTTTCTAACCCAGTGTTGCGTTTTGTCTCTGCTATTCCAGAGGCACAAGAAACAAGGATATTTTGTGTGGCCACTTTGCTGTCCAAGGAGAAAGTTTACTATTTTTAAGTCTACACAAATCACCCATTGGTGTTCACGATACTTTATTTTTTCCAAGACCAAAGCTATGGTGTCATATTGCTCTTTCATTTCGTTGAGTGAGCAATTGGTATTGAGCCATATTTGTTCCCATTATGTAGAAGAACACATTTCAAACTTCGCTTTGAGCTGTCAATAAATCAGCGCCAATCCTCTGGAAAATATTCAGGAAGACCCATTTTTATCAGGAGTTCTCTAACAGCATGACAAAATACAAGATTTTGTTCTTCAGAGAAAAAAGGTAGCAGATCTTTCTCCCTTGTGCGATAGAATGTAATTTTCGTTCCTGGTTCTAGTAAATTTTTTTCCTTCAACCTGGAAGCCAGTAATTCAGAAGCTTCTTTCGACAGATTGAGATCTCTAGTGAGGTCATTTAACTCATCTTGGTTGAAACATTGAGGAATTGATGATATCGTTTCAAAATCGCTGTCACCTTCAGTAGTATCAGAATTCTGATCACAGACAATAAGCGTCCTCACAGAGTTCTGGTAGCTGATGAAAAGCTGGAATTAGCACTTCTTCTGAGTGAGGGATAGGGCGTCTTGCAGAGACTAAATCTGGATAAGTCCACTTATTACGGTTCTTTCGATTGATTCCAGTAATATTTACTATGCAGAAATAACAGTCATCAAAGTGATTTTTTGGTTCTCTCCTAACCATTGGTACACTGAATTTCAGGCTTTTCCTTTTCCCGGTAGTCCACTGTCGTAAATGCTCTGTACAAGTTTTACAGACAATATGTGGTGCCCAGGTTTTATCCTGATCACCAAGTTTAACACCAAAATATCCAAGATAAACCCTCTTTACAAAGTCACTAATAGATTTTCTGTTTTCCAGTAGCGTGTATTCTCCGCATATGTAGCAAAAAATATCAGGATGATATACACAGCTTCTTCTACTTGAACTCATTTTATTTCTATTCAACAACACAAATACTTAGATTTACTTTTTAACAACTCGTTACTAAAGAGAAATTTCATATGACGCTAACCTCTATCTATCTGCACCGCCGGAATTCACGAACTATTCTCAACTCTAAACTGCGGGTGAAGCTTTAAAGGTCACTTCAGATAGTGGACAGACATCTCCATCTATCGGATTTCTATGGAACTAACATGATAGCACTAATAAGTAGGATTCAATCCCATTTCTTAAGAATTTGTCAACTAATCAGTTATATATCTCATATTGTTTGTCTTCTTTTTATAATAAATGAATTAAAATAATAATTTTTAAAAATAATAATTAGTTATTTCCTAAATATTATTATTTTAAATTCAATTGGTTACAAAAGAAGACTGACAATAGGGCAAATATACAAGAATCTTTCCCTGTATAAATTTTACAACACTTGTACTTGAAAGTACTAAATAGAAAAAAAGCATTGGTAGATAAGTGAATTTATCTAAAAATCTAGAGCTGATACAGAAAAACTGCTTTCATATTTAGATTCAGCAATAAAAATATAGTTAAAATCTGCTCTAAAATCCTAAGCACTAAAAAAAATAAAAAAAATTTTTTTTGTCGGCCTGTGTAATTCATAAACTTTGGAAAAATCGATTGCAATGGGACGATACTATTCCTTCAGGGATAGCATATGAATGGAAGCAACTTACAGAAAAACCTTTGTTCGTGAAAGACGTTAAAATCCCCAGATTCTTTATTTGTGATTCAAGTAACCAATTTCAACTACATGGCTTCAGTGATGCTTCGGAAAAGGCATATGCAGCAGCAATTTATTGTCGCTCATTCTCAAGTTCTGGTGAAATTAAAGTTCATTTAATAATAGCTAAGACAAATATGTTGCTCCACTTAAAACTGTTTCACTTCCGAGATTGGAACTATGTGGTGCTCTACTGTTAACTAAATTGATGGATTTTGCTTGCAAAGCTATGAACACACCCATTTCCCAAGCTCAATTTTATACAGATTCTATCATCGTTCTATCCTGGATTGGTTCTTCTGCCAGCCGATGGAAATCCTTTGTGGCCAACAGAGTGGCAAAAATACAAACTCTTTCTTCCCCTAGCCAATGGCATCATGTTAGTGGAGACATTAATCCTGCTGATCTTACTACTCGTGGCTCATCATCTTCTGAACTACTTTCTTCATTATGGTTAAATGGTCCAAATTTTTCTTATAATTCACTTTCTTTTCAGATACAGCAGCCTGAACTACCAGTTAGTGATCCTGTTCCAGAAGAAAGGTATTGCTATACTTTACAATCAACCACAGAAAACAAACATTCCTTTATTGACTTTGATGTTTTTCATAAATATATTCACCTTTTTCTAAACTTAAACGTATAACAGCTTTGTGTTTAAGATTTGTGAACAATTGCAGAAATCCTATGAACAAATTAACTGGATTTTTACAAATTTGTGAATTAACTAATGCTGTGCATGTGTTAATAAAAATAGTTCAAACAAATGAGTTTAATAATGAGATCAATGCATTACAAAGAAATAAAACAATATCGTGTAATAGTAAAATTTTATTTCTAAATCCATTTCTTGATAATTCAGGTATTCTTAAGAGTAGGTGGTCGTTTGAAACATGCAAATCTAGTTTACGATCAGATACATCTTATTTTACTGACAACAAGGTATATATTAACTGATCTCATTGTTAAACATTTTCATGAAAATCTTTTGCATGCTGGTTCACAACTTGTTCAGTCATGTATTGTAGAACAGTATCGGATTGCAGGTGTAAAGCCTATTAGGCACTTAAAGCCTTAGAAACGTAATTAGGCACTTAATCAGAAAATGTGCAAAATGTTGTAGAATAAGAGCTTCTGTAACCAATCAAATGATGAGCGATTTACTATTTTCTCGCATCTCTCCTGCTCCTGCATTCTTGCGATATGAAGTAGATTATGCTGGTCCTTTTCAAATTAAAGCATGTAAAGGTAGAGGCTCCAAATCATGCAAAGGGTATATAGCATTTTTTGTTTTTTTTGCTACAAGAGCTATACACCTAGAATTAGTTACTGACTTATCTGTAGATGCGCTCATTTCATGTCTTAGGAGATTTATTTTTCGTATGGGTAAATGTAGTGATATATACAGTGATTATGGTACTAACTTTATTGTTGCAAAGCGCAAACTCATGGAAATTGAGAAATTTAGGAACTCCAAAAATTATGATCAAAATGTAAACAATTTTATGTCTGAAAATGGTATCAATTGGTATTTAAATGTTCCAGGTGCACCTCACATAGGTGGACTGTGGGAAGCTGGCATAAAGTCTACCAAGTTTCATTTAAAATGCATTATAGGGGAGACAAAACTAATTTATGAAGAATTTGAAACATTGTTGTCGTTTCTTCTTATTATTATTTACAAATGCCGAACATTAGCACTTAAGCCATTAGTTCACGGGCTCTCCAATACTTTTCAACAATGCCCTCATACTGAGAAAGTGCCACGCAATTATTTAAATGTTAAAAAAAATGTGTAAAATGTTCAAAAAAAATCTTCTATTATGTTTTCCCGATGATTCTTTTTCCATACGTACTCCGCGAAAACGTAAAATCAAATATCCTCATCCATACTTACTAATTTTCGCAAGCAACACAAAACTCCAAAAATCGAATATCGAAACTCAATTCTTCGAGATTATTCTGTAATAGTTTCAAAGGTTACATACAAAACGCGCATGTAAAACGAAAAGCACGTCATAACTACGTAATCCCAACCGGTAAACCAGTCTGGCGCACGTTATCGCATTCTTGGCGCATTTTACCCTATGTACGTTTCTCTATTATTTAGTGTACCTTAATATCTTTTTCTTTCTAAAAATTATACATTCTGTGGAAACTATATAACATTAAAGGAAATATAACTTTGTCAATAATGTCTTTCATCTTTAAATTATTTTTTCCTTGAGGAAAAAATGAATGACATTTCTTTCTTACGATCTATCGTTTTAGTAAATTCAACAAATACATTTGTGGAGAAAACATTGAAATGAACAATACATGCAAAATAGCAATTTAACTTAAAGACAAGGTACTAAATCAAGGCAAGATACTAAGATGACTTGCAGTAAAACAAATAATATTTATATAGATATGATCGTAGTAGATAATTCAATGTTTTCTGGGGTGTTATTGTCTTCTAGATCAAATTCTTTTTTTTTTTTTTTTTTTTTTTTTAAATTGTAAAAACAATTTAGCTCAATATTATAATTTCCATAGCATTTAAGAGCGTGTAATTTTTTATCTATATATCTTAAGTAATTATATTCAATTTTATATATCTTAAAATCCATTTAGGTAAAATAATACATCATGCATCAAAAATTTTCTGCTGTTTTTGCTTTTAAAATGAATGCTAAGAAATGTGAATATGCATATAAAATTAAATTATGACAGTCTTATTAAATGTTTTATTAAATGATAGTCTTTTTAAATGTTAACATAAATCTTAATGGTATTTGCTGATGGTTATTTCATCAATCATATTGCAGCAATGTTAGTTCATCAATTTTTGAATGCATCTTTTATTACAAGTGTGTTCAGAATAGATTTTCAACTGTAGATATGCATCCAACTATCTTGTGCGAAGAGCTCTTGTAGAATGATAGTTTGTGGGTTCGAATCCCACCTTGGGTATGGATGTTTGTAGTGTTTCAGAAACCACTTTAAGTCGTAGGTCCCGCTATAATTAGCCCTCGTGTGCAAAAAATGACAGTTGAACAACAAACAAAACAAACTTGTAGAATGATACCTAAACCATTGATGTAATCTACAAATATTAAAAATATCAGTATATATTTGTTCAAATAATGCTGAAAAATGCTTGTAGAATGATACCTAAATCATTGATGTAATCTGCAAATATTAAAAATATCTGTTTATATTTGTTCAAATAATGTTGTAAAATGTTATGAACTTATTTTGCATTTCAATTTATTTTCTTTAAGTTCTGAATATATATTTTTATTTAAATATATAGGTTTAGATAAGATGAAATGATCAGTTTTTCATATAAATTTTATGGTTTTATATTCAATGAAAATTATGTTTTTATAGTAGCCAACTACCACCATTAGTCCTAATTTTCATTATTTTTTTTTATTCAGTTAAGTGTGTAATAATTATTTACTTCTGTTTCTAATTTTTGTTTTAATTGTTTAATTATGTTCTAATTGTTTTCAAATTTTGTTGCAGAATGTAAAGAACTACTATAAACTATTTCAATATAGCAATAAAGTGTATAATATTAAATTTTTGAAACAATTTTCATATTAAACATTTATTTTTTTACTGTAGAACTTTAAGATAGTTTTAAGCAATCTCAGTGTAATGAATTATAATTATAAAATGTATATTATTTTTTTTAACCATTTCACATATTGATTAGTGTTGATGAAAATTAATGCATTTTTTAACCTACTAGAGCTGATAGAAAACTGCTCAGTTTTTCTTACTCTTAGGTTTTTGGTCCCTGGTTTTAATCCCAATTCAGCATAGATGTTTCTTTCTGATCTTCTTTATCCTTTCTTTTGAAATGATGAATGAATGATGCACACACTATAAATGGGTTGGTGGTGACATGACACCTCTGACTTCGTTCACAAGTGTCCACTGGGTAATGATAAATGAGTAGCTGTTAATAGCCTTGTTGTGGCGAAGAGTTAGTCACCCAAGGGCCTGCCTTTATTTTTTAAATAAAAAACATTTTTTAACCTATTTGAATCTATTTTACATTTGTTATTCAAATATAATGGTTTTAATTTGTTATTCAAGTATGTCTTTAGCTTTTCTAAGCTAATTAAAAAGGAACAGTGCCTTTATATAAACATTTACTATTTTTATTATTAATATTTAATATTAAGTATTTGCTATGAAAGATCATTTCACAAATTAAGGCTTTAAAACTTAAAATTGAATTACAATATTTCGGTTTTATTAATGTGACCATTTTTATAAAAGAGAAATGTGTTTGTGTGTTGTTATATATATATATATATATTTTAATTACGTCCTTATGTTGGCTCTTTCGAGCATTTTAAGTCTTGCAGTCCAATAAAGAAAAGAAGTATCTCCAAGAGTGGAGAGCGTCTTGAAATGTGAAGAAGAGTGGGCTTCCTGGAGGGCAGAACATTTCTAAAGATGCTCGCCATCCATGTCGACATGTTCCCTACATAAAATGCAGTTGGGTACAAAATGTCTTCCCATGAAGGGAATCGAACCCAGGCCTGTTATATATATATATATATCACTTAATTTAATATATCATATATCTCACTTAATATATATATCACACATATCACTTAATATTTTTTTGATTAACTTGAATAAATTTTAGTAATATGAAGGATGTAGAAATTAAGTGTTATATATGTTATGTCACTTAATTTTTACATCCTTCATATTACTAAAATTTATTCAAGTTAATCAAAAAAATATTTTTTTAAAAAAATAATTTCTTGAATTATTGTTCCAAAATTATATATTTAATTATTGTTGAAATATATATATTTTTAAACAAAATTAGGAATCCCTGAATTTTCATTTCCAAATGGAAAAGCATATGAGATATAAAATCTTTAAAAATTGTGCAACATATTTATATATTGTATAATCTCAACATTAGTATGAGGAAAAGTTAACTATATATTAAATTCAGCAATATAAAAAAAAATTAATGAATTTGCAGTCAATTGAAATGTTCTTTTGATTGCAAAGAAATTGAATGGAATTCAGAACAGTTATAATTTTATTTTTAAGAAATACTTTCCATTATTCCACTTAGTAAATTTTAAATTACTAAAAAATATCTTATTGTAATTTTTATTTGTAAAAATACAGAATTTTAATAATTTCAAGTTCAAAATATATTTTTAAAGCAATATCATTGTAAATTTTTCTCATAATACTAGATTTTATAAAAGATTGTTTTAAAGATGAGATTTAAAGAAAAAAGAAAAACACACAAAAATTAATTTTTTTTTCTGAGAAAAAGGTGGCATTTTTTAAGATATTTTAAATAACAATAAAAATATATTACTTTTTCTTTATGTATTGTATTTTAAGAACTTGCTTATTTTTTTAATATATTCATATTTTGAAATAATTATATCGTTTGTGTAAGCTATTATCTTTCAATAAAATTTTATGATATCTTAATGGTAGTTCGTATTATTTCCAACACTAGACAGTTGTCATCTATCTTAGAAGAAAAAAAAATTGAAAAATAATTAGATTTTTAAATTTTATTCCTTTGTTTTTCTTAATAATTTTTTGTAATCTATGATAAAAAAAAAATTCCGAAAGGAAGCAAGTGTTTTAAATTTTTATTCTGATAGAATCACTAATAAATATTTGAAATAATTCTCATTAGAGAAACACACATCTTTATGTTCCAAATTGAATTTAGTTTTCAAAATACTAAATAATCGCTTATTTTAAATTTGTTGTTGAATTTTTCTACAACTACAATTAAAAATCAAGAGAATTAAATATTTTTAGTAAAATTATAACTATGTTTAAAATATGTAATTTTATTTATTTTTGGTATAAAATTTATTATATTTTTATTTAAATTTATTCCACAATCTAATCCACCTTATTTTTCAACGTGTTCCTTGAATTCCCTTAAAACTACAATAAAAATTAGATACTTCCTATTAAAAAATGAAGTTATCAAAATAAATCTGTTAAAAATTTGTCATCTAACAAGCTTCTGCATACTTCTTTTTCCAAATTTATAAAACTAATAGCAAATGATGCCATGTTAGTCATAAATGTGTATTCAAATGAAACACTTCTTTCAAATGATTACATGATTTCAAAATTTTACCAATTCTAAAGAGGTATGCAAACAATTTGTTGCAGGTTCAAAGCAGATGATTGGCCATTGATGTAGTAAAGGAAGATTCAAATGTTTGTGAAGTGAAACTTCAATGTGATCCACAACTTAGAACTTTAAATTAATAAAATTTAAGTTTACAGGGAAGAATTACTCTGTATTTTTTTTTTTATTTTGAAATTTGTGAAGAAAATGCCTGGCGGATAAACCAAGTTCAAATCAATATGGCCATCTTAAAAATTGGATTGCTTTCTTGTTAGAAACTAATGTTTTACCTTAAATGTGTACACATCAAATTGTGCATTTTAGTATTTCAAATAGTGGCTTTATCCAAATAAAAAGCCAACATAATGGAAAAAAAGTAAAAGTTAATTGCTAAATTTTGTAATGAATCTATTTTTGTTTCCAACAAAAAATGGAAAACAGTTCTGATTTAATTCCTTTGGAACTTTGTCACAAAAGCAAAAACTTTGTCCTCTATGCACATTGCACAATTTTTCTTTTAAAATGTGTAATGATTCAATCGATATTTTAAAGGTTATGTTTGAAGACTAAAATATCTATGAACGTGCAATTAAAAGTAAAAATGTGCTTATATAACCACCCAGTTGGCTTAAAAAAAAAAAAAAAAACCCACAAACAGTTACAATCCAGTGATTATTTATTTTGATTAAACTTAATGTGCAAAAGATAAAAAAAAAAAAAAAAAAAAACCATTCAATATATATGCCAGATGTTGATCAGAAATAAAAAGCAAAATTTCATCATTTTATCTCACTAGTGACTTAAGTGCATATTTCTGCTTGAAATTATTGTAAACGAATTATAACTGTTTTAAATTTATAGGAAATTTGTTTTTGTAAATTGTTAATTTTGTTGGCAGATTATCCAAATGTTAAAAAAGTGAATGTTCTTGTTGAAAAAGATATTGGTCATAAAATGCTTAAAAAAAGATTTTGTATTTTGTGCATGATACTTTTTAGAAACTGTTAAAAGGGTTAGATTTAAGTATCGATGAACTAGGTATACATTTATTTGCCTTTTTAAAAGAAAATCCTGCTGGTCAAGAAGATAATGAAAATATTTATTTTTACTAATATTTTAGGATGGTACATAATGAAACATGTTTCCAAAATATGGACAACCATTAGTATTTTGTTGAATGAATTGCAGAGCAGCTTCCTAATTTAAAGAAATACTTTTAAATTTTGTTCTCAAGCAAGAAAATTGCACTAAATATATTGTCTGCATTGATTGTGATAAAAAAAAAATTCTAAAATAATATAATTCTGAAAAATAAAATTACTTGCAATTTGATTTTTATTATTTTGCATCTAATATGTTCAAGAAATATTTATCTCTGTAAAAGAGAGTCTTCAGTGATTCATAAACAATATAGAAAGCAATGAAATTTGAACAGTCATTTTAACATTTGTAAAAAATAGTCTTATTTTAGATAAAATGGGTGAGGGGTTTAAATATTTCAGAATTAAAAAAGAATAGTTTTCTTTGACTATGATTCTTGAGAGAAATTAAAGATTATTTAAAGCAAAATAATAATAATACAAATCCAATGTAAATTTCAGTCTTGTTTTATCTGAAGATACCTCACCTTTAACTAAGCTTGATAGTAAACAAAAATCCATTCATAATATTAGGGACTGCTTAATGAAGAAATTGATTAAATTTAATAAATATTAATTTAAATAGTTTCCTTTACCAATAGCCAACACTACGCAGTAAACAAATGGCGCCAGATTTGGCGAGAAATCTTATATGGGGATACCGAACTTGTACCAAACTTTCAATATCTATATTATTTGTTCATATATATTTTGATTTCTAATATGAGATTTTATTCTTCATGTATACTTCATAGTTTAATTTACATATTTAATCTTAAATTTAATAAATTTAAATGTTGTAAACATTTAAATTTATTAAATTTAAGATTATTTAAATGTTTTTATTATGTCTGGTATTAAAGCTAAATATTTTGTTTTGATTTATTTGTTATATATAATTTTAATTGCAAATAATTTGGCATGATGCAAAGTTTGATATATGAAGATATTTTCTGTGTTTTGATTCAAACAGTACTGATATTAGTGTTTTACAAAATAATGAACTGAAAGGATTTTTAATACATACTTCTGTAGAATACTTCTCCTTAGAGGATTTTCATCTGCTATGTTTGAAACTATTTTTATTGCACTAATATATTCTGCATTGTTAAATTTAGAACTTGTTAATACAGATGTTAAAAAAATTAAATTGAGTGTTCAGTTTAAAAGCAGTTTTTGTAGCTTTTATTTAGAAAACTATTTGATTCTTAGGAAATTACAAAAATATTGATAACTGAGTAAATATTCATTAGGAGTAATGAATATGAAATCCTGCACTATGATTTTTGTAATTACAGAATATATTAATATTTAAAAAGCATAAAAAATTTATATTCTTTTTTGTATCATCTTTTGATATTATATCAACAAACAAAATCAAATTACAAAAAAGAAAAAGTATTTCCTCTGTATATTTTATGAGCCTCATTTATTCTTAATAAAAATATATGCAGTTTGGTTATAAATTGAATTTCATATTTTGTAATGAATGAAGTGGTTGAGAGAGAAAGCATTTGATTAAACCAAACAGTCATTTATTTTATTAAAATATTAATTATGCTATGATATTAATGTATTTTTGAAAAAATAATTGCTCTCTTTTAAATTTTTAAACTATATACTAATTGCTTTATTCCCTCATATTTTCTTCAATTTCATTTTTGTATACTACATTTCTTTTTTTTATCTTTTATTTCTAATGGCGTATAATGAATCGTTACAGAAAAAATTAAGGAGAAAGATCAAAGAACACAGAATGCAGCAAACAACAGATGCAATAGATGTGCGGCATTTATCACCTCTCCAGACTTCCATAAAATGCATATTGAAGAAGGAACAATTTTGAATTGGTTGAGATGATTTCAAACGCAGTCATGTCCAGTAGCATTGCAGAATTCAGCTACTGCTCTTTGTCTTAAACCATTACACAAATTTCGGATATAATTCTTTCGGTACTCATGAGAGACATAATGATTAGAGTTCTTCCTAAGCATGTGCTTTGATAGATCTTTTAATAAGGTATTTAATAGTACAAAAGTGCATAGAACGATAAATATTATTCATGATAAAGCACTTATTTTAGCTTGTGAGCAGAGAAATACACCACCTATTCCACAGTCAGCAGGAATACACTGGAAGAATGTAGTAATGCCAGATTTCTGAGATAGTGATGACAATCCAATATGTCGAGCATTATGGGATTTTTATTTGAAATGATAGCCAACAGAGCAAATTGGAATTACTGAAAATAAGAGCTCTTGGGAATTTTTCCAAATGGCATGGCAGTGAAAACAGAACTGTGCAAATCACAGCAATTTCACCATCAAATATTGTATCTCAGCCCACAAAAATATAGAAAGAAAAAATTCGAAGAAAATTCTGGCTCTTGCATTAGGGCCATTAGGCGGGAGGGATCCATCAGCAAAGATTTGAACCCAGTGTGGTTCAGGGATAAAAATGTTTAATACTTTGCCAGCAAGAGCTCTGAAAACAGAAGCGTCTGTGTAAGTTTTAGTTATTTTTGACCCAGGTTAAAATTAATCCAAAAAGATATCAAATTTACTGAATTTTGTGGTGGGACAAGTAAGTCTGGTTCACATTCATGAAACCAAGTGTATTTTTTAACTGAAAAACTCCCTGCAGAAAGCCTATATTTGTCTTAAGAGTACTGCACATTCTGTGACAAAATTTACAATAATTTTCTGAAGAGCACTTATTTAAATAATTTCTGTTGCAATTGTCTATTGATATTTCCTTTTTATTATTATATTATTTATTTTACAATATGTATTACATATTATTGCCTGTATACTGTTTCCCAATTTATTAAATAAATTTGGTTTATATAAAATCAGTAAATTTTTAAATTAATTTAAACTAATCTTTATATTTGCTTGTGATAGATGTTAAATATTCTTTAAACCAAGCAAATGAATGAGCTCTGAATGAAAGGGAAATTTTTTTACTAATATTGATTCCACTATTTTATCAAACATTTCAATCAGCTGGCTGTTGAATTATTTATATTATAGCAGTTATTTCAATAACTCTCATATTTCAAATCCCTCATCAATCTTTTGGGTGTTGCTTATAGTGGTTCAAAATCAACTTTTAAATTCCAAGTTCCAATCAGATTAGTCATTGTGTATAAAAAGTGACAAGCCAAATCAAAACACTTTAATATAGAATTACTTTATTGTTTTAGTATTGGTTAAATATTATAAGTAACATTAATTTATTATTTTCTGATCCATCTGTTGGACAATTATGCAAAAATTTAGGTGCAATTTCAAGCTTATACTGTTGCTTTTCCAAATTTTCACAAAGCATCTTGGTGTTATTAAAAAATATATTTAGGAATACTGTCTAATTTAACTATTAGATGAGCTTAAAAAATATAAGTATTTGTTCTTTTACTTTTAAGAAATTGAATACACTTAAATTATAATTTCCTGTTGTTAAAAGAAAGAAGCTGGCTATTTTGTAACTTAGGTAATTATTGATATAAATTTACTAAACAAACTTGAGGGATGTTTCTAATAATGAAATACTAAATATTTTTGATAATGTTAAATATTGTAAATACAAATTAAAATTCATAGGTAAAAATGTGCATATTTACTTATTACTGTATTAATGAATTATTATTCTTTAGCAATTGTATGAGTATTTTAATTAATATTTGAAATATAATTTGAACTGTTTTGCAAAAGCTAAATTAACTTCATGTATTATTAGGTGTTTTATTTTGTTATTCGACAATACATATTGATGTATAATTGATTATTTCAAACATTCTCATGTTAAAAGTGGATAAATATTTTCAAATTTGCTGTTGCTTAAATTATTAAAACTTCAAAATTTTTCAAATTTTCTGATAAATTTGCTATATATATTTATTGTATGAAATTTTTATTATTTGTTTTTTAAGCTATATTTTTCTGCAAAATTTCTTTTATTTAAATTAACTCATAAAATATATCTAACTCATGCAGTTATGTGTAATTAAATTGATATTTTAAATGATATATAATTTATTTATATAATGTACAATATTTCTAGGTTTGAAAAGCGTTCCAAATGAAGCACTTCCATTCTTTACAAAAATATCAGTTGGAAATCATTCTGCTCAAAAATGTTCATTTTGTGGTTATGTTACTTATAATATTTATCAAATGAAGAGGCATGTCCGTAAACACACTGGGGAACGTCCCTACAACTGTCATGTTTGCCACAGAAGTTTCTCTCAGAAATCTAATTTAAAGACTCACCTCACTAATAAGCATAAAAAGTTGAAATATGTATAAAAATTCTGTTTTGTATGTAGAAACTTATTCTACAGTACGTATGTTTTCAATTTAATTGCAATGCAAATTGCCATCCTTAGCCGATTTTTCATGTATTGACACTTGTGTGTTTCTCATCATTCTCTTAACTGGGAACAATTTTTGTACTTATTAAGAATGTAATGTTTATCATAAATTTTTATAGAAAAACATTTTAAATTGATTCCATTAACACATTGAAAATATAAGCATATTCTTAATGATTTGTAATGGTTCTAACCTTACTACAAATGTGCTTATGTATGATTTTAGCATTTATTAATTTTTTGTTTTTATAATTGGTTTTCAAATTCAAAGCGTTAATTAAAAATTTTCTTGTGACTGTTTTATTTTTATCATTTCTCTTGAATTACTTTTTAATTATGTAAGAAATTAATATTTTATAATCTTTTATTTCGATTTGAGAAAAATTATTGCTTTGTGATTGTTTAAAATATTCAAAATTTTTCATGTAGTAGTTTCATATTTTAAGACATAAATTGAAAGTGTAGATATGATATTGCTTAAAAGTAATTGCATTAACAATTTGTATTTGCTAACTGAAATTTCTAAACAATTCAAAATAAAGTTTAAACCTTTGTATTGTGTTAGGAGTAGAACTAAAGGAATTGATTATCATGTTTTGGGGATATGTAATGAAGTCACACATATTATATTTCTCTTTATTCATTAGTGAATGTTATATATATATTTTAAATTCTTCTGTCAGTATATTAGGCACAGCTTGTCCTTTTTAGACCTTGCACCAGAAAACCCAACCAACCTGTTAGTATATTATGTTATATTCTTCTCATTCAAACTATTCTTTAATGTAAGTTATGAATGAATATATTTTAACATTTTAAGATTTTTTTTAAATGCAATTTTATTTTTTCTTGGTTCTTTTTTCTTAAATAATTATGTAAGCTTGTAAAAATATACTTCATAAAAAGAAATGTAAAAAAGTCAATTTACATTGTATCTTTTCTTTGTGTTTTTTTCCTCTTTTAAATTACATGTAAAAAATTATTAATTATTGTTTAAAGATTATTAAAGTTTCTCAAACTTTAAAAAAATTCTAAGAAACAAAGTCTTATTTTTTTAAAAGTGTGTATTTTAACTACATATAGTGATTATAAGAGATTTTAAAAATAATGTTTATCTGTCTAGTTCTATTATGTTTTGATAATTTGGATACTCTTTATTTTATTTGTCACAGATAATTTAATGATAAATTTAATATATGAATCAGTTTGAAATAGTATTCAATTTCTTTCTGAGCATTTTTTGTTACCAATTTGTTCATCTCAATAAAAAAAATCTGACTCTCTATTTATTTTTTAGATATTGTCAGAATAGTTAAATATTTAATAATAAATAGTTAAATAATTTGTATTATTAACGTCTTCTAACATTAATATCAGTTATGGCATAATTTAGAAATATAAAATTGTCTTTTTTATTAATTTATTAGAAAAATTAAGAATTTCCGTTTCTTTACTTATTAAGCTTTTACTCACACATATTTATGTAAGACTATATATCATATTTGTGAAAGACTTCTGTTATTGCAAATAATTAAAATTTAAACAAATAATTGCATTTTCTTTATATAAATAGAAAAGAAATGATTGATTATGAATGATTTGTTTTAATGGAACTTTCTTAAGTTGAGTTTGAATCATTGAAAAATTTTAATATGATATTGTAATCAATATATTACATTTACATAATATGTCATATTTTAATTAATTACCTCAAATTAATTAATTTTCTATTTATCAGATAACTGAAGATATCATTATTGATGTTTTTTTTATATATTTTACTTCAATATTATTTCAATTGTTACAGTTTTCTCTAAAATCAAAGATCATTTCATTTACTACAATTTCTTTTTTTTCCGAATTTTTATATACTAAAATGTTTATAGTGTTTTAACCTTTTCTTCACTGTTTCTGATCATTTTCTGTGGAAGAAATTTTTTAATTAGGATTCTCTCATTTATACTTAAATTGAAAAAAAAAAGCCTCCTTATATGGCTAGATTATTAAAAATGGCTCATATTGATAATAAATTCTTGTTCTCAAATTTTTTTCATTATAAGATAGAAGTGAGAAATTTTTCGGTTTCATTATGAAATTTGTAAAACGTGGTATTATTGTCCACATTGTTTTTTTATATTGTTGTTTATTCATAAGTAATTATGAAATATCATAATAAATTATACCTCAATAAATATGTTATTAATCAATTCTCTGTATTTCATTTTGTATGTATGTTTCAAGTTGTACATGTTTTTAAAAAATTGATTGTCATGCTATTATATTAACTATATCAACTTTCTGGAAGTTTATTATCACATCAATTCAACTTTTCATCGTATTATTAAAAATTTTTTGTAATAACTGAAGAACAAATTGAAATAAACTTTAAGTTAATGTTTTAATTGATCACTCAATTGAAAATATATTCTTCCATCTAGAATCATTTTTTTCGTCCTACTATTATTTATGTAAATTCATCGTTTCTTAATATCTGTGATTTCATTGGGAAATTCGGAAAAATTTAACATTTGAACATATTATAACAGAAAGAATACACTGCTTAAAGTTTTTTCCCTGTTCTATGTTCCCAATTAGGTGTAAATAGCTAGAGAATGCAATTGCTCTTAATTTGTAAAATAAAAAATTCATTCTGAAAATTAGTAATGAAAAATTAAATAGTGTAAATTTTTTATGAAATTAAAAATGAGTTATTAAACGAGAGTAGATTAGTTGTTAGTTTCAATTTTTTTCTGAATTGAAAATAAATTATGATAATGCATTTTTAAATTATTAGAAATGTGCTTCCAAATGAATCTATTTGTCATTTTTAATTATGAAAATTTTAAGCTTATTTTGTCATATCAAAAATGAAAAAAATCATTTTATTTAATACAGAAAATTGCTTTTACAAATTTTACACAAAATTTATGTTTATAATTTTTATTTTTAGCCCATACATGTTCGTATTTCTCTGTTTTCTATTCATGTTTCATTCCCATTTATTTAGGAAAATAATTTTCTTATGTCATAAGTTTATAACAAAAAATATTTATGAAATGTATTTAAATTCAGTATAGTAGGTAATATTGATGCATGTGATGAAAGTGTTGATCTTTTAGATTTATTATTATATTTCTAGGTGTGAAAACTACTGAAGATGAAATTTTACCACTCTTTACAAAAATAATCGTCGAAGATCATTTATCTTATAAATGCTCATTTTGCAGTTATATCTCTTATGATTCTTATCGAATGAAAAGGCATATTCGTGTACATACGGGTGAACGTCCCTTCAAGTGCAGCATATGCCACAGAACCTTCAATCAGAAGAATAATTTAATGGTTCATATTATTGCTAAACATAAAAATGTTGATTTTTAAAAGAAAAATTTACTATAATATCAGAAAAAATATAATTATATTATTCAAGTATTTTTTATCAATATATAATTTAACTGAATTGAGAACTTTTGTATTTTTATAAAAAAAAAAGGTAAATTAAAAAATAGGTGCATATTGCTGAAATAATTATTGATTTCATAATGGTCATGAAAGATTTTCCATTTTCAATGATTAATTTTTACTTATTAAAATTGTAACTTCAATCCATTTTGATAAGTTTATATACATTGTGTTTCTCATTATTTTTGAATAATATAGTTGTTTTTATATATATTTATTAATAACATGTTCTTATCCTGAATTTTTAAAGGAAAATATATTAAACTAAATCTTATTTTATTGAAAATATTAATATATTATTTTAATCAAGTTTATGTAGATCATATAACTACTGTAAATAGTGGCTGTATACTTTTTTCTATCATAATTTTGATTTTAAGTATTTTAATACTGTTTAAATGTGCTCTATGTGGCTAAATAATGTCATGACTTTCTTCTTGAAAATCACATTTTTTTATGATATAATTTTAAATATGTATTTTAAGTGTTAAATGCTTTGTAAATGCTTGTCAGAATGAAAATGCACGATGTAATTTATGATTAATAATGCTTTTTTTTAAAACTTAAATTATGAATTAAATTTCTTTTTATATAATATTTATTTACATGCATTTTATCATATCAAAGATTATTTTTTGGAATTTGATAGTTTTTATTGCATGTTTAATGTGTAATTTAATAGTTGGACTATGGATATTTGATCATTTATTCATCATTTAACTGTCTAAGAATTTGAAATCTGTTATCAGATGCAAGATAATTTGTGGGTGTATAATCTCATTCAAATTTTTGTTTAAAAAAATTGTTATTTTCTTATTTTTTTTCTAAGCATTTTGGATTTTATATACTTGTATCAATGAAAGAATGTATTTAAAAGTATTGATAAAATTAGGTATTATTGCTAATCATTTAGAAAATTTATTGGATAACTGCATTTTTTGACATAGAAAAAGGGAAAACTAAATTCTGGTTTTTGCTTTGTTTTAACGATATGAACTTATCAACAAACTGATTTGAATTCATAAGTTTTCTTTTCAATTACCTAACTGAGATTTTTTTTAAACCATATTTTCTGTTTGAATGAATTAGATTTCATAATATATGTGGAAGAATTTAAATGTGTACAATACAAATATGAGTTCATATACTATTTTTACCTTTTAAATTTATCTGTTAATGATTTTTGTAAACTTCTTGAATTTGTCATTATTAAAGATTCCAAGAATAAATAAAAAGTGTTTTTTTTTATTTTTAATACATTTACTCGCTTTAAAACTTCTCAGTTTATTGATTAATAGTTTTATAATCATATTTAACAAATTTTTTGTTTACATTTTTTATTCTATTTATTTGCTTTTTTTTATCTAACATAATAATTTAAAATATGACTTCCTTCAGCATCAAAAAATCAAAATTGCATTAATAAAAGAAATTTTTCATAAAAAAATAAAGGAATTTTTATTTGTTTTTACAAATATACTTAAAAGTAAATGAATATTTATTTGCTCAAAATTTTTTCTTAACAACATCATTTTATTCTTTAAAAATTAAGTTTCTCATTAAAATGTTTATTCTTTTTTGACTTTCAATGTATATTTTTTTAGGTATTTTTGGCTCTTTCAGGGATGGGAATTAATCCACACACACTGGCTTTTATTTAAATTGTAAAATTTAAGTGAAGGTACATTATGTCTTTCCAAAGTAAATAAATGTATAAAAGTGCAAAAAATATTTGTTTCATTTTTTTATTTGATAGTTTTGAAATTTGCCACTTTTACCTTTAATTCAAACTTAAAAATGATATACCTTTATAAAATATATACTTTAAATACTGTTTTTCAACTTTCGCTACTCACAAAGAAATCTTAAATCTGATTCCATGAGAAGAATAAAGTTTCTCATGTGTGCTCTCTTATAGAAACAGTAATCTGTTTTATTCCTGAAATAAGAACCTATTGGTGATGATGTGGTTCCTATATTTTACTCTAAAAAAAGTGCAAAATTTTCATTAAGATGTATGTTTTATAAGAAAATAAGATACAGACATGTTAATGAAATTTTGTATGGCATTTTTTAAATTTAAATATATATAGAGAGAATAATATTTTAAAAATGTACATTTTTAATTTAATGTAATAACTCTATTTTGTAATCTATTTCCAATTTTTGTTCTGCAATGTTTATTTTATGACTAATATGTAGTATTCAGTCTAAAATTATGTCCATTTTAGAATAATTTGTATAAAACTGTGAAATATTATATTTCAGCTGAAAGATACTGAAGAGGAAATTAATTTTGCATGTGAAAATATTAAGTTGTTGACTTTATTTTCCGCATTTTAGACCTCTCAGTCCCAACACATTAAAAATAATCTAACTTATTATCTGCGAGATTTTTAGATTAGATTTTTTGTATTTTACTATATTATGCTTAACCTAACTAATTATCTGCGAGTGGATTGTTCACATTGCCGATTATACCTAAAATCTTCAAAATTTCAGTCATTAATTGAAAATGGTTTCAATGGAAAAAAAGAATCAGCTGATTTTTTTCTAAAGAACTAAATATTTTATTAAGTGAAAGGGTATTATTCTTCAAGTAATAAGTGTATTTGCTTTATTTAATTGAGTGTTTAACTTTTGAAAATGGATATTTGTTCCTTTTTTTATATCTATAATTTTGTATATTATTTTCAAAATTATATTTAGCTTATTCAAAGTAGTCAACTCAACTTAAATTCGGTGGTTAATTGGGAACTTATTATAACTTAAAAATAATTAGTTGACTAATAGAGAGAGAGTCCATATTCAAGTTCTTATTAATGTTGAATATTCTTCATTAGAAAATAAATTTGTATTGTAATTTTATATTAAGCAAAAAAAAAAAAAAAACTTCAGTTTCATTTTGTTTTTAATTTTTTTGATTTCATTTATTATTTATTTTATATATTTTAGTATTATGAAATATTTGTTCAGTCTCAATCTTATTGATTGAGAAGGCTTGGACAAAGCCAGTAACCACGAGCCAGAGGTGATTAACATTTGTCCATTCGATCGGGGCATAACAAAGATGCTTCAGTTTCTCAGCTCTCTCATGGACTTGTATTTGGACACAGGAACCGAGTTTCAAAGGTGACTATTTCTAAAAGACTTCATGAGTAAGACTTGTTTTTATATAGATCTTCTATATGCGTCCCGCTCACTTCTACGCTCTGGAGATAGTCCATTTAGAATTGTGCATAGAGTATAGATTAGTGAGTTGCAATTCTCATCACTGATGAGTCCCGGTCCAGCCTAACTGCAGATTCCCGCCTTTTTCATTTGGAAAGAGCCATCGACAAATTCCCTATCCTCCAATGTTCACGAAATCGACCATTATGGCGGTGGAGGTTCAATGGTATGGTCTGGTATCATGTTATATGGCTACAACCCCTCCATATCTTTGACAGAGACATTGTGTTGCTGTTAGGTATAATGATGAGATCTTGGAGCTCTTTCTGCGTTTTCATTATCGCACTTGGAACTGAATTCATTTTAAAGGACGATAACGTGGAACCACATAGAACTCTTCTGGTCAACGAATTTCCAGAAAGTGAATATAGTCATCACACACACACACAAATGGATTGGCCAACCACATCTCGGAATGTCTTCAACTCTTTGGACCTCTGGGGAGGTCGCAGTCCTCTTCTGAGAACTTTCCAGGGCCTGAAAATATTATTGCTAAACGTGTATGACCAAGAAATCATAAATTGTCTTATTTCCTGTAAGAAATCCCATTGCAAGCCCTGTATATCTGTAAGAAAAAACTATAACCCCATTTTCTTGTTCTGTTCTGCAACTGCTTTTGCATGCCTTCCCATTCCAAATAAGTATTACGTGCGATCATGTGTGTGTTTTATAACTTTCATGGTTATTTGTATTGTAATAAATCAATGAAAGACATCAAATTTAATTAAACTTCACCCTGTAGTTCTGGAGATAATTGACCAAATCTGAAAATCCTCTTAATTTTAAATGCACATGTAAACATTGCGGAATGTTCTTTTTGGTTCACCGAAACAAAAAATTTTGTGGAATTTAAATTATCGATTATTGTAATTTAAGTCTACCAACCATGAAACATGCCATACTTCTAGTGCTATGCAACAAGAAAAATAAGCCATTTATTTTTCATTTTCTAGTTTTCTTCCAAATTTTAATCATTACCAATGGATATATTTAAAAAAAAATTTCATTTTTATAAATTGTATATTAAAATATTTTTCAAAATTATTTAATGCAAATATGGAATTTTTCCTAGATTGAAAGGGTCGCCTTGCAAAGTATTGTATTCTATAAAATATATTTTTAGCACTACCTAATTCGATTTGTGAATAATTGCCAAAAACAATATTCTATTCCAAAACAATTTATATACAATGATAGTTAAAATGATTTATTCAAAATAGTTTTCCCGAATATTGCTTTCAGTGAAAAATGTGTACATCTTTCGAGAAAAATTGAGAAAGATACACTATTTTTTAATGAGCCTTATCCAAAACGCATTATAAAATGATGCTTCATATGTATATGTATATACCTCTGCTTTCGAGGTATATGCGCATCTCCATTCTAATGAATTAAAGAATTTATTTTTAAATTTTACCGTTTATATATAAGGTAAAGTTAATCTCTATTGAAATAAAAAGAAACATTGTTATTATTTTATCAGTTAAATGTATCGAAAATGACATTATTTTTACAGTATTTTAATGTTCCCATAACGATATAAAACATATTTAAAAAATTGTATTATTATACATATTATTAAAGTGAATAAAAATAAAATTTAGGAGTAATTTTACACACATCAAATATAGGAAGAAAACAATACATAAATATTTCTGAATATATATATATATATGTACGTAATTATTAGTTAAGAATTCTATTATAAGATTAAATGTGCAAAACCACGTATCATGAATGTTAAAGTGTAATTGTAAAATTCTTCAGTGTGATGATTAAAATACATTTACCTGTACATAATATTTTGAGTACATACTTCCTATTGGCTTCCATTTACACCTTAACCTATTTCTATCTTTTAAAAATTCATTTTAAAAACTGATAAATTCATTTCCTCATATATTTATTTATCTTTCACTTCATGCTTTCTTGTCGCTTTCGATATTTTTACATTTTTCACTTTTCTTGAAATTGTGGATATTTTATTTGACTTTGGTATAAGTGTTTCAAAATTACATTTAAACTATGTGCCGCCGAACAATTCAATCGTTCTTGGGTTTGAGTTCCACGAGTTTAGACGGTTATCGTCATTCGGAATCCCATATAAACTGTAGATCACTATCTGATCTACAGTTGGCCTTGTGAGCAAAAATCACTGTTAAGCGAGAAATAAACCGAAACTATGTATTCTAAATTTTTTCCGACAGTAAACATACTAGAAATGGAGTTTTGGACTGTTATTTTAAAGGGAGAGTAACAATTTCGTTATCAAAATAAAATTACAAGTTGAAAAGGTCTTTTATATTTTTAATAGAATTATGTTTTAGATTTATTTCTGAAAAGTTTCTAGTTGTGTATTCCAAACCTTTTTTCCGTTAAAAGTGGGGGGAAGAATGATTTAAGCTTTTGCAACACACCTCGTGATACTGAATTTCTTTTCTATGTTGTGTATATTATTAAACGTATATGATCAGTAAAATGCTTTGAAATCATTCCTTTCATTGCAAATAATAAAACTTTCAACATTGCTATATATAATTTTATTTAATAACAATAATAAATATAAAAGTATATTAGGAAAAACTATTTTCGAAAACAATATCATGCATTCAGGATCATTATAATTCTCAATTTTAAAAATTTGACACACACATTATATATATATATATATATATATATATATATATATATATATATATATATATATATAAAATGTGTGTGTTAAATTTTTGAAACTGAGAATTATAATGATCCTGAATTTATGATATTTTGATCATGCATTCAAAATGCACGACTCCAACCATGAGAACTTTAATATTAATACATCAAAATGTTCGCAGCAGTGTCCTCTTTAAAATTCAATTTGATTCCAGACATCTCTAGTGTTCTAAAATGTCGTACTCAGCCCCTTTCTATTTTTAAGAATTCAACTTTTTGTGTCTTTTTGGTCGGATTTTAGAAAATTTAGAAAAGCTACAACTTCAACCATAGGATATATATATATATATATATATATATATATATATATATATATATATTGCATTAAATTTATATATGATACATTGATCTGCAAAAGTTAAGGAACAACCTGTTTTTTGCACCTAATTTACAAAAAAATGAATGTATTGGACTATGTGTACAAAACTGGTATAATTGCAACATAGAAGTTTACATAAGAAAACTCATAAATGATTTACAGCAACGAAAAAAAGCAATCACGCAAGAAGTCTTTTTGTGAAGGAAAGTAAAAAATAATCATAGTTTTATGTGGTAAAATGGCATAGAAACATTTACAATAAGGAGTTTTAATTAACGATATGTCCATCCTTAACTTTTGAATGCATTGGGGACATCAAAAGGCAATTGAGATGTTGGTTACCGAAATGGGAAGCGAAGACCAGACACGGAGTAAACTGTTTTCCAGCTTGAGGTTTAAGCCCTCCTTCAAGATCTCTAATACAGATCTTGAAGGAGGACTTAAACCTCAAGAATCTATCTACTAAGATAAACTCACAGATGTCCTATGTGATTCAAATCTGAAGATCATGCTGGCCACCCCATTCGCTACAAAAAAAGAACTGCAAGATATGCCTCAATAAGTATAGATTGATGAAGTCGTGCATTATCATTCACCAAAATGAAATCATTTCCATTGCACTAATATATAGATCAAGGATCACATCCCAGTATATCATACTAATCATAGTTTTTCCTTTTGATAAATATAGGTCAAAGTGATTACCGAGTCAGGTCCCTACTTAAACCATAGTTCCACCATCGTAGTACTTTGTCTTTCTACAGTGTTGGATTGATGGTATCTTGTGCGTTGTTCCCTTCAGATCAGTATATGTTCTGAACTGCTCTCCTGTGTGCATTTGAATTCCTCTGAAGAATGCATCGCTGCTTGGTTCAAGAAAAGTGTTCTAGATACAGCACAAGATGATCAGCTTTTCTCTGTCACTCGACGAGAGAGACACATACAACTGATCTCTTTTCACAGAGACTTGCCTGGTGAAGACGTTTTTGCATCTTTTTAGAGGGTATTCTTCTTCCTGGTGCTACAAAGTGGTCTGCAATAAGATGAATGTGCTCGGTGGACCAGCATTTATAACGACTGATATTCCTGCTCTCAACTGACGGTGTTTCAACCACATCTTATACTTATTTACATACTTATTCTCACTTCATTCATTGACAACGCGGAAACGGCAAGAATTTTTTTGTTTGTTTTATAATGACTGTTTAGTATAATGCAATATACCGTATGCATAATTGAAATTCAAGAATACTGATATTTCTGTCTATAACTCACTGAGAGGTCAAGTGCAAAATAAAATAGGTAAATTGAATAATACTTCTACAGACACTGCTGCATGACTGAAGCAAATACATAAATATATCATTTAAGTAATTTTTTTCCGAGCTCATTCGAGATCGAGAAGTTGTGGCTTTGATACCTGACACAGCTGAAGATCGTCTTAATTAACGGACTTATGTCCTTTCTCCCCTGGTGCAGCAGAAACATATCGAAATAATATTTTTTTGAATTTACTATCTAAAGGAAGAACAAAAGTAAATTTACATAAAAAGTCAGTGGAAGTTTTATAGAAATCAAATTTCTGCCCATTTGCCAAATTTGCTGGAAAGACAGTTTCACTAATCCAAAGTATATTTATTTCAGTGATAATATTACCATTCCTCAAGTTTGTGCTAACCTTTTAGGTAAATATTTTGTAGTGCTGTCTTTTTATTTTCGAAATACATTTGAATACTTATAGTGAGAGGTTTTGTTCATATATTCAATACCAAATCCTGTCTAAACATCGTCGTGAATTGATTTATGCACATTCAAAGCTCTGCAGACTTCAGTGTCAAGTTGGTAATCATGGAGAAAACACGCTCAGGTGTTGAGTTTGTCACTGATAATAAATTCTCAAAAATACGGTTTCAAAAGTTACGAGATGGTTGGCTATGTTTAGCGGTTTTTTGGACAAATAAAAGTCGGAAACACACAACAATAACGTAATCTCATGTTTTTTGTAGAACAAAATCTGAGTTTTTTTTTTAATACCGTCGTATTCTTTAAAAGTAAGTGCTTATATAAAAATCATTTTATTTTAGGGAATCGTTTTTTGCAAAATTTTCTTTTGTTGGAATGTCAATTTAGCTGGTAAAAAAGATATCTCATAATTTTTAATGTTTTTATAACAAATTTCTCTGGAAACTTGGTTTTATTTTTTAAACGAACATTTTTCTTTGATTATAAAAAGAAAACATTTCAAAGTTTATATTTTTCTCTAACTTTATTTTATTCTAGAAGTGTCAATGAATTAATTTTGTTAATGTTTTTTTCTATTTTCCAAAAATACCTATTTTGTTTGAATAAAACTTTTTTTTTTGTAGAAATTTGTGGTTACACTTTTTAGTGTTTCACAAATATTGAATTTAGCGTAACATTTATATTATATTAATATAAAGGATAATATATTCAACTTATACCCATTTAAAATTATTTCGTAACTTTAAATATAACAAATATAACATGCTTTTGTGATAATGAGGGGGGATTAGGCCTATTGAAATAATACATAATCCTAAAAGCTATTTCAATATAATTAGTGTTATATTTGTGTATTAGTTTATATTTTATTCAACAATTAGTTTTAGATTATATTTTTTATGCTTTTAGATCAATAGATATATGAAAATAATTATGAAAATTAGTTTGTTATAATGAAAAAAAAATTTCTTTACCGCAAGGTGTTAAAAATAAAATGCTACATACTTAATTTATGCTTAGTAATATTTTTAAAATTATATTCAGTAATACAGTGAAACTTTCAAATGTTAATCAATCCTAGAAATTTTAAGGAGCTTTTACTCATTAAATTGAAATTATTCCTTTCATTGCAAATAATAAAACTTTCAACATTGCTATATAATTTTATTTAATAACAATAATAAATATAAAAGTATATTAGGAAAAACTATTTCTTAACCGCAAGGTAAGATGTAAAATTTCCAGGTATAACTTTTCCGTTTTTTCTCTACGTAAGTTTTATGTTACTTAAAATTGATATGTTTTTCATTTTAAGTTTAGAATTTTAAAGTTGAAGTTATGTTTTAGAAACTTCTACCAAAAATTTAATCAAATTCTTAAATACTTTAAAATATAGGTACTTTCATGTAACAAGGTCGAAACACCGCTTTAAAATTTGGTGAACTTCAAAAGCTGCAATATTTTACAACCCTTGTAGTTCAATAATACCTTTGCTTGAAAGATTTGGTTAGGTTAGTTTGTGCCTCTCAGTGATATCTTTTTGCGCGAGGGATAATTAAACCGTATGTTTATAATCGGAGTGCAGTATTCAAGGCCATTGAAAACCACTATCTATTTCTTGAAAATGCAATTGGAACTCTCGGAAGTTAGTAACTGAACTTCCCAATGAATATTAAGTGGTGTAAATTTAGATACGGTTCCATGTTAACCATAAATTGCATGAAATTTAAATGAGCTTGTGAAAATATTCTAAGATGTAAAATTTCCCGGTATAACTTTTCCGTTTTTTCTCTACGTAAGTTTTATGTTACACTTTTTTCATGTTTTAAAGTTTGGTTATCAAAAATATAATTATACAACTAAAAATAGGTCAGTCTTACATTATCTCAGATTTTCTCAATCATCACTTATATAAACTGTAGTTTCTTATATTTAATTCAATTAAAACGAGTGTACAATTAAGAAAGTTATAAATGAAATCGTAATTTGATACATTTTATCCAACGGAGTCATTTTGTCAAATATCAAGGAACATTGCATATTTTGTCAGATTTCAAAGAATGTAGATTAGACTTAGTATTTATTGCATATTTAGAGAGATAAAAAAAAAAAAGTTTGAAATGTATATATCTATTTTCACAATAGAGCTATTGAAATTTGCAACTAATTTATAAATATTTTCTTCTTGAGTTTTAATATTTTTCCAAATAGTTGGTATGAAATAACTCTGCCAGTTTGAAAGCGAGTTTTAAAATATTCGGTTAAAGCAAAATAAATTGAAATTATTCATTATCTTTTGTCAGCTATCAATGAGTACTCATTATACCGCTGCTTTTTAATATTACCGTGCTAATATTTATGGACTTTAGATATACTATCATATACTGTAAGCAATTCGCTTTAAAACAAATTTTCCTTTTAATTTTCAATTTGAATGTATTTTGTGAGATTTTCTTACGTTACTTTAACAATGAAATTGCTCGTGAGTTATTGAAATTTTAAATATTCAGTTGTATATGATTTTTTGATTAATGCAAATAGTCTGAGTGTCTTACAATTTTTTTATAAGTTATAAATTAGTAAAACGTCTCCTGACTAAAATGCTGATTATTCTTTTTCGCTTTCTCTTGCATTAAGTTGAAACTCAAATTTCATTTGCAACCATTAAAAAGTTGTTTTTGACGTCATACTCAAAATTTACATATTGCTCAGTTTGAAAATAAGAAAGTGACATTTGATTCTATTTCGTGCAAAAATTTGCTTATACCTTTATTTTATAAAGGATTTATAATATCCTTTAATTGTTTTGAGTAGTGTATATTTTATTTGCTTCGAAGATAGATATTTTTTTTAACTCTGTTTTTAAACTAAAGTCTCAGCTTATTAAATATTTATTTTAATAGCATATTTCTCTTTCAAATCATTTAATGAATTTTATCTAAGAATATTATTTAATACATTTCAAGGGTAAGTTATGAATGGAGATCATTCAATGTAGAATTTTTTTTAACTATTTGACGCATAATTTGTTATGTTTCTTCTAATTTATTTTTAGTAGATTATATTTCCTGTGCAACTATTTTCTCTGGAATTCATGTCAACCGTTCAGCTTCAAAGTTCTGATGGCCGCATTTTCAACGTGGATATCGATGTAGCCAAAAAATTCGGGATCATCAAAACCCTGCTGGAGAGCTTTGGTACTGATGACAATGAGGATGAAATCCTTCCGATTAAGAATGTGGAGGCTGATATCTTGCAGAAGGCCATTGAGTGGGCGGAACATCATGTCAGCGATGATGTCTCGGAAGAAAAATGCCCTATCAGTGGAGATGAATGGAAGTATTTTTATTCAATTGAAAGCATGACCGAGTGGGACAAAGAATTCGCTGAAGTCGGCATGGACGTACTGTTTAAGCTAATTAAAGCTGCTAATTACTTGGACATTAATGACCTCTTAGATTTCTCTTGCAAAGCAGTTGCTAATCGCATTAATAATAAAGACCCTATGGAAATGCGCAAAATCTTCAGTTTACTTCCCCGAAGTTATGGAATAGCCGCAAAAAAATAAAGAAATCTACCTATGCGAAATCTTCAACTCGAATTTTTAATCTTACAAATCCAACAGTTTTCGTCTTCTATTCGCTATACTAATATTAAAAAATGCTGCCTTGAAATTTTGTGAACAAAAAAATCATTCTTTATATGTATTTCAAATCTTTATCGAACAGAAGCAAAGGCTATCATTTTTTGGCAATATTCATATTTCCCACATTATCAGCAAATTTTTTTTAAAAAAGGGAAACCTGTAAAGAATATTAACTATGGTGCTCTGAAATCCTTTCCTGTGTTGATTTCTTGGAGTATAATGTTGATTTTTGTAAAGCATAATTTTATCCGTTTCGCGATAATATTCATTTGGAATTATTTAAAATTAACCCATTTGAAAATGAAATCATTCTATTTTGATTCATTAAAATGATTTTTATAATTAAAAAAGTTATTATTCAAAATGAATCGAGAATAAAAACACTTATTATAAGTGTTTCTAATTTCATAAGATATTTGTGCATGTATGAGATTTTCATAATAAATATATTATAAAATATATTTCGAAGAAATGTTTTTTCCATAAAATGAACTTTTAAATTACAATTTTACACAAGTTTTTCATTTATACTCGCAATTCTATTTATGCCTTCACTTGCCTTATTGAATCTTTTGATAATACTGATATAGCTTCAAGTTTCAATGAGAAAGAAAATATTGCTTTTTTATATAGTGTACGAGAGAAATAGAGTGGAAGCAATAAGCTCTATTCTGGGAATTAAAACAATTAACGATAGAGGAAAAAATTTAATGAGTGACAAAAATAAAAAAAAATTCACAAGTTTATTGTATTAGAATATTAAAACAATGATTCCTGATATTCCTAAAGTATCTACTATTTATTTTACCATCAATCCATATCTGAAGAGAATAATTATTTCTCTGGAGAACTAGACAAATAAAATGAGTACAAACCACAAAAACCTATAAATTTTTATTTTCTTTGAGAAAGAGATCCCAGCAGTTTATCTTCATTTATTTAAATTTTTCGGAATTTGGGAATTCTGATAAATTTTCTTTAGTACGTCACTATTATTATTTACCATAATACACTTTAATGAGAGACGATTGAATCTTTATAGACTGCGAATATCTCATTACCTAAACCTACATTCAATATTATATGAGACTATGATGATGAAATCTAGACCTCTAGCTATGCAGTTAGCTTCAGAAATAGAAATCTCAGAATGTTCTCAGGTCCTACATCAGGATATGATTCTATTCCCAAACAGCTTTTACTTTTAAAATCTGAACTTTTATAAGCTATTTTCAATAAGAACGGCATAGAAGTTCGGAATACTAGAATTGTAAAATAATTAGTAGTGATATCAAACTGATTATCACTACAAATAATTATAAAACTGCAAAAGAAGTTTGTAGAATTGAAACATTGAATGTACTTGTATCTCCCCAAATACAAATTGGAGAGTTCATTTTAAAATTCATTATCCCATTCATATCAGTGGATGAAAGTCTAGAAAATCATACGTTATAAATTGAAATAACAGCCTTATTGTGTATCTCAAATCAGATGCTTCTCTAAAAAAAGAACCATAAAAAATTTCAGAAACTACCTTGTTAAGAGTTTCTATCTTTAATCAATTTGTGAAGATTTATATATATAAAGTTTGTAGATGTGATGTTTGTGCTTTAAATTTACACATGTAACTAATAAATGTAAAATAAACTTTGTACAGACATTGTGGGTCATATCACAATAGTAGATCCTCGTTCTGCTTGTGTTCCATATTGTGATAATTATACAGAATCATTCATGTCTTTCTCGGGAAAAAGAAACTCTGTATTTAATATTTAAAAACCATTTTTTTTCTCATTGAAGCAAGAAGGACCATTTAAAAGTTCTAAAACCAATTTTTCTGCTATTATCAAATCTAATCAACTATCAAAAATGACACTTGCAAATATAAATGATATAATTACGTCAATCCCCTTCCTACGAAATTCGAGGAGTTTATCCACAAAAAATTTCCTTATCATGGGCTTTCACTAATTGATTTCAGTTTTGTATCATCAGAAATGTATCACCTCAGTCGTATTGATATTCATCTGAATTGTGTTTTCGAAGACATCATTTATTTTCTAAGACCTGTAAATCTAATGGAGATATTGATCATCATATAACGATCATATCACGAATCCTGTGGTCTGATTTCTTTGCCTTCATCAATACTCATTATGAATTTTTTTTATCTTCACTCCATTTAACAATATTTGCATTAATAAATTTCATGAGTTTCGAAGATGGCATAATATGCCATCGAAATCTTGGTCTTCTAGATGTAGGTCTTGGTCTAGCAGATGGTGGTCTTCTAGATATAGATATCTCCTATGCCAACAACATAATATTGACGTATTTCTAAACGTACGCAGAATAAATACCTTTGGATGGTATATAAAAGAACTCCAGAGGAACTAAATTAACTGCTCCTCTTATTCGGAAATACTGGGATGAAATAATAACTTCAGCTGGAACACCTAGAAATATTTTTACTTTATTAAAAATCTCCAAAATAGACTTACAGTCATCCCAACTTCACATTCGAGCTCATTACACGATAACTTTAAAGTGACAGATCCTACTCTTTAAGCTAATATGTTTATTTTTATAGTCATCGATAAGTTTACAATACAATATGTTTATGAACCAATATGTTTTACAATACATTTTTCCTGAGAATCTGGAACAGAAAGCATACCAGCAAACTTTTCCTTAAGGAAAGACTTGATTCATGTAAAACTGCAAATATGCCGAGGCTTTCTCGCATTTTTCATTTGTTCAGAAAAATCATAGGCTATTAATAAAATTCCGACTAAAAGACGTATGGCTGGCCAATGCTAGATATATCCCTACCAATTCGGTGATAATTAGATTTAACTTCTTGCTTACGGATCGCTGTCAATGTGGTAAATCTGAAACTACAAACCATATTTTCTTACACTGTCTTTGCAGGGGGATCGGAGGAACCAACAACGGAAAAGATTGGAAATAGGAGCATTATCTCTCTCTCTCTCTCATTCTCTTAAATATTTGAATTATCCTCAAATTCGGAAAGTAAAATTCATGCTTGTTGCGAATTTTTGAGACTATCTAAAAGATTTTTAATGATATAAAAACTAAAATTTTGGAATTTTTACCTTCCTTGAATTGTCCACTCCTTCAGCTCTAGTTAATCTGAATTATCTGCTTTATTTCAAGACATGTGTTTCTTTAGTCTCCACCAATTGTTTAAATGACTTCAATCGACCTTTCACAAGTACTGTTCTGATTATATAACATCTCTAGTTATCTTCTTCAGTGTGACCTATATGAATCTTAGCATAGAGTTCCGAAAGTGTCTGTTATAACCCACCTACATTAATCCATATCTAAATCATTTCGTTTCTGGCCGTGGTCCATTTACCTCATTGTAAATGATTCGGTAGAAATGAAATCCTAGGTTCATGTGGTAAAGAAGAAGTTGTGACACCAGTACACTACATCTTCCACTGCCTCTTTACTGCCAGCACCACAAGTCCATCAGACATTCCGTCTATCCAACATACTCAGTTTTGCTTCAGGCATAGATCTTCTATATGTAGCATAACCAACATAACGAAGAGCCTTATGAAATTCAACGTGTGTCTTTCAATACCACACTTTTAGTCATGATCTGATAACTTAACGGAATTTATTCAACATCTTTTTTTTATTCTGTTATTAACCAGCTGAGGAAGGGCCTGTGCTTGCTAAACCTTTCAGATTCTGAGAAAATTAAAGATGGGTGGTGAGAAAATGAAATAGGTTGTCACGAAGACGTAAATCTTCTAAGAATAAAAATTCTTTTTGAATTTGTTATCGATTAAAAATTTTCCCAGGTGGCAGAAAACAACAATGCGCCATAGCTTTTAGCTTTAAATTATACACTGCATGATAAACCACTACCTTTAGAAAAAAAATAATAGTTTAATAATAGCGTTTTTTGGAATGTAAACCTTCAAATTCAATCCTAAGCCGTACTAACAACTGTGGCGGGATACTTTTACTCATTTAGTAGATTACAGTCTCATTATAAGGCATTTTAATATCTATTTCAATATGTCTTCCTGGAGATAATTTCACAGATAGTGGATCCTATTCAGTAGAGGAAATCCTGAAGTTTCAAGTACCCATCCAGACTGGAGGACATAAAAATATCAGAAGAACAGTAAGATCGAATCCCGCAGTTTTTGCTTAGAAGAATGCACTAAATATGAGTGTCTTAGTCGAGACAGGTACGACAATTTTGCATTTTGCACATAAGTATCTTTTGGAAAATATTTTCCAATTTCCATCTTTGTTTTGTCATTGCAAGACGCGCTTAGTCTTCCTTGGAGAGCAAATACGCAATATTCTTATCATTGCAAAACTCAGTTATAAGACAATTCACTTTGAGATTAAAATAAATGGGATTTTTCAAATCAGGAAAAGAATTTGTAATCTAAAGAAGTATTCTTTTAAAAGAAAATACACACAGTATAGTTATAAACCTTGCAACGATATTCAACTTAGGCTATCCATTACATTCATTCATTAAAACTACAAACTCTGGGCATTATAATTTTAAAAATATTCAATTTTTTAGTAAAGAAAGATCTTTTCAATATAAGTAAAATGTTGACTTTTATTGAAATGGAGCAATTATAAATAATTTTTAAATGCATTGATTCCCACTTAGTTTTATTTTGAAACTATGCAAAAAAAAATAAAAAACAATATTATTTATTGTTTTTTTATGATGGAAAGAAATCAGGATTTGTTATCTTTCCATATGATTTTTTGCATCGGATTGCGAACTAGATAAGGACTCATGTTTTTAAGTGAATTTTGAAACACTAACAACGTCAAAGACAAAGGAGGGATTTGAACTCATGAATTGAAGGCCAAAGTTGTAACCTTTCGGCTACCAGATCAGCCGAAAAATAATTAGAAAAAATACAAAAACACAAGTTGCATTGTCTGTTAATAGATAAATGTCGCCTGTTTTTAAGGAATTAATTTATGAATTTAAATTTTGATTTTGTTTTTAATTTGTTAAGGAAATTCTCCATACATATTTTCTTACGTTTTACACTCGTAAGTAACATTATTTTAAGAGTAACTCTTTATATGATATTCAGTAAGTTATTATTCATGTGTGAAAAATCATTTTTACGAGAGCGATTTGAAAACAAATGTTTCTTTTCATTAAATAATCGGGCGAAAGTTACAACAAAACTTGAATGATAACTTTCATTTATAGAAAATTATTTTAAATTCACGAGAGTGACGATTACTGTTCAATATTTCAATTTATTTACAAATACGTTATAACAACAGATTGAAATTTTTTAAGTTTCTTTAAAACAAATCACAGACTACTCTTTCCTGGTTGTTCCGTCAAGAAAACTATTGAACCAAAAACACTATTTTGTGCATCGCTTAGTTTTTTTTTTTTCCAGAATCAGTTGTGAGGGACACAAGTTCGCTCCTCGCTCACTTTACCTATCTACTGAAAATATTCTAAGGTGATTGGCTAAAATTGTTTAAGATTATTTGATAGTCTATTGACTGCATGATATGGATTTGTTTTCAATTCCACAATCACAAAGTCATTGTTTAGAATTTTTCGTTTTTCTGATTATTATAATTCAGATCAATATAATATGATCTGAACTTAGAAAATCACCATCAGCATTTATATATATATTATAAATGTATGAAATTCATTAAACATTTAATTTGCACCTATTTTGCAATTCAGCAGCCAATTTCATTCAAAATTTTATGACTTCTAATCTGATAAATGGAAAATAAATATTGTTATTTTCAAATCTCTAACTTTAATATGTTTCAATTAAAAAATTAACTTTAAATCGTCGCATGTTTGGCATGTGAACATATCAGTCTTGTAGGCAAGAACTAGTAGATGACAGAGAAATAGGATGATCACACTTAAAAAGACATCCTTATCATTCTGAACAAACCATCTTAACTTATCTTGCTCTAAATTTTCTCATTAATATAACAAACACTATGTCTTGAAAAAATGAGAAACTTTCAAATGTGTACGATCGTGTAATGGTGTATTGTTTTCACAGCATCTGAATAGAAAACCAATAACCTCCTTAGTTTCAAACGTACCTCCAGGTAACTTTTTCCTCACATCCTATACCCGTTAATTGTATGTAGTCAGTAATACACTTCATGAATTAGTTTTAGAATTGATTTAATTTTATGCAAATCAGAATGAATTTTTATCAAAAGTTTCATAAAGATAATAGAACGTTAGTTTTATATTTATTTCAAATAACTTGTGTCGAAGAGTTGTTTGTAATCATTAAAAGAATAACAGCAAAGCTAAAATGAATATTTCAAAAACTTTTCTCAAATCAGTGAAATCTTTTATAACGAGAATATGTAAAATGTTAGAATCCCATTTATTTGTCTCATTTCACAAATTAAATTCATTAAAACAAGTAAAAAGTTAGAATTATTTATTTTTTTTAATAGTTACAACAATTATGTACAGATTTTATTCGAACGTTTTTACCAAAGCCAGCCTGAACGCTCTTTTTTCTTTTCTTTGTCTTCACCGGCATTTCTTGTCTCAATTTCTTGATCACTTTCCTCAGTTTCTGTATCAGTTTCTTCATTGCCTTCATCTTCAAAAGGATCTATTTCTGTTGCATCATTTTCCTCTTGAGCATCGTCATCAGAATTCCTCTGATCTAAGCCTGTTTCTGCGTATTCATCAACATGAAAATCATCGGAGTTTTCAGCTGGTGTAAGGGTCAGTTCAGGTGTAATTGCTGTTATCTCATCGTGTTTCAGTTCTGATGCATGACATGAAATGGTCATCCCTAATTGTTCAAGTGACAAAGGCACAATGTAAAAATCTTTGCTTAGTTGAGTTGAATTGGTGTTATCAAGAAGTTGTGTGGAATTGGTGATTAAGTACACTGCTTTGTGGTCTGAAAAAAAGGAACAAGGCACTTAGTGACAAGAACGCTTAAGAATCCACGGTACTTAATACTAAACAGAATTTTTTTCCTCATCAGTTATTCAATTATTTATTTTAAAAGAGAGAGACAGTTAACCATTGAAGATCTTAGTATAAAAACATAAATAAATATACTACTTACGAACGTTAAACAACGATATAAGGGTCCATATACATTTAAGCTCAGATCTCTTCAGTACAAGCCTATAATATGTCGTTGCGAAACAAAAAAGTGTATTAACATAATAAAATTCGCTAATTTTTTTCACCCAATTAAATTCTGTTAACACTTAACATGATTATATTAGCCGTTATATAGAAAACAAGCATCTGTCTTTCGGGAGAAAATTATGAGTTGTAAAAAATACTTCTTCTTTTGTTTAACGATATTTATATGACTTTGTTCAAAACGCTGATTCGTATCATGCGAAATTAGAGTTCATATAGCTAAAAATAGATCGAGTTAAGTGTAGAAAGTTTAAAAATTTCGTTAAGTAATAAAATTATTAACTATTGAAATTTAGGTGCATTTTCATCTACGCTTTAAAGATTTCCGATGAGGGATGAAATGATAAAATAGAAAACACCTTTGCGCGCTGCATTTAATGAAAAAAATGCTCATTGCAATAATAGTAACAAATAACTATAGATAATGATATTTAAAATTAATTTCCAAAATTGAAAAACTACAAATATGATTTTATAGTAATCTACGGAAAAGTAGAAAGATGGATCTTACGTCTTATCATAAAAGTTTTACTTTATCCGAAACTGTTGCACATAGATAATTTAAAAAGAAAGAAATCAAGCTATATATATATATGTGTGTGTGTGTCAAATTTAAGAAACTGAAAATTATGAAATCATCAATATATCAATATACAAAAGGCATCTGAATAATAAAAGATTCTTCATAATAATATGTAAAAATAAATTTGCTAACATCATAATTTCAATTTCTTAGAATTTGATAAAATTTACAAAACAATCTATTCTGAAGAATTAAAATTAATTAAAACAAATAGCGATAATTTAAAAACTGAATTTTTGGATACTTTGATAACAGTTAAAGATAATTATACATACACTGACATTTACGATAAAACCAATGATTATAATTTCAAAGTAAAAAAGCTAATTTTTTAGAACTCAAATATTTCAAGTAAAATTTATGAAAATGTTAACTTAATAGAATTTGCAATATGTGTCAACTTAATAGAATTTCAATCAACTTAATAGAATTTGCAATATGTGTAATAATTTTAATAGCATTAATAAACAAATAAAAGACTCTGGAGTATATTTTAACTAATAATAATACTCAAATTAACTTTATTAAACACTATATTTGGCAATAGTATAACATTGCTTATAAGAGTGAAGTAAGGCGTAGCAATAAGCTACAGAAGGGTCATCCAGTATTATAAGAAGCTTGAATTGCCAATTGTGTTTACACTTAGTCTTTAAATTTTTGTGTTTGGTTTATACTTAGTCTTTAAATTTATGTGTTTATTTTCACAGTTTTTGCAGGTTTGGAGCTGGATTTGATTTTGATTACTATAAATTTAATTGTGTATTTAGGCAACTTTGCCTTTAATATTATATTTTGACTTGGATTTATTTCCTCTATTTTGGTTTGACATTATTAGTGTGGCTTTGGGGTGTATTGGCTTCATGAAGACGTTAGTCTGGAACCAATGCAGAAAAGCCATATTTAGTGCCAATATGGTTAACACCCCTTGAAGAAGCTGGCCATGTTTGTTCTTCGTTTTGTTTCATTTTTCTTTTATTCCACGCTTCTTTTTAAGCTATCTATTGAACATAAGTTCCATCTGTTTACTATATTTCGTGTTTTAACTTCATTTTTCTCCATTTAATGTTTTCTTAATTTTATGAAAATTTACTATTGATTTTATATAAAAAATTACCATCATTAGTAATAACATATATATATACTCAAAGTTACAGGCAAGATAATAAAAAAAAAGGTTCTGATTAGAATAATATATAAATTATGTGCATTCTTCAATTGTATTATTGTTATTCAAAATAATAATAATAAATAAATAATAATAATGAGAAATATATAAATTTGTATAGCTTTAATTTTTCTTTACTTATTTTATTCAAAATAAGTAAAGAAAAATTAAAGCTATACAAAAACGTTTTTATGTCTTTCTTATTGAGAGGAACAAAATTTTTATATGAAAATAAGAAATTAAAATTAACCTTTCTACTTGATGCAATAAATGAGAGCTTTGAATATAGAAACTACATTTTGTATCACACTTCACTATAATTTTTAAGCAAAGACGTTTCGTATTTTGACTGTTTGCTTTGCACATACATATTTGACGAATCCTTAGACATTTCCATTAACTGAGCAATTGCAACTGACCGAAGAACCTGGTGGCCAAGAATATCTTCAATTCTTAATGTATTCTTAGCACATGAAATGAGTTTTGATCTCGCATGTACTATTTTTAAAATCCCTTCAGAAGTTCCAAGTCTAGATATCATTCTCTTTTTTAATATGTCAAAATATTGAGCGAATAAAATCATTCTTAGTTGAAGACAGGAGGAGGAACTCCTTACCATAGCTCCCAAAGAAGTAGTGTGATACTTTTATTCCGAATTCATTTTCATTTCCTTGTTTGTATTTTCAGATTGATTTTAGAATTTAGTTTATTTTCAGTAGCATTTTCATTTTTGAAACGAAGGCTGCACGAAAATGCATGGGCATAATAGAAGGTAGAAGGTTTGCAAAAGTCGATGCAAAAAAATCAATATTATCACGCGTAACACTTATGCATTTGGTTGGTAACTCTTATCATTATTCTATCATATCTTCTGCGTCCAGAAGATGGCACAGAAGAAAATTCATGGAATATGTGAAATAACTCACAGGCCATGACGTAATATCGTATAGTTCTGATATCTTTATCAACAGTTTATATGATCTTACGGTTGTTATCCTATATCATTACATCATGACAGCATCCAAGAATTTTTTTTAAAATTACGCACGCCATATCACCAGAAGCCCGTTAATAGGGTGGGCCACATTCATACATCATCTCAGAAGAAAGGATAGAAAAACAAGGAGAGAAAATAACATCCATAACCAATCCGGGATTCACAGCAGAGAAGTCAGGAGCGCTAACCACTCAGCCAACGATTGGTCATCCAAGTGTTATAACAACTAATTGTCAAAAGTGTTCATTTTGGCTTTTTTAGAATCATTTATTAAAACCCAATAAAATGTTTCTTTCAAAAAAAATGTTTTTTTCCAGTATCAACTCGAGTTTTGGCCTGTTTAGTTTTAAATCGTTGTTTCTTATTTATAGACAATTTCTATCACAATAGCTTGCTTATTAATTTTACAGGTATTAAACAGATTTTACCAAGTAACTATGGAAATTTTAATAGTCCAAAAAAACTTGACTGAAACTTTGTATAAAAATATTTCTAAAAAATTAAATTTTATTGCACGGGACAGTAGCAAATACATGATTTAACAGTGCACTCTTTTAAAAATTCTCTAAAATTATATAGTATGCATGTTTGCGTGGGTGTGCTTCTTAAAATATTATATTGACTATGTTTAAAACGACTATAATTTGACATTTTGTTTTTGCTTCAAATGTTTTTATTTTATTTAACCAATATTATTTCTTGAATTTGCTCACATCATTATAGTGACTTTATTATAAATAAATAACTAAAATAATGTAACTGAAAATTTAGATAATTATAATACTTTATTCATCATTCTGCTAAATTACGATAGCGTGAAAATGCAGGTGGTATGATATTTCACTGCTGTTGAAGGTACAATTGTAGTTAAAATAGCATTGTCTATTACTGGTCAGGAACACCATTTTAATTTTTATAAAATTACTCTCATAATAATTTTTAAATTTATTTAATCTTCAATAAGCAAATTTAAGTCTAATTTAACAATGGTAAAAAGATAACAATTTCGAAATTGGATGGAACACTCGAAAAAGGACATCATCTTAATAATTCTTTCAGGTGTGTTAAATTTCGGAAAACAAGATTATATTTTTAACATCCTTAAGGATATTTATAACATGTATTTTTTAAACAATAAGTTTAAAACGCAAATAAAAATGAGAAAGTTTTTAAAAAATGAGACTGAGATTTCACAGATATATTGCATTTCCTGCCAAACATTTTATTAAAAAGGAACTGTTTTTTTTTTATTTTGTTCTATTTTATATTAATTATTTTTAAAAGGTTTGACGATAAAATCTTAGGGGCTCTGAATTTCTGTAAAAATATTTTGTTATTGGTGTAAAATTTTTTGACTGCTTCTAAATTTCAGAAGACTAAACTATCATCCAACAAATGACACTGTTATCATCAGCTTGATATTTTATCAAGATTAAAAAAAAGTATTAATAAAAATTAATAAATAATTAAGCAATTTGTTTTGAGCTTCAAATCGAACTATTTGATTAAAGAGAATTATATTACGTTGAAATAAATATAACGCATTTTTAGAACAAGATATGCTTATATATATTGTTCTAAAAAAATGCGTTATATTTATTTCAACATGTAAATATACAAGTACATTTACATGTTGAAATAAATGTTTGTCAAAACAAAAAAAATTATTGCATAAAAAATTGAATTTTGAAAAATTGCTTTGAAGCAACCTATTTTACATACAAATATTTTTAATTTTAACATTTAAATTTTTAGGAAAATATATATTTATACAAACCTTCGCTCAGAGCTGGACAGTCGCAGTGTTCTGGCATTGTGTATGTTATGTGATCTTTATTGTGATCCATATTGTTCTCAATTCGTATGACATCTTCGATCTCTAAGTCTCCTTCATCACAGTAGAAATCATCTGAAATTTTTTTCTTTGGATTAAAGAACATTAAAATGAATTAACTTGTAAAATGGAAGAGAATCTTGTGTCGGTTCAATAACATTTAAAACTCTATTAATAAGCATCTCTCTTTTACTAAAAGTATACAAGTAATCGACAGAATTTCAAGTACATATGAAATATAATGCAAGTTTATGGATATCTTAAAAGTCTCTCCCATCAACATCTACGAAAAATAAATAGACATAAATTTTAACAAACATTAATTTTGGGTTGTATTGGATAGAAGTCTAGTATTTATTTCCAGTCCTACCTCCGGTTCGAATGTTCATAGCAGTTTAGCTTTACTTTAATCAAAATTATCAAACTTAAATAAACATTATGAATAAGAAATGACTGTGAAGTCCAAATTAAAACTTTTGCTGTCTTTTTCAACTCCATTCTTTTTCATCACAATTATAAAATTAAAATATTCATTAAATATAAACCATAAATTCATTTCAAGCAGGAAAAATTAGAATTAAATTTCTTAAAGAAATTATTTTTTGAAGATTATTGAAAATTAAAATGAGATTATAAATATATATATATGATCGGAAACGGTGTAGAGGAAAGCTATATCCAGCGCTGGTGTTTTCTCCTAACTCTTCCACCAATAAGAAGTCGGATGGAACATGACTTAACAGCGCGCTAAGCTTTGGCCAAGAGGGACCTAGCCGTTTGAGCGAGAAGGAGATTGGAGGCAAAGTACGAACACGTTGATAGAAGACAATTATTGAAGATATCTAATTGTTATTATCTCAATTTTGTTAATTTCTCATTTAACTTTAATTAGTAAATAATTTTTCTATTTGTCACTATTAATTAAATTCAGTAAGCTATGTATTAAATTATTCTGTTTTGATTTCTACTTAATCTCTATACTCCCTCATTACATGAGCCCGGCCGATTACGAGAATTTCTTTTACCTGAAACATTATACCCTAGACAGCCTAGCAACTCTAAGGCCTTCCTAAGCAACCGAGACTACAGCCGATGATTGACTCCTTCAAAACGGTGAGTCAGCTTTAAACTTATTTATCGACTATAAGAAATATGACTTCCTTAAATGGTTTTAAGAAAATTGCTATCTCAATATCAAACAGTAGTACTAAGAACATTAAAAATCTTCATAAATTAATATTTGGTACAGATGAAGGGCGAAGAAATCGAAAAGATTTACTATGTTTTACTGGTTTTGATTCTGACTATCCTATTGAAGAAGCCAAAACAAAAGTCATAACTTTATTCAGTGATAATTTTTATTTCTAAGTGTAATGTGCTTCATATTGAATTTACATCTAATGCTAAAGATAATTGTGATTTGATTTTTGAACATTTAAGAAATTTCGATGTTTCGAAAAGCTGAATCTGATTCCGAAAATGAAACAGAACTAGTAGAAACTTTTAATAATACACTTAGAAATCCAGTGAGTTTAATTAAGAATTCCTCTTCACAGAATCGCAGTGTCAGTGGTTTTCAAAACGAAATAGTAAACAACGCCCAGACAACAGCCATAGACAATACTTTTTCTCGATTCGGAGCCGAAGATGACTCACAAAGGCAGTCTACTAATCCTTTTTCTCTCCCACGTCAGGTGCAAAATACTAACTTCCTTTCACACAACACTAGTTTTGGCGTATCTTTTTTTATGAAAGATCTAACTGACAATTTAAAGCTCTTTTAATGGTACAGACAATTATTCAGTCGAACATTATATACAAGATTTAAAAGATAACTTTTGTTTATTTAATATTACAAGTGATCAACAAAAAATAATTTTTGCAAAAAAATCTTTAGCTGGTACTGCAAAAACTCTTGTCAGAGTATACATGGTTTGTTTACATGGAAAATTTTAAAAGAAACTATTGTTAGAATTTAAATCAAAAGTTAACAGTAAACAAATTCGCACTATGCTTCAAGAACGTAATTTACGAAAAGGTGAATCTCTTTTTGAATATTTTTATGCATGCGCGAAATTGTTTCTCGGGGTACAATTGATGAAGCATCTTTAATTGAATACATAATAAATGGTATACCTGATAACTCAAGTAACAAAATTTTGTTATATGGTACTAAAATATTTCTGATTTTAAGGAAAAATTAAAAATTTATGAAAAAATTTACATTTCTAAAAAACAGATATTTTTGGATGATTCCACTAAATTTTATGATCGAAAAAATTACAATCACAACAATCGTGATTTAAATAAAGGCAATATTAAAGTTACTCATAATAATCGAGATATGTCGAATGTATCTCCAATAATTTGTTTTAATTGTGGTAAAAAAGGTCATAATTCTTCACAGTGTTTACATAAAGAGAAAGGATTTAAATGTTTCCAGAGTAATAATTTTGGTCATAAGGCCATGGACTGTCCTAATACTCAGTCAACTACCACAAAAGTATCCAAAAATTCTGTTCAGCATATTCAGACAGATTATGATGTATCACCTCAAATAAAACCCATGCCCATTCCAATTACTTTATGCAATATCAAAATAAATGCACTATTAGATACGGGTAATGAAACTTCAATGATAAAATATTCAATCTATAAACAAATTGGTTCCCTTCTTCTTAATTCTTCTCCTCTTGTTTTTACTGGAATAGGAAATATTAAAATTAAATCAATGAGATATTTTACAAATTTAATTGAAATAAAGGATTCCTCATTCTCTATAAAGATTCATGTAATTCCAGATGATTGTATTTCTGTAAATGCAATTATTGGAACAGATTGCCTCAACCAAGGTGAATTTCACATAGGTAAAAATGGTATTCATTTGGATAACAATAATCAAAACTTTCTTTTTAATATAATGAATGTTTTCGATGCGATGGACACAATCAAACTTTCACATATTAAAAACTCAACTTATCGAGAACAAATTAAGAAGATAATTAAGAACTATAAGCCAAACAAAACTAAGACTACAGATGTTTCAATGAATCTTATTCTTTATGATTCAATACTGGTATTTCAGCGACCACGCCGATTACCCTATGCAGAACAAAAAAACATCCACGAACAAACAGAACAATGGTTAAAAGATGGTATTATTAAAGAAAGTACTTCCGATTATGCAGTTCCAGTGGTTCTGTGCAAAAAGAAAAACTGTAAACATAGATTATGTATCGATTATAGACAATTAATTTAAAAATTAATTCGGGATAGGATCCCCCTGCCCCTTATTGAAGATGTACTTGATCGTTTAGAACAATCTCAAGTTTTTACAACATTAGATTTAAAACACGGCTTTTTTCATGTTCCCGTAGATCCTGTTAGTAGCAAATACACTGCTTTTATTACGCATGACGGACAATATGAATTTCTCAAAATGCCTTTTAGATTGTGTAACAGCCCTTTTGTTTTCCAAAGATTTATTAATAATGTATTTCGTGAATTATTGAAAGATGGCACTATAATAGTATACTTAGATGATGTTATAATACCATCTCCAGATGAAGCCGAAGGTCTTAAAAATTAGATCGAGTTCTTAAAGTAGCTTCAGAGTATGGTTTGGAACTTAATTTTGATAAATACAGTTTCCTTCAACGCAAAATTGTATTTCTTGGCTACATTATTCAGAATGGAACTATTCAACTTTCTCCATTGAAATCACTTGCCGTTCAAAATTTCCCTAAACCTAATAATTTAAAAAAGATTCAGAGTTTCCTAGGATTACCTGGATACTTTTGAAAATTTATTCTTAATTATTCACGCATTGCTAAACCCTTAAGTGACCTTCTTCGCAACAACAAAGAGTTTAAATTTGATATCGAACAAATAAATGCATACCAAGAATTGAAAAACATTCTGTCTCAAAACCCAGTCTTACACATCTATCGACCAGATTCCCAGTTAGAATTGCGCACTGACGCCAGCTCACAAGGTTTCGGACCTGAGCTACTTCAAAAGGGAAGTGATGAAAAATTTCACCCCATTTACTATATGAGCCGAAAGACTTCTCCTCAACAATCCAAATATTCCAGCTACAAACTAGAAGTCCTTGCGATTATAAAAGCTGTGAAAAACTTTTGTGTTTACTTACAAGGTAATAAATTTAAAATCGTTACAGATTGTGCTGCGTTTAAACAGACTATAGAAAAGAAAGATTTAACTCCAAAAATTGGCAGATGGGCAATGATCCTTGAAGATTTTGATTTCGAAATAATTCATAGATCTGGTAAGCAAATGCCTCATATTGATGCCCTCAGTCGTGACACAGTATATTTTATTATACCTCAAGCAGGCATGACATTAAAAATTGAACGAGCCCAATCTATTGATGATAACATTTAAAACTTTATGCCAAGCAAATAATATGAATGACTACATTATTAAAAATAACATCCTATACAAACATGAAAAAAGCAACGAGCTTTTAGTTGTTCCCCAAGCTATGGAAAATGATATTGTTAAACATGCTCATAACAATGGACACAAACACAGTCAATTTTACAATGTGATTTTTATATTTCTAATCTGCAACCTAAAATTGAAAATATAATAGCTAATTGTGTACACTGTATTTTATATAACAAGAAACGAGGAAAAGCTGAAGGTTATCTTCACCTAATATCTAAAGGTAACGTTTCTTTAGACACTTTTCTCATAGACATTCTTGGTACACTTCCCTCTTCAAATGAAAAGTACCAATACATATTTTCTGTAGTTGATGCATTCACAAAGTTTACATGGTTTTATCCTGTAAAATCAACAACAGCAAATGATCCAGTAGAAAAATTGAAAATTCTTCAAACAACTTTTGGGAATCCATCTAGAATAATTTCTGACAAAAATTCAGCATTTACTTCTAAAGATTTTGCCGATTATTATTCCGACCAAGGAATTGAGCATGTAACTATGACTACTGGTCTTGCACGAGGTAAAGGACAAGTAGAACGCATCCATGGAATCATTATTCCTATCCTTGCCAAGCTTTCTGCAGATGAACCCACAAAATGGTTCACTTTTGTTGAAATGATTTACTTACCCATCACATTTCACAATTGTTTAGCAATAACAGTGTTTACAAAAATTTAGATAATACTGTATATTACATGCATCGGTTTGCCAGATTTCTGAAATGTTCAGCTGGAATTTCCTCAAGCGTCACGTCTATTCAAAAGTACTGCCCTTGGTGGGTTTTTAGAGTGTTTCAGAGAAAGAGAGGGTAGTTTATTTTCAGTACTATGAATAGATGGTTACTAATTTGGAACTTTAACTAAAGATATAATAATGGTACAACATATAAATTTAAGTAATTAATTTCTTACACATATGTTTAGGAATTACTTATTAAGTAAGGAAAACACACTTATAGAATGAAAAACAAATATTTAAACAATGTTTGCATGTATTTTTATTAGCTCGGATATTTTTTGAAAGCCGAGCTGGCAGCCGAATCGTTAACGCTCATGCCTTCGGTTCAACAGTTCGTGGGCTCGAATCCCACCTGGGGCATGGATGTTTGTAGTGGTTCGGAATCCACTTTAAACCGTAGGTGCCGGTCTAATTAGCCCTCGTGGACAAAACATGACCATTGAACGACAAACAAACCGAGTCATTTTTTTAAACATGGCTTAAAACAAGATGAAAAACATTTTTGGTTTTTCATCTTGTTTTAAGTCTTTATAAACTCATCCGATATTAATTGTACATGTAATAGTTTTTAACCGAAGATTCCTTCCTTACACTCCTATCACGCTTTATTGGTAAGGTGTCCATGCACTGTTGATCAAAGAATATTCTCTCTGAACGTGTGCTGATGTCTAAGGTAAGCAGATGGCACTCAACAATCTTGAACAGATTGGGTGCTGCTATGGGATTATCCTTAAACTGATTCTTAAACTCTGTACAGTCAGAGCAATTTTTCTTCATTTGAAATTATCATTCCTTTGATAGTCTCCTTTGACTTTCGCTGTTCCCAATTTGACTGCTAATATTCTTTAGCAAGCACAAATTCATCAAATAGCTAAACAGTGTTTATTTTCACATCCGGTACATTAAGAAGAATATCATTAATAATTTTAACAGTTTTGACATTTTCCCAATCAATAGTATTTGTTTTGGTCATATTGATCTATAGTTCAGTTTCCAAAATTATTTTTCTAAAGGTCTGAGTATACAATGCACCATTCATAAAAACTACCTAAATTTTTCTTTCACACTGTTCAAAGTAATTCCTGTAAATAATCTTTGCTCTTCTATAGTTTTCATACAGTTCAGAAACAAACGACAAAGTAATTATCCTAAATAATCCTTCACAGTTATACTTTTAGACATTTTTGGTCACCTAAATTTAATATTTATTTGGCCGTGAAGTAAGCCAGACGGAGGAGCTTCAGGATTTTGTCTGAAAACCGGGATGAGACTGACAAGCATAGTTAATCATATCAATCATAGTTATACAAATGCAATACATCATAATAGAAATATGTAATAGAATGCCAAATGGTTCATATTATTATTTACCTTGTATACTCATTTCTCGAGAAACAAATCAGATATGGAAAAGCATTTTAAATAGTAGCAAACTTTTTCTGTATCTTGAATAAATTTTTTGTCGAGTTTGAAAAAATATCACCAATAATAAATTATAAAGTATTAAGAATATCCTAGTCTAAATATTTATAAAAAAAAAATATAAAATATTAAAAAAATTAATGAAAAATCTGTTTAAAAATATGGATTCAAATATGTGATTTCTATTACTATAGACAAGTATCTTTTTTTGCGTTTTTTTAACATTTGCTGAAGAGCTAAATGATACTATGATCGGCTTAATCAGAGTCAGATATGAATTATCTCCCTTATACTTTTGCCAAAATAAGGAAACAGGAGATTTATTTTGCAATTCTCACTCGAATTGCTTAGAGAATTATATTATTGAGAATTATTTTGTAATTCTCCTGTCATATTAACAATTCTGATTCATTTTTCTAATATATCATTGTTGTTGTTCTGATATGGGAAAAGTAAATAATAGAAGGCATAGAATATCAAACATACTTCACTTAAAATAATGTGATGAGTAAAATGATGAAATATAATGATTAAACAAATGAAAAATCACATGTTAAGTAGGCAAGAACAAAGATTCGTTATATTCAAGAATGTCAAAGGTAAAGGAAAGAGACCAAACTTGAAATTCATCATTAAAATAAATAAGCTTATCTCTGTATTTAAACAATCACCGTAAGAAAAATTGACAGAATGCAGTATATAAATTGAATGTAAATGGAGGAGAGACTGTTAAGTATGTTTTATCACAACTTACGTAAGCAGGCCATTTCGCAATCAGATTTGGTATTAAAATTGTTAGCGTTTCCGCCACATCCAGAATACTGGAACTCGTGGCAGTTTTCTTCGTTAGCGTCGTAGAAAAATCGTTGAGTAGGAGAATTGCATTTGCCTTCTTTCATGGGTAGGCTGCACACTTCTACGTCTTCATCTTCAGAATCTATAGGAAGTGCAATAAAGAAAAACAAAGCTTTAAACATGCGAACAATAAATAAATCATTATAATAATCATTATACAATTATTGTGATTTATTTATGTTTGCATAAATAAATCATGCAAACATAAGTAAATCAATAATTATAGTGATAAATATGAATACAATATTTTATTTTACCATGTCAAAATAGATTTTTTCAGGAAAATAATTTAATATATTTCATATACCCCCCCCCCCCATTTATATTAATTTTTTCTCGTTTTTATATTAATTGCTTTTTTAGCATTTCTCATTTTCTGAAAGATTGTACAATTAAAATTTCTATGTGAAATATTTGGATTAAATTATATACTGGTATTTTCGGTTATAATATTATTTTAAAATATAGGAAGAAAGAGAAAAGTAACTTTTTTAGGATATAGAGTAGAAGAAAAAGAACTAACTTGTATATATCAGGTAATTCCCCGAAACTGCATAGGAATATGGTTTCTGAATTTTCAGATTCAAACTGGTTTTTACATTACTCAAAATTGAATAACTTTATTCTAATGTAGGAAGACAGAGCAGTTCTGATATATGAAGACAATTTTCATTGAAACGATCGTAGAAATATATTGATTGCATTAAAAATTAAAAAAAAAAGTATTGTAAATTTAATAGATTCTAAACTTATTTTCCTATATATGTATATGAACAATAATATAAAAAAACAAATTAATTAAAAAAAAAACTTGCATAAAGTATTCTTATAAATTATATATATATATATATATGTATATATATATATATATATATATATATATATATATATATATATATATATATATATATAATGAAATATTAGATTGAAAATACTAATCAAAACCCTAGATGAAGAATAATACAATAAAAATACCAAATGGCGAATAGTAATATATTTATAAAATTAGTAAAAAACCAAATTTATAAAATTAATAATCAAATTTATTATTCTCCATCTAATATTTGATTATTAATTTTATAAAAATGTGCTATTAATTCTATTTTAGTTATTCTATTTTTGCTTTTGAGCTGAATGTATTGCTAAACATAAGTGTTGTGTCTATTCTTGTACTTTTCAATTTTATATCTATTCTTGTGTTTTCAATTTTCGCTTATGATACTTCTAATCTTACTTTATATATATATATATATATATATATATATATATATATATATATATATATATATTTCGTAATTCCCAGTAATTAATATGAATGTAAATATTAATTAGGGAAGTATGCAATCTTTTTTAATTTTTTATTATGTAAAATGGATATTTAATTGTATTTCAACTTATCATGATTAAAATTAGCTAAACACAAGAAAATATTTTCGAAAACAATATAATGAATAAGATATTCTAAGATTTCTAGTTTTCTGACAGATTCTATAAAACTGGCACGTAAGTTTACTTACGCAATATTTCGTGTGAAATTTTGACAAATTAAAGTTAGTTATAATCAACTTCATGTCCTTAAAAAATTATTTTAAGGTAAGATTTTAACTTAATAGTGTGGAATAGGCCTATTTGTTTAACGTTGATGGAAATGAATTAGTTAGTGCCTTAAAATTAGTAAGACCTCTACGTTCTAAAAGTTCTACGTTCTCAAGAGAAATAGCCCCTTCAGCCAAATAGCCAGTCTGAATATAGCTAAAGATGGAGTGGAACCACATCACCTGAAACAACGTCTTGACCCATCGGATGATCTGGATGGTGTCGATTTCCATCAATTTGCCGGTTCATGTAAATGAACGATTTTGATATTCCCGACTATCTGAGTCAGGTAGCCCTTGAGAGAATTGGAGAAACACCAAGCGATGCCATACAGGTTTATACGGATGACAGTAAAGATGAATTCAATCGTACTGGCCGCGGATTTTACATTAAACAGCAATATAGTGTCTTATTATTAATAAGGGTGAAAAAGAGAAATCCCGATTATTGCTCGGTGTTCCGTAGTCAGCTTATTGCCATAGAGGTAGCCCTGGAATCCCTCAATTCACTTCCACATGGAGTTGAGATTTGGGTTTTGTCTGTTAGTAAAAGTGCAATACAGCATTTGGCCAGATGGCAACAAGTAAGAGACAGGACTGGGGTTTCAATACTTCAAATGTTAAAATGGATGTCCGCATCCCATCATATTCATCTACAATGGATTTCTTCTCTCGTGAATCTCGAGGGGAATGAGATTGCGGACATTTTGGCCAAAGCTGGTGTGGCTGAGGACAATGTGCCGTTGGCATCTCTCACATTTCAGGAAATTCATTCAAAGATTAAACACGAGAATAAAACCACTTGGATTGCTCTTCCTGAGCATAATTGGTACCGCTGCGTGCGTCCATGTGCTTCCGGTCTTAAGGCCCTGCTAGACCTCCGTTGGGGAAAATCGAATCCTATGTTAATCCTATGGATAATATTTTGAAGTGTCACAAGTGCTATTTTCATGATAGAAATTTCCGGTCTTTTGCAAATTACAAAAGACAGAGCTATTGTCACCTCGAAGTCAATTTTTAGCGTTTAAAAATTTTGCAAATATTTTCAAAATATTAAAATATTTCCATCCTTGTAAATTTTAACCAAATTCTAATTTCATTGAGGTTGTTCAAAATTTGGTTTAAAGATATTTCCTTTTTTTTTTTTTTTTTCTGTGTACAATTACAAAATGAACATTTTTGTCTATTTTAAGCTAAAAATATTTCTGATTACATCAATATTTCGATACGACTTTTGATGAGAAATCAAACTCATTCTTATTTCTGAAAATCCAGCTCTGTACACAACGTATGAAAGTAGAAAATTTTTAACGTAAAACTTGGCTGATTTTCAACTTCACTACGGTAACCTAAAGAAGAGGGAATTTCTGGGAAAAACTTCTCCCCATATGATTCCCGCTGTTTTACGATGCAGTTGGGAAACACTTCCAAATCGAGCAAGAAGAATTAGTTTTTCTAACTCACGAAATAGAAAAGAATGCATGATAGATTCCTGTTTATTAGTGTTGGAAGTAGCTATGATATGTACTTTTAAATCAATTTAGTTTAATTTCATTTAAGTAAATTTTAAAAATGAAATATTATAAACTGTTTTGTGTTACCTTGTTCAATTGTATCATATACTACGATTTTGAAACAAGACTACCTATGTATTAAATATTTAAGGAAGTTAATATAAAAATGCATTTTACAATATATATATGCACACACACACAACAACAACATTTAACAAGTTTATTAGAATAATAGTGAGACAAATATCTTAATTTGATTTTTAATCATTTTCCAAAATTAATGAGTTTTTACCTCTACAAACATTTGGACATTTTAGTTTCAACTTCTTTCATGAAAGAAAACAAAATATACTATACAATATAAGTTATGATTAATAAGCATACGATACTATCATACTAAAATATTGCGTCCGATAAAAAATTAAACATATTTTAAACTTGAAAAATTATATATATCGTTGAAAAAAAAATTGGGTTTAGTAAAAGTTCAGCAGAAAAACATAAAAGCACTTCAATAACAAAACGAATAACAACAATACATTGCAACACACTACAATGCAGATGAAAGGCTTAAAATGATTTTATGGAAATCATTTTGTGATCACGAAATTCATTTGAGAAGAATATTGTTCTGGGTTTTTGTAAGGAAAATGGCAGAAAAAAATGACCTTCAGAGCTCCTTTAAAGCGATACTATTTTATATAAAATATTAGAAATTTTAGAGTCTACACCTGCATGCCAAAAGTCTATTATATAACGCTAGTAATAATATTGTAGAATAATTTAATTCATTTGTTGCCAAGTTAACGAGTGGGAAGATAATCAACTATTGTCAAAAGAATTCCTACCAAACAAGATACTATGCTTCAGTTCTTTCTCATAATACTAAAAAAAATATGTTAAAATGCAAGAAGCATTTAATAAAAATAGCTTAGGGAAATATTGCAAGCTGTTTGAAAATAAAAGATTAAATAAAGCAAAAAATAAGTCAAAGCCAAGGATTTTAGCAAATCTTTTTCAAGGTCCCCACAAAAATTCTGGCCCAACTACTGAAAAGTCAGATTTATCATGTAATAAATACAAAAAAAAAAAAAAAAAAAACGAAATTATTGACTACTGTAGCTTTTACTTTGAAAGAAAGGGAAGATTTAGAAAGAGCTACTATATACTTCAAAATGAGAATCTGGAGAAAGGAGAGAAGAATTCGATTGACAGTGTCGAATTTTTAGTGCTGTATATCGGAACTACAGGATGTCAAAATTTAATAAAAACAATATACTCTAACGTAAAAATGAAGCAATTTTGTACGGGATTATTCATGAAAAAACTGCCATTCTCGAACAAGAAAAAGAAATAGTACTTAAAATAGAGCCATGTGGGATATTCATCGATAAAAATTTGCCTCATTTAGCTCACACGCCAGATGGAACAATTGGCAAAGAGGGTATTGTTGAAATCAAATGTCCATATACATGTCGCGATATCCATCCCAATGAATTTATAAAGAAATCTGCATCCAATTTCTGGCAAAAAGACAGAAAAAAAATTAAGAGTATAAATAAAAATCATAAATTTTATTGTCAAAGACAATTACATATTAGTGAACAAAACTTTTGTTGGTTTGCCATTTGTTTCCCAAAAGGAATTAAAACTGAACAAATTTTTAGGGATGATATATTTTGGGAGACACTAATGAAAACTAAATTAAATGATTTTTATTTTGACTGTCTTTTGCCAGAACTAATCGATCCACGTTATCCTAGATCAATGGACATAAGAAATCCAAATTATATAACTGAAAAGCGAACAAAAAAGCTGAAAAATTGTTAAAATCCAAAAAATTCAGTTCAATTATATATGTGTATGTGTGTGTTTGTATATAGTTTTTGTGTATATATATATCACAAAATGTGAATTGCTTAAGAAACATCTGCATCATTTACTCAACATCTGCAATTTGTCTTCATATTTTTTTAGTGCAAATAATAAAAGCCGAACTCTAAAATGTAAATAAAATCATCTTTTCTTCACAATCACTGGTAGCTAGTTGTCCCTAAGACGGCAACGGGTAATTCCGGTGTCAGTTCATTGAGCATTTGTACTGACTCATTTTCTCTCACCCCTATTCTAAGAATGCTGAGGGTAATTTGATGTGAACATTTGTTAGGGGCAAATTTAAATTTAAAACTCTTTTTTGGGCTGTTTTTATGACGTTAGTACTTTAATTTTTCAGATTGCCATATTTGGCGCGATATAACGCGCCAAATATGGCTAACCCGCTAATTTGGAAGGATTGATTGGCAAGCAATTTCAACCAATAATATTGTTCTGGATATTCCCCTCTACAGGCTTTGTGTGAGAACACCAGATGGGGCGACAAGAAAACGGAAGTTCTGACCTAGGTATGGAAGAGCCTTAATAGACAAGAGCAAACGGCTATTGCCCGTTTCAGAAGTGGCCATTTTAGTAACTTGAAATTCGTTGAGGGTACGAACAAATTCGAAATTTGCTCCAAGTGCTTAAATAAATAGGCCTCTCCTGAACATATTCTTCAATGCCTTGGTCTCTCTGGGAGAGATCTGATGGAGAATCCACTTATGGTACTGGACTTTTTAAAGGTGTACAAGCTTATGGACCTAGTCTAGCACTGCTGACCTTGGAGGCATGGAACAATAACCTTCTAAAAGATATTGTTGACCAAAGGTGTCGTGGGGTAAGTATACGGCATAATTATCGTGGTTGAAGAGTACCGCCTTTTTTTCCCCTTTGACACTGTTCAATGTAGTTCAAATTTTGTCTGATACCCTCCAAAAGAAAAAGAATTAGCATTTGGGAAAATAATGTATTTTTTCTGGAAGAAAAATGGAATTTTTTTGACAGACTGCAAAAGTCATTATGGGATAAAATTAAAAATAATCTCGTTGATTTTAAATAATACCCAACATATTTAGATTTCATTTACAGAGGAATAGGTATTTAAGCTTTGTAATGAAAAATTTAAAAAATCCTTTTTTCTTTGTGGAAGTTAATCTTACGTTTTCAGGAATAGCTTCATATCGTAAAATTTATTTTCCAAGTTCAACGATTCAAAAATAATTAAATTAAGTGACTTTATTATCAACAAAAGGATTTTAAATTTCAAAATACTTTTAAGTCTTTAATCAGCTAACATGCATTCTTTAAATTAATTTTATGTAAATAATTTGTACTCTAATTACTCCTGTTAATTTTTAATTTTATTGACATTTTTAATGGCATGTTATAAATTGTTGTCGACTAGGAGAAATTAATAAATTTTGTAAATGAGTAATTTCCAATGAAATTGAACTTTCTATTGGCAAAATGTTGAACTCTCAATAATTAATATTGGTTTTGCAATATAATTACAGAAATTTATACAACTCTGATTAAAAATATTTATTCCTTTTATTCCTTTAAAATACATACATTTATGAAGTATTGCTCCCACATATTTATTATATATATATATATTATAAAATAATAAAAAATATTAACTATCCCAATATTTAAATTGTGAGGTTATTAATTATTACATTATTTATGTCATGTCAAATATAGAATTATAAATTTATTTGTCAAAATATCAATGAGTATTGTACTTGATAACTTTGTGGGTGTAGTTATGATGCAATAATCATAAATTTGATATCAAAAAAATTCTGTTTTGTTTTCTGCTTTTAAAGTTTGTAAAACTATTCATGGACTTAGTAGTAAAAGCGGCAGAAAAACTAGGTTATAACAAAAAATCCTCACTAACAATGCTTTAATACTAAAATAAAATTACCTTTTTATTGTCTAAAAAAAAACTGTAAGAAATTTTTAATTTTTCTTAAATTACGATTTTAAAATTTATTTATTTTAATGAATTAAAATTAATGCATTCATTGAAGAAAAAATTTTGCTAAATAAAGTCTGGAACATTTGTTTAAAAATTGAAAAAAAAAAATTGGCCAGAAAAATATGCATGAAATAATTTTGTTTTGGCTCACAAATTGAATAGTCCTATAAAATTGTATTCTTGAAAAATGAGCGCACCACAGTATCAAAATTTATACACTGAAAACTAGGATATAATCTTTAATTTTTTTAATATAAGTATTTTTCTGTCGCATTTAAATTTATACACACATAAGTAGTTTAAAACCAAAATTCATCTTTTCATCAATCTTAGAAAAACCAGTTTTTTGAATATCAATGTGAATTTAGTGTTGCTTTAACTATAACACTCATTTAAATAAAGTTATTACACAAAGTGAATATTCTTTTCCATAATTTGCTTTAACAAGGCACCAAATTTTCGGAAAAAATTTTCCAGCAAAATTTAAGATTTAAAACATATAGAATATAATTTAGGGTTATAATAATTCGTTCTTATAATTATAACACAATAATTAGGCTACTCTGCAACCACGTAACCTTACCAAATAGACGTTTTCCAAACCATCCATTTGCGGAGCATGTGCATTTTTGGACCTTTCGCCATAAGACCCAACCAACCATCCAAATCATTCATTATTTTGATGCATGTCCTTTAAATTAAATAAATCTGGAAATTCCGAGTCATCAGTCTCCTAAATATATGCTCGCTATAGATGAAGCAATGGTGTGAAAAATATAGTAGAAACATCAACAAATATCAAAACAATCAAACTGTACTTTTGTCTACTTTATAAACTTTGTGCGCATTTTGGTGGAAGATAAATTGTATTCTGAATACATTCAAAACGACATGTTCAAAATTAGAAAAGATAAATCATATTATCTATGTAAATTAATTTTGACTTAAAAAGAGAAATAATGGCATCGCAGTGAAATTTCTGGGCATTTGTAATAAATAAACTTAAACTGAATTTTTAAATGGCATAGTATAAAACATGCTCAAACTCACAAAGGAGTCTATGGAAACGGTCTATTCACAACAATACTTTTCAATATAATAAACTCAATACTGTTACCTTTTACAAATATCTCTACATGATGACTTGTGTCTGGAAATTCTGAAAAGAAATTAAGCTACATTAATATATTTTTGTCTTAAAAACAAATTAATATATTTACTTAAATTTATTACAATATGCTTCAAATGTAAAATTATATGTTACCAGTGTCAATGTTATTTATATCTACTGATGATGTACTGAAATTAAGTTCGCAAATAATATTTAAAAAATTAAGTTTGGCAAATATATATATATATATATATATATATATATATATATATATATATATATATATATATATATATATATATATATATATATTTGACAAACTTAATTCATATATATATATATATATATATATATATATATATATATATATATATATATATATATATATATATATGTATATAAATTTGAAAAACTATTTAGTATTACAATTTAAATGGGTTTCAAAGAGAAATGGTAGACTTGGCATTTAGTTCCAAACTGTTACATTAACGTCTGATTGTTACATTATTCTGTACCTTAACGAGAAATGAGGAAACAGTTGTATTCATTTAGGTTAATATAATGTTGATGGTGTGCTGTCATGTCTTGAATGTAAAAATTAGGCGCCTAACCCAGATAATTATCATGCAAAAGGATTGTAAAAGATTTATGTTACAAAGATCATTGTTGCAGTGTGAAGGTTCTAAAAGAAGGAACAGCCTATGAGTGTGAATCTTTTCATTTTATCACAGTTCAGTTTGACGAGGCGGTTGGTTAAATTTAGCGGCTTTGGTTGCCAGAAATATTTCTCAGTTATAGATTAAAAAATAAAGCGAATGGAACAATCGAGTGCTAAATACATCACTTTTAATTATATTTAAAATGAGTGATTCGTAAACATTCATTTTGATAGATGAAAACAAACAATATAAAATATAAAAAGAAAGCAATTTTATTAACAAGAAATGTTTTTCAGAACGAATGATAAGAAAACATATTGATGAATCATAATGGAAACTATCTTTCACATATAGAATATCAAAACTGAAGCATACTCTTATGTTAAAAATACTTTAAAATTAAGTACTTTTTGGAATAGATTAATTGGGAAGTTTTTAGATTTTAAGTTGTAATAAAAGCTTAAATGTAATATAAAATCCATATAAAAAACAAAAGTGCATATATAAAGATCAAATGCCAACGAGTTTGAAGTATGTAACATTGAAATAAATAATAAGATTTTGATCAAAACAATATATTCCGGGGTTACATTACTTCTTGAAATTTAATAGTAAGAATTGGATGGCAGGTGCCTTTTTGTACGAAATAGATCATTAATATATTTAAAATTTTCTGTTTCAGAGGAATATTATTCTCTATGATTTGTTTCTCTTTGACAAATTATTTGCACTTGCTTTATACCTAGAAGATGACCTCTAATATATATATATATATATATATAAGGAAAATTGCCAAAAAAATTTTTTTCCCTTGAACATTAATGTCATTAATGTCAATGTACATTGCAATTGTTCATCATATATTGAATGTTATAATGGAAATTAATGAATGAAAACTTAGGTGAATATTTATAACTTTCATTTTCACAGAGCAATATGTTCATCTGTAGATAATAATGTTTCGGATGCGGCGTTTTAGGCCAGAAGTTCAAAAGAACTTTACATCTCGATCGATTTCATAGCAAATACCGAATTATGCAACAAATAACACAATTACGATAGATTATTTTCTGAAAAATAATGTTCAAGGGATGAATACCTTTCATCAGAAATTAACACCACGCATTCAATTATTAAGAATGTAGAAAATTTTGTAATGAGTAAGTAAATTTTCCTTTGTTCATTAGAGAAAAATATGTTGCATTATACCGTAATTAATCTTTGATATGACTAACGTATTTTACATTCTTAAAAATACTGAATGGGATCCTACGCAAATGGAAACAGTTTCCATTCTTTCTAAACTCCACCAATCTTAAAGAACTTTAGTTCTTTAAGATTGATGGAGTTTTGAAAAGATCAGTGAATCCAACCTATTCGCGGAATTGGATATTTTCCTTTTAATTAAATACCAAAAAATATGGATTTAAAGTCATTAAGTGATGTACAAGATTTTTTTTAAGTATAGATCAACAATCTTTCTTAATATTTTTTCAGAGAAAGCTAATATCAATTATTATGGTTTGTTCTAATTAAGCGCCTGTTGTGAGTGGGAGGTCGTGTATTAGAAGAACTGCGATGTATTTCATAATAACTTTCATTCAGATACATCAGCTGATTTTGACAATCAAATTAATGAAATAAAAGGACAATAATAGCAATGCCTTTATGACGGTTATTATATATTTCTCAATGATTAAAAGATTAATGTACAGGAGATATCCTTAATTATTCGTTTTCATAGACAAGATGAAAACGAAGTTTGACTTGAGCATTTCATGCATAATATTAGTGAACTGAATTGTAATATCTAATGAAACACATGAAATAATTTAAACAAATACAATTATCTGAGTGACGTATTTTTCTTACATGTTTTATTAACTGTTGGATATTATTTATTTATCTTTGCTTATAAAATAATTTTATTTTATTTTTTTATTGATTATAATTTTATTTTCATTATGAAAGTTGCAGTTTTATTTAAAACAACGCATTTTATTTAATTAAAAAAAATTTGATGTACTATAACTTTATCAATATTTTACCAATCAATTATCACTGATAAAACCCAGAATCTTTTATTTCACGGTAAATGTGTGATAAAATGGTTTTTCTTGTGTAGAATCATTCGGAAATATACATGATGTCGAATATTGTAAAATGTTTCTGCATTTTTTTTGGAAAAAGAAAGTACTCACGTGACACTTTGAGACTTGGCCTCTTGGAATACTTTCTTGAGCCTTAAATAAAGAACACAGATTTTATTATATCGGGGAAAATTGTTTTCATCAGGAATATCCAACCCTTTCTCTCCACTTTGTTGAACAAAATTTAATACTTGCATTATATATTGATTTTTAATTTGTTAAATCGTCCAAGTCATTTTTCAAGGTATGATTTATACAACCGACTTCGATAATTAACTTAACATATATTTCTTAAATATCTTTTGAGTAAATATAAAAATGAAATGAAATGAAAACATATTAATAAAAATAATGTAATCAAGTTTTCATTTAGAATACCAACATCGTGGCAAAATGGTTGGAAATCCCTTCTAAAATATTGTTTATATTTGTTGAAATGATAAATTGATTCATTCTTAAATCTTTAAATAAATGTAAAGTCATAAATTCATACAATTATAAGTATTTAAAAATTAAAATTCTAATATTTATATCATAAATACTTGAATATATTATGAGTACAGGGTTAGTGAAATGAAACTAAACTACTTAAAAAGGAATTTTGAATCATTTGTCCTATTCAGAAAAAATATAGCTATAAGAAACTATGGAGAATAAGCTTCAGATTTCTGAAATAAAATAGTTTAAGAAGCTGCTACTATGGTGTTTCAAGACAATACATTTGTAGCAACATATGCTAATTTTATGCATGATAAAAGGAAAATGTTGTTTGAGTCACAACCAGATAAGCAGGGCAGAATGCCAACTTTGCCAAACAAACCAATGCCAGTCAAACTGCAGTACCGTAATGGTGAGAATAAAGCTGTAACTACGAAAATATTTTACTGTCTCGAGGGTCAATAACGTGGACTGATATCGGAGTATACCCTTAGAAAGATGATGAAATTTGAGAGATCTGGACATAGGCGTTCATAATATTCATATCTGCATACATCTTCAAATTTAAGAAAATAAAAGAATTATTGAAAATAATAGTATCTGAATTGCTTCTTTTCTGTCTCTTCTCCTTACCGTTGTACACTAATGTAAACAATGTAAAATCGATTTTTATACAATAGATTTCTAATTTAACTAGTATCTTTATGCGTGCTTAAATGTATGTTTATGTATACGCTTACAAGAATAAGTTATTCTTGTTCGTTTCTCTGCTTATGTTATATAATAGCGTATGTATGTATCATTAGATATTCTGGCAAAATCACTTGTGTCTACCATATACATTTCTGTTCACATGAAATTTTAATTTGTGCGTCTCTTCACAAATCGGGATGAAAGATGGCCTTTTTAAAGCACATGTTTTGATTCGGACGAGTAATACTACTATTTATGAAGTCATTTTTAAAAAAAATTAAATACGTAAAATTTTTTAGTAATAGCTTGACGTTTTGCGTTTTTATTAGCCTTAACTCAATTTTCTAAAATTATAACATTTTTAGATGAGTGTTTATATATTATAGCTTTAATCAATTACAGTTAAAAGACCATTCACATTTAATAAAAATAAATTTTGAAAGTTACTAACGTTTTATTTGGCAATTTAGCAATTGCCTAGTTCTACCAATCCATGTCAATTATTTTTAAAGTAAAAAACGCTTGAATTTGTCTCGTAAAATAGCTAACAAAATTTGATGAGAAAAAACTTAAAAAAGGAATACATTAACAATTTAGGAAATAGATCAACCTGCGTTTTTACACGCATTTGAAATTAGGCTTAGTAAAAACAAGTGATGGAAATACAAGCAAGAAATAAAATAATTTTCAACAAACATATTGTTCTTATCAAAACTAAAAATTTTTTTTAATAGATTTATTTATTATTTTCAACGCTATAAGCATTGTTTCATTATTAGTGTTCAATTGCTGCAAGAATCCCCCTTCCCTCCCACACACACACACACAAGCCAAACACAATCTTTTAAAGTAAGTTTTTACCAATAACTTCGTCTCTGTGAGAAATTGACCAAAAGCGATTTGACAAAATAATTGCATTGTGCTCTGTTAAGTTTAACAAAAAATATTACATATATTTGTTTAAAAAATAACTTAAAGTAGTATAAGATATGTACATCAAAAATTCAATCCGAATTATCTTTCATGATTTCATCGAAAGTACAATTTAACATGATAAACTGGAGTTGTATATGTAAGGTATCTTGATTAGAAAACAATCCGATAAAAAGTTTTAATAATTCAATAAATGGTAATGTGGTTTTATCCATGGCACACACAAAACAAAATAAGATAAAATATTCATAATACAAATAAATGAGGTAAACTTAATGATTACTTATTACTTAATGAATACATACGTGAGATAACAAATATTAAAGATACTGGGTTTCAAACAGTGATAATGAATTTTGTGAGAAAAAAATGACCTTTTTGAGTTTAAAATTTCACGTAAGGAAATTTATGAAATAATTTGGTTTTCACTTACATGGTGATAAATTTTACTTTTACCAGTAATGATACGTCAACAGTATTTTATTTTTTCTATTTCATTTGCAGATCTTCAACAAAGATAAATGTCTTTGATTTCCTAAGTGCAGCAATTAAAAGATATTTTGTTATCTACAAATTTCATGACAGAAAAATATGCTGATGCCGAGAAATATTTGGAAAAAAGTTCTGCCTACGTTTTAACTTCTTAAAAAGGATTAAGCATAATTAAGTTTAGTTTTTGAAATGTTGTCTAGAATGAATATTCACTTTCTATGACATTAAAAAGATCAAATCTAAAAATCCAGCCTAATGTGATATAATTTTAGAAAAAAGTTTTCCAATTATTATTGAAATGACAATTTTAATCTTATCTAATCATAAAAACTAAAAATACTCAGATATTTTGAAGATTACTTCAATTTATTAAAATTAAAAGTATTTAATGAAAATGTTCTATAAATACGAGGGTCACTCTGAAATTTTTGAGATACAACTAGGTTTTAAAGTTATACTTACAAAATTTTAGGTGTGCTCAATGTTGTCTCCTCCAGCATCAATGCACTTTTGTAGACGAATTTTCCACAGATTACATGCCTCAAGCCATTCATTTCTTGGAATAGATGAAAAAAATGCATTTATAGCCACATCAATCTCTTCTTCTGAATGAAAACAACGTCCACGTAAGTTCTTTTTTAGATTAAAGAATAACCAAAAGTCGCACATAGATAGATCAGTTGAATATGGCGGATGTTCGATCACTTTAATTTGTTTTTGTTTCAGAAATTTAACTGTTAATCCGGCTGTATGTGAAGATGCATTGTCATTGTAAAGCATCAGTCCCCTAACATTCAGTTCTTGTAAAATTTCTGGAAGACATTTAGTGGTATACCAGTTTGCTGTTACGGTCTTCTGTCCTTCCAACTTGATGGCTTTGACCAAGCCCGTACTTCTGAAGAAAACGGCATACATCACTTTTTTCAGTGCGCGTTGTTTTTTCATCATTGTCGGCGTGGGATCATCGTCAAAGATCTATACTTTGCTTTCTTGACGTGTTGGAACGTCAAAAAACGGTATGTACGTTTCATCACCTGTTACGATTTTAGAAAGGATGCGGTGGCCACCATCATTTAGCAATTTAAGAGTTTCTTTACTGATTCTGACAAGCTCCTCTTTTTGGTGCTCAGTTAGATTATGGGGAACCCAACGGCAAACTACTTTTTTCATATGTAATTTTTCATGAATGATTTTGTGTATGGCTGCGGATCCAATGTTAAGTTCCTTCTGTATCATTTGATAGGTACAGCGATTATCATCCATTAACATTTTTTGTATGGCAGACACATTATCCAGGATTATTGGCTACGGTGGCCTTCCTGTGTGTTCATCATCCTGAAGAAAATTGCGACCTCTTCTAAATTCTCTAAACCATCTAAATACAGTAGCATGAGCTGGAGATTCATCACCAAATGCTAATTGCAACCATTGAAGGTATTCTTCTTGATTTAATACTGCTTTAAAATCGTAGAAAATCATAGCACGAAAATGTTCTCGAGTCAACTTTATTTTCTCTTCTGTTTAAAATTTATCCTATGCTAAACAAGTTGAAGTAAGTCAGTAAAAAATCGCCTTCTATGCTAAAATACTTTGTATTTTAAAATTAAACCGTTATTTTTATTTTGTAAATTCTCGTCTGCGCGTATCCTAAAAATTTCAGAGTAACCCTCGTATAGGAAATCTTTTAGAAGTACATAAGCTATTTCTGTCGTGCACATCATTCGTAAGTAGTAATTTCTTTTGGTAACATTATTCATTAATACAGATTCTGTTTCTTTGTACTTATAACTCATTTTGATATATGTGGTTCTTTAGCATTGTTTAACGAAAAAAAAAAAATCACTTACAAACTTTATATGTTGGCCTATCGAATTATAGTGAACTAATTTTACTTGGGAATGCTTGTCTAACAATCGAGCAAACAATTAGGGTTATGGCAAAGAAAGAGAGTCGATAATGACATTAATATATTTTTATTTTTAAAAATTCTTTGTGAATTTAACATTTAGTAGGGTAGGAGTATATTTTCTTATTGTAAGATCTGAATTTATATTGTTAAAGTAAAAAATGCCAATGTCTTGCTCGATTGCTCGAATAGATTTGATTATCTTTAATTACTCTACAAATAACTGCTACCCACGTTGTTCAGAGTTATTAACTGCTACTTTGAAAAGATGCAGATTTACCTTATCTACAATTGTACAACAATCGATTGTTTGATAGACTTCTGGAAAGGTTTATTTATATATGCCTTGTGGCTAATCCACTTCTCTCATAAGTACATAAATGACACTAGTTTCTGAGTATTGAATCAGTGGGTGTGCAATGCCATCGGCTGGAACAATCTCGCCTCCTACTCGACCGTTCATTTCGCACATGGCTGATAATTGTTTCAGACGCAACTGCTTATGTAAAATTTGTTCATTGTGGTCAGGCACACTTCTGTGTAACATTTGTAAGCGATATTTTGGAACACTTTATGCTGCATGTAAATACTTTTACAAAGTAACACGCATAAGAACTGCGTGAATATAAAATCACATGCATAATCATATACACGCACATAATGTAACAAGAAAAAAAAATAGAAATAGAAAAATAGCAAAAATAATTTCATCTGTTTTAAATGTTAGTGGATGATATGTAATACAGGTATCAAATAAAATATCTACTTTTCTTTATAAACTACATAGTGAATTAAAAAGGACATAATAATTTATTATATGATTTAAAGTGCGTGTTGGCGCCTGCGAGCGCAGCGCCCCCCTCCCCCTGAGTTATAAAAAAGAAACCGACAGTAGCCATGAGAGTAGGAGAAATAAAGTGTGTTTTATACAGTTCTTGAGTGAGTATTGAGTTAAAAACTGAGCTATTTTGCAGTGCCTATGAATCCTATTTCGAAAAATCTTAGCAAATTTAGAGTTTTTGTGCTTACATCGACACGAAAGAGAATGTGCAAGACAAAAACAAACATAATATTACATTTTTTTTCTAGTGAATAAGATTAGTTCATTTAAATTTGCTGGGGTGACTAGTATAAAGAATTAAAAAAAGAAAACATTTACCTTCTAATTCATTACTCTCCACACTGGTCAGCAGGGCTGCAAAAAAGCAGTAAATTGATTAAAATAATTAAAAACCTCTTTAATTACATCAATACATTTGGCTTCAGAGAACTAAAATATAATAATGAAGTTATGGCACACATTTAATTCATTTATGTTTCAAAAATATTAAGTTTTAAATAATTCATAGCAATGTTGACAAATCAGTGTCAAATAAAATAGAGTAAATTTGATTTTAAATTGTAAATTTTCATTTCTAAAAATTAAAATATTTTTACAACTTTTTGTGTATTCTTTTTACAGAATTCGTTTTTCTTATATTATGTATGTTGTATGAATCAAATTTAAATCAGTTTAACATTGAAACAATTTAAAAATCATTTTCGGCTATATCTCAGAGTTGATATCAAGAAATTATTTATTCATTAAATTTTATTAGTTTACTTTTAATTTACACAAAACAATTCTATTAGTTGCGCATTACTAGTTCGTTTATATATTGAGCTATATATAGTAGCAGTATGATATTTTTTACTAAAGAAATATTTATTCATTAATAATGTTATGCATTAATAATATTCATTAATAATAATACGAACACGTTAAAAATTTTTTCTATAAACTTAATTAAAAAAAATTATTACGAGCATAAATTAAAATGTTAAGCTTCTAAATCTTGAGTTTTAATATAAGTGTCAAAATATTATTAAGAATTAAAGTTTATTTTATTCGGCTCATTTTGTTTGATGAAATAATTTTAGATTACAGAAATGAATAAAGTTTTTAACTGTGGAATGAAGGGAAAAGATCATTAAACCAATTTCGTAAAAGCAATAAGAATAGGAATGGGAATATACAGAGAAACTTTATTTTAAACATTCTTATTTATTGTGCGAATACGATTAAAAATCTTACAGAATTTGAAACGATCATAAAATATTTTTAAGTTACTGAACAAATTGAAACATAGAATTTGATTAATGTATTGAAAATATTGTAATATTCCACGCGGTTTAATGCGAGAAATTCAATAAAAAAGGGATATTAATTAAATAATTTCATTCATTTAAATACGTATTTATAGTTTATTTCTATTTATAATTTTGTATTCAGGAACTGTCAAAATATGCAATATTTACAACTTATGATAGTGTTTTCCACCTACTACTAATATTTATGAAAACTTCATAAATTAAACATTGCTGCTTGGAATCAGTAAAATTTTCTTGTTAGAAAAGACGATCAACTTAGATTACATTCCTGAATCAAATGATACAGATTCCAAATACATTTTGATCAAAAGGTGAGACTGAATACCTAATATTTAAAAAAATTAAAGAAATTACACAAAATATCCTTCTGGTATTTTTAAACTAAAATTATTTATATGATTTTATACTTATATAAGATTTTCAAAAATCACCATATAGCTTTGTATATGAAATAAAACAAAAAGGGAATAAATATACTATAAGAATAGGATTTGGATTTCTGGTATTATATATAATAGGTCGATATCATGAAAGAATGTGAGATTACTCATTGTTTTGACGAAGAAATCTTAGTAATATCACTAGCAGGAATATATATATTCCAATAGAGCACAAACTCCTTATATAATCACCACTTTCCTTTTACAATTATTTCCGCATATTACAGTACTCCCAGTTAATTTTAAAATATCAATAGATGTCTTACTATTAAAAGAGGAACAGACCAAATTTTGCAATTTCTCATCACTCATGGTTTCGCACTTGGGACAACTGCGTTCTTTTGCTGGACACACCTTCAGATTGTTCTCGTGACGATTCAGCATGGTCAGCTCATTGTCGACAGAGTCTAAAACAATCTCATCCACAGCACTCGATCTCGGCAAATGACTGATTCCCGGGCAGAAGGGTAGGGTAAGTTTGCCCACTGGCACAGAAGCTATGAAAACGCCTTTATTCAGATGGAGAATCAAGGGACTTGTGATGGGTATATTCGCATGTATCATTATAAGGGCGAAACCGTTTGCTGAAAAAAGTACACCAGAGTTAGTATACACATCTTATGTAATAATTTTCTTTTTGTAAGAGCATTGGATTAATTTTAGAAATGTATTTACACAAATTCATTTATTAAGAATATCTTAATTTTCCTCTTGTTCTCAGGAATTTAATAATAATAATAATAAATAAATAAATAAATAAAAACGTAAATCATTTTATTACATTTAAGTATTAAATTTTTAAACATTAATCTGTTTTCCACGATAAAACATAAAATTTTGTCATTGTTTAAAACAGTCTCCTCTCCCTTAGTATTCATTCTCAAAATCTTTAATTAAAATTTTAAAATGTAATAAAAAAAATATATGGTTTTAAAATATCTGTGTATTACTTATATTCCGTAGACTATGTTCACCAAAAGTTATGTTGTCAAATGTTGCAAATTTTAGATTTTTCAAATATGTGTAAGGGAAAATAGATCAGCTACAATATAAGTTTTAACAATACTTTCGTTAAAACAAATAGGATAGACTTTATTGAATTCGTATGGCGCTAAATCACATCATTTAACGATATGTATATTTTTTTCACGGATAGAGTCGAAGGGATAATTATTATGATTAATATGAATACTAATATATATATATATATAGCAAATTCCACCCACAGACCAATGGTATTCCGGAACACCTCCTGCAACTCTTCTGGAAATAAAATTTGACCGCAAATCTCAGACTACCTTCGCCAGATTCTCAAGTGGGGATCTAAAATGTTTATCGCTTAAATGTGGTACAAAAATTATCCACCTTGTAAAAAATGCTGTGACCATCCAACATCACCAAAACATATTCTGGATTGCGTTAGGACTTTCCCGGGAAGATTTATCCTCAGATCCTCTGCTAGTCATCAACTTTCTGACCGTCAACAATTTATTGGAGTTGATCTGACAAATGTCAGATCTTAAAAGAGGATGAGGCACGGCAACAACAACATATTCATGTATGTATGTATGTATACATGCATGTATATATGTATGTATGCATGTATGTATTTAAGTATACATGCGTGTATGTATGTATGTATGTAAGTATGTATGTATGCATGCATGTATGTTTGTATGCAAGTATGTATGTATGTATGCATGCATCTATATATTTATTTATTTACTTTTTTAAGACAATAATTCTAGATGTAACTAAGAATGTCATATAGGGCATTGTTTTACATAAAATCATTTATATAAAAGAGCAATAAAAATGAAAAACAAATATTCAAGATAATGAATTTCCTACGCAGAATTTGTTTTCATCATATAAATATGAAAGATTTAGGATATCTAACTTTAATAAATTTTTTATATATAATTTTTCAGAGTCTATGCAATTAGAAAGTATTCTTTGCAAGATTGTGAAAGCAAATAAAAAGTGAAGCTGATGAATATTGAACTGATATCGACAAATTCATGGTAAACAAATTATTGATTATGCTGTAAAACATAGAAAAGAATATTAGTTAGTGTCTGCATATATGGGGACATGTATTTTGTTTTTTAAATCATGTGTCAAAAGAGAAAACTTTGAAAATTTCCAAGCATCCATTTCGATACGTGTATGTAGAAAACAGAAACGCACATTCATCTGTCGTTGTTCAACAACTTCTGGTATCGAACCTGGGACCTTTCTTTCTGAGGAGCATTGTTCAAAACTAAACTTCGCTAAGCTTGTCTTAAAATCACTTTCACACCGCTTAATAGACAATATAATGAGCAAAGCCATTGTCGAAAGTTATCTGAAAAATAACTATATATATATTTTTGTTCATTTTAGTGCTGCCACGCTTTTGTGTACGTTACGCTAATGTACAAAAATAAATTGTTGCAAACAATAAAATACATTGTATAGATATGTGACAAGTGAAGGATATAAAAATAAAATGCTTTTTTGTATACATTGTTAGTTCACAAAATATATTCGTTTTATCATGATAACACAGATTTAAATTTCTTATGAATACGAAAGCATCATTCATTTACAAAATTGCTTTCATTTAGCTATTCTTTTAATCATTTGTTACCCTCAGAGAGTGATAAAAATTTCACGTAGTATACAACTGCTTACATATTTTACTACGTAGTTAATGAAAGAGTTTCATCTGTCATTCCAAAATACCATAGAAAATTTTTATTGGCCAAGAAGAAAAAAAATCAATTAGAGAGCGATGCTGGAAAAGTAATGTGCATGATAAATTCTCAAAACAAACCATTATTTAGCTATTTTACTCTTCCATTTGGAAATAAAGATAAGTACAAGACACACCTTGTTGTTGTCGTGTGCCAGCTCGGCTGGCAACATGGGGTACGCTGCTCCACTTTTCCAACTGAAACACATTTTGGTGTGGAATCCGACTTCCTCACTACACACATGACATAGGGATCCATTTATAAGGTAGGCAACCATTCACACCTCATTCATACAAGAAAAGGACAAAGACAGGATAGACAGTAAGTACATCCATGTCCTAACCGGGATTCGAACCCAAGACCTCCTTATCCGCAGTCAGGCACGCTGACCACTATACAAGTTGGGCAGCACACCTTACCCTGTACACACGTTTTTGATTAAGAGTTTTCTGTTTACTCCTGGCTCATTATTTACTTGCTTTAAAAAAAAAATCAATTTAAAAAAAAAGCTATTATTTTTAATTGAACAAACAAAACTAATTCATTTCATCAGGATAATTTCTATAAAAATATTTTTCGAAAGCTAAACTTTCGAAAAATAAATTTTTCCACAGCTTTTCCTAATATGATCAGATGATTTTAACACAGCTTTTTAACTGTGGTAATTTTTTTAGTTTGAAAATAAAATTAAAACGTAAACATGTTTTTTGTGTATCCATCGTGTATCCATCATGTATCCATCGTGACAAGGGTGTATTCAATAATCCACTTATCCAGAAAATAATAACTTTACTAGTTCATAAAAAAAATTCCAATTTTGACAGTCACTATATAAAAGTGAGTAAAATAATTACACAGAATAAAACTATTCCTTGATCAGTATTTTATGTTATATAAATATTTAAAATTGATGAAATAAATACTATCAAAATTCCATTTTTTAATTTTTACACGAATTATTTTATTTAAGTAAACTTTGAAAAAGTGAATTCATCAGTTACAATTTATATGAAATAAAAAATAAAAACTAACTACATTGTTAGAAATCACCAAATATATATATATATATATATATATATATATATATATATATATATATATATATATATATATATATATATATATATATATATATATATATATATATATATATATATATATATAGCATTATAAATATTATTATTTATTGAAGAAAAAAGAAGTAAAATTTAATCAAAATATAACATGAATTGAAAATTAATTAAATCTCCATCAAAAAGCCAAAACATTAATTAATTTCCATGCACATTGTTTCCTTTAGAAGAGATGAAGGCTTAAAATCACTAATCGCGCTCCCCCCTTGAATTCACTATTCATATTAAACAATAATTTTTGTACAAATATAATATTTTTAAGAGTATAAAATTTAAATTATCCCTAAAAATTAAAAAAAAGTTAGAAAAAAAAAAATAAAAACATTTATTTTTATACGGAAATAGAAGAATATCTTCCGATTTAATATTTGTTAATTACTTACTTAAATAAACAGAATAATGTTTCGGCTACAAAGTGAATATTCGATCGAAACAACAAAAAATTTAGAAATAGATTGATAGGACTTGCGTGTGAAAATAGATGAATAAAACTATAAAATTTCTTTCCGAGATGAAAAATGTTCGAAAGTCGACTCATTGAACAACTATAATTATGAGGAAAAATACTTTATTTTAAAATTAATGTTGGTCCAAATAAAACAATGTAAGGCTCGAAACACAGCATTTTATATACTCATAACCACTGCTCACTTAGACCAAAAAGTAATAACTTACATAATATTTAGAAATAATGAAAAACGAGTGATATAATTATAAATTATTATGAATAAAAATATCTTTCAGTTCTATGGTACGTTTTAATAGTGAACTAAAAATTCTGTTTTAATTCATATTGAAGAAAGGAAAAAGAAAAAATATATGTAAATTAATGCAAAAAAAGTGTTACAAATAAAACAAGAAATAATAATAATACATATTTATTTATATATATATACAGGAAATAAGGAAAAAATGAGTGAAAGCCCTATACTCTTTGCTTCTATAATTATTGTGATACCATGCAAAGTAATATCAGTTTGGGAGCACTTACCTTAGGTTATTAATTAGTTGGAACTTATTTAATATTAAGAACTATGTGTATTTTCGAGATTCATTTAGGTGTGAATGCAATTTTGTTAAAATAATGGGGTAAATGGCCTAAAGGCCAGACACCTATCAACCATTAGACCTAACTTCCTTCCTATGGTACGTTTTTATTATTATTTTCTGCCTGAAAGTTTGAACATTAACAAGCTTAGGTCAATTGATTTTATGACTATTTTAATAATATAAATTGATTATAATATTTACTAAGAAAATCAGAAAAAAGTTTAAAGGTATTCAAGAACTTTACATAATTAGAAAAGGTTAAAAATGACAAGCATTTATATATTATTTATTTTTATCTTCTATTACAAAGGCAGATCCCTTAAACCTGAGCAATGATTTCATCCTTTCTTTTTACCAAGGAAAAATGGGCTGAACCATCAATATTTTGGAACCTGAGATATTATGGATTTGATAAACCGGGGAAATATTGAGATGATGTGAGCAATAAAAATTAATTTTGAACTAGTGACTACTTGATCTTAGAAGTTTATCTTCTGGGAATGTGGAAAAAAAATTGACATTTCATCACTATCAAAATGCACATTCATAAAAACAATATTCAAAACGTCATTTTTATGAAGTACAGTTTTTACCACTACCAAATGTAATTTATAAATAAAAACCGTGTTGAAAATTAAAAAAAACATTGTTAATAAACACAAATAGTGATTAATTTATTATTATAAATTAAATTACTACAGCAATGATAATTGAGATTTATTATGTTGAAATAGGAATATTAAAATCAGACTCACGTTTAAGTTGTAAGCACGGACAATGGTTCGGAACCGAGAAATATATATTGATGATTGCCTTCTGGGCTGCTTTTCCTGCAGTAACTTCATACAATGCAATAACATTACCTGTAGTGCAGTCTGCTGGACCACCGGCTGTAATCCAAATTGAGTATTATACAAGAAATATTTTATGCATATTCAGTAAAAATAAAGTAATCAATGTAGTTTATAATACACGCATATAAACGCTTATATAATTAAATTTTAAATATACATATAACTATTTCTAAAGTAGTTACTGCTATGCAATGCTTCACTAAGCACAGATTTTCAGATTTTAAATTTTTTGATCTAATTGCTATGTTTTGCTAGATGAGAAGTAAGGACATCATTTGTGCACGGACTTTGAAAATCAGTCCATAATCTAGCCCATTTAGTGATTTCTACTTCATCAAATTGCAAATAGTAACTAATTTGTAAACTTCAAATAGGATAAAATTGATAGAAGTAAGAGAGAGAATTTAATTTCTCTCTCTGTAGTCAATACTGATTTCAAATATATGCACAGCTAATTAAAATAACAATTGCATCATCTAATCATCATTTCTGTTTCATTTACTCTAAAATAATTTTGTTCATTTTCATTCATATTAATTCTTTATATGACTTGCGTTCCATTTTATCGTTTCTGCATCTCATTATCACAATAAATTGGATAACTAAAGTTAAGTTTAACTTTAAAAATCTAGCTTTTTTTTATTTTGAGTGAGAGCAAAGCATGTTACAGTATCATTGTCGTTTGTCACTCATGTGAAAATTTGAAATAATAAATTGTAAAAGAATCACAAATGCAGAAGATAAAACTTCAAACTATAATTTAAAATGTAAATAGTAAGCCTTAAGCCTTAAGTAAAGAAAATGCTTTTCTAAATAAAAAAAAAGGATCTTTGGTAGGACATGAAGGATATGTACGAAATTCAAATAATTTAAAATTTTCTTTAAGTACCAAAAAATTGAAGTTTAAATGATTACAATTATATGACATTTTTGAATCTTGAAATATATATATATACATATATACCTAGCTTATGTCACACACACACACACACACACACACACACACACACACACACACACACACACACACACACACACACACTTTAACTGTATCATAATTCATATAAAGTACTATAGCATTATCCTCGTTTGGCTGTTCTTGCAAATACTTAAGTTAAACATATTTAAATTAGACATGTTTCTAATAATATTTTTTCGATAATACTCAGTTAATCTCTGCGATATCCAGCGATTGTCTTGAGATTATTAACTAGAAATTTCATAAAATCTCCGCATATTATCTTTACTAGAGGAAGAATTCTTGAAAGTGAGAAAAGATGTAAATATGGTTTCTTGACGAAAATCAAAATCATGGGTAAAATATACTCACGTCCTTTTTCCACTTTAATGATTCGCGCAAGGAGCACTAAAAATAAAAATTAAATCACATTAGAAAATTTTAAAACAATATCAAAAGTAAAATAACATGGAAAAACATACAAATATAATATATATATTTCAACTGTCCCATTTTTGCACACCAGGAGAAATTAGACCAGAACATAGTTTAAAGTAGATTTCCAATCATTAAAAACAGTCTCAAGGGGAAATTGAATCCATGATTTGTTGAATTGATGACCAAAAATTATTAATTAATGAAAAACAGGAGATATAGCAGTTAAGAAAATTAATGTACTTCCGTAGCAAAGCTGTTCTCCAAATCTGAATTATATAAAATAAATGAAAAAAAGCGCCTTTTATTTCACTAAATATATATTTAGATAACTTTAATTATTTATTTTTTCCTGATTTACACTTTTTTATACTTTATCATCGAACTAACAGGGTGTAGACGTGTTAAAACTTTGAAAGAACTAACTTTATTCAGTTGGCTGAACTCAAGTTATTGCAAAATACACTATTCGAAATTTCTACTAAAAAAATATTGTAGCTCACATTAATGATAAATAACTGAATAATTTGTAACCATTCATACATTGATTTCATAATTTTTTACTGTTCATGCATATATCAGAATATTAAAACTTTAAGTATATGCTCTTTTAGCGAAATCGGTAGTAAAGATGAAAATTTTGATTATTGTTAAGCACTGAGGATAAAATAAGCATAAACATTTTATACATTGATAGTTGTAACTCATAAAATGTCAGTTAATTATGCAGAAATTTACTTTTAATAAAACAAGCTTTCACTGATGTGGTGGGGAATTTTGTTCAAGTAAAGTTTGTGGTCAGTTTAAATATATATACATACCAAGTCATTTATCAGTTCACTTTATGGAAGTTCGAAATTATGTATTGCATCACAGTGTAAAAGAACTTTTGTGCGCAGAAAGGCAGTCAAGAGAATATTCGATAAAACAGCAACTATATTGAGTTAAAAAAATAGGTTTGATATAAAGAAAATCCTCATTGATCCGGACACTATCAAACAGGACTTCGCTGAATCCGGACAGCTATTTAGATGTACAAACATGTACATGAATGTTCATATTGTAAAAATAAAATGCGAGTTAGTACAATATCTATTTTCGAAACATCTGCTTCAATTATTTATTCAAAAAATGTCCACTAAAGTTAAACAAAACATCAGTAGTTTCTTCCAACCAGTGAGCTCGTCAAGTGTGGTTTGTGAAGATAAGTCTGGATCATCATATGTTCAAGTTAGTTTCTCCGATGTTTTTTCGTAAGTAAAATACTGTATGTACATTCTATACTTAATTTTCTTCAGTGCAGTTTTAAACTTTATTCTCTTAAATTCAAAATATTATTTTCACTGTAAACAGTAGTTTTTTATATACCTTACCTCAATTTATAGACTATTTTGTTTAATCTGTACTTTCATTAATTCGGATGATCTGGATTCTATATTAGTCCGAATTAGTGAGTATTGTGTATGATTTAGGCATTAATAGGAAAACCATCAATTCTCATGATGAAGTGGTTTGTCTAAAATAAATATTCTACCAAGCAAATTAAAATAAAAAAATAATAATTATTTGAAACAGAAATAAAATAATAACAACTATTATTCGAAATTCGTACTTCATCATTCTTATTAGATAATAAGAAAAATATACTGAAATTACTATATACAATAAATGGTAACTTTAAAAATAAGATCCATAAATTAACTTCAGAGCAAAACAAACCAAGGAAATCACATTCATTGATGCTTATCTTCTGTTCGTCACTTGAAGGAACACATTTTCAAATTGCAAAATAAATATAAGTGAAACACAAATTAGGATTCATTGAATGTACTATAAAGGAAAAAAAGCGCTTCTAATTTATACTTATATATATATATATATATATCAAGTTCCTTACATAATATTTTCCTAGTGATAGATTGGCATGTTGATGAAAAAAGTGACAAGACAAATTAATTATAAAGATCTCTGAATACGTTTATTTATATTATAGAAATCATAAATTATAAATCTCCTCATAGGGTTGAAATGGGTAATATTCATTGTTGAAGTTGCTTGCAAGGATGATACGATACAGATCTCTTCTTTTTTTTTTCATGATTTTAATAATATTTACTAGCTAGACGTGGTCAGTTAAACATTTAGCTTGAAATGGATAGTTGTAATGAATCGCAAAAGTTGATATTTCATAAAATAACTAAGCAGATTTTTCTTCTGCAATTATTATGCGAACTTTGCAACAAATTGTAACTATTTGTTACAAACTTCGCAAATAAATAAATGAGGGAAGTGGATGATCTCCAGATTCGTTTGCTTATATTGCAGGAGTTATAATTACTTTGTATAAGTAAACAAATCTAAAGTAATTTATAATATTTTGTAAAAAGTTTGCTTGTAATTTGAGGAAGGCAAAAACCATTGTTTTTAACTTTTTATGATGATATTACATAAGATCCTTGTGTAAACGCAAACACAAAATCCATGTATTTTCTATTATGAAATTAATGTGACTAATATGCTGATTAATTCGTCTTATTTAAGTACCATTCTAGTTTTGAGTTTTAATATAACATCATATTAACAAGATTTTTATTACTGGATTCTAATATGAAGCAAAAATTTTCATAAAAACATTGAAATATTTTGCAATATATTATTGAATTATAATTACAATATATTTGATTCTAATATTTTTAATAATGCCACGTGACCTGTAAAATGAATTATCAGAAGTTAGGAATTTATATAACTTTTTTCGGTTTCATTCTTATTTCAGATGTTGATATTTGCAACATCGTTGTTTGGTATTGCTACAAACTTTTTAACTTTAGCGATAAATTAATTAGTCTAATTAATATTGTCTATAAAAAAACATCATAAAGAAACAAATCACATAAAATCAAAATAGGAGTTTATTTTGATAATTTTATTTGCATAACGATATGTCCATTACTAAATTTATTTATAATTTTCATGTAATATTGTGTCACTTACCTACAAGAGCATTGCAGTATTCTGCTTCACCAATACTTTTGCTGTAGAGACAAACAGGACACTCTGGATGAGTTAGCTTTTTACACTCCATTTTCGGGATGGGTGGTAGAATTAGCCCGGGGAACACTGGAGGAGGTGGTTGTACAGGTGGAGGTGGTGGAGGAGGTGGTTGAACAGGTGGAGGTGGTGGAGGAGGTGGTTGAACAGGTGGTGGTGGTGGAGGAGGTGGTTGAACAGGTGGAGGTGGTGGAGGAGGTGGTTGTACAGGTGGGAGTGGTGGTGGAGGAGGAGCAGCAGGATCATAAGGTGGTGGTGGCGGCGGTGGAACAGGAGTATATGGTGGAGGTGGTGGAGGAACAGGAGTATAAGGTGGAGGTGGTGGTGGAGGAGGAGGTGGAGGAGCAGGAGTATAAGGTAGAGGTGGAGGTGGTGGCGGAGGAGCAGAAGTATAAGGTAGAGGTGGTGGAGGAACTGGAGTATAAAGTGGGAGTGGTGGTGATGGTGCAGGAGTATATGGCGGAGGTGGTGGCGGAGGAGGCTTAGGACAGGCAGAAATAGTAGTGGAGCCGATAGGCAAACAGGTAGTAGCTGCGGGCCCAACTGTGACTGTACTACCCGTTATTGGGATAGGAGACAAGATAAGGGCAAATCCATGTCCTAAAATATTAAAGCATATAGTTTCATTTGTGTTCGTTACTCTTCAAATTCTCAGAATATTTTTTTTTCTTCCTGAATTTGAATGTCTACTTTACTTAACATTATTTTAATACAAATGTCATAACTTTATGTTTCAGTTTTATATTAATATCGAAGTATTAAGTGAAAATAGAATTTAAAACAGTTTAAAAAGTATGTAAACTAATTTTTGACATGTTAATGAAAATGTTTCTGAAAAAATATTCTGCAAACATTACTTATATTACTTTATTTGTATAGCATAAATGCAAGGCTTTTTTTCTAATTCATTAACCAATGAAATCCTTGTGAAGCACAAAAATTTAAAATGTTTCTTAAATTCATCATTTCTGTTTTGTACAAACATCAATTGCAGTAGGTACTTGAATTTTTTAAAAATGTTTCCCTATGGTATACTATCTAAAAATGTCCAGGAAATGTATATCTCAGAAAAAGCTTTATGGAAGTTATATTATTGATTTTTCTGCTACATGGCTCACACACAACAGCTTGAATCAAATGCTAATATGACTTATTTCCAGTAACGTAGTTAATTAAAATTTAAAATATAGTTAATAATGAACTAATTTCCAGTAGTTCATATAATAAAGTTTTTCCCTTAACAAATTTTAAGGAAAATTTTATGCCAAATTTAACCTTTCTAACATTTTTATTTTAGAGTTAATTATGAGTAGAATTTATTTCTCAAACATTCTAGAAAACCAGAAATATGGATAAATTCAATGAATGATAAAGAAAAAAATAATTTATAATATTAAAAAAACAAAAAATAAATAAATAAAATTAAAATAAAATAAATAAAAAATAAATAAAACATTCAATTTATTGAAAATTGCTTGTGGAATAAAAGAAGGAAATTATTCCAATTTACGGTTATATAATTTTGAAATCTGCTAAACTTAATTTCTTAAACTTTCTTGATCATAATGTGCGTTCAGCTCTTAATGAATGTTATTCATCTTCAATTTAATGGTATAATTATCATCATATTCAGAAGTTGTGTTATATTATATCATATATCATGCAGAAAAATTGATCTAAATCATTAGTCACATATCAATGAGTGAATTGAATTTGTTTAAATAATTCTATTGATAAGTTGTACTAAATATTTTTACATATAATTTCCTTACTCACTATTTTAATACACAAAATCAGTTTTCCTACCTCTATCTATTAATGATTATTTTCTCACAATATTTCTAATTATTATTTTATGACAGTAAAAATATAATTTAAAAAAAAAATGTTAAAAAAAAGATGCCAAAAAATGTAAAATATTTCGATTCCAAAAAAATCATCGAAATATTATTTGAATTATAACAAGATTTAGATTGAATATAAATGAACAATTTCTAAGCGGTAAATTTATTGTTGCATGATACACTGAAATAATGAAAGTTATTTAAATTAAATAATTTTGCGAAGCATTTTTTTTTCTTACATGTCATTCAAATGAAGGGTCATCAAGAAAGTAAATACCATTTACTATTAAAAAAATAAGAAACATAAAACTCCTTGGAAAAAAAAATAGCTGGTTGCATACAATTATATACTTCTTCACATGTTACATTCTATATTTCTTTTGCTTTCTCTGCAGATCCCTTTCTACATTTAAGCATTTCTTTTATATTTAATTATGCGTTTCAAGCAAATTAGATCCATATCCTACTCCTCAATCGATAACTCATCATGCAAGATAGTAATTACATTACGTTCCAAAAGGTATTAAGTTTCAAGTAAATGTGTAGAGAAACTCTTAAGATTTACATAAGGTTTCACAAAAGTAATGTTCTTTGTGAAACCTTAAGAAAAATAAGTTTAGGCATTCAAAAAAGATGATGGAAATACTTTCTAAGCGCACACCAACCGATCATCAGTGACTTTTTGTTCCTGACATTTGCGTGCCTCTAACTTTTCTTATTTGCATATTCTCTTCTCGCAAGAACACCCCTTTTTTGTTTTTTCTTCGTTACCTACTTAAATATTATATTGTTGTTTAATGTTTTCATCTTAAGGCACTTAAAAGTTCTATACAGTGATACAACATGTATGTATAGTACTGCAAATGACAGTCATTACTTGCTGAACATCTCGCTCAGTGTAAACTGGTTCACTGCCTTCCTCCGGTTTCAGGCAGGAAAGTCGCACGTCCAGTGAGATAGTGAGAATTTCAATGTGGTCACACTTGGAATAATGCTCTATGCCTTTTATAGCAGCTTGAAAGCTGGAAAATACGCTACAAGCTGATGATCCCGTGTCTACCTAAACTCGGACATTAAAGTTTTTTTTTTTAATCGACACTTTCAATAAGTTTATCATCATTTGCAATTTGAAACATAGGGTATCACTCATAATCCATTATCTCTCCTCTGTCCTTAGCACTAACTTCTGAACATCCCAGAATTTTCAAAAGAATAATTTGGAATTCCTCAGTGACACGTCATTCTTATTTTCTTACATTTTCTTTTGAGCTTTTTCCTTTTTCTCATTATCTTTCTCTTCAGTTTAATTTATTTTTCTGAAATTTTGTAAGTGATTCGAAAAAAAGGTGTTCGGGTAGTTGGAGTTTTGATTGCTATCAAATATATTACTAACAAATTATTATCTAAGTTCTTTTTATTTATTTTGGTTTATGGAATTTAAAACGACCTTTCATGCATTTCATAATTATTAATAGCGTACACATATGAGACATAATAAGCTAAATGATTAGGTTCGAAATGATACAATAATTTAAAATTGTATTTTTTTCAACATCGGACGCATTGTTTTGCGTGGGCATTAATTTCACTTCAAATATTAGCAAATTATAGGTACAAATCATTAGGAAACCAGAATCTGTTATTAAAAAATACAAAAATGGGAAAATATGACTTTTTTTTAGAAAAAAATGATTACTTCTTTTTATACAAAGTTATAACTTGATACCAATAAGTCCAATACCAAAAGTTAATTGCTTAAATATTGTTGTGAAAAGAGCATGCCAAAAGATGTTTTTTTTTTTTTTTTTTTTTTTTTTTTTTTTTTTTTTGTTTGAATAAATGAAGACCTAAAAATTAGAGTTGGTGTTATTATTACTCAATAAAATGTTGCATTCTGATGCGGCCGAGCTGGTAGCCGAATGGTTAGCGATCTTGCCTTCGGTTCAACAGTTCGTGGGTTCGAATCCCATCTTGGGCATGGATGTTTGTAGTGGTTCGGAATCCATTTTAAATCTTAAGTCCCGGTCTAATTAGCCCTCGTGTGCAAAAAATGACCGTTGAGCGATAAAAAAAAAAAAAAAAACAAGCATTCTGATGAGTTAAGGAAACTAGTCAATATATAGACTGTGAGTGAAACTGAAAACAGTGCATGGTTTCCAAGGGGAAATAATTCATTATATATATATATATATATGTACTTTTACCCATAATGTACATATTAAAATTTCTCGCAATGCTTTCTAAGCGATTTCATTTGCGTGAATTATTAAATTTCCAAGATATTTTTAGATAAGCATGTTTTTTGAAACATTAAGCTGTTTACCCACTTAATCAAACTATATTATTTCATTCTAATGCAACTTTTTTTGTGATTTTTAATGAAAGATTCGATGTTATATCTGTTTTACTGATTAACAAATCCGGTGATGCTTTTCTTTCCTCAACATGTTAATTTTTAATAAATGTTAATGATTTTGAAAGAGATTTTACGATAAAGTATTTAAGGCAGCTGTAATGTTTCATCATGATGGAAAGAAGAATTTTTCTTCAGTGGTCACATTCAACATGTAAAAAAAAAATGGTTTTTTCTGAACTTTTTCACAGGGTTTACATTTTATATTATCATTTTAAGGGTTTGCTCATTTTTTATTATCAACGGTGATAAGAGAAATTATAGTTCATAAATGGTGAAGAGTATGAGGAAAATAAAAATATTTTTTATTGAAATTTACAGCATGTAATTTCAAATTTGTATATTTTAAAATAAGTTGATTTTAATTTTTGCACATTTTGCAAAAAGAATCGTTTTGGTTGGTGGTTGGTTAGGCCTCAAAATTATAAAAATATAACATAAACATTATTAACAAATCTTTAAGGGAATTTATATTCCAGAATTATAAAATTATTTAAAGGAATATTTCAATGCATGAAATAGTCGTGAATGTCGTATAAAAGATATGATTTGTATAACAACGAAATATAAACTTATTTGCGAGAAGCGATTTTAAAGTTATTAACAATTTTTCACGATTACAATACTTCCAGATACAATTTCAGTTGTATTATTTATTATATTTTCAGTGCTTGCATATGAAGCTTAGTGGTAGCTTTTCACGTTCGCAAAGCACAGGTCCGAGGTTCTATCCTCGGGCTGGGCAAGGTCTACTCAGCCTTTCATCCATTTAGTCGGTCGAACTGAGTACCGAATATGCTTGGGAACTAAATAATGGAGGTTTCGCATTAGGACGACTGGGAGATATGCTTTGCACACCAGTCTCTTGATCAGGAAAGCAGAGATGGACACTGTAGGCTTTGGCCCACATAGGTTGTCGTGCCACAGGGTTTAGTTTTAATGTTTTCATTAGTGTTTCAAATAATCGGTCTTTAAATTATAGAATATTTAATAATAAACTTAAATCAATATCCTTGTCCTATGTTACTGAGGAAAAATTTAGCCTCTTAGGTTTTAGCCTATCAAAAGTTATTACAGATTTAAATATCTGTTAACAGCAATCAAATATTATCTCTTATATCATATTCTAATAGACTTAAGCCTGTAAAGCGAGATTATTTCAGTTTTTACACATGACACACATGGATGTAAATTATCCCAAGACTAATTAATTATTCTTCCTATGACTTGGAAATAAGAAATTATTGTGATATTTAGCAGATATATATAGCAGATTTATAGCAAATATCTCTTCTGTTTCTTTAAAACTAACATTAAAATATATTCCTGCTAAGTATTCAAAAATAATATCTTATATAGAACATTACCTTTCCTGACGATTCTTTTTGCTTTTCCGTATTAAAGTATTAGTGTCTCATTCGGTTCGGTTCGGTTCGGTTCGGTTTAAATATATATATATATATATATATATTGCTAAAATTGTATAGATTTGACTTAACATGCTTGAAAAATATATATAGAAGTGTTTTTATTAATTTCTGTATCAACGAGAATTAATAGAGAATCATTAATTTTCATTTGAATGAAGTTACGTGGAGACAACTTACCGACTGTGAAGACGTGGCAGTTACAATCTGCAGCAGCTAAGAGGGTCAGGACAGTTCCAGGATCCTGTGTGGGAACCGGTGATAAATCCTTCAAAATTTTTACTTTGGCATATTTGCATGATTTATCAGCTAAAAAGAAAAAGCAGTTTTGAAAAATGTCATGTTCTTTAGTTGTTGCATGAACTATGAAATATATTTAGTTACAAGATTTCGATATTGTCGAGAACAATAAAAATTTTTTTTGATTAGAAGATTCATTTTTTCTTCCTTTTTTTTTGTGGAAGAGTTGTAATACTAATAAATTCAGTATTTTAGTCAAAACAGATTTTTTATGTTACCTAAAAATTATATTTATCACTTTTGTGAAATGTGTGATTTTAATTTTATCATTTGATTTCTACTACGTCATTTGTAATCTATTAGAACTCAATAATTATTCAAATTTTCTAAAAGTTCTGTAAATCTATAGGATGATTATCTTTTGAATGATGTTGATTGTCAGAACAAATTACAGTTACAATTTTTCTTCCATTTTGTTTCGTATTTTAATCTTTTGCGATTTGTGTGTTACTTTCTGTTAGTTTATAATGTAATCAAATTTTAAAAATCGTTTGAACTTTGAAGTATATTTAGCAAAGCTGAGAATATTTGTTCACAGTCGCATTACTCTGTGATAAGGGGAGTTTTATTGTCTTAGAAAGATTTATGTTTCCACGGAAGTTCAACAAGTATCTGTCTGGATTTGTAAGTCATTTATTGAATCTATGTATTTTTATACTTTTTGATTTATGTATTCCGTTTCTACTAATTTCTTGTCTAATAATTAGCCATGAGCTTAGATGATTTTCACTATCAAATGAGATGACACTGAGTAAAAAGTCTTATTACATATAAATGGGATATAATTATGTTATTTACATGAAAATCTTAAGAAATAGTGAATGATGCTACCACTGATATAGTTAAAGTTCTAACAACCGACCAAAAAAACATGAGCTTAACGAAAAAAGCACACGTTTAAAAAATATTTTCATAGAATCAAAATTATATCAACACATAATTTATGTTGTAAGTTAATGAGTGTTTTATCTTTATTATCATATATACGTTTTACATAGCTGCATTTTGATAATTTAAATATTTTTTTAAAATTTGTTTACTTGTATTTTTTATAATTTTGTACATTTTTGAAAAAAGGTTTTGGTGTTTGTAAATATCTTTATAATTTAAAAATTTCAAACATTAGTTTCTTTTTTTAAGTGATTCAAAATATTATAGCATTTTTTTATCAATATCATTTTACTTTTTTCCCATAATTCAATCTAACTAATTTGAAAATATTCGCGGTATTATCTTTAAATATGAAAGATTGCTAATGTTCTTATTTGAATGAAAATTATTTTTATATTCTATATAGACAACATTATTCTATTTATAGAACATTCTCGATATAAAAATTAAAATAAAAGGCTTTTTAATAGAAGTAAAGTCTAAAATCTATTAATTTACTTATTATTTTTATGACCAATTAGAAAATATATTCTTAAAATAGTTAGTGTAAATTCTTCATGTTGAACATCATGTCTCGCTGTAAGAATGCAAACATATTTTTATATAAAAATCGACTAAAATTTAACATTGAAACTGATATATAACAGTTTCTGCAGAAGTAGTAATATTATTTATTAGGCGCCAATTTTTTATAAGGCAAGGAATATGTTGACTGACATTTGTTTTTTCATAGTATTTCTAGAAAGTATATAAATACTCCATTCCAATGAAAACTATTTCGAATCAAACTTCCATTATAATAGCATGCAATATTGAAGTCTTATTGGGTTTGTGATTTGATTCCGCAAAGTGACATTCAGAATAATATATTGCTAAATTACTCCTTATTATATATATATATATATATATATATATATATATATATATATATATATATATATATATATATATATATATATATATATATATATATATATATATATATATATATATATATATATATATATATTCTATATCTATATCTCTCTATCTCTCTATTCCTCCTTATATATATATATATATATATAAGGAGGAATAGAGAGACATTTTAGACCCTCTAAAAGTTTTATCAACGCTCATATCAGTTTTATTTAGTTGAGTAGAGTAAAATGTCGAACCTTCCTGATACAAGAGCAATGCTTTGCCTTAAAGGCTATATCTATTTGGTGATGCTATTCAAATTCAAAAATAATAGGAATATTATGTTAATATTGTTGAAGAATATTTTCGTGTAGCAAGGAGAAAATTTTCAAATTCTTTACCAGATAGGGAAAAAATGTCCATCATTTTCCTTCTTTAATAATCATTATGAGTAAGTTTCAAAACTTTCAATCTGAAAAATCATACCACTGGACCACAATGAGATTTTTTTGTGTTAATTAACGTGGATGGAATAAACTATTGGTAAATACAATAATTTTGTGACCAATATATCGTAATGAAATTCTGATCACGATAAAGATGTCCTTAAACTTATAGAACCAAAAAATAATAATTTTTTTTTGATTTTTCGATTTAAAAATGGATTTTATGTTTTTTACTAAGTTAAACACAATCTCTAAAGAAGGTTAATAAAAATTAATTAGATTATATTGGATGTGTAATATATATTTCCTCCTAACTATGCTGGTGTTTGAAGAAAATAATGCTTGTTCAATAGAGAATTTCATTTTATTATAATTTAAAATCATGAGGTACTTTATATTGGATGGGTTAATTGAATAAGGCAGTTTACGACCGTATCATATTCAGTTATTACTTGCAAGTTATATGCATTTTGTATTGACATGGATCTTGTACTAAAGAACATTTCGTGAAGTTGATTTTTGAAGTCAATTTCGTCAATTTATCTTGGTTGAAAATTAGGAAATATCATCAACCACACATAACAGAATGCACCCTAAACTATCCTCAATAATTTACTGAGTGAAGCAAATGAAATATCTACTCTATTCACTAAAATCTTTAGACTTCTTCTTCAATTATTCTAAATTCTTCCAAACACGATTGTGTTTATTAATAAGTGAAATCTAAGAGTATCACATACTTTTAAAATGAAATTCAAGAATATATAACTTTTAGGTTGAACTTACCAGAAAATCCAATCTATTAAAATGCATGAGTTTATAAAAAAGAACTTCAAAGAAAAGGAAATACTGTCTTTTCATAACATTTTGTTTGTTAATTACTTTCTGTGATTTGGTTAGTAAAATAAATTGTTATGAAATACGACTGAAGGCATTAAGTGAGTTTGTCCATGTTTCAATAGATTGCCTAAATTCATTTAGAAATTGCTTCATTACGTAAGCATAAAAATTATATAGACATATTATGCTGTATTGTATGTGTTAATTTTCAAATTGCATTTTCATATAATAATTGAGAAATACCGAAAAAAATCCTTATTTTTCTTACCATCATACAGTGGTGCAATTGGATACGCTGGTAATGGTGGCGGGGCTGAAATACAATTATAAAACAGGTTACTGATGACAAAGAAACACGATCTCTTGAATATATTATTTAATGATGTCAAATATTTTTGAATATTGATTGTTTATAATTTACAGACATTGTTATAATTTACAGACATATATATACACTTTCCACTGAATTATAAATAATTGAGAGTTTCATTGAAATGCTAGGGATGGAATATGAAAAATTTTTACACTAGGTACGAAAGGACCAGAGTTGCGCTTGCATAAATAAAGTATAAAAAATACATTTCACGGTGAATGTAACAAAATAGAAAAAAAAATCCCCAATAATAAAAGGCATTGTTGTTGGTGCCCGTTTAACAAAGACCTCTATTTTAAAATTAAAATATCTCCATGAGTTCTCAAAAACAGTTAATTCAAAGGTTTCAAAAATTGGAATCAGAAACTACAATCCTTGTCTAGGAGACATAGCTACGGCTCGAACACAGTTTTTTCCAAAAGCTTGATTTACTTTGTCTGCGATGAATTGAATGAAAGACTGAAGACTATACACTGAGCTTCAAATCACAAAAAATCCTCAACCAAAAGCCTTCCCATTAATACTTTTGTTTAAACTTTGTGCAGAGAATTTCAAAAAAAAAAAAAAAAAAAAAAAAAAAAATGCTTAGTCAAGTACATATGTGAAACCCCTCATTTCTGCCCGAAATGCAATGCAGTGGATTGAACATTAATTTGCAGTGCTGTAAGGAAAGAAGATCTGAGGGTTTAAAATTCATAATATGGTCGGGTAAATGCCACTACATTTTATTTTCCATCCATGGAAGATGTAGGAATTGGGTGACATAAGAATCCATTTTATCTTATTCGTACTGGACAAGGTTGTAGTGAGAGTATTATGATACTGGGCACATTCTTCTAGAGTGGAAATATTGTCCAGGTGTTCCTCGCGAGTAAATAAAAAAGCATAAGATACCTATATTTATTGGCAAATTAAATGCAATGATGCGTTTCTGCTCTTATGGTGACGGATAATTTACAGATGATAAGACCATACACGTTGAGTCATAAGTATTGAAAATTGGTTTGCTGAATATCAGTCTGTCTACCGACACCTTTCTGGGTCAGTTGAGCCCTGACCTTAACCCTTAAAAATGTATGAGATCAGAAAACATTTTCACGCCACTACTGTCTAATTATCAAGATACCATTAATGATACCATACATGGATAGCCATGTATGGTATTTTCTGAATATACATACACTCCACAAGAATGTAGATTCGGTGACCAAGTCAATAAGAGCTGTTATCCATGAAATATAGACTTACGAAATTTTATTTTGATTCCAAATCATTGGTCCCAATGTATATATGTAGAAAGTTAAAGTTAACAAAATCATCAAACATGGAAAGTAAATATGGTGCGGATTTTATAGATTTATTCTGATGATATTTCATATTTAACGAATTATTTTTTTCCAATTTTCCATTCATCTGACAACTTGATATTTTAGTTTGTTTTAAGTTATTCTGTCACCACGGAATACTTTCGAACACAATATTTTAACTGATACTTCTTAATTTTAATTAAATTTATTTTATGAGTAATGAGAGAAAATATCAATTTCAATAAATGATATTGCATATTAAAAATTGGATTAGGTTATTGTAAAAATATTGTAAGCGTAATTATTTTAAAGAAAATATCACTTTCACGCAAATATTTTTAAACATTAGTATTAAGTGAAATTCCTTTTGTATGAGAAATATATGTTAATAAAATTAAGTTAATAACAAAAATTAAATATAAATTTAAAAATAATTTTTTTGACGTTAAAAAAATTAAATTCATCTAAAAAAGTTTCTAATTTATGAAATAAATGTATTTATTTTTACAATTTTATCTGAATAACAATAAAACTTCCTTTGAAAAATCAAAATCTTAGGAATTTTTAATATTAAATTATAAGAAATCATTATTTGGATGGCTTCATAAAGTATAATTATTATTTAGTTGAATAAGAAATTTCGAAATATCTGACAAAAGATTTTTTGATTAAATACACAAAATAATATTTAAATCATAAAATGCTAGCTTTCGATTGATACCTCATTTATCATCTACGTCAATCATGACGTCACACCTGGATCTCTTCAACCAGTTGTTATCAGAAGATATCTTTTATACAGTCAGTTTTTAAATCAGTCATAGATGTATATTAAGTAATGGTGGATATCGTGATTGACGTCTTACAGACATTTAGTATATGCTTTGAGTGGAATAAGAAAAGTTTGCATATATATCAATTTATCTTGAGCTTATAGTAAAAAATTGATGTAATGAATGAAAGACTTTTACGTAAAGTAAAAACCATGATAATCAAATATTTATGCAACAATGGATCATGCAGTTTGTCCAAAGAAATCTTCTACATAGAGACAAATTCCGGATAGAATATCACTGACTTTTAATGGATCCAATAAGGGAAAATATAGAAGATAAATCTTCAATTCCTTATGGACATTTGAAAAAAAAATTATAAAGAATTGCAGTTAACTAAATAAAAAAGATTATTTCATTAAGTTAATCATTGATATAACTTTGTCTATCCCTATATAGGTATTTATAAGCAATATATTGAAACACTATGGGGGTTTTACTAAATTGTGAATTATAAAACTTCATGGAACTGCGCAATGTTATCTAGATTAGTAACACGCAAATTATAACAATTCTACTAACGTATTATTTTACCTATGTTCTAAATCCTGAACTTTCTGTTCATAATCAAATGTTCATATTAGTACAATTGCAGAATAGTTGTAAACTAAAATATCATTAAAAATAGTTACCTTTAAGGTCGATGGTGACTACAGAAGGGGAGTATTCACTGGAGTACACTGAAATTCAATAAAATCCATTTAACCAAATGATATAATATAACCAAAAATTAAAAGTAATATGAAACAACATGTAATGAACAAAAATAAATGCCACTAAAGGTTGTTTTTTTATTTCCATGTTCTGAACTTAACAACATTATATTTGAAAACCATAAAAACACCGTTTTAACCTCATTAATTTTAAAATCAGTGACAACTGTAGTTATAATTGTGCTACTTAAAGCAAGAGTATAAGTAATGTCACAAGCTCATATTTCTGCAGTATAATATACATTAAAAAGAGTACATAGTTGTTCATAAAATTACCAGAATAAATAATAAAACATGAGGCACATATATAATAAAAACATTTTCATGGAAATTATCTTATTATTTGTATAACTGCATTACAGATACCGTAATTTCAGGGATTTTCAAATATGTAGTACTTTAGTTGACACCATATTAAATGCTCGTAGCTGAATTAATTGAAAGTAGAAATAGAAACAACTGGAATTCTTTTATACCTACAAGTTCAGTTTTAACAATAAATTGACACTTGTTTATACAAGAATTTTTTTTAAAAAAAATTATAAATAATAAAATTCTATAATAACAAAAAATTATTTTAAGAACTGAATATAAAAATTATTTCAATTATTTAAATAAAAACTGTAAAATTTAGATAGCATTGTCAAAATATGATTTAAAATGTGATTTAGTAATTCATTTTTTTAATCCTACTATAATTAAGAACTAAATATACAATTAATGATATTTGACAATTATATGGATAACGATTATATCTTTTAGAATAAAAAAAATATATTCAGTATTAATTTGATGTGGATTTCCAATATTTTCATATTAACTTTAACAATATATACAATATTAACAGATAAAAATGAATTCAATTTTTATAGAAATAAATAACTATAACCAGCCCTAAGTCGGTGAAAGCGGTTATCGAGTCGGCCATACGGCAAAGGGCCGATGGATAGCCGTATATGGGCATGTACTGGCAATTACATGGTCCACATGCGGCCAATATGGCACTGCTGGCCACTCAGCGTTAGGCCAACAACGGATCGTACTGCCGGCCCAGTAGCAATGACGACGACAACTTTATTGACGGAGCCGACGAGGCCAAATAGCGAAGGGCCGCTGCTGGCCAAGACGGCTGACAGCAGCGGTCCGATGGATGCCCGGCATCTTTGTGTTTGATGGGTTGATTTAACAAAAAAATTGCCCATTTGGCGATAAAATTGGTGATATTGAGTAAACCTTATAAGTGTTCACAAGCTCAATATAGGAGTATTCACTAGCATTGTTATAGGTTTGTGTATTTTAATAAAATCATCTTAACGCAAACATTGATACAATTTCTTTGTTTATCATTTACGTTGTTTCAGCTCTATACAGCTCAAATTTTGAAAATACAGGCTATTATATAAAGTTTATTCGTCATTGTGGTCAACAAATACGGAAACAAATTTTTAGAAGTGTATTATTTATTAAGTATTAATTAATTATTCAATGAAAACAGTAATTCAAAAATACGTGGAGAAGGATACTAATGTGAATGTTAAAAGAAAAAAAAATGAACACTTTTTTAGATATTGGCAAAATAATTTATAATAGAAAATTATTTCAATAATTCCTTAATATTCAATGATAAAAAAAAAAATTATGAAATTTATTTTTTTCTCAACAAACTGTCATGTAGAAATATTAAGGCTGTCATGTAGAATAGATTTATAATTCAAATCTTTATTCCCCATATATAATGATACTACAGACCAATTTTTCGTGTTGTTCATATTTTTGTAATCAAATAAGATTTTACAGTTAAATTTACTTTATGATTCTACTCAAAAACCTGCACATACACACACTGGCTAGTGAATTAGAAACTCAAGGTTAATATTTTATTGAACCATCTTTTTGCATTGATTCATTTGCGTATCGAGCCCACATACTCCTGGAATGAATTTACTACCAAAGAATACCGTGCATAGAGTACACAGATTTTTAGATATTGTAAATTAGATGAAAATGGAATGCGCTGTAGGGCGTGTTATTTTTTCCATATTTCACCCACATTCAGTGGGGTTAAGCTTTGGGCTTTAATGTAACTAGAAAAGGTGTTAGAAATCAAATTGTTGTTTATCAAGACGATTTTGAGCATTTTAAACACGATATTGTGGCGCATTATCGTCCCCGAAGCATCCATCCATCACCATTAGACAAAAACAGCAACATGGCAGGGAGCATTTTTTTGCAATTCTCTGCTTTTGAGAACCGAGTGATAGATACCGTTTTAAAAATCAAAGCTCCAGCGAAATAGGCAATAACAACCTCTTTTCAAAATGATGAAATATCTATCTTATTCACATTTTAATACATTTATTGTGAAATGCATTTTTACACATTATGAAGCAACATTTTCATGAAATAAGTTGCATTCTTCAATCCTGACAACCTTTCAAATGAAAATCTCAAAGATTTCTGATTCATTAGCCAATACACGTAATTTGTAAAAATTTTACGTTGCATAATATAAAAATATTTCTTTTTTTAGATTTTATAAAATCAGAATTTTACTAAATAAGCAATTTAATTATGTTTACTGATTTGAAATTAATATTTAATTGAGGAATAAGTAAAAACAAAATTTTTCGATTCAATAATACAATGGACACATTCAATTCGAATCACATTCGATCTACACTGATGTTCAAAATTAAGAGAATTTTCAGGTTTGGTCAATTACCTCCAGAGTTACTGGACCGATTTTAATGAAATTTGGTATGCACTTGCATTGATAGGTTATAATAAAAATGATCAAGCAGCAGTTATCAGGCACACGCGTGATCGTGAGTAATACTAGCTGAATTCGGTAGGCTTGTAACAGTAGAACAAGAAAGTGGGTAAATATAATCCCCTTTCACAGGTACACAAGTCTCGCAGCGTGGTTTCATAGTTAAAATAAAACAGCTTATGATTTCCTGCGGCAATTTGTTCCTACTCGTCGGACAACATTGTTTTTAAGTCCTGTGTGGTTCTCAGAAAAGGGTTGCAAATTACAATTGCCCTCCCCAGAGCATATTAGATATGATGTATAGGATCGGGATCTGGAGATTTGGTGGACCAACCCATCCGGCGAATATTCGGACTTTCTAGCAATTCGCCTACCAGAAGAGCTCAATAAAATGAACTACGCCCCTGAAAAAACAAATACAGGGTTCCAAGACTCCATCCCTATTCTTCACAGCAATCATACTGCCCCTGTTAAAGACATGGAGGGTTATACGGTCAGATAACATGATGCCTGACCATACCATTAAACTTCCGCCACCTTAATGGTTGATATCATTGGATATTGGAGGGCAGATAGCAGGTTTTTGGTTCTCTCCAAATTAGGATACGACGGAAATCTGTGGTTAAGCTAAGCGGAGAATCATCAGTGAAGAGAATGACAACCCATTGATCCCTTTTCCAATCTCTATACTCTCTACACCATTCTAAATGGACTCTTTCGTGCGTAGGAGGGAAAATTTGAGCTTTAAAAATGCAGTATAAATAAAACTCTTAAGTGTAAGAAATGTGAAAAAAAATTTCTATTTTATAAATAAGAATGCCTTATAAGTCAATATTATTGTATTGAATTATAAGGCATTCTTATAAGGCATTTTATATGGAAAAATCCAGTCCTTCTGAGAAAGATTTAGTCCGTTTTAATTTAATCATAAATATTTCAAATAACTTATCTTTTAATTCATTTTATCAAAAATACTTACATTGTATCTCTATGGCTGGGGGAGTACTCTTTCCCGCTATAAGAAAAGAAAACAAAAATTTTCAAAAACATTCCACAATTTTTAAAATTAATAACTTTACATGGATGCCTTTTATTATTTTTTTAACCAGGCAGGAAAAATCGTAATCTTTAAGGAGTATCATTTTTTTTTGAATAAAATTAACAAAAACACACATATTCTAAATATATCGATTGCGTTTCCTACAATTCTTGTTCACTTCTTTTATGATAACTATAAATAGTAATCAATTAAATTATTTTTCAATTCCTTACTTTTTCTGATTGCGATAGTTTTATCAACTTTTAATTTGATTAATTAGAATGAATTTTGACGTATTAATATGAATGATAATGTTAGAGTACATTATTTATTTATATTAAGTCTTTTCAATTGTTTCATTTCGCTACAATTACTCCAGCTAGCCAACAACTATCACCTTATTCAACGGGTTGAACCCATATTAAAACTTGACAGAGAATAAGATTTTATTGATGAAAAGGTATTTGTATTTCATTAATACAAGTTTAAGTAAAAGTAAACCCACAAGGAGAGAATAATAGAATTCATATGCTACAAAGAATAATTACGTATTCATTTAATTATTCGTAATTGAATAAATATGGAATTAGCGTGTAATAATATCTTGTTAAAAATATTATTACAAGAGCTAATTTTTAAAAAATTTTAATTTTATTAATATTATTATTATTTTTTATTTATATTATTTATAATTATTAATTATATATTATATAAATATATTATAATATTAATAATTATGAATAAAATTAAATATTATTTTTGTAATATTATTATTATTATATCATTAATAAAAACTTTATTAATGAAATATGTATGAAAAACGTTATGTTTAATCTTATGAAGAAACATTCATATATTTTTACAGTGAATTATATAAGAATGTACACATAATGCACACGTTTTTTAACTAGTAAAAATTTATTTGTGGATTGATGCGAAATCATTCTTTCATAACAATACTGTAGAAAGTTTTTTTTTAGTTCTTATTATTTTTAAGTATGAATATATTTCCCAGCCATCTCTGATTGCATTCCAAATGTATTAAAGATATAGCAGAATTCCATTTACTTAATAGAAATATGTTTATGGTTTTTATTTATATTTAAAATAAATTAATAATTTAAATCTCCTCATATGACTTTTGGGGATATCCTCAACTATAATGGCACTCTTAAAAATAGCTGATAACAAAATGGCAGACTTTTTCTTCGGAATTATAGCTGGCTTGACGATAATCTGAGAAAATAATGTTTCACATTCATAAATAAAGGTACGCCATGCATTTATACAATAGAAATGTTTCACTGTAAAAAAAGGAAAATTTCTTGTTACATCACTTTTTTTGCAACATTTTAAAAAACTAAAAATTTCCGTTTTTTTTTTAAAATTTTATTTTATTTTAAATTTGTATTATTTTGTAATGACATATGAAAAGCATTCGTACTTATATTTTATTGATACGCAAAATTTGGTATTTACTTCTTGATAGGACTGCTGTGCTATTATGTGATTGCTTACATTTATATATTTTTTCAGAGTAATATGTAGAAACCAGGTAATATTTTCGCATTATATCAAAAGATTTTATACTTACAAGTTTCCAGGACTTCGATTAGTGCAGCTAAAAGAAATAAAGAAAATATTAATCAGCTATATTTAAAAATTGTAAATAAAAAATTACCATCAGGCAATTATACATAAAAAAAATACCATATTGTAATATTTCTACTTAAATATCAAACGAAAGAGATAAAAAAATGGAAGAAATATGTAAAATTGACGTATAAGCTGTTTTTACATGAAATAAAAATATGATTAAGGTATAAAAAAATTTTTTTTTTAATTTTTAGAGTCAAAATATGAGACATAAGTTTATATTGTAGTGAGATTTCTTGCATTGCAGCAATTCAAATTATATGAGAATTTGTTGATGTTACACATTCCTGTAAGTAATCAGTTTTCTGCTTAAATCAGGCAATAGCAATAATCTTCATCAGCTGGTTAAAAGAACTTCTTTATTGTAGTACTGTTTCGTCACTGAAATAAAGTTACAAGCGAAAATCAATTTTTATAAAAACTCTCGGAGTAGTTAGAATCTTTTATTCTCATTAAATGTACCCTGGGAAATATTATGACTGATTCAGGTTTAATATGGCAGAATTTGCGGAAGCATTATTGATCAATTGGATTTTACATACAGTGAAAATTTTAATCCACACCAAAAACAAACCAAGAACGAATGATTGCCTTTTTGTCAGTTTATAAGGTAATACTTTTACAAGAATTTAATATCATTGTTGTTCTTTTTTAATGATTTCAAACGTTGTATATTAAGTTAACAAATTACCTAATAACGTTTAGATATGCTCAAGATGTTCTATTTAGTATGAGAAATATAAGTTAATATGAAAAATAATATAAATCCAGTAATGATGCAGCGAATCAACGAGCGATTGTATTTTCAAAAAAGCCTATGAAGTGATTATTTATTTTCCATAAAATTTTATTCATTGCTGAACTACTTACCAAATTTTATTTCGCATGGTATCTGAATATGTGAGTATGGCTTGGCAATGATGCATTCTCCACACAGCGAGGGTGGGTATTGGCAACTGGTCAGCTTTGGAGAAAAGATAGCAGGAGAATAGGTGATGGAAGTGATGTAAGCCGAAGAGTAAGGTGGTACCACCTGATGAGGAAGAGCACAGGTTGGTAATGTGAATTTTCCCATTGTAAGAGGAAAAAAGTAGAAGACTTCACTCAACTGGAGTGGCCTATCCAAAAGAGGCGTAATCATTGATAGAAGTATTGCGTATGTAGGACCTGAAAATAAAAACATAGCCGTTCAGACTCATAAATTCAAGCTCCAAATGAATAAAAATATCTATTTTTCTTTATTATACGGATTTATTATTATATGGATTTTTCTTTCTTATACTTTTAACTCTGATTCACACAAAAAAAACTTTACTACACCTTAATATCGATAAATATTAGGACATTTTTAAGGAAAACTAAACGTAAATTTGTACAAGTTTATTAATATTAGTTGCCTCTCACTGATTATTAAATAATAGAATCAGTCACAAAAGTGATAAATTGAACTAATTCTTAGGAAGAAATAAGTATAATTAGAAATTCCTTAAGAAAATTTTCAATTAAAGAGAATATTTTTTAAGTATTCCTCACATTGTTCTGATATTAGTTGTCTTCAGAATTCTAAAATCAAGTATTACTCATTACAAGGAAAGTGATCAACAATTTCCTTACCCAAATAATTACGACATTGAGTTGTAATACCGTGACCGTGATACGTGAAAAGCACTATCGCTTATTCTCTATTGATTCAATCAGAAATAGCTGTGATGATCCCTTGTATGTATTTTGAATACTGACAAGGATTAAAACTCCGTGAGCAAAAAGTAACCGTTAATCGACATACATACCAGATTAAGAGCTAATAGTCATTTATTGATGTTAAGAGAGCAATATTAATGTAATTGTTTTTACCTGATCATTTGAAAGTTGCTAAAAATCAACAGGTATTTGATATTAGTACATATAATACTTTAACAAAACAGTAAAGTCCTTAATCTTGAAATCATTAGAATTGTATGCCTTCTACTATTTTATAGTTTGTGATAATCAATTTTTCGATAAATTTAGTAGTTGTTGTGGCTTATCCTCTTTAAAGATCTGACACTTGTCAGATCAACTCCAATAAATTGTTGACAATCAGAAAGTCGATGACTAGAATTTAGTAGTTATAAGAGGTAATATATGAAATATTTTTTGATTGTGAATATATTGGGAGTGTATCTTAAAGATGAGGTTTGATCAATTCTCATGGATGTGAACGGTTCAAACAAAATTAATGATAAATTAACAGAAATAAAGGGTGTACTTTAATTATTGTTATGAACTTAATAACTAATAATAATTATTATTTACAAATTTTAACAACAGATTAGTTAATAACTATAATCAAAAAACATTATTATACTAAAGGAATTATTCTAAGAGTTATTCGTAAGTTATAATACATTAAATGTCGATAAAATTTGTAACAATTAATAATTACAACATTCTACAGAATATATAAGGTGATAATAATTAAATGACTTCTGTAAGCAACAACCTAAAATAGATATACAAATTGATTGAAAATTTGATATTTGGGTTATGCATGAAATACTCTCAAAAAATTTAAAAAGCGAACGTTTAGTTTGAAAAAAATCCACCAGAGGGTTCATAGCAATGAAAAACAATACAGTGTTCTCTCGCCACTTCTCACTTCATATTTTGCGGATTCAGTGCTTCGCGGGTTATGCCAAAATAATTTATCAAAAAATAAAAATGGAAAAATACAACCACGTTGGCACCCACATTGCGGAAAGGAGCTTTGTTTCATGTTGATGCGCGAGAGAATAATATCTGCATGTCATACAAAGAGAGGAATTGATTCAGAGTACATACCATAGCCTCTCATAAAGGTGCGTGATTGGTTTCCGGTCCGATATCGACCCATGAAAGTACAGTGAGGCTGTATTACATCATAAGAAATGAAGGACTTGTCGACATGACAAAAGAAAACATCAGCGCCATTTCGATTGATATTCGTTCCTACTGACTGATGAAGACCTCCTTAAGATGAAAAAGTAGAGATGTAAGTAAATTAGAAAACGAAGAGAAAGACGAAGAAACTGAAAATCTTGGCTTTATCCTGGAGCGATTTGCCCAAGACATTGAAGACAATATGGTTCAAGTTGTCAGGTACAGCAATCGCGTTGACGGGGATATATTCTCATACATAGAAATATTGAAGGAAAAGAAAAAAAAAACAATGACAACAACTACCCATCACCATCTTTCTTTCTAAGGAAAAGTCCCCTTCTCTAATATCAGAGTCTCCAGCAGAAGAGTTTCTCCGAGTGAGCCTATAGAGTTTCAACGAGTCAAGGGAGAGCCTCCAACTCTGCCACCAACACAAGACTCTTCGCCTCTCTCGAAATGGAATGTTGATTATTGTTTATTACTATGCTTAAATGTTTAATTTTATTATAAGGATGAAAAACAATACAGTTTCTCTCGCCACTTCATGTTTTGCGGCTTAAGAGCTTCGTGGGTTATTTCAAAATTATTCATCAAAAAATAAAAATGGAAAAATACAACCACGTTGGCACCCACATTGCGGAAAGGAGCTTTGTTTCATGTTGATGCGCGAGAGAGAATAATATCTGCATGTCATACAAAGAGAGGATTTGATTCAGAGTACATACCATGGCCTCTCATAAAGGTGCGTGATTGGTGTCCGGTCCGATATCGACCCATGAAAGTACAGTGAGGCTGGCTCACATCATAAGAAATGAAGAATTTGTCGACATGACAAAAGAAGACATCAGCGCCTTTATCGATTGCTATTCGGTTCTACTGACTGATGAAGACCTCCTTAAGATGAAAAAGTCTGTAAGTAAGAAAACGAAGAGAAAGACGAAGAAACTGAAAAGCTTGGCTTTACCCTGGAGAATCAGCAACAATTGTGCAACATAGCAAGAGCAATGCAACAATTTGCCCAAGACATTGACGACAATATGGTTCAAGTTGTCAAGTTCAGCAATCACGTTGACGGGGTTATATTCTTGTACATAGAAATATTGATGGAAAAGAAAAAAACAATGACAACAGCTACCCATCACCATCTTTCTCTCCAAGGTAAAGTCCCCGGCTCTAATATCAGAGTCTCCAGCAGAAGAGTTTCTCCAAGTGAGCCTATAGAATTTCAACGAGTCAAGTGAGAGCCTCCAACTCTGCCATCAACACAAGACTCTTCGCCTCACTCGGAAAGCAATGTTGATTAATGTTTACTACTATGCTGATTAATGTTTATTATTATAAGGATAAAAAACAATAAAGTTTCTCCCGCCACTTCGCGCTTCATGTTTTGCAGCTTCAGTGCTTCGTGGATTATTCCAAAATAATTCATCAAAAAATAAAAATGGAAAAATACAACCCCGTTAAGGTTAAACATTGTGCAAAAGTATAAATGTATGTGACTTGTTGAGGAAATGATCATGAGATACCATTACTCCAGTTAACCCTTTATAGTTAATATATTTGATAGTTGTATATTTAATATATTTACTGCTGAATATTTGTGTCTTTTAGCGTTCTGAATGAAGTCCCACAATAAAAGATTATGCTACTCAGGAATCTAATAAGTTATAATTATACATTTATATCAACAACTTGTTGGACACATTCTTTAGATTCACAGGAAAATTGATCCATTTGAAATGAGTTTTTAATAGAATAAAACAGAATAAAAGGAATATTTTTAATGTGGTAATCATTTCATAATATGAATTGACAAAGTTGGCCACAAATAATACAGAAAGACAAATATGTCTGTGAATAATACTAAAAGACACACAAAGTTCAGTTTCTAAAAAACTTACTTTTTAATAAAACGGGGCATTCTGGACAGTATGCTGGTGCGTATACATCGATGGCTGTCAAGAATTCCCGAGGAATGGCTCCCTTGGACACATCGAACAATGTCTTAAGTCGCTCCTTCAGACACAAGTACTGCTCTGCTGCCTCTGGATAAGACAAGAATTACGCTTGACGAATGAGGTCACGCGCGCTCAATCAACAAATACTATGTTGGTAATTGCTTCATATATATAACTGCTTCACGAAGACAGTTCTTTAATTTCATAGAATATGTGGTCATGCATTCCATGAAATGATTTTTAAATTTTTGATGAACTACGATTATACATACAAGCATGTATGTATAAAAGTAGAAGATAATTTCATAAATTCTTTTAAAATTGAGGGAATAAATTCAAAGTTATTTAATTTTAATGATTTTTTGTTAAGATAGAAATTTTTTACATTGTTTAATAATTATTTTTATTCTTTATTGTATAAATGAGATAACTCATAAAAATATTTTTAAAAGGGATTCCAAAATAACTTTGCATTTTTTACAACCGAAATTACATAAACAAAATAAACAAATGTTTCACACTTTAAAAGTGAATATAAAATAACACATCAAAGATATACAAATAATTTTATTATAATGATATTTATTAATTACGTGACTAAAGCTTGTGGTTTTCTTTTTGTGATTTTTTTTTTTTTTAGAATAATTAGGCTGGAAGTTATTTAGAAACAACTATATATGAAGTAAAAAATGTATAGAAATTTTGAATTTTCTTCAAAGAAAATAAAGGGAAAATTTCTATAAAGATTTTAACAAAGATATCATTTTATAATATAAAATATATTTTTATAATTGCATTCAAATGCACTATTTTCTCATCATAATTTAAAATCTTCATGTAAAAAAAAAAAAAAAAAAAATGCATCAATAAGTTTGACTTCATAATGATGGGATAAAACATAAACATGCATACACCTTTTTTTTCAAATTAAGTAAAATAAATTCGCCAACTGGAAAATGAAGCATTTTATTTTATAAAAAAATTGCTAAAAATAAATTAAAATTTCATATATATATATATTGATTTCATAATTTTGAATGCAAATGAATTAATTCATCAATTATTTAACAGAAAAAAGCAAATCAGTTCTTTTATATTACGTTATTGTACATATATTTTATCTAGAAAATAATTTGCATTTATATTTAAGAGTCTTCTTTTATGAGAATATATAAACGAGCATACTTTAGTATATTTTCTTAAGAAACTTTTATTATTTTAACTATAAGAAGAAGGACAAGAAATAACTCTCTGCTTACGTTTCTTAACTGCTGGATCAATAGGATTTCCAAGCGTAACTAAAAATAAAAAGACTAAATTATAACAAATTTTAACTTATATTAAATAACGATTAATATTTTTTTTAGATATTTAAAATATATTTGTAATACATATATATGCATATATGAATATTTTACAATAAATAACTTCAGCATTGACATTCAGCTCATTTTTCAATGAAATTTCAAAATGTATTATGAGTATGATACACCATCACATATGATAGTACAAAAGCTTGCTTTACGAAATAAAAAAAAGCTTGCATATTTCAAATAATTTATTCTACTGTGCTTAAATTCCTTCTTAGTAAGATAAAGAAATCCTATAATAGGAAAAATTGAAAAAAAAGTAAAAATTTGGAATCAAAAAAGTAAATCTCATTTTAATTTAAAATTCTAAATAATAAATTAAGCAACATTGAGAGAACTCAATGTTAATAGTGATGCTCATGTCTTTAAATATCCACAAACTAATGCAGAGACATCAGACCTCTAAATATTAAACATGAATATACTTTCGTTGTAAAGTAGACCTTTTACTCTCTAGTGTATGTAATGTAATTGACTGTACAGGTCAGACATGTGTTTTTAGTCATGCATCTCGTCTATTATGTTGGTAACTAATGATATCTGCGAGCATGCATTGTGGAGAAATTGGTGGGTCTAAAGTTTGGAAAATAGGGAGTTCAATGCCTGACGCATTGTGAAGACACTCAAAGACAAAGATCTCATTTACTTTATATATTTGCACAATTTAATGTCTCTTTGCTGGTATCAAGGGAAAATTGCGTGATTACAACACCTGCAGATCACAATTAGTTACTTACAGTTTGAAGGGATTATGATTTTCTAATAAAAAGGCAGATCAAAGTTTCTAAACAAGTGCTAAAAAAAAATAAATGAAAGCAAATCAGTAAAAAATAAGCAGAAATGAAAGTTGCATGAAAATGAATTAGCAAATAAGCGAGTTTTAAATTTTTGATTCGTAAATGTATGCCTTAATCTTATCATTAGGTCTATGGAGTCATACTAATTTATTCGTAAAAGTGTGAACGTAAATATCTGATGTATTTTTTTATTCCTTAAAATAGTTATTCCTCGAATAATAGTTTGTTGCCTTAACATAAAAAAAAACATCAATTCGAATTAACATATATATTGAAAACAACGTATGGATAAACAACTATAAATCTTTGTCTTATCCCTTCTTATAACTCTATCTCAGTTTAGATGCAAATAATATTGAAATAACTTATAAATATCATTCATTAAAATTCAATTAAATTAAAGTGCAGCAAGGGAGTTAAATATTACTTTTAAATTAAATTTTGAAATTTTTTTCAGCTATTTATATTTGAGCGCCGAAAAAATGTTCAGAAAGAAATACATTGATACATATTATTTAAAATAATATGTTGAGTTTGTTTGTTTGTCGCACAACGGTCATTTTTCTCACACGAGGACTAATTAGACGGGGACCAACGGTTTAAAGTGGATTCCGAACCACTAGAAACATCCATGCCCTGGGTGGGACTCGAACCCACTAACTGTTGAACCGAAGGTAAGAGCGCTAATCATTCGGCTGCCAGCTCGGCTGATAAGTTGAGTGTTTCTACACTATTTGTTGGTGTAGAGTAAGTACATTTTAACGTTATACACTAACAAATTCAATCAATCATTAATAAATTAATTAAAATAATCACTGATCCTTTAAGACTTTCTAAACAATAAATACGATATACTAACGTAGCAGTTCATGGTTGTTTGATTGCTGAGGATTTAATTTATTAAATATTTCATTAATAATCCACTAATAACATACAAAAAATGACTTTAAATAACACATCACAATATCACTCATTAAATTCAGATTCAATTAAGCCAACCTCAGAATAATCATTTTTTATGCTGAGCCAAACATAACATTCTCTACTTCGGTCCGTATCCTAATTTAGGATTTGTTCCTAATGCATAAAATTTATTTCTCATTTTTCTACAGTGTGAACTTGAGAAGAGAAAACGGAACAATAGAAATGAATACCTTGTTCTAAGCTTTGATCTGTTTGCTTTCAAAAATAAATTAAAAATATTATTAGTTCACAAATTATTTACCTGTGGCTGTGTAAAAGTCTGCATTGCCTGTAAAAGAAGTAAAATGTGATCATTAAAACATTCACTCTGAGTAAAAATTACTTAAAAGAAACACGTAGCACTTAATATAAATAATTAACAAATAAGCAGGAAAATTGATTGGATCGAAATAAAAATTATGATTTCTTTTACTTTTTTCTTGCTTCCTTTTATTGGTAAGATTTAATAAAAAATATTTCTAAGTTAATTATACTCTCTAATTACTACCAAGTATGAATACTTATATGAAATGGAACCGTAAAAAATGAAGACCTCTGAAGAATAATTTATTACATCCATATGAACTTTCGAAAATCTATATTAACTATTAAACATAGTAATAAAAATTAAAAACCGAAATCATAAATACAGGACACATTTCCTAATATACAATTTAGAAATAAATTATCGCACCAGCCTTTCGTCCAAAGGATGGGGTTCAATTCCTAATGCCACTAATAGCCCACCGAATACATGCGATGTACGTGCTCGTTAAATCTGAGGAATTGAAAATCCTGTGGTCGGTCATTGAGCAGTTACCAAGGATGTAATGGCCTGGAGAAAATTTTTTCCCCACCAGATCAATGTCATAATTGAAGGAGTGGATCCTTTGAATGTGCCATCTATCGGAGGATTTGATGAGTAAAGTCGTACTTTCACCTTCCTGGTGCTTTGATTAAACGAAAGACACACCCTTCTGACTTAAATTCGTATAGCTAACGGCATAGCGAGCTTGGTTTGTCCAAGTGTCATGAATAACATCAGAAATAAAGATAAAAATTTCGTTACTTTTCTTTTAAGTCGTACCTTGAAAACAAAATTGCTACAATGTGCTATAGCCTATCAGAGTTAGCAACAGGATGCGAAATTTAGATTATAACGTTGTTAGGAACTGAAGATGGCTTGATTGATTAGGGTATTGTTCTCATCATCGGAGATAATGAGTTAGAGTCCCAACGTACGCAGATCCTTCGTATTCCTTAATAGCTGTTGGGGAAAATAAAATGTCTTGCTCGCAATGTCATCCATGTGAAATGACATCGTTCTCGGAGTCGGCTGTTGTACTCTTTCTTGTTAATTACAAAAAACAACCCGTCCGGGTCTTCGATGGCTCTCCCATTATGTAATAGTGCCCTTGTACTGCTGAAAGGTGAAAATCCTAGAAGTCGGAAATTGGAAACAAAAACATTGTTCATAAAATTGCTTTATTTTATTTACGCATATAACGTTAATGTCCAAAATTGACTAAAATCTGTTATCATTAAGTATAATATATTTTTTCAAGAGAATGAAAAATTCTTAGGAATATTTATTGATTTAGTAAGTATTGTATGTTAAATTGCGTGATTAGTGACGAAATCACAGCATTTGTTTTAATCATAGCGGAATATTATCATCATTTCACAGAATGTTAGGAATTCGAATGTTTTACATATAAAATTAACCAATTCCCAAGATTTTTCCAAAATAAATTATTTTTAAACGAATGATTTTATTATTATATTCCTATAAAGTAATTATTAAAATGGGAATATTTTTATCATTGCTTTCCAATAGACCTCAATAGAACTCTATAATACAATAGACATATTTATTTCTCTTTAAGCCCCCAAAGTTGTTGAAATCTACTACTGAGTCCTACCTTGAAGATCTCAGTTATAGAGTCTGGTTTGCAAATCAAATTTGAGTACGAAAATTCAAATTGGAATTAAAGACAGTAATCATTTAATAATATCTTTAAAAGAGAAATAACAAATTATTACAAGAATAAGCTGAATATGAATGATAATTGCTAAATTTAGAGTTTGAATTAGAAATTTATGTATTCATTTTTGTACAAAAAGAAAACTTATGCAGTTGGTTATTATTAATGAAAATGTTTTTAATAAACCATAGTTAAAAATCTCCTATGACATGGGAACAAATTTGCCATGATGAGAAAACTATCAGATTAGATAACTTCAGTAGATTTAATAAAATAAAATGAATGTAATCACCGACAAGAAAACAACTTACTTTGAAGATCAATGACTTGTGGTCCAGGTGGTTTGAAAATGAGAATTCTCGGGTCTAGAAATACATGGAATGTAAAATATGTAATTCAAATAAAATCACAAGGTCCTCAAAGCAATTTGTTTTTATTGAATAGAAAAAATTCAATGCATGGTACAAACGAGACACTAACTGTGCCTATAATTTTATAATAATCATGAATAAAATTAATAATAAATATTTGTTTTATCGTTATTTTGTTAGTAGAAGGATAACAATAAACACGGAATACTGCAATTGGATGACAACGGTGTTTTACGGCTTTTCCTCAACCGGATTCAATATCATTCTGACATATTAGGCTTTAAATGTCATTTAGCTCCAGTAGAAAAAAAAATGCTAAACATGCGACTTTAAATACTGCTTAAGCATATCCAATACTTTAAATAATACTTTTTATATATAAATGCTAATATGATAATTCTCATTAATATAATATGCTCATTTTAGACGTTTCTTCATATAATCTATGATACATAATAAAAATAATTCTGTTTCGACCAATTCAAATTTTGATTAAATTTTAAAACTCTGATTTTTTTTATTTAGTTGGTTTGTTCCTCAATTTACAATTACTTTTTAACATATATCGCTTAGTTCCACCAAAAAAAAATTGTAGTTAAAATTTATAAAATTCCAAAACAGTACAAGAATCTATAAAGGTGGGAACCATTGTGGAAAAGAGATATTTCTGACTTAGAGATGTGTGTGTGCTTTATCTTATCCAAAAGTTCAACCCTGTAATATTTAAAATATTTTATTTTATAAATATTTTGTAAAACATTTTATTTTATTTTTATAATTTTTTTATTTTTAAAACATAAAAAAATATCTTTTATTTTTAAATGTTTCAGACAATTTAAATAAATGAATTTTCTTGAATATAAAATAACTATTTTCTCAAATAATTTTAAATTAAGATTTAGATATTTCCATGAAATAAAAATCATTGATTTTTATCCATAACTTCAGCAATGTTCTGTGTGTTATTGATACAATGTAACTTAGCATTCTTATATTTCTACATTTATAATTATCAATATAAAATTTATAATTATTGATATAGTTTATTACGCTAATTAAACATTTAGTGGAATAAGTTGGACAAAATTGTAAGCTATTCGAGATCTTTTTTTTTTAATTTTTGTACTTAATACAAACTATTACAAACTTTTTGGATTATTCTTTTTTAAAATGCGTGTGTGAGCGAAAATAAAATTAGTGAACATTGTTATATTATATATGATGTTAAGCATCAATAACTAAACGTAAAATTTTTATGCTCATCTTGAATAAATGTAACAATAAAAAGTATCTTTGAGTAAAATGAGGTCAAATTTGCAGATTCTCATTACTACAATTTTCATCACATTTTACACAAAAAGATACTTTGGTAAAAAAAAAATCTAATAAAGATATAGAAGATTATAGTTTGACTTATTTTATTTGATATGATTATAAAAAATAATATATATAGTAGAATTGCTAAAGACATGATTTAAGATATTGAAAAATTTAGTTATTCTAAAAATAATAAACTCTCCCATTAATAAGTTATATCTATTCAATGAAAACATTATTTGCATTTAATACGAATCGTCACT